>JAWZYU010000029.1:16818416-18019333 GCA_038380435.1 Ryuthela nishihirai | reverse complement strand
TCCCCTCCCCTAACCTTCTCTGAGCCTTTGGGGCCCTTGTGACCTGGCCATTTAGCCCATGGTGTGCAAAAAAGTGCCAGTCAGAGGTAAAACAATCCAACTTTAAAGAACACGCTGGATGGCCATGACGGGAGGCTACCATCTGTCTCCCAACAGCTGTTCCAGTGGGTCCCCTCCCCCAACCTTCTCTGAGCCTTCAGGGTCCTTGTGACCTGGCCATTTAGCCCATGGTGTGCAGAAAAGTGCCAGTCAGAGGTAAAACAATCCAACTTTAAAGAACACGCTGGATGGCCATGACGGGAGGCTACCATCTGTCTCCCAACAGCTGTTCCAGTGGGTCCCCTCCCCCAACCTTCTCTGAGCCTTCAGGGTCCTTGTGACCTGGCCATTTAGCCCATGGTGCGCAAAAAAGTGCCAGTCAGAGGTAAAACAATCCAACTTTAAAGAACACGCTGGATGGCCATGACGGGAGGCTACCATCTGTTTCCCAACAGCTGTTCCAGTGGGTCCCCTCCCCCAACCTTCTCTGAGCCTTCAGGGTCCTTGTGACCTGGCCATTTAGCCCATGGTGTGCAAAAAAGTGCCAGTCAGAGGTAAAACAATCCAACTTTAAAGAACACGCTGGATGGCCATGACGGGAGGCTACCATCTGTCTCCCAACAGCTGTTCCAGTGGGTCCCCTCCCCCAACCTTCTCTGAGCCTTCAGGGTCCTTGTGACCTAGTCATTTAGCTCATGGTGTGCAAAAAAATGTCGCTTAGAGGTAAAAAAAAAAAGGTATTAAGCGTTATTTTTCAAAAGTTCGGAGACAATGTCAGAATTAATTTTAAGCACTGTTTTTTTTAAGAGGAAAAAAATCCTTCTCCCTAAATTTGGTCCTGAAGTTTCTGCAATCATAAAAACACATTAATATTCAACAGAATGGCTTTTTTAGATTAAAAAATTAATAATTAATAATAGTCTAACAATTCTAAGGAGATTAAAAAATTATTAAGGATTTCAATCGCGTATTTTCTTAATAATCCCTACGGAAAAAAAATAAAAATAAACCTTTCTCATAATAATAAACATTTGAGAAAATTGAGGTTTAATTTAGAGATATAAAATTTAGCGATCTGAACAAGGGAGATTTCATGCAGCACTAATCCGTACCAAGTGATCTTTTCGCAGAGAGTTATTTGACAAGTTGAAGCCTTTTCCAGTGCATCCGATGTCGTTGCTCATTGCGAAATCCCCATTCCCTGCGGATCTGCCTCCGACGATCTCGCAATGCACTTCGCAGTTTCATTAAGATTTCGTTCAAAGTGATGTCGTCCGTCGGTTGCAAAGAGAGGAAACGGAAGTGGCCGAGCCGAACAATGCTCGGAAACAGAATTTCGCTTGGAGGAGTTTTAACATTTGAAATCCGCTGAGCATCGATGAGTTTCAGCCTTTGAGATATGCCGATCACGAAGGAGTTTTGACATTTGAGATCATCGGATCGTGGATCAGTTTTAATATTTCGGATCTGATGATCATGGACGAGTTTTTTTTTAACGTATCAGATCTGCTGATCACGGATGAATTTTAACGTTTCAAATTTGCTGATCATGGAGGAGTTTTTTTTAACATGTGAGATCTGCTGATCTTGGATGAGTTTTAAGATTTGTTATCTGTTGATCATGGTTGAGTTTTAACATTTGATATCTGCTGATCATGGATGAGTTTTAACATTTCAGATCTGCTGATAATGGATGAATTTTAACGTTTTAGATCTGCTGATAATGGATGAATTTTAACGTTTTAGATATGCTGATCATGGATGAGTTTTTTTAACATGTGAGATCTGTTGATCATGGATGAGTTTTAAGATTTGATATCTGCTGATTATGGATGAGTTTTAACATTTGATATCTGCTGATTATGGATGAGTTTTAACATTTGAGATCTGCTGATCACGGATGAATTATAACGTTTCAAATCTGCTAATCATGGAGGAGTTTTTTTTTAAATGCAAGATCTGCTGATCTTGGATCAGTTTTAAGATTTCAGATCTGCCGATAATGGATGAATTTTAACGTTTTAGATCTGCTGATCATGGATGAGTTTTAACATTTCAGATCTGCTAATCATGGATGACTTTTTTTAACATATGAGATCTGCTGATCATGGATGAGTTTTAACATTTCAGATCTGCTGACCATGGATGAATTTCAACATTTAGAATCTGATGATCATGGATGAATTTCAACATTTAGAATCTGATGAACATGGATGAGTTTTAACATTCGAGATCAGTTGAACATGGATTAGTTTAACCTTTGGGACTTTTAAAATACAGTATGCTTTGTCATTATTAAAATCTAGTCATGTGACAGACAACTTTCGGAGTGGGAGGGAACGTGCATAATGAGCGAACAATGAACGAGTGCTGAAAGGGAATTTTAATTGTTCAGTGATGAAAATATTATTTTAATGCTAAAAAGTAGAGATATGGTTTAGAAAAATCATTTCTAATCAAGTGGCTGCCTCAGTGTAGAGGTGGTCAGTGTAGACATTGGTCGAGCGTTTGAGTTGAGTTGTTTTACCTCTGAGCGGCACTTTTTTGCACACAATGGGCTAAATGGCCAGGTCACATGAACCCCGAAGGCTCAGAGAAGGTTGGGGGAGGGGACCCACTGGAACAGCTGCTGGAAGACAGATGGTAGCCTCCCTTCAAGGCCATCCAGCGTGTTCTTTAACGTGCACAGGGTATGGCTCTCCCGCACACAGAGCCACGGCTTAACGTCCCATCCGACGGACGGCGGCTTTTTCAAGCCCATCGGTGTCCCCTACTGACCGTGGGCAGGGCGGGAAGTTTTGCGGAGATAAATCTCAACGCTGACCCAGCTGGGACTCGAACCTGAGAACTACAGATTACGAGCCTGGCGCGCTACCGACTGAGCCACCCCCGCCCCTGGTCGAGCGTTTGAAAGAGAGTTCTGTATGATGGAGGGTGCAAGTATGTCGTTTTTGAAAAATGACTAAAATTGGATCTTACCACCCCAATATTCTTATACATGCATTAACTGGGACCAGACCAAAGTGGAAAGGGAAAGGGGGGGGGGAGCAAAAGGGTCATAGTCCTTCTTTCAGAATTCTAGAAGGGTAATAGAGACAAAAAAATATTGAACTCATTTATATTTCATGAATTTTTTCTACTTATTTTTAAAGAGTTATAAAACTGTTTTGTTTTTTTTTGTTCCTTGTTCTCCCCTCGTTTTTTTTTTCTGGATCCGGGACTGGCATTAACTTTAATATTGCACTGAAAGTTTCTTAAATAGTCTATCTAGATTTGTAAGGTAACTTCTTAAAATAAAAATCTATTTAACACAAAATGTAAGAAATCAATTCTCCATTATTGTAAACCAAATTCATTAAGTTTTCCTCCAATAGGACTGAGCTGGGCTGTTTTACCTCTGAGCGGCACTTTTTTGCACACCATGGGCTAAATGGCCAGGTCACATGGACCCCGAAGGCTCAGAGAAGGTTGGGGGAGGGGACTCACTGGAATAGCTGTTGGAAGACAGATGGTAGCCTCCCGTCAAGGCCATCCAGCGTGTTCTTTAAAGTGCACAGGGTATGACTCTCCCGCACACGGGGCCACGGCTTAACGTCCCATCCGACAGACGGCGGCCTTTCCAAGCCCATCGGTGTCCCCTACTGACCGTGGGCAGGGCGGGGAATTTTGCGGAGATAAATCTCAACGCTGACCCAGCTGGGACTCGAACCTGGGAACTACAGATTACGAGCCTGGCGCGCTACCGACTGATCCACCCCCGCCCCCTCAATAATAATAATTTTTTTTTTTTTTTTTTTTTTTTTCAGAATATAATTTTTATTCATAAGAGTAAAGAATACAAATACATTTACACTTTGACCCGCAAAGCTAAATAGCTTATCTGCAGGAAAATGAATAAATTATATTAACATAAGTCAATCAGCCACAGAAATGGTGTACATCAAATAAATCCACAAAACACAACACATAAAAATCAGCTAACTAGAAAATACCAAATAATTTTATGTAGCAAAATAAACAATTATAGAGAAATTAAAAGGATAAAAAAAAGAGCTGTAAATTATTTTCCTCTGCTAACCAGTCAATATATATTAAAACGAATTTTACTCTCTATTATTATTTTATTATAACGGTCAGAAATTTTGATTAAAATAGGAAGCAATCATTTTAAATGTCAATAAGGATAAGAACGAAATGCGTAAGGAAAAAAAAAAAAAGATGATAATAAATAAGAATAACACAACTGCTGTGACGAAATAAATTAGATTATCTCGAAATTCAAAACAATTTCCCCTTATTGAAGCAAAAGATCCGAAAATGCCGAAGCATCTGCGGCCCCTAGCAACCGACTTCCGCTGGGCGAAAAGAGCGTTTAAGGCAATTCAGAGCAAGCAAACATTGAGAGGTGCAACGCCAGCTTTGCATATATGATAGACGGAACAAACAGTGGAGAAAATAGCTGGGTGGGGAGGCAGTGGGGGTAGGAAGGCACACAGCATCCACTAATAATGGATCCGAGAGCGAAAACGGAACCCAAAGCAGCAGAAGCAGCACCTGGGTCTGCGGCTTTTCAGGCTCATCTGTTGGCTTCTTGGACACACTGCAGTTGCGAGATAACAACTGGCTGAGCGTACGCACGAGCGAGAAACGTGCGCTGCAGCCTCGGAATTAATGAGCATCGTGTTTAAGACCCCTTTAAATAGCCCTAATGGAGACATTTGTCTTCTTACCAAAGCCCCGCCAACACTGACCACATAAAAACTTAATTGCATGTTAGACCTAACTCTAATCGACGTTCTGAACTGAGAGTGGGAGCGTCGAAGTTCCCCTTCCTCCTCCTCCTCCTCTTCCTCTCTCCATCACTCTCCCTCCTTCATCTCTTTCCTGCATCTCTTCATTCCTAGTTTGCTCTTCTTACCCCCTCCCCCTCCCCCTCCCTCCCCCCACTTCCACAAACCACTACGACCCTAATGGAAGACCATTCCCATAAACGAAGCAAAGATATCAGGAGAACTTGGGTCTAGGGAAAGGAGGAAGTTAATTCTTGGTCTGAGAGAGTAGAGGTTTAGTAGGGAGGGAAGTATTCGGGCATCTAAATCCATTCGGAAAACGGCATTTTTCATTCCACTCTTTATGGTGAACAGAAAGTGAAAGATTTCGGGATTTTTTTTCTTTTCTTCTTCAAATAGAAAGAGGGAGCGAAAGAAAAAAAAACTGGCTTTATCGATTGGAGTATTTTCTCTGCTTATATAAATGAAACTTTCTTTACATTTTCTACGTCGACAGGCTTTGGCTAGAGGTTGATGGTTAATGCTCGAGCCAGCCGGGGGGGTCATTAATTCTGCAGAAGGCAGCAATGATTTACCGACAGGGTGTGTGGTGGGGGGGGGGGGATGGTTCACTTCCTGTAGGAAGCCACAAGACCTTTCGACGATAACTCTCAATCAATATCGGCGATTGCTCCGGGAACCTCCGCCCACCTTTTCGATATCAGCACGCGCCGCCTTGCTCTCCCCCCCCCCCGCCTTCCACCTCTCACCCCAACCTCCTAACATCCCCCTCCCCCTTTGCCACTTTAATGGCTATCCAAATTTGCATCACGTGGTTTTAATGTTTTATTGCGGTTCACAGTGTGATGCAGAAGAGAGAGATCACTTAACCCCCCCTAACTCATCCCCCCACCACTCCGAAAAGCGGTTTTCGGATGATGGTAACTGGAATAAGAAAAAGAAGATGGGGATTATGAAAATGATGTCGAATGTGATGTTACGTGATATCTGTACTAATGATCATGGTATGGATTAAAAAAGAATGTTAATTTGTGAGGACAAGTTAGTTTTGGACCGCATCTTTTATAATGCTGTCCAAGTGATACAAAATGGATGACTTCTTCTCGGGAATACGATTGATTCGTTGCGTAGTGCTGAATTTTTTCATGTCAAGTAAAATCAAAATTAGAAATTACTTGCTTATGGTTATCATATCTCCTGTTCAGAAATATAAAATAACTCAGTTTAATCATATTCTGATTCTTCTCAGAACACTGAGGGGAAAATAGAGAGGCTTGGAAACGTCACCGTCCGTCGGATGGGACATTAATCCTGACCCTGTGTGCAGGATTTGGGTTGTTTTACCTCTGAACGGCACTTTTTTGCCCACCATGGGCTAAATGGCCAGGTCACATGGACCCCCGAAGGCTCAGAGAAGGTTGGGAGAGGGGACCCACTGAAACAGCTGTTGGGAGACAGATGGTAGCCTCCCGTCAAGGCCATCCAGCGTGTTCTTTAACGTGCACAGGGTATGGCTCTCCCACACACGGGCCAAGGCTTAACGTCCCATCCGACGGACGGCGGCCTTTCCAAGCCCATCGGTGTCCCCTACTGACTGCGGGCAGGGCGGGGAATTTTGCGGAGATAAATCTCAATGTTGACCCAGCTGGGACTCGAACCTGGGAACTACAGATGACCGACTGAGCCACCCCCACCCCTGTGTGCAGGAATACGATTGGATCGTAGGAATACGATTTGTTGTTCCAACAGGTCTAGAATTAAGTGGCGCCATCTCACCAAAGTTGAGACTGATCGCTTAAGTACACGTGGAACCACACTGTCCGTCCTTTCCCCCGTCCTGTCCGTCCTTTCCCCCGCTTAAGTACACGTGGACCCACACCATCCGCCCTTTCCCACACTATCCGCCCTGGAATCTATTATATAATATGGTGATGACTATTAGCCGTCCAATAGAAAATATAATATAATATCCAACCCCCTTCTCATAATCAAATCTCAGCGTTTGGGCACTTGGGACTTGCCATTTAGCCTCTTGTGTGTGCAAAATGGCTGCTGGGAGGGTTGGGTTGGGTTGTTTTACCTCTGAGCGGCACTTTTTTGCACACCATGGGCTAAATGGCCAGGTCACATGGACCCCGAAGGCTCAGAGAAGGTTGGGGGAGGGGACCCACTGGAACAGCTGTTGGGAGACAGATGATAGCCTCCCGTCAAGGCCATCCAGCGTGTTCTTTAACGTGCACAGGGGATGGCTCTCCCACACACGGGGCCTCGGCTTAACGTCCCATCCGATGGACGGTGGCCTTTACCAAGCCCATCGGTGTCCCCTACTGATCGTGGGTAGGGCGGGGAATTTTGCGGAGATAAATCTCAACGCTGACCCATCTGGGACTCGAATCTGGGAACTACAGATTACGAGCCTGGCGCGCTACCGCTGAGCCACCCCCGCCCACCCCTCTGCTGGGAGGTAAAACAATCCAATTCGAATATGAAATTCAAAATCCAACTCATCAAATCAAAACATTAACTCTTAAACAAATCAAACTCAATCAAAATCCAATCAAAAACTCTTAAAACGAATTAAAAAAATAAGTATTTTTCTAGACTAACTCGTTGACTGTGTATTCTCGTAAACTCTAGAAAGTTCGGGTTCGCGGCTACGTTACTCTTTTATTTATATATGGGTAGGTAACGATATTATCTTTTGGAGCAAATATATTATTTCTTAGACAAACAACCAAATGAAATAAATGATCGATATATGATACTGCCTGTTTATAAGACATCAAAGCTTATGTCCAAGTTAATAAGGCAATATTGAGGAAAAATATATATATTAAACATATTTTGCAAGATATTTTTTGAAATATCATTGAACTCGATATACAGGGTGAATCTGAAAAAGTGGGCAAAACTTTACGGGGTGGTAGAACGCAGCTATACGAGCAATATTCGTCATAGAATGTATGGTCGGAACGCAAACGGCGAGCCGCTAGGTGGCGTTGGAAATGGTATAAAAGGGTCGGTCCTCGCACCCAACGGCATTTCTACCGTGGATTGCCGAGAGGATGGCTGGTTATACTAACTATACTAGCTCTTTTGAGCAATTTCTTTGAGCATGTACCTCAATTACATTCCTGTTAATAAAATGTTTTCTGAAGTATCTCCTCTCCTTCTTGTGTTCATTCTTTAAATGTGACAGTGGAAAACTACCTTTTAACTTCTCACCGCTTGCGTTCCGACCATACATTCTATGACGAATATTGCTCGTATAGCTGCGTTCTAACACCCCGTAAAGTTTTGCCCACTTTTTCAGATTCACCCTGTATATATACTGCAAAGTATATAGAAGAAATATATATCTACTGCAAAGATGTTCTGGTTCGATTCCCAATCCCCTTAAAATTTCTTCTAGATCAGGGCCTTTCAAATTATAACATTTTCTATTAATAATGATGCTACTGGATGTAACGTGGGTAATACTAAATGCAAAAATTAACTAATTAACTATTAAAGTAGTGGAGCATAGAAGTACTTAAATTAAATACACCGCCTAGGCAAAAATAACTAGCTAGAAAAATTAATTGAGTAAATACCACGTTTTCAATTATGAAGCTAATTTCAAAGAACTGCGACGTCTGAAATAGCTTTTGTAGAAAAATTGTACTGAAGATTTCAAATCGAATCATCTAAACCTCTGCTTTCGACAATGTTAAAAATTCGCTAAATATTTAAACATTTAACAATGCAACGTGTGATAAGAATTTAATCCAAATGTGATAAGAAACATAAACTTAAATAATAGATATTTTTTCAAACTATTTAGAGAAAAAAGGGCATGTTTAAATAGTTTATGTATCGCTTTATACATTTTCATAAAGAAAAAGAAAGCTTATTTTAAAAGTTACGGAGAAACGAATTGGGCTTTCCCTTGATGTAATATAGATAGTCTCCATTTTTTTTCTAAGTAGTGCAAGTACAGTCGCTCGAAAAAATATCCGAACACTATGCTTGATTACAGAATTCACAAAAAATATCTGACAATGATTTTTTTAGAAATTAGTGATCTGGCAACCTTCGTGTCACGTGATTACAGAATTCAGGAAAAATATCTGGAGCGTGCACAGCAACTGTACACGCTCCAGTTACCGTTCACAGCAAACTGGAGCGTGTGCAGTTACTGCACACGCTCAGTTGCTGTGAACGGTAACTGGAGCGTGTGCAGTTACTGCACACGCTCAATATTTCCGTGAGTGAGCCCACACGATATAGTATCAAAATAATATGACCACCTACAGTCGCTCAAAAAAGTATCCGAACACTATGGTTGATTACAGAATTCACAAAAAATATCTGGCAACGGTTTCTTTTAGAAATTAGTGATCTGGCAACCTTCGTGTCACTGACACGAAGGTTGCCAGATCACTAATTTCTAAAAAAATCGTTGCCAGATATTTTTTTTCTGAATTCTGTAAATCAACCATAGTGTTCGGATATTTTTTTTGAGAGACTGTATCTGTTTCTCGACGAAAGTTTCAAGATTTCGAAGAAAATATACGTTCTAGACATTCTTGAATCTAAATTCACCAATAACCCATTCCGCCTGCCCCTCCAAAATCTCATAAAATCTAATAAAATGGCAATTAAACTCTCTGGGCGAGCCCTGGTTTCTTAGAAAAGAAATGGGGCCTCGCCTTGATGAACTGCGACTCGACTAGGGCACTGCTTATAAATATTATGAAAAAAAGGATATAATTTCGATCATACGCTTAATTTTATTCGTTTTTTTCCCCGTCGATTTCTATAATTTCGCAGCAATCATAAAAGACTTTTTTCTCTCCACGGAGGGGCGGGGGTGGCTCAGTCGGTAGCGCGCCAGGCTCGTAATCTGTAGTTCCCAGGTTCGAGTCCCAGCTGGGTCAGCTTTGAGATTTATCTCCGCAAAATTCCCCGCCCTGCCCACGATCAGTAGGGGACACCGATGGGCTTGGAAAGGCCGCCGTCCGTCGGATGGGACGTTAAGCCGTGGCCCCGTGTGTGGAAGAGCCATACCCTGTGCACGTTAAAGAACACGCTGGATAGCCTTGACGGGAGGCTACCATCTGTCTCCCAACAGCTGTTCCAGTGGGTCCCCTCCCCCAACCTTCTCTGAGCCTTCGGGGTCCATGTGACCTGGCCATTTAGCCCATTGTGTGCAAAAAAGTGTCGCTCAGAGGTAAAACAACCCAACCCAAATCTCTCCACGGTCCACCCAGTAAAAATGTGTCTTTTCCGTCTCGAAATCGGGGCCGTTAAAAATCGGATACCGTGTCCTTTTGTGAAGCTCCGATTTGAGTTTTTAATTCCAACTTCTTTTGCATTCAATAATCCAATCAATAAAATAATGCAGTTACTTCAAATTAGCGTCACATTTATTAGATTACTATTTAGATATTTTATGTTATAAAGTAATTTGATCCTTGAAAATGCAACATGGTTATTTTTGATTATTTCTTAGCCTTTTGAGAAATTATAGTTCTTCCCTAATAAAAGAATCCACTCAGATGTATCCGAAAAAAAAAAAAGCGAAATTAATTACTTTCGGAAGACAGCAGCGAAAGAATTGTTTTTGAAATAATGTTGTTAATTAATTTTTATCTGGTTTTCAACAATTTACTTTACAGAAAGGCATGTTGTTTGATTTGCGTCATTACGCTTGCAAATAATTGTTGCAATTATTTTTAAAGTGCGTGAACAGATATTTAAAAGACTTGTTTTCCATGTTTAGTTTTTATGTGTGGGTGTTTCACGTATCTTTCGGATATAATTATACTTCAATTTGAAAAATAATTTACCATGTTACGCTTTTTTTTAGGGGGCATATATATTGAATTCAACAAGATACTTTAGGCTTAATGAATTATTAAAATACTTTTGGTTATTGTAAAAAAATTCTTACTTCAAGTGGAATGTAATGCTTACTTCGTAGCACGTTGTTGGTTGGTTTTACCTCGGCAGCATTTCTTTGCACACAATGGGCTAAACAGGCAGGTCACAAGGACCCCAAAGACTCAGCGAAGGTTGAGGGAGGGTACAGTCGCTCGGAAAAGTATCCGAATACTATGGTTGATGACAGAATTCGGAAAAAATATCTGGCAAACGATTTTTTTAGAAATTAGTGATCTGGCAACCTTCGTGTCACGAAGACACGAACACGAAGTCACGTGACACGAAGGTTGCCAGATCACTAATTTCTAAAAAAATCGTTTGCCAGATATTTTTTCCGAATTCTGTCATCAACCATAGTGTTCGGATACTTTTTTGAGCGAATGTACTCACTGGACAGCTATTAAAAGACAGATGGTAGTCTCCCGTCTAGACCATACAGCATGGTTTTTTTAAATTTTTTAAAACTGTAGGTCTCTGGTGCACGGAGAAACCCCAGCAGAAAGAAAACGCAGAAAAAAAAAACCTTTCATCACTTATCCGGAACTGGAACGCAGTTCCCTTTACCGCAGGTAAGCTTTGGGTTGGGTTGTTTTACCTCTGAGCGGCACTTTTTTGCACACCAAGGGCTAAACGGCCAGGTCGCATGGACCTCGAAGGCTCAGAGAAGGTTGGGGGAGGGGACCCACTGAAACAGCTGTTGGGAGACAGATGGTAGTCTCCCGTCAAGGCCATCCAGCGTGTTCTTTAACGTGCACAGGGTATGGCTCTCCCGCACACGGGGCCACGGCTTAACGTCCCATCCGACGGACGGCGGCCTTTCCAAGCCCATCGGTGTCCCCTACTGACCGTGGGCAGGGCGGGAAATTTTGCGGAGATAAATCTCAACGCTGACCCAGTTGGGACTCAAACCAGGGAACTACAGATTACGAGCCTGGCGCGCTACCGACTGAGCCCCTTCCCCGCCACCCGCAGTTAAGCATTCTGTCACCATAATTTAGGAAATATAATATTGTCTTCTGTGATTCAGTTCGTTGCTGAGGTTGACGAAAGACAGATATCCTCGGAAGAGGAGAGTCCGAAATATTCAAAGAGGAAAAAAGGACGATACAACTCCGCCGCGGAGGAGGAATTTCTCTTCTTGCGGAACGTGGTGGTGCACACAACAAGGAGTTGATTGTTGCTTGTTCTCATTGTTCACAAATGCGCCTGCTCATCAGAGAAATTTCGGCCTTTCGCAAACGGTCTGCAACACTTCTGTGTCAACGAAGGTGACACGAGGGCATCACCCCTTGATGGGCCCCTTGATGGACACGAGGGCATCACCCCTTGATGATCACCCCGTGACGAAGATGACACGAGGGCTCTCCTCACAACACAAGCACAACGATTAAAAAGCAAAATAAAAATCGAAGGGTGAGGTATATTTTATTCCATTTATGGCGGTAGTTCTTTATTTATTTAACAACTGTAGAGCCTACCATGTTTTCTAGTTATATTTATAGGAGGGTTTGAGATTTCCGATTTTGAATGGGGCGGGGGTGGCTCAGTCGGTAGCGCGCCAGGCTCGTAATCCAGGTTCGAGTCCCAGCTGGGTCAGCGTTGAGATTTATCTCCGCAAAATTCCCCTCCCTCCCCACGGTCAGTAGGGGACACCGATGGTCTTAGAAAGGACGCCGTCCGTCGGATGGGACGTTAAGCCGTGGCCCCGTGTGCGGGAGAGCCATACCCTGTGCACGCTAAAGAACACGCTGGATGTCCTTGACGGGAGGTTACCATCTGTTTCCCAACAGCTGCTCCAGTGGGTCCCCTCCCCCAACCTTCTCTGAGCCTTCGGGGTCCATGTGACCTGGCCATTTAGCCCATGGTGTGCAAAAAAATGCCGCTCAGAGGTAAAACAACCCAACCCAAACAACCGATTTTGAATTCGTGTGTATGTTTTGAACACGCGTGTGTAGCTTTTGAATGTGTTTGTGTGACTTTTGAATGGGTGTGTGTGATTTTTGGATGCTGGTGTGGCTTTTTGTGTACAGTCGCTCAAAAAAGTATCCGAACACTACGGTTGATTACAGAATTCACAAAAAATATCTGGCAACGAATGTTTAGAAATTGTTGATCTGGCAACCTTCGTGTCACGTGACACGAAGGTTGCCAGATCAATGCTTCGTGTCACGTGACACGAAGGTTGCCAGATCAATAATTTCTAAAAAATTCGTTGCCAGATATCTTTTGTGAATTCTGTAATCAACCATAGTGTTCGGATACTTTTTTGAGCGACTGTACCTGTATGTTATTTTTATGTGTGCTGCTGTTTTAATACGTGTGTGGCATTTAATGCGTGTGAGTGGATTTTGAATACATATGTGTGACTTTTTAATGCGTGTGTGCTATTTCTGAATGCGTGTATGTGTCTTTTGTATACGTGTGTGGCTTTTTCTCTATGTGTTTATGTTGGGTTGGGTTGGTTTGTTTTACCTCTGAACGGCACTTTTTTGCACACCATGGGCTAAATGGCCAGGTCACATGGAGACCCCGAAGGCTCAGAGAAGGTTGGGGGAGGGGACCCACTGGAATAGCTGTTGGGAGACAGATGATAGCTTCCCGTCAAGGCCATCCAGCGTGTTCTTTAACGTTCACAGGGTATGGCTCTCCCGCACACGGGGCCACTGCTTAACGTCCCATCCGACGGACGGCTGCCTTTCCAAGCCCATCGGTGTCCCCTACTGACCGTGGGCAGGGCGGGGAATTTTTGCGGAGATAAATCTCAACGCTGACCCAGCGGGACTCGAACCTGGGAACTACAGATTGCGAGCCTGGCGCGCTACCGACTGAGCCACCCCCGCCCAATGTGTTTATGTATGTCACTTTTTGATGTGTGTGTGACTTCTGGAAGACAATGTGTGTTACTTCTGGATGTTTCTGTGTGTGAGTTCTGGATTTTGTGTTTGTGGCTTTTGGATGTGTGTGTGGGTTTCGAATACCATTGAGGTTTTTTGTATACGTCTGTGCATGGCAGTCTTATGAATGTTTGTGACATCTCTTTATATATATATGTGTGTGTGCGTATCTTCGGTATACGTGTGCATACAGATTCTGAAGTGGCATACGCGAGACTGCTGGTTATAAGTTTGTGGAGGTGTGGGTGTGGCTCTTGCTAAGTGTGCACGTGGCTCTTGCTAAATGTGCACGTGGCTCTTGCTAAGTGTGCATGTGACTCTGGGCTATGTGTGTGACTATTTCCTATATGTTAGGACTTTTTGCTATGAATGACAATGGGTTTTTGTACTCGTTTTTGTTTACAGTCGTACACATATTTTGTAGACGATCAGTTGGGTTCGGTTGTTTTACCTCTGAGCGGCACTTTTTTGCACACCATGGGCTAAATGGCCAGGTCACATGAACCCCGAAGGCTCAGAGAAGGTTGGGGGAGGGGACCCACTGAAATAGCTGTTGGAAGACAGATGGTAGCCTCCCGTCAAGGCCATCCAGCGTGTTCTTTAACGTGCACAGGGTATGGCTCTCCCGCACACGGGGCCACGGCTTAACGCCACATCCGACGGACGGCGGCCTTTCCAAGCCCATCGGTGTCCCCTACTGACCGTGGGCAGGGCGGGGAATTTTGCGGACATAAATCTCAACGCTGACCCAGCTGGGACTCGAACCTGGGAACTACAGATTACGAGCCTGGCGCGCTACCGACTGAGCCACCCCGCCCCATAAACGATCAGAGTAACGTAATTTTGATCGCAAGCATTACTTCAGATAGCAAACCTTGACACATTAAATCGACGTCATCTAAAGTAGCAAGAAGAAGCAGCCAAAATTCCACAACTGTTATTACTTTTTTTTGTTTCCATTTCCCCGAGACGAATCTTCTTAAGAGACGATGCTCAAACATCCGCATTGAGATCCGTAACCGTGGGCCGAAGTGGTGGCTGTTACGGAGCTGCAAATATCTGGCTGCGACAACGCGTAATTAATGCTCTTGAGGCAAAACCTGTGCCTGGTTGCACAGACAATAAATGGAGCCTTCATTCCATGAGGTCAACTAACTCTCCATCTTGAGGATGTTTTCCTCCTCATCTTCATTCATCTTACTTCTTGTAGGATTGAGATTATTCTTTTTTAAATCTTTCTAGGATTTTCCAAAAAATTGAAAATGAAGTCGTGTAGCCCGGAGGAAGAGAAACCGTTTACCCAAGAAATGACGGTGTGTAACGCACATTGAGAAGTTCATCATTTTCTGAAGATTTGGTTCAATAAATAAGGTAGTGATTCACTAAGGATTGGGTTGTTTTACCTCTGAGCGGCACTTTTTTGCACACCATGGGCTAAATGGCCAGGTCACAAGGACCCCGAAGGCTCAGAGAGTGTTGGGGGAGGGGACCCACTGGAACAGCTGTTGGGAGACAGAGGGTAGCCTCCCGTCAAGGCCATCCAGCATATTCTTATTATTATTTAGATAAATTATATAATTATATATATGTTACATATATCTCCGCAAAATTCCTGCCCTGCCCACGGTCAGTATAGGACACCGATGGGCTTGGAAAGGCCGCCGTCCGTCGGATGGGAGGTTAAGCCGTGGCCCCGTGTGCTGGAGAGCGATACCCTGTGCACGTTAAAGAACACGCTAGATGGCCTTGACTGGATGCTACCATCAGTCTCCCAACAGCCGTTTCAGTGGGTCCCCTCCCCCAACCTTCTCTGAACCTTCGGGGTCCTTGTGACATGGTCATTTAGCCCATGGTGTGCAAAAAAGTGTCGCTCAGAGGTAAAACAACCCAACTGTGACCTGAAATATTCATTAAACGTTAAAAGATAATGAAATTTCAAATAACTTTCGGGTCCCTAAATTTCCTTTGACTAGGACACTGAATCTAATTGCACCTTACCATTAAATTGCAAATAACGCTAACGAGATGGCCACTTGAGCCTATGGCCATCGCCAGAGTACATCAGTCGCTTGTTAGTTGAAAATGGCGATGCCGCTCCACTTGAGTGGAAAGCACCTGTTTGTTAACATCTATTATGACACGTAGTGATGTCGAGCCTCTTAACACGTCACAGACTCAACGGTCTCTATTCAGACGCTGCTATCTTTACACACAGCTCAGGACTCGTTGAATACAGAGACCTCCGCAACATTAGGGTCTATGGTTGAGGTTCAACAGAGGTGACACAGGCGTCAATTCTTTGCATTTGGCCAAAGTCGGCGTTTTCTTTAAGCAGAAGAAACAATGCTTCTTCTTCAGGAGAGAGAATGGAGACTAGGGGGGGGGGGATGGAGACTAGGGGGATGAAGAATAGGAGAGGCGAGAGAAGAAAGTTCGGTACCGGATGACATGAAATACCAAACGTTGTCTGTTCACATAGCTGGTCTTTCATTCTTTCTCGTTGCAACAGTGTGTTTTGTCTTGCCAGGTGTTGTACTTCTGTTCCCACTTCATTATAGTTCACGTTTCAGGTGTCTTTTTCTGGCAGCGACGCCTTAGCAACGATTTTTTTTACACCACGAGGTCCGAGGCCGTCGCCACAAGGAGGCTGACTTTTTAACAATTTAACAAGAGGCTCTGACGATGACTATCAATCACACCACGTTAAAAGAGAGAGAGCTCGAGGAGACAGGAAACGTTTGTTCCTCTTAAGTGCAATTGTTCCAGAGCTGGATTGCATTATTGACTTCTCCTTGTTGAGCTCTTATTGTTAGTGCAGGGGCGGGGGTGGCTCAGTCGGTAGAGCGCCAGGCTCGTAATCTGTAGTTCCCAGGTTCGAGTCCCAGCTGGGTCAGCGTTCAGATTTATCTCAGCAAAATTCCCCGCCCTGCTCACGGTCAGTAGGGGACACCGATGGGCTTGGAAAGGCCGCCGTCCGTCGGATGGGACGTTAAGCCGTGGTCCCGTGTGCGGGAGAGCCATAGCCTGTGCACGTTAAAGAACACGCTTGATGGCCTTGACGGGAGGCTACCATCTGTCTCCCAACAGCTGTTCCAGTGGGTCCCCTCCCCCAACCTTCTCTGAGCCTTCGGGGTCCATGTGACCTGGTCATTTAGCCCATTGTGTGCAAAAAAGTGCCGCTCAGAGGTAAAACAACCCAACCCTTGCCAGGTATTGTACTTCTGTTCCCACTTCATTATAGTTCATGTTTCAGGTGTCTTTTTCTGGCAGCGACGCCTTAGCAACGATTTTTTTTGCACCACGAGGTCCGAGGCCGTCGCCACAAGGAGGCTGACTTTTTAACAGTTTAACAAGAGGCTATGACGATGACTATCAATCACACCACGTTAAAAGAGAGAGCTGGAGGAGAGAGGAAACGTTTGCTCCTCTTAAGTGCAATTGTTCCAGAGCTGGATTGCATTATTGACTTCTCCTTGTTGAGCTCTTATTGTTGGGTTGGGTTGTTTTACCTCTGAGCGGCACTTTTTTGCACACCATGGTCTAAATGGCCAGGTCACATGGACCCCGAAGGCTCAGAGAAGGTTGGGGGAGGGGACCCACTGGAACAGCTGTTGGGAGACAGATGGTAGCCTCCCGTCAAGGCCATCCAGCGTGTTCTTTAACGTGCACAGGGTACGGCTCACCCGCACACGGGGGCACGTCTTAACGTCCCATCCGACGGACGGCGGCCTCTTCAAGGCCATCGGTGTCCCCTACTGACCATGGGCAGGGCGGGGAATTTTGCGGAGATAAATCTCAACGCTGACCCAGCTGGGACTCGAACCTGGGAACTACAGATTACGAGCCTGGCGCGCTATCGACTGAGCCACCCCCGCCCCTCAGTGATTTTAATTTATTGCAACAAATCTCAGTGTTGGGGTCAACGTTTTGTTGTTGTACAGTCGCTCAAAAAAATATCCGAACACTATGGCCATCCCGTGGCCGAGTGGTTAGCGCGCTTGGCTATTGGTCTAAGGGCCTAGGTTCGAGCCCCGGGTAAGGCATGGATGTATGTGTCGTTTTTCTGCTGAGGTCCTGCCATCCTCTCAGACCTTCTACTCTGGCATATAAACTGACAGACTCCTGTCAGACCTCTGTGGCAAGCAGCTGCTTGAGGGGGTATTTATTATATTTATTTATTTATTATGGTCGATTAGAGAATTCAGAAAAAAAATATCTGGCAACTGTTGTTTTTTAGTAATTAGTGATCTGGTAACCATCGTGTCACGTGACACGAAGGTTGTCCGATCACTGATTTCTAAAAATATCGTTGCCAGATATTTTTTCTGAATTCTTTAATCGACCATAGTGTTCGGATATTTTTTTGAGCGACTGTATACAGTTTTTATTCATTTTCAATTTTTTTTCAGATCGATAATCAGATGAGAAAAAGATTCTGATCAGATTTTTGAATTTTTGAGTGGCATTCTTTTTTGGCTGCACAATGGGCTAAACTGGCAAGTAAAAGGTTTCCCATATGTCGTGATTATGTTGCGAAAAATATTAACTGGATACTTTAGATACCGTGTATTTTTCGTCAAGTGCACTCTTTCTTTTTAAAGCTTTACAAGGCTATGACATTCCTTTACACTGCATCACAGTCACGGGATTTCGAGGAGATATTTTTTTGCCTGAAGGGCAAAATGCTCGTGCAATTCTTATACTGGGGAATGAGTTACAATAGGAGTCTTAAAGGCAGTGGCAGATTAAGGTATCTGCATGCTTGGCTACTGATCTAAGGGACCTGGGTTCGAGCCCCGGATTAGGCATGGATGTGTGTGTCGTTTTTCTGCTGAGGTCCTGCCATCCTCTCAGATCTCCTACTGTGGCATATAAACTGACAGGCTCCTGTCAGACCTCTGTGGGAAGCAGCTGCTTGAGGGGGTATTTATTATTTATTTTTAAACCCTAGGTGCATTGTGTTGTGTTACCTCTGAGCGGCACTTTTTTGCACACCACGGCCTAAATGGCCAGGTCACATGGACCCCGAAAGCTCAGAGAAGGTTGTGGGAGGGGACCCACTGGAACAGCTGTTGGGAGACAGATGGTAGCCTCCCGTCAAGGCCATCCAGCGTGTTCTTTAACGTGCACAGGGTATGGCTCTCTCGCGTACACGGGGCCACGGCTTAACGTCCCATCCGACGGACGGCGACCTTTCCAAGCCCATCGGTGTCCCCTACTGACCGTGGGCAGGGCGGGGAATTTTGCGGAGATAAATCTCAACGCTGACCCAGCTGGGACTCGAACCTGGGAACTGGAGATTACGAGTCTGGCGCGCTACCGACTGAGCCACCACCGCCCCACCCTAGGTGCAAAAAGATTTGGAACTTACGAATGGGAAAGATGCAAACAACTGCTTAAATAAATTGAATTACAAAAATGTATAAAGAGAAATTTTAAAATGCATTTTATAAATTCGCACGTACTGAAAAATAAACGAAAAACTATTTATAATCCAACTAGGTACTAACTTATTTTACGGTGTTTAGGTAAAAATCTTATCATATTTGGTATTAATTGAAGTAAAAACAAGAGATGCATACGTGAATAGTAGATT
Source organism: Ryuthela nishihirai (assembly GCA_038380435.1). Taxonomy (NCBI): domain Eukaryota; kingdom Metazoa; phylum Arthropoda; class Arachnida; order Araneae; family Heptathelidae; genus Ryuthela; species Ryuthela nishihirai. The sequence continues at coordinate 18,000,089 of JAWZYU010000029.1, read as the reverse complement.
ATAATGATTGTGAAATGTTTCACTCTATAAAATGGCCACAACGAACAGGCCACAAAGACTCCAAAGATTCAAGGTTGGGCTTAACGAACAGGTCAGGAAGACTCCAAAGATTCGAGGTTGGGCTTAATAAACAGGCCAAAAAGATTCCAAAGACTCAAAGTTGGGCTTAACGAACAGGTCACAAAGACTCCAAAGATTCAATGTTGGGCTTAATGAACAGGTCATAAAGACTCCAAAGATTCAAGGTTGGGCCTAATTAACAGGCCAAAAATACAAAGATTCAATGTTGGGCTTAACGAACAGGTCACAAAGACTCCAAAGATTCAAGGTTGGGTTTAATGAACAGGCCAAAAAGACTACAAAGACTCAAAGTTGGGCTTAACGAACAGGTCACAAAAATTCCAAAGATTCAAGGTTGGGCTTAACGAACAGGTCACAAAGATTCAAGGTTGGGTTTAATGAATAGGCCAAAAAGACTACAAAGACTCAAAGTTGGGCTTAACGAACAGGTCACAAAGACTCCAAAGATTCAAGGTCGGGCTTAATGAACAGGCCAAAAAAGACTCGAAAGACTCAAGGTTGGGCTTAACGAACAGGTTACAAAGACTCGAAAGATTCAAGGTTGGGCTTAATGAACAGGCCAAAAAGACTACAAAGACTCAAGGTTGGGCTTAACGAACAGGTCACAAAGACTCCAAAGGCTCAAGATTGGGTTAATGAACAGATCACAAACGCTCAAGGTTCGCTTAATGCGAAATGACGCTTAATGAAGAGGTCACTAATTTCTAAAAAATCGTTGCCAAATATTTTTTCTGAATTCTGTAATCAACTAGAGTGTCCGGATATTTATTTGAGCGGCTGTACCAAGAGAAGGAAGCAAAATGTTCGTAAGAGACATTACCAGAGGAAGGAGGCGAAATTTTTGTGGGAGACATTTCCAGGTGAAGGTTGTAAATGTTGACAGGAAAAACTAATAATTTTTATAATTCATAGGAAAAACTAATAATTTTCATAAGACGTTCTGAACCTTAGTGATTAATTGATGCAGGGTTGTCAATTCAATAATTTCCACTTTTTTCCTTAAAATTACCAAATTCGTGTAAATTACACTCCCAACTCCCTGCACATTTTCCCACAGTTTCAATTTCTAAAAAAAAAAAATCTTTTTCTAAACGTTTTTTATTAAAAATTAGTTTTTGAAGTCTTGTAAGTAAGGCCTCAAAAATAATATTATTAATTAAAAAAAGAACAAAACGCAGAAGTGTCCATCCCTTCTTTGGGATTCGAACCCTGTTCCCCTTGTACGGTATCAACGAAACAAAACAACAACTTCAAACACTCGGGGGGGGGGGGGATGGCTCAGTCGGTAGCGCGCCAGGCTCGTAATCTGTAGTTCCCAGGTTCGAGTCCCAGCTGGGTCAGCGTTGAGATTTATCTCCGCAAAATTCCACGCCCTGCCCACGGTCAGTAGGGGACACCGATGGGCTTGGAAAGGCCGCCGTCCGTCGGATGGGATGTTAAGCCGTGGCCCCGTGTGTGGGAGAGCCATACCCCGTGCACGTTAAAGAACACGCTGGATGGCCTTGACGGGAGGCTACCATCTGTCTCCCAACAGCTGTTCCAGTGGGTCCCCTCCCCCAACCTTCTCTGAGCCTTCGGGGTCCATATGACCTGGCCATTTAGCCCATGGTGTGCAAAAAAGTGCCGCTCAGAGATAAAACAACCCAACTGAAACACTCGGCGAAGACAATGAAGTTATTATGCGAAAAATAGACTCAAAACGTAATCTTCTCAGTGAGTTTGAGAGCAACAGTTCTATATCTTTGATGCTCTTTGTGATATCTGTCCCCGGATGCTGTCGAGAAGAAGTCCGCACTGACTTCCCTCCCTATCCCCGTCCTTCTTTGCTCGAAGAGGGATTACCAAGTCGCTGAAAGGAAGAGCAAGACTCAGCCTTAGCCACGTGGCCGGGGTGTGATGAGGGACATTCCGGAGAAGGTTTCCGGGGCAACCGATCTCGTCTACATCTTCCCCTCTAGTGCCTGTTGACACAAGGGTGTATCTGTGCGTTAGCCCTTCTCCTCCTCCTCTTCACCTGCCCGGGGTTTGAGAGGGGAGGGGGTGAGGACAGTGAAGCTTTGTGGGTTATTCCGAGCTCTCTCGGCGTGCTCGGCCACAGATTCCTTCATTCAAAAGATGGACAGGAAACTAGTGTTTTATCGCACTTATGTCAAGGACGCCGGCGCTAGTTTCCCATGCAGGCCAAAATAGCGCGAAAAGTAGTGTCTCGTCGTGCCGAATTGCGGATGAAATGTCTGCCGACAAACAGTGTTAAATTCTGGAGGGAGATGTTCAGAGAAACGGTTATTCTATCTCCGTTCTCTGTTGAAAACGTTGAAAAAATTTGGTTTCTTTTCGCCATTTCCCGATATTTCTAGGGGCGGGGGTGGCTCAGTCGGTAGCGCGCCAGGCTCGTAATCTGCAGTTCCCAGGTTCGAGTCCCAGCTGGGTCAGCGTTGAGATTTATCTCCGCAGAAATTCCCCGCCTTGCCCACGGTTAGTAGGGGACATCGATGGGCTTGGAAAGGCTGCCGTCCGTCGGATGGGACGTTAAGCCGTGGTCCCCTGTGTGGGAGAGTCATACCCTGTGCACTTTAAAGAACACGCTGGATGGCCTTGACGGGAGGCTACCATCTGTCTCCCAACAGCTGTTCCAGTGGGTCCCCTCCCCCAACCTTCTCTGAACCTTCGGGGTCCATGTGACCTGCCCATTTAGCCCATGGTGTGCTAAAAAGTGCCGCTCAGAGGTAAAACAACCCAACCCAACCCGATATTTCTTTTTTTTTTCTTCCATTTTAAAACTCTGTCATCTTTTTCTTTCGATTTTGAAACTTTGTGGCCATTTCTTCCCCTTCGAAACTTTGTTACTTGTTTTTTTTCCGATTTTGAAGCTTTGTCACTTTTTTTCCCCCCAGATTTTAAAACTTTGTCACCAATTTCTTTTCGAAAACATTTTCCATACGATCAGTGCAAAGGCAACATATTTTTCGAAAGAACATTGGTGACAAAGTTTAACATATCTGGGCTGGAATAACCAAAGTGACAAGCTTCAAATCGGAAAAAAACAAGCCTAACAAAGTTTCGAAGGGGAACGAAATGGCCAAAAACCGTTTACAAAATCGAAAGGCAAACTGATGACAGAGTTTAAAATGGAAGAAAAAAAAGATAGATATAGGAGTTGGAGTTCGGTTGATTTACCTCTGAGCTGAACATTTTGCTCAAAATGGGCTAAATGGCCAGGTCTCGAGGACCCCGAGGGCTCAGAGAAGGTGGATTATTAGGAATGAATAACTCTTAAGATTATTAGGAGTTAATAAACTCTAGGATTATTAGGAGTGATACTAATAGGATTATTAGGAGTTTCCACATCATACTATCCAGATTTTTCTGCTAAGATGGTTGAAGGTTCAAGAAACTAAAATAGAAAACGAAATACGTAGTCAAGAAACTTTATTTGATTCTGCAGCTCATAAGCAAACAATAGTTTATGTAGGCTAAAGAGTCATATTGAAAAGGTAATTATGTGACCTCACATGTGACTGTTTAAAACGCATTGTTCATTCATGCAAATAATTTCATCGGAATCCACAAAGGATATGTTCTACTATTGGTTACTGTTAACGTGAGGTTATTACGTAATAATAAACGCGGAACAAAATCACAGTAACATTGTCCTCGTGATTTAATTTTATTCGATTTGTTGTTTTTAATCTGGCAACCTTTGTGTCACGTGACACGAAGGTTGCCAGATCACTAATTTCTAAAATAATCGTTGGCAGATGTTTTTCTGAATTCTGTAATCAACCGTAGTGTTCGGATATTTTTTTGAGCGACTGTACATTGTTGAAACGAAAAATAAGACAAATTTTTTTGCTAAGCGATCGTCTCGTTTTTGCATTGTAATGTAAATGACAAACAACTTGTGAAAAAAGTCTAAAAATGGAAAGCGAAGAAAAAAAGGGCTATTTCCTCTGACGTTGAGTGATGATGATTGACCGATTGGTGATGATGAGGTGTCAGTGGATGCAAGACGATGATTGATGATGGAGAGGTTTTGAGCAAAAAGTAGACAGAAATTACTAATTCCGAAAACGTTTGACTGATTGCATTACAACAGACAGCTGTTATTTTTTTTTCAAAAAAAGTGGAAAAAAAGTGTGAAATTTTTTTCACGCTTTCCATTTATTTCACTTACCTTTTAGAAAGAATTTCCCCTCCCCCCCCCCCCGTAGTCTTTTTTCCTTTCGAAGTGAAACTTTTTTTAACTCCTGTAAATGTCATCCCTTCACCAATGACAAGATGATGATAGATATTATGGATTTTAAACTGTCAACGTCTTCATAAGCGATCCGCATCAGCAGGAATACCTGCAGAATCCACATCCTTCGATGTTTGCATCCTCATCTCTTACGCAGCAGATGGCTATTCAGTCAGTTGAAATTCCTTCCGATTTGTTTTCACGAATGTCACCAGTTGGTTAATGCCAGTGTGTAGTATGTATTGTTTTGTGCGCTCATTGGACAGGTCACAAGGATTCCAAAGGCTCAAGGTTAGACTTAACGAACAGGCCAAAAAGACTCCAAAGGCTCAAGGGTAGGCTTAATGAACAGGTCATAAAGACTCCAAAGACTCAAGGTGGGCTTAATGAACAGGTCATAAAGACTCCAAAGACTCAAGATTGGGTTTAATAAACAGGCCACAAAGACTCCAAAGACTCAAGGTGGGCTTAACAAACAGGTCACAAAGACTCCAAAGACTCAAGGTTGGACTTAATGAACAAGCCAAAAAGACTCCAAAGACTCAAGGTTGGGCTTAACGAACAGGTCACAAAGACTCCAAAGACTCAAGGTTGGGCTTAATGAACAGACCACAAAGACTTCAAAGGCTCAAGGTTGGGCTTAATGAACAGACTACAAAGACTCCAAAGGCTCAAGGTTGGGCTTAATGTACAGGTCACAAAGACTCCAAAGGCTCACGGTTGGACTTAATGAACAGGTTATAAAGACTCCAAAGATTCAAGGTGGGCTTAACGAGCATGTCACGAAGACTACAAAGGCTCAAGATTGGGCTTAATGAACAGGTCATAAAGACTCCAAAGACTCAAGGTGGACTTATCGAACAGGTCACAAAGACTCCAAAGGCTCAAGTTTGGGCTTAATGAACAGGCCAAAAAGACTCCAAAGACTCAGAGTTGGGCTTAACGAACAGGTCACAAAAACTCCAAAGATTCAAGGTTAGGCTTAATGAACAGGTCACAAACGCTCAAGGTTGAGCTTAATGAACAGGTCACAAAAACACCAAAGACTCAAGGTTGGGCTTAATGAGCAGGTCATAAAGACTCCAAAAACACAAGGTTGGGCTTAACGAACAGTCCACAAAGACTCCAAAGATTCAAGTTTGGGCTTAATGAATAGGTCACAAACGTTCAATGTTGAGCTTAATGAACAGGTCACAAAGACCTGAAAGGCTGAAAATCACAAAGACTCCAAAGGCTGAAAGTTGGGCCTTAGTGTGCAGGTCACAAAGACTCCAAAGCTCAGGGGATCTACTTGACAGCTATTATCAGGTAGATGGAAACCTCCCGTCAAGACCATCCAGTGTGTTCGTTAGCATGCACAGGGGTATGGCTATCCTGTACATTAGAACGCGGATTTAGGTCCCATACGACGAACGACAGCCTTTCAAAACTGGAGTGTCGTTTTCTCAGTGCCTTTCTCAGTTTTTATCAGTGTCCCCTTTCTGACCGAAGGAATCCAGAGAAAAGACGTTAACAGAGATAAATCTTAAAGCTGTCCTAGTTGAGATTCGATCCGGGAATTTGTATTGTTGAGTCGGTAGCATGCCAGACTCGTAATCTACAGTTCTCAGGTTCGAGTCCCTCCTTGTCTAGCGTTGAGATTTATCTCCACTAATTCCCATCCATAAGCGTGGATCCGTGTGTAGATAGAGGAGTCATATCTTATGTCCGTTAAAGAATACCCTAAACCATGCTCATTGGATGCTCTTTAACAGATGTCCAATGAATTCCATTCCTCAACCTTCTCTGAGTCCTTGTCCATTTAGCCCATTGTGTGCAAAACAAGTGCCGCTCAGAGGTAAAACGACCCATCCCAGCGCATTTCGCAGGATGGAAATGACTGCCATAAATATCAACGATGGCGGAGCTGGGACTCGAACCTGGGAACTTCAGATTACGATCATGTCTTGCTGTCGACTAAAACAACGAGGAGATTGAGAATGAGTAAATGTTTTTCCTGATCTCTTCCTCTACCTATAGTCTCGAATCGAAGCCCGCATCTGTTGTCGTGTCCGAGGGTAAACAGTCTCTTCTTCCGTCCTCCATTTCACCCCAGACGATTCAGTCTCATCCCTGGCGCCATCGAAGACCTAGACGCACTGTTGCGGCAACGCGACTTAATTAGCAGAGAGAGAGAGATCACCCACATCCGAATTCTCCTAATCGCTGTTGCTTCGTCATCCGTCGGGTAATTTTCCGCGAAGAACAAAGGAGTTCGTCGGAGAGTCGGGCTTATCTGAGCGGGCAATTGGACATCACTAAAAATGGCTTTTATTGCGAAACGTCCCAAGATTAGTGGAGGCAGGAGGAGGGGTTGGTTACTCATGTCGTTGCTAGGGAGAACTTCGTTGTTGATGTCGTTGCTATGTAGCACTTCCCTCGCAGGGATTGGGAATCGTTTTCGTCCGACACTTGTGTCCCCTTGACCCTTTGGGTCGGGGGTGGCTCAGTCGGAAGCGCTCCAGTCTCCTAATCTGTAGCTCCCAGGTTCGAGTCCCAGTTGGGTTACCGTTGAAATTTATCTCCGCAAAATTCTCCGCCCTGCCCACGGTCATTAGGGGATACCGAATGGCTTGGAAAGGCTGCCGTCCGTCTGATGGGACATTAAGCCGTGACTCCTTGTGCACGTTAAAGAACACGCTGGATGGCCTTGACGGGAGGCTACCATCTGTCTCCCAACAGCTGTTCCAGTGGGTCCCCTCCCCCAACCTTCTCTGAGCCTTCGGGGTCCATGTGACCTGGCCATTTAGCCCATGGTGTGCAAAAAAGTGCCGCTCAGAGGTAAAACAACCCAACCCAACCTTGACCCTTTTTGGACTCGACTCATATCTGGAAAACAGAAATTCTGCCTTAGAGGTTGGGTGGTTTTACCTATGAAAGTCAGTTTTTTTGCAGACAATGTGCTAAATGGCCAGGTCACAAGGCTCGTAGGCTCACAGTAGGTTGGAGGAGGGGACTCACTGGCAGCTGTTAGGAAATAGATAATAGCCTCCCGTCAAAGCCATGCAGAGTGTTCTTTAACGTGCACAGGGTATGGCTCTCTCGCGACACGGGACTACGGCTTTACGCGCTATCTGACGGATGGCGGCCTTTTCAAGCCCACCGGTATCAAAAGAATACGGGGGGAGGGGGATAACTTAACCTTAGCCGGAATGTGCAGTCGCTCATAAAAATACCCGAACACTATGGTTGATTACAGAATTCAGAAAAAATATGTGGCAACGATTTTTTTAGAAATTAGTGATCTGGCAACCTTCGTGTCACGTGACACATTTTTTCTGAATTCTGTAATCAACCATAGTGTTCGGATATTTTTATGAGCGACTGTACACGGCTTTACGTCACATCAGAGGAATGGCGGCCATTCCAAGCCCATCGGTGTCCCTTACTGACTGTGGGCAGGGCGGGTAGTCTTGCGGAGATAAATCTTAACGTTGGCCCAGCTGAGACTCGAACCAGGGAACACAGATTACGAGTCTTGCATACTCAGTAATCCCCCCCCCCCACCGCCACGTATTGTCTTGACGGGAGACTCCAATGAGTTTTCATTTGTTCAGTTGATCCGTTCCCCTAAAGTGCTCTGAGCGGTTGGTGTTCGGTAACCTGACCATATCGTCCGTTGTGCGAAAAAAAGTGCTGCTCAGAGATAATGCAGCAGAAAAAAAAACTACAGTAAGAAATGTAAAAAACGGATTATTGTTAGTTATCGTGAGAAAACTGTATTATATCTGCAATATCTCTAAATATGGAATGTTACTGGTCAGAGAAAAGATAATATATGGATTAGCTAAGTTGGGTTGTTTTACCTCTGAGCGGCACTTTTTTGCACACCATGGGCTAAATGGCCAGGTCACATGGACCCCGAAGGCTCAGAGAAGGTTGGGGGAGGGGACCCACTGGAACAGCTGTTGGGAGACAGATGGTAGCCTTCCGTCAAGGCCATCCAGCGTGTTCTTTAACGTGCACAGGTTATGGCTCTCCCGCACACGGGGTCACGGCTTAACGTCTTATCCGACGGACGGTGGCCTTTCCAAGCCCATCGGTGTCCCCTACTGACCGTGGGCAGGGCGGGGAATTTTGCGGAGATAAGTCTCAACGCTGACCCAGCTGGGATTCGAACCTGGGAACTAGATTACGAGCCTGGCACGCCACCGACTAAGCCACCCCCGCCCCATGGATTAGCTAAGGTTGCGTGTCGTGTTGATTACGTAAACAGCAAGCTGTGATGCGTGCAATTACGCAACTGGTGTATGATAATCCATTCTTTCGTGTTAATTGCTCGGCTTGCATTCAGCATATCTGCATTAGTAAACAGCCATTTTGTTGTGACATGGGAAAAATACATTGTTGATATCTGCAAGCAAATTTGTTTCCATTATTATTATTATCGCAATAATGAGATTAACTTACACATTCTTAAAAGTTCCTTGTTGGAGATTTTCTTTTTTTTTTGAGTTTTCGATAAAAGTAATTTTAAGTGAATATTTTGCATGTGACATTAAGCGTAATATATTTTTTCATTTGTAGCAATTTAGTAACCTAGGCTACAATTTCTTGTTTATATTCAGTTATTATGTTATTATAAAAGTCAAGGCTGCAAATTAGATTAGCTGACACCCGCACAGATATTGAACGGATTTTTTTCTGTTTGTTGAATAATTTATGAACATGCGATTGCATAAAAATGTACACCAGTTCCAGTTTTTTATATAAAAGTTTTAGAAATATTTCCATGTCAAATCAAAAGACCTTCCTAAAAGTAACTGTATAGATCAGTTTTCTGGGTTGGGTTGTTTAACCTCTGAGCGGCACTTTTTTGCACACCATGGGCTAAATGGCCAGGTCACAAGGACCCCGAAGGCTCAGAGAAGGTTGGGGGTGGGGACTCACTGGAACAGATATTGGGAGACAGATGGTAGCCTCCCGTCAAGGCCATCCAGCGTGTTCTTTAACGTGCACAGTGTATGGCTCTCCCGCGCACAGGGCCACGGTTCAACGTCCCATCCGACGGACGGTGGCCTTTCCAAGCCCATCCGTGTCCCCTACTGATCGTGGGCAGGGCGAGGAGTTTTGCGGAGATAAATCTCAACGCTGACCCAGCTGGGACTCGAACGTGGAAACTACAGATTACGAGCCTGGCGCGCTACCGACTGAGACACCCCCTCAGTTTTCTGGAAAAAGCAATCTGGATAGCTAGCAAAACATATGTCAGCATACTCTAGTAGTAAGACTTTCATTATGACTCCCCAGATGACTTACTTTCAATAAAAAATTATTTAAAATTACTTTCAGTGAACAAATCTTAATTTTAAAACATTCCTGGAAAGACCAGACACATTTCTATCAAAATGTACGAGTTAAAATTATAAGTTTTCATTTCATTGGTATGGTGGAAATAATTTAAGCCTGTTTTTTTAGGTGCCTGATATTCCAAGCTTAAGTATTCAACGAAACTAAATAGTGAGCAAAAAAAATGTATTGAAGAATACATTTCTTTTCCAAACTAATTATGCGTATAGTGGGGTTTAGATTTTGAGTTATAGCTAATTTCTGTTGGTAGATAGCATTTTTCTTTTTTGTAGATATTTTTTCCATGTGCAGGAGAGCCATAAACCGCGTGCGTTAAAGAATTCAATGGATGGCCTTGGTGGTTTCCATCTGTCTCCAAACAGCAGTCCAGGGGATTCCCATCCCTCAGTGGGCGAGAGTGGCTCAGTCGGTAGCGCGCCAGGGTAGTAATCTGCAGTTCCCAGGTTCGAGTCCAAGCTGGGCCAGCGTTGAGATTTATCTCCGCAAAATTCCCCGCCCTGCCCACGGTCAGTAGGGGACACCGATGGGCTTGTAAAGGCATAAACAACGAACGATTACTGTATGTAAAACATTAATTATTTAATATGTAAAACATTAATTATTTAATTATCAAAAATATTAATTTTTGACCGTCTACATCATAGATTGGTTCAATTACCAACTGTTGCCTTGTTATTTTTTGTATTTGTATTTTAATTATAATTATACACTAGCGCTCAAGTATTCAATTACTTTAGCTGGGTATATTTCATTATAATTTTGCATTGATACATATCTATGTTGAATAAAAATTGAATTGAATTGAAGATCATAGAGAACCATATTGATGGAGGAGTAGCAAATTGCCCGTATGAAAGGGAGGTGGGGGGGGGGGGAACACAATCGAACCGGAACACAGCTCTAATATAAAAATTCATCTCCATTTCAGAGTTTTTAAAACAATTCTTTTTCGCCTTCGTTCAAGTTAGTAGAATTTTTTAAGGTGGGCCAAGACTACCGTTGCCCCCCCCCCCCCCTAGATCCGATCTGCTCGCATCCATTCTAAGACATGTTGCAATCATAACCAAAAATAAAAAAGTCCAGATGTTGCCATTTTTTAAAACATTGCCAATCGAAATCTAACGTTTTTTTTTTACCTGAATTCCTCAGCACTTAAAGCGCCTCCCCCCCCCTCCCGATTACATACAGACTGGTGGTCATCAATCATATTTCCCTCCTCCCAGCAACGCACACACACACATTTGTAATCCCGACATGACGTCACGCCGTTTCAAATGTAACAGAAGCACTCTTACTTTTGGAACGGAGATGGAACCATTACGATTATGCTGGCGGGTATTGTTCGGCTATTGTTATGTCGTGACTTCAACAACCGACGGAGCGAATAGCTTCTGTAACGCAACAATACAGCTAACAAACCCACCTCCCATCCGTCATTGTTGGTGCTTCTGCTAGCTGGCTTTTCCCAAATCTGATTTACATACTGAAAGTTATTGCCACGATTCGAGCTGGTTTCTCTTGCGCATATCAATCAGCTTTGCGCGAGCGTTTCTGAATCTCCTAATCATATATTTCGTAGTCTTCATTTACCGACGAAGTTTCCGTAGCAGTCGCGGCGAAGCCGTGTGGTCGCTTCTGCTCGCTAGATGGGTTGACCGATACGAAAGCAAACACTGTTATTTCGAAATGCATTCAAATACAGTCAACTCTCTCTCTCTTTTTCAAATATTCATGAATAAATTCGCGCCCCAAGATCTCGAATGGTTGGTAGCTTCGTGAAAAATTCATGGCCGCGAACTAAAATAATAATAACCAAAAAAGTTTACGAACGTTACAAACAGAGGCGTAACTGGCATCCAGGGTATGCAATGCATAGGGACCTCATAATATATATTATATATATCTATACTTATAAATCTCACTGAGAGTCAAATTTCTTTAATGAAAAACCGAAATTTTTTTTTCATCACGTTATCACAGAGTGAACCGAAGAAAGTACAGTCGCTCAAAAAAATATCCGAACACTACGGTTGATTACAGACCTCCGGAAAGTTTATCAGCAAGTAATTGGCCACCGTTAATAATGTAAATATTGTTCACTGTTAATAATGTAAATATTGTTCACTGTTAATAATGTAAATATTGTTCACTGTTAATGTAAATATTGTTCACTGTTAATAATGTAAATATTGTTCACTGTTAATAATGTAAATATTGTTCACTGTTAATAATGTAAATATTGTTCACTGTTAATGTAAATATTGTTCACTGTTAATAATGTAAATATTGTTCACTGTTAATAATGTAAATATTGTTCACTGCTAATGTAAATATTGTTCACTGTTAATAATGTAAATATTGTTCACTGTTAATAATGTAAATATTGTTCACTGTTAATAATGTAAATATTTTTCACTGTTAATAATGTAAATATTGTTCACTGTTAATAATGTAAATATTGTTCACTGTTAATGTAAATATTGTTCACTGTTAATAATGTAAATATTGTTCACTGTTAATAATGTAAATATTGTTCACTGTTAATAATGTAAATATTGTTCACTGTTAATGTAAATATTGTTCACTGTTAATAATGTAAATATTGTTCACTGTTAATAATGTAAATATTGTTCACTGTTAATAATGTAAATATTGTTCACTGTTAATGTAAATATTGTTCACTGTTAATAATGTAAATATTGTTCACTGTTAATAATGTAAATATTGTTCACTGTTAATAATGTAAATATTGTTCACTGTTAATAATGTAAATATTGCTCACTGTTAATAATGTAAATATTGTTCACTGTTAATGTAAATATTATTCACCGTTAATAATGTAAATATTGTTCACTGTTAATAATGTAAATATTTTTCACTGTTAATAATGTAAATATTGTTCACTGTTAATAATGTAAATATTGTTCACTGTTAATGTAAATATTATTCACCGTTAATAATGTAAATATTGTTCACCGTTAATAATGTAAATATTGTTCACTGTTAATAATGTAAATATTGTTCACTGTTAATAATGTAAATATTGTTCACTGTTAATAATGTAAATATTGTCCACTGTTAATAATGTAAATATTTGTCTACTGTTAATAACGTAAGTATTGCTCATTGTTAATAATGACCACGATCCTTGATAACTTCTCAGTTATAGATATATTATATTATTATATATTATATTATTATTATAGATATTACTATATATTATATTATATATTTATTATATTATTATATATTATATTATTATTATAGATATTACTATATATTATATTATATATTTATTATATATTATATTATTATATATTATATTAATATTATAGATATTACTATATATTATATTACTATTATATTATAACAAATATTTTATTGTTAAATGAGTTTTTTTTTTCTTTTCTTTCTTGTTAAAGAATGTTCTAGTGAGTGGTTCAGGGTTTCCTTTGTTCGACTTCAGTCTTTCTTGACAGGGTTTCCTTTGTTCGATGGTTGTCGATCTGACAACCTTCGTGTCACGTGACACGAAGGTTGTCAGATCACTAATTTCTGGGAAAAAAAATCGTTGCCAGATATTTTTTCCGAATTCTGTAATCAACCTGTAGTGTTCGGATATTTTTTTGAGCGACTGTACACTAGCGACAGTGGGAGGAAGTGAATTGAAAACGCACGTGTAAAGGAAACTCTACGTGCTTATCTTTGATTCTTATACAGAATGAGTTGGGTTGTTTTACCTCTGAGCGGCACTTTTTTGCACACCATGGGCTAAATGGCCAGGTCACAAGGACCCCGAAGGCTCAGAGAAGGTTGGGGGAGGGGACCCACTGGAACAGCTGTTGGGAGACATATGGTAGCCTCCCATCAAAGCCATCCAGCGTGTTCTTTAACGTTGGGTTGTTTTACCTCTGAGCGGCACTTTTTTGCACACCATGGGCTAAATGGCCAGGTCACAAGGACCCCGAAGGCTCAGAGAAGGTTGGGGGAGGGGACCCACTGGAACAGCTGTTGGGAGACATATGGTAGCCTCCCATCAAAGCCATCCAGCGTGTTCTTTAACGTTGGGTTGTTTTACCTCTGAGCGGCACTTTTTTGCACACCATGGGCTAAATGGCCAGGTCACAAGGACCCCGAAGGCTCAGAGAAGGTTGGGGGAGGGGACCCACTGGAACAGCTGTTGGAAGACATATGGTAGCCTCCCATCAAAGCCATCCAGCGTGTTCTTTAACGTTGGGTTGTTTTACCTCTGAGCGGCACTTTTTTGCACACCATGGGCTAAATGGCCAGGTCACAAGGACCCCGAAGGCTCAGAGAAGGTTGGGGGAGGGGACCCACTGGAACAGCTGTTGGAAGACATATGGTAGCCTCCCATCAAAGCCATCCAGCGTGTTCTTTAACGTTGGGTTGTTTTACCTCTGAGCGGCACTTTTTTGCACACCATGGGCTAAATGGCCAGGTCACAAGGACCCCGAAGGCTCAGAGAAGGTTGGGGGAGGGGACCCACTGGAACAGCTGTTGGAAGACATATGGTAGCCTCCCATCAAAGCCATCCAGCGTGTTCTTTAACGTTGGGTTGTTTTACCTCTGAGCGGCACTTTTTTGCACACCATGGGCTAAATGGCCAGGTCACATGGACCCCGAAGGCTCAGAGAAGGTTGGGGGAGGGGACCCACTGGAACAGCTGTTGGGAGACAGATGGTAGCCTCCCGTCAAGGCCATCCAGCGTGTTCTTTAACGTGCACAGGGTATGTCTCTCCCGCACACGGAGCCACGGCTTAACGTCCCATCCGACGGACGGCGGCCTTTCCAAGCCCATCGGTGTCCCCTACTGACCGTGGGCAGGGCGGGGAATTTTGCGGAGATAAATCTCAACGCTGACCCAGCTGGGACTAGAACCTGGGAACTACAGATTACGAGCCTGGCGCGCTACCGACTGAGCCACCCCCGCCCCACTACTGAGGGGATAGGGGTAATAATTCAATGATCACTCCCTGTATAAAAACTTTTACCAAGCCACGGCGTATCTTTATGTAGTCAGGTCTGATAACTCTCGTATCGGAGTGCTAGATATACCGCTGCGCGATCACAAATATTTCCAAACGCTCAAGCAAACGAAGGGGAAATGTTACCGAGGCCACTTGTTTAGTACACCCCCCATCCAAGTTTTTATTCTAGGGAAAAATCCTGATTGGTTAATCGTAAATATCGAGATAAACATCTGATTTAAAAAAAAAAAACTTCCAGACGAAAATTTAATCACACACACACAATACGTCTGGCGTAATCTCTGCCAGTCTTGATTGACAACCTAGAAACGTTATTTTTGAACTTTAGCTATACAACAAGTTTCAAACTGTTTTACAAACATATTTTTTAGTTTTTTTTTTTTAAACGACCGATTTACCCAAGCCTCCCAAGTTGGTGACTTAAAATTTTTCTTCCCCTTCCAATAATTATTTGCAATCGATAAACCTGGGTTCAGATTATTTTTTTTAACCAATAAAATTCTGGAGGTAACTCTTTCAATGTGTACAGTAGCTCGAAAAAGTATCCGAACACTACGGTTGATTATAGAATTCAGAAAAAATATCTGGCAACGATTATTTTTAGAAATTAGTGATCTGACAATCTTCGTGTCACGTGACACGAAGGTTGCCAGATCACTAATTTCTAAAAAAATCGTTCCAGATATTTTTTCTGAATTCTGTAATCAACCATAGTGTTCGGATACTTCTTAATATATATAATGCGTATGAATATGGAGCGTGTGCAGTTACCGTTCATAGCAAACTGGAGCGGTTGCGGTTAATGTTCACAGCATATTGGATCGTGTGAGCTCACAAAGACCTAGATCGTGTGGGCTCACTCACGGAAATATTGAGCGTGTGCAGTTACCGTTCACAGCAAACTGGAGCGTGTGCAGTAACTGCACACGCTCCAGTTTGCTGTGAACGGTAACTGGAGCGTGTACAGTTGCTGTACACGCTCCAGATATTTTTCCTGAATTCTGTAATCACGTGACACGAAGGTTGCCAGATCACTAATTTCTAAAAAAAATCGTTGCCGGATATTTTTTCTGAATTCTGTAATCAACCATAGTGTTCGGATACTTTTTTGAGCGACTGTGCAAGTGACACTCAAAATACAAAAATATCACTCAAGAGGTAAGACAAAAAGACAAAGAGGATAAAGAGGATAAAGAAAGAGAGACCAAGACTGTTTTCAGTCTTATCTATCAAAAAAAGAGAGAGCTGTCTGCAGTTTCCTTTTAAGGTATATTGCCACTTACCTGTCGTTCCCCAGACCTTCAAGAGCGAGCAGGTCAACTTCCAGTCCGACGTTGAAGGGGGGATTAGGCGGCAGCGTGCCGTAAAGCCACCCCTCTTTCTCCATGGCCACTTCCTCCCCCCTCTTCTGGGCGTTCCCCGAGAAATCCCACAAATCCCTTTAACGTTCCTCCACAGTGAGCTGTTTCGCCGGGGATTAGGGACCAGTCACATTAGCCGCCTCCTCAGTCCGTGCGCCAGAGGCACGTGCTGCCTGGGGATCAGGCTTCTCTCCTCCTCCTCCTACTTCGGCTGGCCGCGGGATGGATGGCGGGATGCAGGGTGCTGATGCGGATACTTGAGATGCTAAGGCGTTTTCTCCCAATGCATTTTAGCAAAATGGCCATAAAAAATGGGGGAGTTTTGGTGGTGGCATAGTCGATAAGTTGCGTCCAAATATTATTTCTTGATGTGGGGCTCTTTATTCCCTCCCCCCCCCACTGCCCCTCTCCACGGAAATGTGGGAGGCAGTGAAGTTGAGAGTAAAGGGGAAATATCTGCACGAGAGCGTCGTTTAATGCATTCAGTTTTCAGGCTAACACTATTTTCGACTCGACAATGAATGCCGATAAGACTTGAAGCTGATTCTTGGGATAACAATTGTTGGTTGAAATAAAGAATGGCGGCGAAAGCACTTCTGCAAATGAACAATGAATTGCTTTGTTTCAAGGGGTACCAAAATATCTTTGATTTCTATGAACTGAAGACACAATTCTTCATTAACAAAAAAAAAACAGAAAAAGTTTTTTTTTATTTCTATAAGATCTTTCGTTAATATATTAATTCTTCGTTAATTCCTTTTTCCCAGTTCACTCCTCCTACCTTCAATATTCCATTTCTGTTTGGGATGCTGAGTTTTTGATTCCGATGACTTAATCCAAAAATCATAGCTTTTCTACTCACCAACATCGAAACACCCAATTTTAATCACTTATTCCAACATGATGAAGTTCACAAAATATCTTATATATATAAGATCTTGTAGCATTAGTCACATATTGCTGCTCAATAACATTCTTCCAGAATCACAACAACAAGAAAAAAAACTTATCTCTGTAAAAACTTCTTTCACAATCTCACACAATATCCTACAAGAGAACACACATCGGCACAAATCCATTCTTGCTTTTGAAACTCATCTCAAAATTTCGATGTTTCTAAAATACCTTATATTATTTGGTTCCCACCACACGTGCATCGTCTTAAATCAGTCCGCAGACCGCGTGAACTAAAAGGAGGAAGACAGAGAGAGGAAAGACCATCACCATCCCACCAACTCCTCGGCGAAGTCTGGGGCTTGGCCGGCTATAAACGACATAGCCAAAACGTACACCTCCTGTTCTGTCAAACGTCCCGTCTAGCAGCAGCTTTAGCCAGCTGGGTGCCTTGGGCCGTTGCCGCCACGGCGCTAGCACGCGCTCTGTTTCTGCACCCCGCAGTAAAAACGTCGCTTCACTTGTTCCCTTTTCTGTCCCCCCTCTTCCTCTCCATCCTCATCTTCTTGCTTTTCCCCTCCTCCACTCACCCCGTGTACGCTGGCCCGTTGCCGCAAGAGACTGAGGTGCGTGGGGGTCGTCGGGGATGTCAGCTAGCACGCGCCGATAGCGTCGCACAAGAACTTGTTGAGTGATGGAGTGCATGGTGAGAAGTAATAGCGAGTTTACACAACCCGCATCGGGAGACAGATGTCAGTCACACGGCAGAGATCATCGCGGCACGAGCACGTGGGTATGGAAGGGTGAGGGAAGATGGAGGCAGCAAGGGGTTGCCAAACTATGCAACTCTTATTAACGTAGTGGCTAAAAAAATAAACTTAAGAATTTCAAGAACTTTTTTTCTCTCTCTCTGCCACTCTGATTTTTTTTCCTTACTCGAAGATGTTAGTGACTAAATGACGATGTGTTTATTACGTCTCTGTCAGTCACTCCTTTCCGATGAGAAAGAAAGGAGATGGAGTCTTGGGAAATGAAGGAACGAGGGTAATAGAGAATGTTCTTCGTGCTGCTGAGTGGGCGGTCCTTTCACTGAGGGTGGCGCTCTCTCACAACATGCCAACTCGAAGGGATTGCGCAGATCACACGATTCATTGAAACATCGTTATTTCATTTGAATTTTTCCGTTTGTCTGTATCGCATGGCAACGATCGATTTTTTTTTGTGTGGGGAGCTGAGATGGGTTTAGTTCCGGTAAAGGGTCTGGCTATTAACCTGATCTTCTGGGTTCGAGCCTACACTCTATTTGCTTAGAGAGTTTCTCTATAGGGAAAAGGTCGTCGTTAGTCAGATGGGACGCTAAGCGGTGGTCCCGTTTGCGGGTTGGGTTGTTTTACCTCTGAGCTGCACTTTTTTTGCGTACCATGGGCTAAATGGCCAGGTCATAAGCACCCCGAAGGCTCAGAGAAGGTTGGGGGAGGAGACCCACTGGAACAGCTGTTGGGAGACAGATGGTAGCCTCAGATGGAGACAGATGGTAGAATTTTGCGGAGCTAAATCTCAACGCTGACCCAGCTGGGACTCGAACCGGGGAACTACAGATTACGAGCCTGGCGCGCTACCGACTGAGCCACCCCCCGCCCCTGCGGGAAGTGGAGCCACTGGACAGCTATTAGGAAACAGATGGTAGTCTCCTATCAAGGTCATCCAGCGTGTTCTTTTAGGTGCACAGGATACAGCTCTCCTGCACACGAACCACGGCTTAACGTTACATCAGATGGACGGGGGTCTTTCCAAGCCCACGGTGTCTCCTACTGACCGTGGGCAGTGCGGAGAGTTCTGCGGAGATAAATCTCAATGCTGGCCCAGCTGGGAGTCGAACCCTGGGAACTCAGATTGAGCCTGTCCCGCTACCGAACTGAGCCACCCCATGGGGATCAACGTTTGTAACTTTTAAAATTAATCATTTTGGGGTAAAATGCGTGATGATAAATTAGCAATTTCGATCAAACTATCCAAATCTCAAATTTCACGAATATTCTTTTATTTAAAGAAATATAGAAGTCTGGATTATAACAATAATAATGGTAGTCATGAGATTTCACCACAAAAATTAACGGCGGGGGTGGCTCAGTCGGTAGCGCACCAGGCTCGTAATCTGTAGTTCCCAGGTTCGAGTCCTAGCTGGGTCAGCGTTGAGATTTATCTGCGCAAAATTCCCCGCCCTGCCCACGGTCAGTAGGGGACACCGATGGGCTTGGAAAAGCCGCCGTCCGTCGGATGGGACGTTAAGCCGTGGCACCGTGTGTGGGCGAGACATACCCTGTGCACGTTAAAGAACACGTTGGATGGCCTTGACGGGAGGCTACCATCTGTCTCCCAACAGCTGTTCCACTGGGTCCCCTCCCCCAACCTTCTCTGAGCCTTCAGGGTCCTTGCGATCTGGCCATTTAGCCCATGGTGTGCAAAAAAAAGTGCCGCTCAGAGGTAAAACAACCCAACCCAACCCACAAAAATTAATCAAAACTTTTTCAGTATTGGATCATTTAAAAATAAGTATATATTTTAGATGTTTGTGTCAATAATTCTTCCAATATTCTTAATATTGTATGAATTTCACGGCTGCGCATTACTGCTGTTAAATATTCCCGATTCGCTAACTCTTTAAATACCAACTAATACTGCTAAAAAAATCGAGATTTTTAATTTATCTTCAGTCACATTTTACCATAATAAGTTCATTTCAGAAGTTACACAGTTTCGAAGCGAGTTTCTTATTCACATAAAACGTGTCTATAGCTCAACTTTTACACATCGCTGTGAGAATGGAATAGGGTCAGTCTTAGACCAAGATTTTTCAGAGTTAAATAAACCACGAAATGTTTTCCCAGCACTTTAGAGACATTTTCAAGAAACAGGAGAGGGAAAATCGTAAACCAGGAAGTTGTTTTACCTCTGAGCGGCACTTTTTTGCACACCATGGTCTAAATGGCCAGGTCACATGGACCCCGAAGGCTCAGAGCAGGTTGGGGGAAGGGACCCACTGGAACAGCTGTTGGGAGACAGATGGTAGCCTCCCGTCAAGGCCATCCAGCGTGTTCTTTAACGTGCACAGAGTATGGCTCTCCCACACACGGGGCCACGGCTTAACGTCCCATCCGACGGACGGCGGCCTTTCCAAGCCCATCGGTGTCCCCTACTGACCGTGGGAGGGCGGGGAATTTTGCGGAGATAAATCTCAACGCTGACCCTGCTGGGACTCGAACCTGGGGAGTACAGATTTCGTAAACCAGGACAAGTTTATCTCATCACCACAGCTGTTCAAGACTACCGCTATTTTTTTTTAACAAAACTTAGCGAAACGACACTTAGACGACTGTTTCGTCAGCTCTCACCGCCCAAAGAGTCGATGATTTTAGGATATACTATGCACAGGAAGTCTGTGTGGACAAAAACCAATCATTTATGTATCCCTCATTCTCTTTTAACTGAAGAACTTGTTTAACGTGATGCAGACAACATTCTCTTTGGAGCTCAGGCCAATGGCCACACGAGCTCTTCACGGATGAATCCAGATTCAATGGGGTGGCTCAGTCCGTAGCGCGCCAGGCTCGTAATCTGTAGTTCCCAGGTTCGAGTCCCAGTTGGGTCAACGTTGAGATTTATCTCCGCAATCTATGCCACGGTCATAATTATCCCACGGTCAGTAGGGGACACCGATGGGCTTGGAAAGACCGTCGTCCGTCGGGTGGGACGTTAAGCCATGGCCCCGTGTGCTGGAGAACCACGCCCTGTGCATGTTAAAGAACAAGCTGGATGGCCTTGACGGGAGGCCACCATCTGTCTCCCAACAGCTGTTCCAGTGGGTCCCCTTCCCCGAACCTTCTCTGAGCCTTAGGGGCCAATGTGACCTGGCCATTTAGCCCATGGTGCGCAAAAATGAGCAATTTAGAGATATATTTGAACAGAACTTTCATCTTAACAAAAATAAGATCTCTAGCAAAAAAAAAGAGGAGGGGGAAGTGGTCACATGACTCCTTTCATATCCCATGGTACCTTTCTCCACCATGCGTCGTCCACGTCCTTGTTTTAAGGACTTGCACAATTCTGATCTAAGAATAGAACACTGCGACTAATGAAGCATACTGCAAGATCATATTGGAAGCAAAAACGCAGAGTCTTTCCACTTTTTTTTTCTCTTCCTATTTCGTTTCTCACTCAGCAACGAGCCTCTTCCTCCTGGTTTTCTCTTCCCCTCTTCCTAGTTAGCGTATCTCAGTCACCGAAATCGACGCCACCAGGAGAAACTGTGGCGGTTGTGGCATTAGCGATGTAACCCACGTCGCTAATTGGGAAGGCCAAGCCTGTTGCAAATGGGAGGATGGTTAGTTGGATGCTGGCTGGCATGGCCTTGGGAGCGGCGTGTGGCGGTGTGGGCCGAAATAGGCCGTTTGGGATGATCTATTCGAGAGGGGAGAGACTGACAAATCGTCGGGTTTAGGTTCGGCCTTCTGTCTTGCTTGCTGAAACGTCATCATGGGTGGTATGATAAGATGAATGCCACTTTCCTGCAACAGAAGCATCACAGTCGGAAACAGTTTCCCTTTAAGATGAGAAAATGATTATTTTCAGTTGTGTATGCACCCCCCTCCACCCTCCCTCCACTAGATTTATGATCATAATGAATATTATGGCACGTGCTCCTATTTTCAGATTCAGTGCAGTAGTCACTCAGGCGCAAATACGAATGTGATAATTATCGCAAACTGTGTCTACTTACATTTCTCTGCTGTTAGATAAAAATTAGCGTTGAGCTTTGTCTAAGTACTTTAGACGTATTTAATGACTATTCGCTGACTAATGGTTTTTAAGGAGACTTACTTGATGGCTGAAGAATGGGTCTGATAGATAAAAGAATAGGTTTTGACGGCGGAAGACTGATTTTCGATGACCGAAGAGTACATTTTGATGTTGAAATAGTGAGCTTTGATGGCAGATGATTTTATTTTAATGACTGAAGAGTAAAATTTTGATGCTAACTAAAATAGCGAGTTTTGATGATGGAAGAATGATTTTCGATGACTGAAGAGTAAATTTTGATGTAAAAATAGTGAGTTTTGATGATGGAAGAATGATTTTCGATGACTGAAGAGTAAATTTTGATGTAAAAATAGTGAGTTTTGATGATGGAAGAATGATTTTCGATGACTAAAGAGTAAATTTTGATGTAAAATAGTGAGTTTTGATGACGGAAGAATGATTTTCGATGACTGAAGAGTAAATTTTGATGTAAAATAGTGAGTTTTGATGACGGAAGAATGATTTTCGATGACTGAAGAGTAAATTTTGATGTAAAAATAGTGAGTTTTGATGACGGAAGAATGATTTTCGATGACTGAAGAGTAAATTTTGATGTAAAAATAGTGAGTTTTGATGACGGAAGAATGATTTTCGATGACTGAAGAGGAAATTTTGATGTAAAAATAGTGAGTTTTGATGACGGAAGAATGATATTCGATGACTGAAGAGCAAATTTTGATGTAAAAACAGTGAGTTTTGATGATGGAAGAATGATTTTCGATGACTGAAGAGTAAATTTTGATGTAAAAATAGTGAGTTTTAATGATGGAAGAATGATTTTCGATGACTGAAGAGTAAATTTTGATGTAAAAATAGTGAGTTTTGATGATGGAAGAATGATTTTCGATGACTGAAGAGTAAATTTTGATGTAAAAACAGTGAGTTTTGATGATGGAAGAATGATTTTCGATGACTGAAGAGTAAATTTTGATGTAAAAACAGTGAGTTTTGATGATGGAAGAATGATTTTCGATGACTGAAGAGTAAATTTTGATGTAAAAACAGTGAGTTTTGATGATGGAAGAATGATTTTCGATGACTGAAGAGTAAATTTTGATGTAAAAATAGTGAGTTTTGATGACGGAAGAATGATTTTCGATGACCGAAGAGTAAATTTTGATGTAAAAATAGTGAGTTTTGATGACGGAAGAATGATTTTCGATGACCGTAGAGTAAATTTTGATGTAAAAATAGTGAGTTTTGATGACGGAAGAATGATTTTCGATGACTGAAGAGTAAATTTTGATGTAAAAATAGTGAGTTTTGATGACGGAAGAATGATTTTCGATGACTGAAGAGTAAATTTTGATGTAAAAATAGTGAGTTTTGATGACGGAAGAATGATTTTCGATGACTGAAGAGTAAATTTTGATGTAAAAATAGTGAGTTTTGATGGTGGAAGACTTTATTTTAATGACTGAAGAGTGAGTGTTGATGGATGAATATTGAGATTCATGACTGAATTTTAAAGCGGAGAACAAAAATTGATTTACGAAGGCAAATAGAAAATTGGCAGAAAAGCAGTGTACTGCCCTCAGCCGGCATATTGTTACGCCAGATGAACGTACAGCAATAACCCCATGATGTGATATGTCCTTTGATGTTCGTGTTGTGCCTCAGCGTGAGAATTTCGTCACTAATCTGTCGGAACAGAAGAAGACTTTAAAAATATAACGAGTGAAGAAAAACTTTAGTAAGTTCATCGTATTGTAAAGAGATGAATTGTCTTTTTCGCAGAGTTTTGTATCGACAATTTTCAGTATGAAGTTAGCATTACGAAATCTAATTTTAGTGGAAGTAATGAGTCGAAGAAGTCTACTAGTGGAAAAGTAAAGGAGATTTGATGCATAGAAAGCGGTATTAAAAGCAATAAAATAGAATTGGGAAGATAAACCTTGATAACATAGGTTTATTCACAAAGATAATTATGTCGCTTATTGAATGTTGTAAAAAGATTTCCTTTACGTTTTGAATAAAGTCTGTAAGAATTATAATATGATTATTTGAAATGTAGTTAAGAATTACGAAATATTCTTTTGCGGTTTAATTTTATTCTGATGATAGACAAATTTGTGTTTAGCTTAAATTATTATTCATATGTGATCTAGTTACTTTTGTAATTAAATTGGTACATTTATCATTTGGTTGATAATCATTATTTTTAACTTCCGCTCAATATTTCTATTTAAAATTTATAAAATTATTTTTAAATCGTAGCCCCGGATAAGGCATGGACGTTTGTGTTGTTTTTCTGCTGAGGTCTTGCCACCTCATCGACTTCTACTATGGCATATAATAAACTGACAGGCTCCTGCCAGACCTTTGTGGCAAGCAGCTGCTTGAGAGGGTATTTATTTATTTAGACTATTAAATGGTGCAGAGGCGAAATGAAGACGTAACAGCAAAATAGTCCATTTCGCTTTCCACCATGGGATATATTTCAGGATTTATTTTCAGTAAATATTAAAATTTGGTTCCACACTTTTTTTCCCAATAAACCAATATACGCTAATTTGGAGTAATGGTGAGGATGGATATTATATATTCAAGTTAACACAGCAGCCATTTTAGCCATAACGCTGAGAGTCCAAGACGTACAGTCGTCAAAAAAGTATCCGAACACTATGGTTGATTACAGAATTCAGAAAAAATACCTGGCAACGATTTTTTTTAGAAATAAGTGATCTGGCAACCTTCGTGTCACGTGACACGATGGTTGCCAGATCACTAATTTCTAAAAAAATCGTTGCCAGATATTTTTTCTGAATTCTGTAATCAAGCATAGTGTTCGGATACTTTTTTGAGCGACTGTAGGTGGTCATATTATTTTGATACTAGATCGTGTGGGCTCACTCACGGAAATATTGAGCATATGCAGTTACCGTTCACAGCGAACTAGAGCGTGTGCAGTAACTGCACACGCTCCAGTTGGCTGTGAACGGTAACTGGAGCGTGTATGCTCCAGCGTACACGCTCCAGATATTTTTCCTGATTCTGTAATCACGTGACACGAAGTTGCCAGATCACCAGATCAAAAAATATCGTTGCCAGATATTTTTTCTGAATCCTGTAATCAACCATAGTGTTCGGATATTTTTTTGAGCGACTGTAAATAGGAATGAAAAAAGAAGCTTGTGCGAATGAGGGGTGGGGGAGCACGGTCGAAAACTTTCCGGAATTTGTACATTCAGTCATCTTTAACACGAGAATGATAACATTACGTTTTAAACAACGATTTCACAGTGGGGCGGGGGTGGCTCAGTCGGTAGCGCGCCAGGCTCGTAATCTGTAGTTCCCAGGTGGGTCAGCGTTGAGATTTATCTCCGCAAAATTTCCCCGCCCTGCCCACGTAAGACGGCTATCCCGTGTGCGGGAGAGCCATACCCTGTGCACGTTAAAGAACACGCTGGATGGCCTTGACGGGAGGCTACCATCTGTCTCCCAACAGCTGTTCCAGTGGGTCCCCTCCCCCAACCTTCTCTGAGCCTTCGGGGTCTATGTGACCTGGCCATTTAGCCCATGGTGTGCAAAAAAGTGCCGCTCAGAGGTAAAACAACCCAACGATTTCACAGCTAAAATTTCGCAATTCCGAAACAAGAATCCTTACCGAAGTTTGCAGAAAATAGATCCCGGCCAGACTCTTAACTGAGTGAGTTATCTCTTTAAAAATAAAACAAACGAGGACACTCGCAACAATGCCAAAAAATAGAGAAAAGAAGTAGCCATTTTAGGAAAAGCTTCGTGTCATTTCTGTCTTCAGCAGGTGAGAAGAAAGTCTATAAGAAATATTTATGAAGCTTAGAATACAAACTATCTTCAGCATCGCTGAGTATTTTTTTGTGGGTGGCAGAATTCCTCCCGAAACAATGACCAAAGTAACAACCAGCGTGTGCGAGAGAGGTGTATATATTTGTGGTGAGCCCAGCAGAAAGTGGAGGAGTGTGATCATCGTAACCTCCTCCTCTTCCTCTTCCTCCTGTTGCCATCTCCCCACCACCCACAGAGTCCGTGTATGTTAGTAGGGGGAGGGAGGTCTGGGGGAGGGCAGGGTGGCGTTAAAGCCTCCCTTCCCGCTTCTAGGGTGACACGTTTCAGTCGTCAAGTTCGACCTGCTGCCTTCAGAACAATAAGCCCGGGATAAGCCTCCCCACTCAGGGCAGGCGCTTCAAAATACAAACGATCGGGGTGCCACTTAGGGCAACAGTAATGAGTCTAGCCACCGTTCTTTTCTCTCGGTCGTTACGTAGAGTCACAAACGTCGGGCCGCCTCCGTGACTGCTTAGTGTTGCGCCCGGGTAAGTTCTCTTTAGGCAGACACACACACACACAGAAATGTGTGTGTGTCTCTGCGCGTGTTTTTTTCCTTCTATCTGTCTGTCTGGAGACAAAAGCGTCAGTGATATCGCCTTGGAAAGTGTGAATCGAAAATAGATTTTCGCTGGAAATGTGTGTGACAGGAGTGAAATAGAAAGTAACCGGATTGGTGAAAGTGTGACGTGAGTCGGAGCTTTAGAGTTGTTGTCACCCTTTCGTGCTGTTTGTTTAGTAGAAATAACACCAGCACTGTCACAATTTGTTGAAGTGGAAAAATGAGAGACTCAACGGTGAACGAAACAGAGAAAGGGGCGGGGGTGGCTCAGTCGGTAGCGCGCCAGGCTCGTAATCTGTAGTTCCCAGGTTCGAGTCCCAGCTTGGTCAGCGTTGAGATTTATCTCCGCAAAACTTCCCGCCCTACCCACGGTCAGTAGGGGACACCGATGCGTTTGGAAAGGCCGCCGTCCGTCGGATGGGACGTTAAGCCGTGGCTCCGTGTGTGGGAGAGCCATACTCTGTGCACGTTAAAAAACACGCTGGATGGCCTTGACGGGAGGCTACCATCTGTCTCCCAACAGCTGTTCCAGTGGGTCCCCTCCCCCAACCTTCTCTGAGCCTTCGTGGTCCATGTGACCTGGCCATTTAGCCCATGGTGTGCAAAAAAGTGCCGCTCAGAGGCAAAACAACCCAACCCAGAAACAGAGAAAATGGATGTAACAAAATGAATATCAGTAATGTTTGTAATATAGCCGTCCCATGGCCGAGTGGTTAGCGCGCTTGGCTACTGATCCAAGGGACCTGGGTTCGAGCCCCGGTTAAGGCATGGATGTATGTGTCGTTTTTCTGCTGAGGTCCTGCCATCCTCACAGGCCTTCTACTATGGCATATAAACTGACAGGCTCCTGTCAGACCTCTGTGGCAAGCAGCTGCTTGAGGGGGTATTTATTATTTTTATTTTAATGTTTGTAATAATATCACAAAAAAGCAAAGGAATATTAACAATGATGTACAGTCGCTCAAAAAAATATCCAAACACTATGACTGATTACAGAATTCAGAAAAAATTACCGGCAACGATTTTTTTTAGAAATGAGTGATCTGGCAACCTTCGTCGAACACTATGATTGATTACAGAATTGAGAAAAAATATCTGATAGCGATTTTATTTAGATATTAGTGATCTGGAAACATTCGTGTCACATGACAGTTGTTGCCAGATCACTAATTTCTAAAAAAAAAAATCGCTGCCAGATATTTTTTCTGAATTCTGTAACCAGCAATAGTGTTCGGATATTTTTTTGAGCGACTGTAAGCAAAACCATCGTTAACAATAGCGCCAAAGCAAAATAGGTATTAACAACACTGAAAGTCAAACATGAACAACAATAAAAGTAAAAACAATATCAAAAACGGAGAAAGTAAAATCATTAAAACATCATTAGTAACAACAAGGCAAAAACATCGACAACAGTGGAAGTAAAAAACAACAGTAGAAGTGAAAACAGCATCATCAACAACACAAACAACAATAAAAGTCAAATCACCCTGCAACAATGAATGTAAAAAACGGAAAAGGTAAAAATGAAAACAACAAAGTAAAAATATCAACAACACTGAATGTAAAAGATAACAATGGAAGTAAAAGCAACACAGTAAAAAAAAATACCCCCTCAAGCAGCTGCTTGCCACAGAGGTCTGACAGGAGCCTGTCAGTTTATATGCCACAGTAGAAGGTCTGAGAGGATGGCAGGACCTCAGCAGAAAAACGACACATACATCCATGCCTTTACCCGGGGCTCGAACCCAGGTCCCTTAGATTGGCAGCCAAGCGCGCTAACCACTCGGCCACGGGACGGCGGCAACACAGTAACAACAGTGAAATTCAAACATCAACAACAGTGAAAGCATAATCAACAACAACGAAGGCAAAATCAATAGTGAACGCAAAAACACGAAAAGCGAATGCAAAAACAACACTATTGGAAATAAAAACAATAATAGTGAAAAACATTACATCAACAACAATGAACGCAAATTCATTGTTAGCAACAAAAGCAAAATCATCCCCTTCAGCAGCAAAACCGTCCTCAACAATGAAATGAAAGATAAACCAATCAGAAGCAACAAGAAAATCGAACTCATTAAAATTAAAATACATAATCGACAACAACATCAATAAAAGAAATTCTGGTCTTCGAGAAAAGCAATGTGATGACTTACGGCATCAAAAAAAAACAATATCAGAAATAAACTGAAGGAAAAAAAAGTATTACAAATAAATGAACAATTATTCATTGTCATAAAACAATAATAACGCGTGCATCACCACAACAACAATAACTCGGTGGTCCCAGGTTCGAGTCCCTACTGCGTCTGCGTTGAGATTTCCTCTGATAACTACCACTCTACCTTCGGTGAGCAATAGGTCATTGGAAAGGTCATACCATTCGTCGGATGGGACATTAAATCTTGACCCTGTATGCAGAAAATTATCCGGTGTGTTTTTTAACACGTGAAGTATATAACTTCACGTGTTAAAAAACACACCGGATAATTTTGACAGGAGGTTTTTGTTTATTTCATAACAGCTATGTAATGGATCCACTTCCTAACCTTCCCTGAGCTCTTTGGGTCCTTGTCTATTTGGCCCATTTCAGAGATGTGATAGTCTTCATTGGGGAAGTGTGAAATTTCTTATTCTTTCTCAGATGAATCTTCTTCTGCAGCTTCTTCTTTACTACATGCGATATTATCTCCTCTTCTTCATTCTATCTCTTCCTTCACTTCCTCGCTACATGCGAGAGCATGGACGTCCGCGGAAAATTTTACAGCGGGGGGGGGGGGGGGGGCAAAGCTTGGAGACAATTACATCAATAAATTTTTATTTAATTATTTAATTTTTTAGAGTTTTTTTCACAAGTAGGTTATAGAATACAGTATTGCATCAATACAAAAACACATACATAATGGGTCAGTAGGGGACACCGATGGGCTTGGAAAGGCCGTCGTCCGTCGGATGGGACGTTAAGCCGTGGCCCCGTGTGCGGGAGAGCCATACCCTGTGCACGTTAAAGAACACGCTGGATGACCTTGACGGGAGGCTACCATCTGTCTCCCAACAGCTGTTCCAGTGGGTCCCCTCCCCCAACCTTCTCTGAGCCTTCGGGGTCCATGTGACCTGGCCATTTAGCCCATGGTGTGCAAAAAAGTGCCGCTCAGAGGTAAAACAACCCAACCCAACTCTTCATCCTTTCATGAGAGATTATTTCTTCCTCTTCCCCTACCTCTTTCTCCACTTCCTCATTTCAACCAGAAAATCTCTTCATATTCATTCTACTTCTTCCTTCTCTTCCTCACTGCATGCGATATAACGTCCTGCTTTCATACTCACATAAGCAATTCCATTCCTTCGTCCTGCCCTACCATCTGCCTCCTGAATCCCATTCTCAACATTATGCAGAGGAAGCAAGCTGACTGAACGCGATTCACTCTGTGTATCTGTACACTAATCCCCATATGGCATTGCATTGGCGAGATGTAATAATACACTTACTTAGCTAGTGTCGATTACAATCAACAGAACCACACGAGGCTTGTCATGCCACACGAGACCGTCAATACAGAAGCGCAAACGATATATGTGTTGCAGCAGAAGAGCGGTTAATCGAAAATTCGCTTGATAAATAATGTATGTACTTTTAGCATATTGACCAAAAGGATTTATCAGCGGGTTTCGGTTATTGTCTTTTAGAGGATCATGTTCATTTCTTGTAAATTAACTGTCAAACCAAAGGAGTTATATTATTTTATCTCTGAGAAGAACTTCTGTGTCATAATGGGATAAATGGCCAGGTCACAAGGACCCCGAGGGCTCAGAGAAGGTTGGGGAAAGAGTTGGGTTGTTTTTCCTCTGAGCGGCACTTTTTTGCACACCATGGGCTAAATGGCCAGGTCACATGGACCCCGAAGGCTCAGAGAAGGTTGGGGGAGGGGACTCACTGGAACAGCTGTTGGGAGACAGATGGTAGCCTCCCGTCAAGGCCATCCAGCGTGTTCGTTAACGTGCACAGGGTATGGCTCTCCCGCACACGGGGCCACGACTTAACGTCCCATCCGAAGGACGGCGGTCTTTCCAAGCCCATCGGTGTCCCCTACTGACCGTGGGCAGGGCGGGGAATTTTGCGGAGATAAATCTCAACGCTGACCCAGGTCACAAGGACCCGAGGGCTCAGAGAAGGCTGGGGAAAGAGACCCACTGGTGAGATGTTAGGAGACAGATGGTAGCATCCCGTCAAGGCCGTCTAGAGTGTTTTTAACGTGCACAGGGTACGGCTCTTCTACACACCGATTCATGGCTTAACATTCCATCCGACTAACGGCGGTCTTTCCAAGTCAATCGGTTGCTCGATTCTCACCGAGGGTAGAGAAGGGACTCGCGTATATAATTCTCAACACTGGAACAGTTGGGAATCGAAACAGATAACTGCAGATACGATCTTCGTAATCGACTGACCCAAATGGGAAAAATCCGCTTGATGATTTAGACTAGGGGTTCTGAAAGTGCGGTATGCGTACCCCTTGGAGGTATGATGTAAATTTTTTTGGGTTACGCCTTGTTGGGTTGTTTTACCTCTGAGCAGTACGTTTTTGCACACCATGGGCTAAATGGCCAGGCCACAAGGACCCCGAAGGCTCAGAGAAGGTTGGGGGAGGGGACCCACTGGAACAGCTATTGGGAGACAGATGGTAGCCTCCCGTCAAGGCCATCCAGTATTCTTTAACGTGCACAGGGTATGGCTCTCCCGCACACGGAGCCAGGGCTTAACGTCCCATCCGAAAGACGACGGCCTTTCCAAGCCCATCGGTGTCCCCTACTGACCGTGGGCAGGGCGGGAATTTTGCGGAGATAAATCTCAACGCTGACCCAGCTGAGACTCGAACCGGTACGCCGTGAGAGCTCAAAAGTCGTTAGATCTAGTAACAAGTCCATTTCACTGATTGCCCAGTCAAATGTTAATAATTTTATAAGATTTGTTAAATTGTTTATGTCATTTTTTGTGTTTACCGATATATGTAAATATGAATACAAAATTTAATGTGTGTGTATATATATATATGTTTTATTTTATTCCCATTGTTATACTATAACTATAGTATTATCTATCTATACAAGGGATACGCCAGTTACATACACATTTCCAGGGGGTACGTGAAGCATAAAAGGTTGAGAACCGCTGCCTTAGACAAATCGATTTTTTTTAAAATCATCTTCGTAATTTTATTTTTTTTTTATTGTAATCAACTGAAACCTAACTTTTAACACAATAGATACAAGAAACCAGAGACGTAGGGGAGGCTCTGAGACGGCGCAGTTGAAGCAACTGCAGTTCTAACAGATCATTGATTAATATCCTATCCCATGCTAGTGAACTCATCTACTACGAGTATATCCGCACCCACTGCCCTTTATGCGTATGGACCTGATGATAAGGGGGCCGAGGCCCCCTTTACAAATAGGTCCAGCTAAGAAAGAAGGATGTATAAGAAGAAGAAGACTACGAGTATGAGACAAGTGTGCAGTCTTAGAGCCCCCCATTCACTACACCACTGAAAGGTGAATAAAAACTGAATTACTAATGTGCACGGATCCGGACTGATCTTTGATACATTCCATTCTCGTCCCAGAATCACCACTTCGTACCAAAAGGTCATCTGAAGTCATGAACTTATTCCGCCACACCCACACAGAAAAATGCATTCCATCTGGCAACCACTCAACCATTGGTTAAAACCCCACAAAGCATTTATGTCTTAATTAAAGTTTCTCTCACGCTCTGGAGTGGGATCATTTATCTAAAACACACTCAGTTTTCTATTAAATAAATAATTCTTGTGGACTGGAGAGAAAATTGCGAACGATATCTCTCTCTCCATCATAACAGCACAAATACACAACGAAACGCGCTATTATCGGAAGAATTATGGAAACGCTCTCGAAAATGACATATGGTACTTTCGGTACACGTGTACACTGGGCAAAAAAAAACGCTTTTTAAAAGGAGGGGGAGAGGGGGCGGCAAGAGCGCGCGTCATGCAAATGCAACACGTGTGTTAATGTCACACATCCATCCGTTTACTTGGCACGCGATAAGCGGAAACAACTCACAAAAGCGATTCACGTAATCAGAGAACGAGAGTAAACGTGTGTGGGAGGTAATTTCCAAGTTCTCTTCTAAACGAAGTCATTTTAGTAGGGGTTAAGGGGGAGGGAGTGTATGGGGGGGAAGGACCGAAAAAAAGTGGAAGTTCAAATGAGGAATGTTTAATCGGCAGATCGAGCCAGTAGAAGCAATTAGAGAAGAGAAATTAGGACGAATGGTTATTGTGAGAAAAATTAAACCGTGAAGAAATCGCCGCGTTAAAATCAGGGAGGGAGCTGAGTGTACTGGAGAGGTGGTGGGGGGGGGGAATTTTCGCAAATGAGGTCGAGGATTGGTTAGAACAGTCATCTTGATGGGAAACTAGAATGGTTAAGAGAATTGATGATTCTGGATGATTAATTTCGCTCTTTCGCAAAGTGACTGCAGATTTGGATTTCAGATATGGAAGTCACGTGTTTGTTACGTCCGTGCTTAACTACAAAGTACGAATCTGTGCAGAAGATTAATGAAACGCTTTTGTTGACATTTTGGACTTGTAGAACACGTCATCAAAAAGGTTTTTTTTTTGAAGTAAAACAATGAGCGAATGTGAAACAGTTTTTCACTTTACTTGCGCATAAAAAAATTATGAAATAGTGGTTTCGAATCATTTTGCACCATTTAAATATTCTGGTCAGTAAATATTCCTCTAGGGTAGTGGTTCTCAACCTTTTATGAATCACGTACCCCCTGGAAATGTGTATGTAACTGGCGTATCCTTTGTATAGATAGATAAAACTATAGTTATAGTATAACAATGGGAATAAAATAAAACATATACATCAGTGATTCTCAACCTTTTATGCTTCACGTACCCCCTGGAAATGTGTATGTAACTGGCGTACCCCTTGTATAGATAGATAAAACTATAGTTATAGTATAACAATGGGAATAAAACATATATATCAGTGGTTCTCAACCTTTTATGCTTCACGTACCCCCTGTAAATGTGTATGTAACTGGCGTACCCCTTGTATAGATAGATAAAACTATAGTTATAGTATAACAATGGGAATAAAATAAAACATATATATCAGTGGTTCTCAACCTTTTATGCTTCACGTACCCCCTGGAAATGTGTATGTAACTGGCGTACCCCTTGTATAGATAGATAAAACTATAGTTAATATTATAACAATGGGAATAAAATAAAACATATATATCAGTGGTTCTCAACCTTTTATGCTTCACGTACCCCCTGGAAAAGTGTATGTAACTGGCGTACCCCTTGTATAGATAGATAAAACTATAGTAGTAGTATAACAATGGGAATAAAATAAAACATATAAATCAGTGGTTCTCAACCTTTTATGCTTCACGTACCTCCTGGAAATTTGTATGTAACTGGCGTACCACTTGTATAGATAGATAAAACTATCATCGTCATCATCATCATCCTCAAGCAGCCATGGGCTACGGAGGTCTAACCAGACCGTGCAATTTAATTCTCCAAGCAAGTCTATCTTGAGCTACATCTACTGCATCTGGCCACTGCACACCAATTCTAACAAGGTCCTGTTTGACATTGTCTGCCCACCGCATCCTAGGTCTCCCCTTCTTCCTTAGGCCTTTAGGCACACTGTTCATAACCCTATTCGCTAATCTATAATTATCCATACGGGCAACATGGCCAAACCAACGGAGTCTCTCTCTGCACAATATGCTGCTTAAAGGAGGTTGCGAATTCCTTTGCCTAACCTCATCATTAGTTACAAAGTTGAACCACCTAATGCCCAAGATACTGCGTAAGCATCTGGAATCAAAAGCATCTAGTTTCCTGTTATCTTGTTTACAAAGTGTCCAAGTTTCACTACCATAACTAACACTAGAAAGAAACAAACTATTATACAGCCTAATTTTAGTCTTTAGGTGTATACGCCTATTTCTCCACACTCTCCATAGATTCTTAAAAGTCCCGGCACCAATCCCTATTCGTCTGTTAATCTCATGCCGCACATCACCATTATCTGTTACATAGCTCCAAAGATAATTAAACTGTGACACCTGCTCAAGAATGCAACCATTCAGATTAACTGAATCACAGCCTGCCTGACCAATTTTCATCACTTTAGTTTTCTCTCTGTTTATAACCAAACCTACTCTACTACCAGTCTCATCAACAGCTCGAATGAAAGAGTTCATCTCATCAACATCATTTACCGAATGGGCTAAATCATCAGCATAATCTAAATCAGAAATTTTCGTATCTCCAGCCCATTTAAGGCCAAAATCTTTCCCTTGAAGTGAATTTCGCATAACATAATCAATAACCAAACTAAAGAGAAAAGGAGACAAAATGCACCCTTGTCGAACACCAGAAGTAATGCTAAACCAATTGCTACAAGCCTCACCAACTCTCACACACGACTCAGTGTTATTATAGAGAGCTTTCATTACGTTAACTAACTTGTCTGGTATACCATATGATTTCACAATCAACCACAAATTATGACGATCAACAGAGTCGAAAGCCTTTTTGAAATCAACAAAGCTAGCAACCAAAGGTTTCTGAAACTCTAAACATTTCTCAAGAATCTGCCTAAGTGAAAATATCTGATCCACACATCCCCTACCACTTCTGAATCCACAATGCTCATCACGCAATTGACTGTCAACCAGATTCTTAATTCTATTAAGCACAATCATGGAAAGAACTTTACCTGGAACAGAGAGTAGGCTAATACCCCTATAGTTATCACAAGAACTGCGATCACCTTTTTTGAAAATAGGGATAAAAATTGCTCTGGTAAAATCCTTAAGAACCATGCTTTTATCATAAAAGATATTCAGAATTTCAGTCATCCAATTGGTAACTGAAACATTTCCAGCTCTAAGCATCAATACTTAGAGCTCTGGTTAAATAAACTCATTGGTTTCAGAATAACTAACACATATTACAAGCACCGCGACATACATAAGTACACATGGGTTTCACCTGATGGGCTGCATAAGAATATGATTGATTATATATTAATTAACAGCAAATGAGCTAGTTCTGTTAGAAATACCAGGGCATATAGGGGAGCTGAAATTGGATCTGACCATTACCTTGTTAAAAGTGTCTTGCAACTTAAACTTAAAAATTGTTGTGCTAGGGTTAAAAAATTTGCTTTTAATACTGAAGCTCTGAAAGACCCAGTTATAGCCAAAGCTTACCATGATAGGTTACTTAGTCATTATGACAGTCATGGTATGCTTACTATTGAAGTTGAGGAAGAATGGGATCATTTTAAACACTCTTTTTTGGACACTAACAGTACTCTTTTAGGAAAAAGGAGCAGAAGAGACAGAATTATCTGAGTGATAAGGCACTTGAGCTTATTTCGGAAAGAAAGAACTGCAGGAATGTCCTTAATCAATACCCTACTAATACTAATAGAAAGCATTACAGAGAACGTAATAAATGTGTAAAGATCAGTTAGCTGCTGATAAGAATCTTTGGCTTGATGGCTTGGCTGACAAAGCCGAGGAAGCAGTTAGACAGCACAACAGCAGAGAGCTGTACCATATAGTTAATGTTTTGTGTGGTAGAAAACGGACAGGTATACAGGGATTTAAAGATAAACAAGGTAAGGTTATAGAAGGTGAGGATTCTGTCATGGCTAGGTGGCTGAGCATTTCAGTGATACTCTAAACAATGCGGTTAGTTCTATTTCCATTGTTTGCAATGATAATAGATGTAATGGTGGCTTTAATGTTGGCCCTATAACACACTCTGAAGTTATTTTGGCTGTTTCTAAACTTAAACTTCATAAATCCCCAGGGGTAGATGAAATTACTACAGATAAAACTATTGTTATAGTATAACAATGGGAATAAAATAAAACATATATCAGTGGTTCTCAACCTTTTATGCTTCACGTACCCCCTGAAAATGTGTATGTAACTTGCGTACCCCTTGTATAGATAGATAAAACTATAGTTATAGTATAACAATGGGAATAAAATAAAACATATATATCAGTGGTTCTCAACCTTTTATGCTTCACGTACCCCTTGGAAATGTGTATGTAACTGGCGTACCCCTTGTATAGATAGATAAAACTCTAGTTATAGTATAAGAATGGGAATAAAATAAAACATATATATCAGTGATTCTCAACCTTTTATGCTTCACGTACCCCCTGGAAATGTGTATGTAACTGGCGTACCCCTTGTATAGATAGATAAAACTATAGTTATAGTATAACAATGGGAATAAAATAAAACATATATATCAGTGATTCTCAACCTTTTATGCTTCACGTACCCCCTGGAAATGTGTATGTAACTAGCGTACCCCTTGTATAGATAGATAAAACTATAGTTATAGTATAACAATGGGAATAAAATAAAACATATATCAGTGGTTCTCAACCTTTTATGCTTCACGTACCCCCTGGAAATGTGTATGTAACTGGCGTACCCCTTGTATAGATAGATAAAACTATAGTTATAGCATAACAATGGGAATAAAATAAAACATATATATCAGTGATTCTCAACCTTTTATGCTTCACGTACCCCCTGGAAATGTGTATGTAACTGGCGTACCCCTTGTATAGATAGATAAAACTATAGTTATAGTATAACAATGGGAATAAAATAAAACATATATATCAGTGGTGCTCAACCTTTTATGAATCACGTACCCCCTGGAAATGTGTATGTAACTGGCGTACCCCTTGTATAGATAGATAAAACTATAGTTATATTATAACAATGAGAATAAAGTAAAACATATATATCAGTGGTTCTCAAACTTTTATGCTTCACGTACCCCCTGGAAATGTGTATGTAACTGGCGTACCCCTTGTATAGATAGATAAAACTATAGTTATATTATAACAATGAGAATAAAATAAAACATATATATCAGTGGGTCTCAAATTTTATGCTTCACGTACCCCCTGGAAATGTGTATGTAACTGGCGTATCCCTTGTATAGATATATAAAACTATAATTATAGTATAACAATGGGAATAAAATAAAACATATATATCAGTGGTTCTCAACCTTTTATGCTTCACGTACCCCCTGGAAATGTGTATGTAACTGGCGTACCCCTTGTATAGATAGATAAAACTATAGTTATAGTATAACAATGGGAATAAAATAAAACATATATCAGTGATTCTCAACCTTTTATGCTCACGTACCCCCTGGAAATGTGTATGTAACTGACGTACCCCTCAGTAAAATGAAATATCAGTGGTTCTCAACCTTTTATGTTTCACGTACCCCCTGGAAATGTGTATGTAACTGGCGTACCAAAATTTTATCGCGCGCCCCACGTTGAGAACCCCTGTTCTAGGTTCACAATATGGAGTAACGCAATAGTTTATTAAAATTTTTTTTATAAGTAAATAATCTGGATTAGGCAGCAATATATTCAAATAATCTTTCCTCTAGGATAACAATGCATAATTTTATTCCAATTTCTTTTAATATCTGTTATTTATTTAAATCTGTAGAGAAATAACCATCCACCCAACAGTTTTCCTTTATGAAAGCTTTTTTCGAATACATTTTTTTTATATTCGTAATTTTTTTTTTTTCGAGGAAACAGTTTGCATCAGCTGCTTCACTGCTCTCTACAGAACGCAAGATTTAACTGTTTGCAAAATGTCGCTCCCAACAAAACTCCTTCTCAAATGCAGAAGATTTAAAAAAATAGAAATTTGGAATGTGTAGAAATAAAAACGATTCTTTTGGCTTCTTGCGTGGCGAGGGTGGCTCAGTCGGTAGCGCGCCAGGCTCGTAATCTGTAGTTCCCAGCTGGGTCAGCGTTGAGATTTATCTCCGCAAAATTCCCCGCTCTGTCCACGGTCAGTAGGGGACACCGATGGGCTTTGAAAGGCCGCCGTCCGTCGGATGGGACGTTAAGCCGTGGCCCCGTGTGCGGGAGAGCCATACCCTGTGCACGTTAAAGAACACGCTGGATGGCCTTGACGGGAGGCTACCATCTGTCTCCCAACAGCTGTTGCAGTGGGTCCCCTCCCCCAACCTTCTCTGAGCCTTCGGGGTCAACGTGACCTAGCCATTTAGCCCATGGTGTGCAAAAAAGTGCCGCTCAGAGGTAAAACAACCCAACCCTTTGGCTTCTTGCTGGTGTCTTATGATTTTATGTTAATTTCAAGACTTTGCGCATGCGCTGAGATTTCCACCTGTTGTTTAATTGACGACAGACGTACGTCATCAACAATCGTACAAGTTTTGAAAAGGATATCCCCTTTAACAAAGGTTCATTTTAAGATAATAACTTAATAAATAAGTTAATAAATATAAATTTTTAATCAGAATGGCGGAATAGACGTCAATAAATAGTAAACGAATAGAAGCAATAATATTATATATTTTAGACATAATTTTCTCGAATCGCTTTTTTTTTTAACTCGTTTTCAAAGAAAAAAAAGTTAATAATTTCGCGTTGTCGTCTGTCTGTCTATTCGTCTGTAGACAGCGAACTTTTTTGTTTGCAGAGATAAATTAAAATTTTTTTTCTGTTGGATAGGTATTGACTAAATATTATGACATGCACTTTCCGAATCTCTCTAAAGCTATAATTACGCCCTCTAGCGGTGGAAAAAGTTGAAAATGCCTAAATTTCAAACGAATGTTGCGTACGATGCATTTATGCTAGAAGTTTAAAATTTTTGTTGTGGCCACGAAGTCCCTTAGACTCAGAGGGGGTGGGAAAACTCACCTTTTTAGTTTAGCAGATAATTTTTTGTTTTTAGAGATGAATATAAAATTCTTTTTAGGGCTAGATAGGAATTGATAAAATATTACGATTCACATTTTTTTAAATCTTCCGAAAACTATAATTTCGCCCTCTAACGGTGGAAAAAAATTAAAAATTCCAAAATTTCAAACAAATATTGAAAACGACGTGTTAATGCTAGAAATTTTAAATTTTGGTGATGGAGTGTGAACGCCACGATGTTTCCATTGGCAACAACGAATTGACCTCTTAGACCCAGGTGGGTGGGAAAAGGTAATTTTTTTGTTTTAGCTGATGACTGTAATTTAGAGATAAATGAAAAACATCTTTTTAGGGTTAGATGGGAATTGATAAAATATTATGATTCGCACTTTCGGAATCTTTCGAACACTATAATTGCGCCCTCTAACGGTGAAAAAGTTTGAAAATTCCAAAATTTGAAACGAATATTGCAACGATGTATTAATGATAGAAATATGAAATTTTGGTGGTGGAATGTGACGTCATGAAGTTTCGATTGGAAACAATGGAAATGATAATTAGAAAACTCCTTTTTTTAATTTGATTAGTACTAATGAAATATTACAATTCGCATTTTTCAAACACTTAGTAGTTTTAATATACAGGGTGAATCTGAAAAAGTGCGCGAAACTTTACGGGGTGGTAGAACGCAGCTATAAGAGCAATATTCGTCATAGACAGTATGGTCGGAACGCAAGCGGTGAGAAGTTAAAAGGTAGTTTTGCACTGTCACATTTAAAGAATGAACACAAGAGGGAGATACTCTGTGCCTCACTTGCATTCCCGTCCGCCGCACCGTACACAAAGTGCATATCCGCCATTTCGTGGTTAGTATAACCAGCTATCCTCTCGGCAATCCACGGTAGAAATGCCGTTGGGTGCGAGGACCGACCCTTTTATACCATTTCCAACGCCACCTAGCGGCTCGCCGTTTGCGTTCCGACCATACATTCTATGACGAATATTGCTCGTATAGCTGCGTTCTACCACCCCGTAAAGTTTTGCCCACTTTTTCAGATTCACCCTGTATATATCTTTACAGATCACTGAAAGGATGAAACGATAGGGCTGTCATCGAATTTTACAAATAATATGTATAGAATAGAAATTTGAAGAATTAGTGGTAATTTTTAAGAGATATTTTACTGACAGCAATAATTTACTCACTTTTCTGAGAGAGCAGTGGGAATTGCAACTTTTTAGATGTAAGAATTAAAAGACGAATTCTTTTATGTTGTATAATTACTAATGAAATACTATTTGTATTTTTCCCAACATCCGCTAGTTCAAATTAAAACTTTTTAAGGAATGAAACAATAGCTAAAGGAAAAACTTGTTTATCTTTGAAAACAAGATTCTCATATGCGCCAGAGGCGATATGCGTCCTTCTAGTTATTTTTGAAATATTCTTAGAACGCAGTTAAAAAATACATTTATATAGGTAATTATTAGAGTGGAGGGACAAAATATTGAATTGAAGTAGGAAGGACAAGAACACCTTTTCGAGCTTTTCTTCTTTTTCGAATTTTTTTTGTAAAATGATGCGTTTTGAGATTAGCTGAAAAAAAAAGAATTTTACAGGGTGATTGTAAACTCTTTCAACAAAAAAGAGGGGTTGGTTAGTTGGTTGGGTTGTTTTACCTCTGAGCGGCACTTTTTTGCACACCATGGGCTAAATGGCCAGGTCACATGGACCCCGAAAGCTCAGAGAAGGTTGTGGGAGGGGACCCACTGGAACAGCTGTTGGGAGACAGATGGTAGCCTCCCGTCAAGGCCATCCAGCGTGTTCTTTAACGTGCACAGGGTATGGCTCTCTCCCGTACACGGAGCCACGGCTTAACGTCCCATCCGACGGACGGCGACCTTTCCAAGCCCATCGGTGTCCCCTACTGACCATGGGCAGGGCGGGGAATTTTGCAGAGATAAATCTCAACGCTGACCCAGCTGGGACTCGAACCTGGGAACTACAGATTACGAGCCTGGCGCGTTACCGACTGAGCCCTCCCCCAAAAAAAGAGGGGTGATAGTACACATCAAGACGCACAATTTTTGCAATGGAACCTAGGGTCGCATTCCACTCCTTCCGCCAGAAAAGAGTACTTTCGAAAAACGCCACGCATACACAAGTATTTACAACCGGTGCATGAAAAGCACAAGATGCAAATCAGGTGCACTGAGCAAGTGCATAGACGATTAAGAACAAACATTTAAAAACGCGGCCGAACCCGTTCATCGACATTAC
This sequence comes from Ryuthela nishihirai, assembly GCA_038380435.1. Taxonomy (NCBI): domain Eukaryota; kingdom Metazoa; phylum Arthropoda; class Arachnida; order Araneae; family Heptathelidae; genus Ryuthela; species Ryuthela nishihirai. Next base: position 17,958,820 of record JAWZYU010000029.1, on the reverse strand, counting down.
TCTGATAATGTCACATGATAAGTGACGTATTCGTGAAGGACATGGAAGACTACACATACAAGGAATTGGCAGATATGCATCTGATGTACGGCCAAGCAGGTGGTAATGGACGTGAAGCACAAAGATTGTACCGTGAGAGATTTCCGAACCGTCGTCTTGTGCTTTTCATGCACCGGTTGTAAATACTTGTGCATGCGTGGCGTTTTTCGAAAGTACTCTTTTCTGGCGGAAGGAGTGGAATGCGACCCTAGGTTCCATTGCAAAACTTGGTCGTTTTGATGTGTACTATCACCCATCTTTTTTTGTTGAAAGAGTTTACAATCACCCTGTATACATTACGAAACTTTTTTTTTTGGTCCCATTCAGTTCAATTCAATATCAAGCATCTCCCCAACATTTTCCCCACATCAGGGCGCTGCCTGTAGTAATTAAAGTGCCCCATCGAAAATTGTAGTCACGAGCGGCCACTGCTATTCAGCTGCTCCTCTTTTTCTCTGGTACCTGGGTAGCTCAGTTAGTAGAGCTCCAGACTCGAAATCTTCAATTCTCAGATCCGATTTCCTCCTGTGCCAGCGTTGATATTTATTTCCGCAAAACGCCCACCCACTCCTCGGTGAGAAAGGGGAACCGATGGGGGGTGGGGGAAGGAGCCCCGTGTGCAGGAGAACCGTTCTCTGAGCACGTTAAAGATTGGATTGTTTTACCTCTGAGCGGCACTTTTTTGCACACCATGGGCTAAATGGCCAGGTCACATGGACCCCGAAGGCTCAGAGAATGTTGGGGGAGGGGACCCACTGGAACAGCTGTTGGGAGGCAGATGGTAGTCTCCCGTCAAGGCCATCCAGCGTGTTCTTTAACGTGCACAGGGTATGACACTCCCGCACATGGGGCCACGGCTTAACGTCCCATCCGACGGACGGCGTCCTTTCCAAGCCCATCGGTGTCCCCTACTGACCGCGAGCAGGGCGGGGAATTATCGGAATATGCTCAAGTTCCAGATGTTTACATCAGATATTACAAAAAAGTTCGAAATTTAAATTTCATTCGTTATGTATAATCCATCAGATGGAACTCTCCAGGGGGGGGGGGGGGTTAGATAGACAAAAGTAAAGAATTCTATTTTGTTCATGAAGCTCAATTTGAAGATTTTCAAGCACTATTAAAAGTTTTAATTTTAAAAATATTTGAAAAATCTAGGAATCAACGAATCTAATCCATTTTGCCTCATAAAAAAATACCCCCTGAAGCAGCTGCCTGCCACAGAGGTCTGACAGGAGCCTGTCAGTTTATATGCCAGAGTAGAAGGTCTGAGAGGATGGCAAGACCTCAGCAGAAAAACGACATCTTTGAAATATTTCTGTCTATTAGATTCCGTAATAATACTAAAATGATGTTCTTTAGGGTAAAATATGCACTTAAAATATTAAAAAGTACAATATTCCACACACTATAAGAGCCAAAAAAAATTCACTATTTCTTGCATCCGAAACCCATTGAGTGAATAATTTATCACATAACAAGAATAGTACAAATTTAATTTATCTCCGTTATACGCCTGGTCATGAAACACCAGCAGTTCCAACCACCTAGGTCTACAGTCGGAGGTCAGTAGGGGACACCGATGGGCTTGGAAAGGCCACCGTCCGTCGGATGGGACGTTAAGCCGTGGCTCCGTGTGCGGGAGAGCCATACCCTGTGCACGTTAAAGAACACGCTGGATGGCCTTGACGGGAGGCTACCATCTGTCTCCCAACAGCTGTTCCAGTGGGTCCCCTCCCCCAACCTCCTCTGAGCCTTCGGGGTCCTTGTGACCTGGCCATTTAGACCATGGTGTGCAAAAAAAAAAGTGCCGCTCAGAGGTAAAACAACCCAAATCCAACCACCTAGGTCTACAGTCGGTTACATGAAAAATAGCTTTTAAAATATGATCATGAATATGTTTTGGTTCCAAGCATAATCTAAATAAGCAGACATAGGCACATACTCAGCAAGGGTGCTTATTTTAAGTACAAAAATAAAGCAGACACTTCATAAACGTCATAATGGCAACACTGGCATTCTGAGATTAATTTGTCACTGACTGATTTCAGAAGCAGCAGTGAGAACTGAAATGGAGCTCTGTAAACATGTTCGCATTGCAAGGTCTGCGATTGCAGAAATATAAAATTGGGAAATAGAAAGATTTATGATCCGTATGAACTGCTACAAGAAATTAAAGGGGAACGTTGCATTGGCGAATGTTTGTGGCACTGGAAATGGAAATGCGTAGAGGAGGCTGAGGGAACAGAAAACTAAGATTACCGAACCAATTACTTGGCCTCCAGGAACAGGGTAAATTATGGCAGTGAGGCATTGGACCATCTGTCATATGGCAAGGTACATACAGACGAGTATCAGCTGCTTGTGTAAGCACGAGAGTCGACACTGGAATGGTTTCTGAGACTAAAAGAGGGGTGAGGAGAAATGGGGATGGATATTTGCTGGGAGAGAAAATAATCGAGGGTGGGTACTGCATTGCAAGGAATGCCGTGAGAATGTTAGCGGATGGAATGGCTCAGTGTGGGAGTTGGGTGGTGCTATCCATTCCATGAATTGTTTCTGTTCCTCCGGTAAAAGTACGGCTTTTTATTAGAGCGATATAAATCAGTTGCACCCCGCTGTGGTCTTGATGGGTAGCAGGTGGCCTGTGTCGTTTGAGGCGTGTAGCAGTAAGGCTTGTTCTTGGGAGTCAAAATATATTTAGGTGTATGAAAATATTACATTTTATTACGGGAATAGTGCTCGACAGTATTGTGGTGCTCTGTAATGTTATTTGTAAGGGTAAAACATTGTTTTTTTATTGTTATTTTGATATTACGCTGGGTATGAGACGTTTGGATTTTTGTCAATGGCGAAAAAGTGGACTTTTGAACAGCATCTTGGGAAAGAGGGGATTGGGTCGATTATGTTGTGATGAGGGAATTAAGGGAGAATATATGAAACAAAAGGTGAAAATAAATTCTGAAAAAGGAAATATTTTGGTAGATGGAAGGCAGGATGTAGGTTGGGTGCTCCCCTTGCTTTGATGAATGATCCCCTTCCTTTGAGAATGCTTATAAGAGTAATGGAGGTTGGGTTGTTTTACCATTGAGTGGAACCTTTTTATACACAACGGGCTAAATGGCAAGGTCACAAGGACCCCGAGGGCTCAGAGTAGGTTGGGGGGCGGGGGTGGCTCAGTCGGTAGCGCTCCAGGCTCGTAATCTGAAATCCCAGGTTCGAGTCCCAGCTGGGTCAGCGTTGAGATTTATCTCCGCAAAATTCCTCGCCCTGCCCACGGTCAGTAGGGGACACCGATGGGCTTGGAAAGGCCGCCGTCCGTCGGATGGGACGTTAAGCCGTGGTCCCGTGTGCGAGAGAGCCATACCCTGTGCACGTTAAAGAACACGCTGGATGGCCATAACGGAAGGCTACCATCTGTCTCCCAACAGCTGTTCCAGTGGGTCCCCTCCCCTAACCTTCTCTGAGCCTTCGGGGTCCATGTGACCTGGCCATTTAGCCCATGGTGTGCAAAAAGGTGCCGCTCATAGGTAAAACAACCCAACCCCTTCCTTTGATATATTATTCCTTTGAGGATGCTTATAAGAGTAATGGAGGTTGGGTTGTTTTACCATTGAGTGGAACCTTTTTGTACACAACGGGCTAAATGGCAAGGTCACAAGGACCCCGAGGGCTCAGAGTAGGTTGGGGGAAGGGGCCCATCGGACCGCTTAGAAGACAGATGATAGTCTCCCGTCAAGGCCATCCAGCGTGTTCTTTAACGAGCACAGGGTACGGTTCCTTTCCTGTTCCTCCTAAGACAGCGGCCTTTCCAAGCCCTTGGGTGTCCTCTACTGACCGAAGGCGAGACCAAGAGTTTTGAGGAGAAAAATCTCATCCCTGACTCAAGCGGGATTCGAACCTGGAACTGCAGATTACAGGCCCGGAGCGCTACCCACTGAGCGCTAATGGGAACATAAATATATTCAAGTTTTGCATATTTCACTCATTTTTCAAAATAAAATATATATTAAGGAACTCTAAAACGGAGAGGAAAATGTTACACTTTAATCGAAATCCAGTCTTACAGTTACTTTTCCTAGGGAAAGCAATATGAGTGTTAATTTCAGTTTTATGAGTTAGAAGAGAATGTGGCAAGAAAGAATAACACATTTCCTCTGAGGAATATGGGATGCTCTTTTCAAAGGAAAAGGAAGTTTTTCCTTTTCTGAAATTTGCACCCTTTAACAGGATTAATTTGTACTTGTGTTGGCGTTGTTTTACCCATGAGTGGCACCTTTTTGTACACAACGGGCTAAATGGCAAGGTCACAAGGACCCAGAAGGCTCAGAGAAGGTTGGGGGAGGGGACCCACTGGAACAGCTGTTGGGAGACAGATGGTAGCCTCCCGTCAAGGCCATCCAGCGTGTTCTTTAACGTGCACAGGGTATGGCTCTTCCGCGCAAGGGGCCACGTCTTAACGTCCCATCCGACGGACGACAACCTTTTCAAGCCCATCGGTGTCCCCTACTGACCGTGGGCAAGGCGGGGAATTTTGCGGAGATAAATCTCAACGCTGACCCAGCTGGGACTCGAACCTGGGAACTACAGATTACGAGTCTGACGTGCTACCGACTGAGACACCCCGCCCCCGGGAAGGTCATGTGATTCCACACCAGCACACACACATCGAAATGTATCGGTGTGAACTGATGGCGGGGGATGTGTGACACGCCAACCACGTGCGTGTCTGTGCAGCATTACCGGTCCCATTTAATACCGTTTCCCGTTCTGTTTGGCTGATTGATTAACACACTCGCTTCCACAATGAACGGCGACTGGAATTAGCCATTGCGTTGGGAGCACAGATCGGAAGGCGCATTTATCATATCTACACCGCAACGATAGATACATACACATACACATTCGTGTTCACCCGTATGACGACAGTACATGACCTCGCACCGCGAAAGAATAAACGAATAGGTTATATAAAAGTCTGCTTCCTTTTCTTCGCCTTTCTGACTTTAAGAATAGTAAAAAAAAATTGTGCGTCTTGCAAGAATTCTCTAGCAGTTAGATGCTCTTTAATTTTCGTTTGTATCTCTGGTTGTTGGGATTTTTTTACCTCTGAACGGCACTTTTTTGCACACAATGGGCTAAATAGCCATAAGGACCCCGAAGGCTCAGAGAAGGTTGAGGAGGAGACCCACTGGAACAGTTATTGGGAAAAGATGGTAGCTCCAAGGCCATCCAGCGTGTTCTTTAATAAGCACAGGGTATGGCTCTCCCGCACACAGCGCCACGTCTTAACATCCCATCCGACGGACGACGGTCTTTCCAAGCCAATCGGTGTCCCCTACTGACCGTGGGCAGGGCGGGGAGTTTTGCGGAGATAAATCTTAACGCTGATCCAACTTGGACTCGAACCTGGGAACTGCAAATTAGGAGGCTGGCGCGCTACCGACGGAGTCCCCCCTCCCATCCACTGCTACCCTATGGTTCTCGTGAACACGGCTTAACGACTCATCCGACGGACGGCATATTTCGAAGTCCATAGGTGTCCTCTTTCTGACCGAGGGGAAAGCGAAGGCTTAGCAGAGAAAGATCCCAATGTTGTCAAAAGTGAGACTCGAACTGGAGAAATGAAGATTACGAGCTTGGCTCGCACCTCACCGAGAGAACCCCGCCCCTCGTCGAGTGGGACATTAAGCCGTGGATCCGTAAGCACGAGAGTCATGCAATATGACACACCACTGGATGGCCAGGTCACACTCCTATGCGTATGTGTGAAACTTCATTCTATTCCTTAAAAGCTGGGAGAGGGTTGGGTTGTTTTACCTCTGAGCGGCACTTTTTTGCACACCATGGGCTAAATGGCCAGGTCACATGGACCCCGAAGGCTCAGAGAAGGTTGGGGGAGGGGACCCACTGGAACAGCTGTTGGGAGACAGATGTTAGCTTCCCAATAAGGCCATCCAGTGTGTTCTTTAACGTGCACAGGGTATGGCTCTCCCGCACACGGGGCCACGGCTTAACGTCCCATCCGACGAACGCAGCCTTTTCAAGCCCATCGGGTCTCCTACTGACCGTGGGCAGGGCGGGGAGTTTTGCAGAGATAAATCTCAACGCTGCTCCAGCTGGGATTCGAACCTGGGAACTACAGATTACGAGCTTGGCGCGCTAGCGACTGAGCCACCCCCGCCCCAGCTGGGAGTGGATCGATGGGCCTGAGGAATTGAACGACAAGCAATAACTATGAATCGTATATCAAATGAAAGGAATATGTGCTTCAAGTGACAAAAGTCAGAAATTTATAAATTTTAAAGATTAAAAAACATTAAATTAGGGTCTCTCTGCTTTCGCACAGCGAAACAGGAATGTACAGTCTCTCAAAAAGGTATCCGAACACTATGGTTCATTGCAAAATTCAGAAAAAATATCTGGCAACGATTTTTTTTTTAGAAATTGTGATCCGGCAACCTTTGTGTCACGTGATTACAGAATTCAGGAAAAATATCTGGAGCGTGTACAGTAACTGTACACGCTTCAGTTACCGTTCACAGCAAACTGGAGCGTGTGCAGTTACTGCACACGCTCCAGTTTACTGTGAACGGTAACTGCACACACTCAATATTTCTGTGAGTGGGCCCACACGATCCAGGTCTTTGTGAGCTCACACGATCCAATGTGCTGTGAACATTAACCGCAACCTCTCCAGTTTGCTGTGAACGGTAACTGCACACGCTCCATATTCATTGCATTATATGTTCATACGCATTATATATATTAAAAAATATCCGAACACTATGGTTGATTACAGAATTCAGAAAAAATATCTGGCAACGATTTTTTTAGAAATTAGTGATCTGGCAACCTTCGTGTCACGTGATTACAGAATTCAGGAAAAATATCTGGAGCGTGTACAGCATCTGTACACGCTCCAGTTACCATTCACAGCAACTGGAGCGTATGCAGTTATTGCACACGCTCCAGTTTGCTGTGAACGGTAACTTCACACGCTCAGTATTTCTGTGAGTGGGTCCACACGATCCAGGTCTTTGTGAGCTCACACGATCCAATGTGCTGTGAACATTAACCGTAACCGCTCCAGTTTGCTGTGAAATTAGTGATCCGGCAACCTTGGATGCAACTTGGATCCGGCAACCTTCGTGTCACGTGACACGAAGGTTGCCGGATCACTAATTTCTAAAATAAAAATCGTTGCCAGATATTTTTTCTGAATTATGCTATGAACCATAGTGTTAGGATACTTTTTTGAGCGACTGTACACAGAGAAGGAATTCATCAACATCAGGAACAGTGACAAGTATATTTCATGACATAACCCACATGGAATCATCCGAAGTCGAATAATGTGCGTTGGGCTGAGGTTTTCCTTTGAGTATAAGGCTCTGTCTGCTGTTGATTGGGGCTCAGTCGGTAGCGCACCAGGCTCGTAATCTGTAGTTCTCAGGTTCGAGTCCCAGCTGGGTCAGCGTTGAGATTTATCTCCGCAAAATTTCCCCGCCCTGCCCATGGTCACTAGGGGACACCAAAGGGCTTGGAAAGGCCGCCGTCCGTCGGATGGGACGTTAAGCCGTGGCGCCGTGTGCGGGAGAGCCATACCCTGTGCACGTTAAAGAACACGCTGGATGGCCTTGACGGGATGCTACCATCTGTCTCCCAACAGCTGTTCCAGTGTGTCCCCTCCCCAACCTTCTCTGAGCCTTCGGGGTCCATGTGACCTGGCCATTTAGCCCATGGTGTGCAAAAAAAGTGCCGCTCAGAGGTAAAACAATCCAACCCTTGACTATCTGGACTGCAGTGACATCAACGCAACCAATTGGCGAAACTACGTAGATTTAAAAGCGCGCAATAAAGTCATAGCGTCCAAGACTTTTGAGTACGAAGGTTATTGCATGACAACTCCAGCCCCTAAGCTGCTCTATAAAGAGCAATAACGTCGAACAGATATTATGATGGCTCCATTTGGAACTGCCTGAAAAAGTCTCCCCATGTGATTTCAACATTTTCGCTCCTCTGAATAAAAAAAGTCGTGAAGTTTTTTCGAGTCGGAATAAGAGGTGAAGCATATGATCACGAAATTCATCAGTGCATGGTCGCAAAATCAGTGGCGCAGCTAGGGGTGGTGGGTGGAGAAACAATCCCTCAGTACATTTTCCAAAAGTGGTATATTTTTTCTTATATATCCATTTCATTTGGTATGTAGGGTGGCGAATTTTTTTATGTATTCGCTTGATTTTAGAATCTGGCACAAAATTCCTCAAAGAGCAGTCGAAGTCTATCCTAAGACAATGTAAATGTATATTGTATTGACTAGCGGAATAAAATAAAGATTATTATTATTATTATATAATGGGACAAATGTCTCAACAGGAATGGACAATATCTCTAGACAGACACATCTTTTATGCTTATTTCTGACTTGTCCCCTTTTCGTTTCAACGACCGATAAAGAAATAAATGAACCCTCATAAAAGAAAAGAGAGAGAGAATTTGCATCCTTTAAAGAAAAAATTCATTGTCCTGCTATCTCCATTTAGAATTTATTGTCGAAAATGATCATTCCAGAATTTTCGCTTTAGTATCTTCGAAAATGCGCAGAACGCAAAAGAGCTGGATAAAAATTAAAAGAAAAAAAAAAAAGTTGCATTCATTCTTCGTCGAAAGCAACCATCTGGGAATATGAAGTGGAAACAAGTCGCTTATTGAGAAAATAAAAAATCATTCATTTCGCCTTTATTGCCATTGTGATGGCATTAAAGCGAAAAAAAAAGTGGGACGGAATTAATGGAAAAAAAAAAAAGCAGGAAAAGGTCTGGTAGACTTTTCCCTGTTGAGTCTATCAGCATAAAGATCGCTTCATTAGAGCTGCAACTCCTCCCCCCACCCCCTCGGTACCTCTTGGACGAATTGGGGGACTGCAGATAAGCAAATGCCGACGACGACGCCATCCGGTACTTAGAGGGTAGAGTTGGAAACAAAAGCAGCACCACTCATCAGCGAGACCAACTCTAAAAATGCTAACTCTGTCGTTGAAGGGAAAAGGAAGAGAGAGAAAAAAAAGTGTTTATGGAGGGAAATGCCACGAAGGAGATATTTCTCGATGCTTAATTATCTCTTCCGGTGAGGGGATATGACAGGAACAGGGCATTATGCAAAATAGATACTTGCATCGAATCTTTTAATAACTGTTTTTTTTTCTTATTCGTTAAAGAGTGTTTGGGAATAAGAGTGATCCTTCGGGGTTCTAAAAGCTATGAATATATGATTCATAGCTTTTAGGAAACGTTGGGTTTTTGTTTGAGCATTCAGTCTAGTTCTTTTTTATTGCCCGATGGGTTAATTTGGCAGTGGAAGATTGTATGGAGCAATTGGAGAGGTTTTGGTGTTGGCTTGGTTTTCTTCTGAGCAGCATATTTGGACTTCTAAGCAGCACATTGGACTGATTATTCAGTTTGCAGCGACCCTAAGGGATGTGTGACACGCGAGACAGCGTTTGGAAGATACAGAAATCTCCTGTCAAGGCCATCATATATGCTGTTTAGCATGCACAGAATATGTTTCTTTTGCACACGGTGCCACGGCTTAACATCCCATATAAAGGACGGTTGGTTTGCCTGTTTTACCTCTGAGCGGCACCTTTTTGCACACAATGGGCTAAATGACCAGGCCTCAAGGGTTCGGAGAAAGTTTAGGGGAGGGCACACACTGGACGGTTGTAAGGACACAGATGGTAGTGTTTTATCAAGGGTTGGGGCGGGGGTGGCTCAGTCGGTAGCGCTCCAGGCTCGTAATCTGTAGTTCCCAGGTTCGAGTGTCAGCGTTGAGATTTATCTCCGCAAAATTCCCCGCCCTGCCCACGGTAAGTAGGGGACACCGATGGGCTTGGAAAGGCCGCCGGCCGTCGGATGGGACGTTAAGCCGTGGTCCCGTGTGTGGGAGAGCCATACCCTGTGCAAGTTAAAGAACACGCTGGATGGCCTCGACGGGAGGCTACCATCTGTCTCCCAACAGCTGTTCCAGTGGGTCCCCTCCTCCAACCTTCTCTGAGCCTTCGGGGTCCATGTGACCTGGCCATTTAGCCCATGGTGTGCAAAAAAGTGCCGCTCAGAGGTAAAACAACCCAATCCAACTTATCAAGGGCATCCTGTGGTTATTTTTTAGCGTGAACAGAATATGACTTTCTTGCATAGAGAGCTGCGGCTTAAGATCCCATCCCTTTGGTCTGCTCTCTCTCTCACCAAAAGCGAAGTGCTGGCTAGTGGAGGAAATTTCAAAGAAAGTACACTGAAGACTCGAACTTAGGAACTGCAGATTACGAGCCTGGTGTACTGTGGAAGCAGCCAAGGTTGCGTTGTTTTACCTCTGAGCGGCACTTTTTTGCACACCATGGGCTAAATGGCCAGGTCACATGGACCCCGAAGGCTCAGAGAAGGTTGGGGGAGGGGACCCACTGGAACAGCTGTTGGGAGACAGATGGTAGCCTCCCGTCAAGGCCATCCAGCGTGTTCTTTTACGTGCACAGAGTATGGCTCTCCCGCACACGGGGTCAGGGCTTAACGTCTAATCCGACGGACGGCGGCCTTTCCAAGCCCATCGGTGTCCCCTACTGACCGTGGGCAGGGCGGGGAATTTTGCGGAGATAGATCTCAACGCTGACCCAGCTGGGACTCGAACCTGGGAACTACAGATTACGAGCCTGGCGCTCTACCGACTGAGCCACCCCCGCCCCAGGAAGCAGCCAAGATCTATGGCTGTGTGCATGAGGCTATGAGACAGTGTAGTTGATGTTTTGACAGTTCTATAGTCAATGGCGTTCAATCATGTATGCAGTATCTGATCTACGAGAACTGTACAAGTCCTAACTGTGCAGTCGCTTAGTTTCTTTACAGTCCCCATAATTGCAATCTCTCGTATCGGCCAGGACTGATAATAAGGCAGCATTAGTGGCCTCAGTACAGTAGAAGTCATAGATGTGCTTTGGGGCCCAATATTTCGCAATTTTTTACAACTTCCTAAGTGCAACACTGTCTATCTCTAGGAGTGGCTCTGCCGGCATCGCGTCAGACTCGTAATCTGCAGTTCCCAGGTTCGAGTCCCAGCTGGGCCAGCGTTGAGATTTATTTTCGCCTAATTATTACTTTTCAGGACTTGTTCAGAAAATGAGAGGAGACGCAGTCTTCAGTTTGACGTTAAGCCTAGGCGGGCTTGGAAAGGACGTCGTCAGTATCCCTCCATGTTAAGGAGTAGCCTCGTGAGCCGGAAAGCCACACCCTGTGCACATAAAAAAACCCGCTGAATAACTTGAACTGGAGGATTCGATTTCTCTCCTAAAATCTGTCCAGTGGTCACCTATTGAACTCTAAACCCTTGGGGCACTCCTGACCTGGCTATTTATTTCATAGTGTGCACACGACTGTCCCTTACAGGTAACCAAACCCTGTCATTAAAAGTGCTTCTTATCCCTTTCACGACTAAGGGAAACATTTTTCCCATTTTAAAATTGGTGATTGTCGTATTTAATTATAACCTTATCTGCATTTTTTATACAGAATGTCAAAATAGAACGTATGCCGAACGCAATTACGTAAACGGGAACGTTTAGAAAACAAAAACAGAACTGTCAGGACGCATAATATATGTACTATGTGCAATGTCCATCTTTGCCTCGCTACCAAAAGAAATTGCTTCGCAGAATATCACAATTAGCACATCATTTTATATAGTAATTTTATTTCATAATTTTACATTATTTTAGTTAACCCTTTGTTCTAATAAACCAATAAATAAAAGACATTGCATAATAAGCCTAACTATAATTTGTGTTACCTTTATAGTCCATTGGGAAAAATATTTCCCATAAAATTCCAAAAAAACTACACATTGTTATGTATTTTTCTTGTGATTTTTATTTATTTTACGTCTAAACAAACTAAAATAAACATTTACATACTAATATTTACACTTAGAAACCTTATGGTCCTGAAAGGGTTAAGAAACTGATCTGAAATGTGGCAAGACCTTAGAGCAGTGGTTCTCAACCTTTTATGCTTCACGTACCCCCTCTGGGAATATGTATGTAACTGGCGTACCCCTTATATAGATCGCTAAAACTATAGTTATAGTATAATAATGCCAACTTAGCGACTTTGTTACAATATCTAGCGACTTTTGAGCTCTCACGGGTTGGGTTGTTTTACCTCTGAGCGGCACTTTTTTGCACACCATGGGCTAAATGGCCAGGTCACATGGACCCCGAAGGCTCAGAGAAGGTTGGGGGAGGGGACCCACTGGAACAGCTGTTGGGAGACATATGGTAGCCTCCCGTCAAGGCCATCCAGCGTGTTCTTTAACGTGCACAGGGTATGGCTCTCCCGCACACGGGGCCACGGTTTTCCCATCCGACGGACGGCGGCCTTTCCAAACCCATCGGTGTCTCCTACTGACCGTGGGCAGGGCGGGGAAATTTTGCGGAGATAAATCTCAACGCTGACCCAGTTGGGACTCGAACCTGGGAACTACAGATTACGAGCCTGGCGCGCTACCGACTGAGCCACCCCCGCCCCAACAGCTCTCACGGCGTACCCCACGTTGAGAACCCTTGCCTTAGAGTATAAAACAAAAGCAACAGTAAACAACGATGCTTTCTATTAAGATTCGAATCGAAATGATTTAGCTCTGATCAAGTGAACTAACCGCTAATCCACCGTGTGTAGCAGACCCAAAATAAAATGCATAATTAGCATATAAATAGGAGAAAAAGAAAAAAAAAAATCCCAAATACTGTCTCGATACTACGATGAGAAATTGGTAGGCTAAAAAATCTCACATCCACGTTCTGTCTCCGCCTTTCATCTGCTTACAGTAAATGCCCAACCAGACTTATCTGTAGTGGCTGGCTAGCACCACGTCGATAGAGCCTCAAGCAATCCACGCACGTGCCTGATGCCCTTAGGGGGAGGGGGGGGGGCGGAAGAGGCTTCGTCCCTACCCTTTCCTGATAAAGACCCAAGACCTGTGGACAGGGATCACATCACTCTCTATTGGTCCACGCGCGCTCTCTCCCTTTCGCTGAAATACATACCCACCAACCACGCCGTCTGGCTCCGCGAAGAAAGGAAAAGTATTTCCTGTTCAGAAAGGAGTTTCTTTCGGAAAATCGGATTTGGAGGATTGTTGTACGAATACATTAAGTGCGTCGACAGATACGGCAGGAAACGGACTCCTGCAGACTTTCGGTTTTACTACGGCAAGGAAGAGGATGGGATAAAGAATTGAAAGAGAAAAGAATGCACGAGCAGAGAGGGAGATTGGTTGTTTTCGCTGCAACGCCAAGGTGCGCCTCTGAGGACAACAGAAAATTCCGTGAATATTTTAGCATTTCTCGTCACTTCTGGGTTTCGGATACGCTGCCATGATTTTAAACTTTCAACTTTTGTCAGCGTGTAGAGTATGCAGTCGACGAAAAACGTGGAAACTCAGTAGAAAAAAAAACATCTCGATTTTTGCGAGTATGGGATGCTCATTTCTAAAGAGAATAAGTTTTTTTGTTTTCCGCATTTAACACTCTTTAAGATGGAAATTTGAACTGATGGATTATTTGGGTTAACCTAATAACTGGTTGGTTATTAGGGCGTTTTTTTTCTGAAAAGGACCTAAAAATATGATGTGCGCTTCTATGACATAGAAGGAAGTGTTTGGAAAATGAAGAGGAAAGCTTTAATTTAAGAGGATAGCTTTAATTTAAGAGGAAAGCGTTAATAAAAACTAGTAAATAAATAACCCCTCAAGCTTGGGATTTATTTAGTTATTTATATAGTAGTAAGCCTGCGAGGAAGGCGGAACCTCAGCATAAAAACAACACAAATATAAGTACTTTACCCTGGACTCGAACCCAGGTCCCTTAAATCAGCAGCGAAGCTACAAGTGTTTATTTTTTTCTGTGCCTACACCAATACACACACACACGTTGGGTTGTTTTACCTCTGAGCGGCACTTTTTTGCACACCATGGGCTAAATGGGCAGGTCACATGGACCCCGAAGGCTCAGAGAAGGTTGGGGGAGGGGACCCACTGGAACAGCTGTTGGGAGACAGATGGTAGCCTCCCGTCAAGGCCATCCAGCGTGTTCTTTAACGTGCACAGGGTATGGCTCTCTCCCACACACGGAGCCACGGCTTAACGTCCCATCCGACGGACGGCGGCACTTTCCAAACCCATCGGTTCCCCTACTGACCGTGGGAAGGGCGTGGAATTATTGCGGAGATAAATCTCAACGCTGACCCAGTTGGGACTCGAACCTGGGAACTACAGATTACGAGCCTGGCGCGCTACCGACTGAGCCACCCCCGCCCCGCAACCTTCTTTAAGTAGCAGATTGTGCAAAGAGAGGATGTGTTAGTTTAGTCATGTTGCCTGTATGCATTGCTGCAGATTAGTGAACAGGGTTGGGCCCAGGGCCCGATTAAGATTAAGGCTTAGATTAATTTAGATTAATTAATTAGATAATAAATAATATATATATATAATATATATATATATATAATATAATAATTTATATATATTTATATATATAAATAATAAATTAGATTTAATTAAGATTAAGGCTTAGGGGCTACAGCCAGATGGAGACCTCCAGAGATTTCATGAAAAGTTAATTTTGAATGCTGAATCAAAGTATAAGTACTCTAAATTATCTATTTAAAAAAGGGTTCAATTAATATACTATATATATATATTTGTAGTAAACATACTGCGACTAAAAGAAACGCTGTACTGTATACATATAAATATGTAATTTTGAATATATATATAATATATAAGTATACATATAAATATAAATAAAAAATATTAAAATAATTTTTAGAAATTAGTGATCTGGCAACCTTCATGTCACGTGACACGAAGGTTGCCAGATCACTAATTTCTAAAAAAATCGTTGCCAGATATTTTTTCTGAATTCTATAATCAACCATAGTGTTCGGATATTTTTTTGAGCGACTGTAGGTGGCCATATTATTTTGATACTAGATCGTGGTTGCCACGGCAAACTGGAGCGTGTGCAGTTACTGCACACGCTCCAGTTTGCTGTAAACGGTAACTGGAGCGTGTACAGTTGCTGTACACGCTCCAGATATTTTTCCTGAATTCTGTAATCACGTGACACGAAGGTTGCCAGATTGCTAATTTCCAAAAAAACGTTGCCAGATATTTTTTCTGAATTCTGTAATCAACCATAGTGTTTCGGATACTTTTTTGAGTGACTGTATTTTAGATAAAAAAAATCATGGCGCCCTCTATACTACGGCAATTTGAACACTAAAGCAACGTAAGTTTTAAACTTCAGAGAAAAACACAAGCGACATTTTCTGCTTCTAAAATTATCAAAAGCTTCAACGCAAGCTGAACTATATATGATCCCATCAACTTATTGAGTCCGACACATATTTTAATTAAAAAAAAAAAGCAAAATAAGATCACTTAAATAATTCTCTTGGGGAAAAATATCGTGCGACGAAACTCGGCGAACTCCAAAATCTCCTCCGCACGATCTTTGCGATATTTCCTTCGCAATATTAATTCTCGAAAATGAAAAGCGATAAATTGTTCAGTCGTAAAGTAGAACTTCCCTATTTACCCATGCTGCGACGACATTCCGAACTGCGTCCCAACCACGTGTTCGAGAACCGATCCGATAACCTAAAATGACATAAAGCTAAGCTGGGCCCACGAGATGGAGATTTCTCATTGGAGGATCCAACTCAACAAGAGAGAAATCCATTCTGCACTCTACTGGCTTATGGGCAATTTGCTGAAAGGTGACCCCGTAGGAGGTGAGGATGGAGTAAGTCCAGTCCGTTGGATGCGGAGTCATAGATCCAGCTGCAAAGCTCCGTTTTCGTCGTCTCCGTACTTCCCTGTCCCTTCAGGTTCTGTAATCAGATATAAGTAGATCTTTATGGGCCGAGCAATAGGAGGTCTCTAGGCGCTTTTATGCACTATTCAATTCCGACTAGTTTATGACCAAATCAATGCCCTCCAACCTATTTCATTGCACGCGCGGGGTTTAGACGGGGATAAAGGGACCGATTACTTAGTTCGGGGAGATTGAACGAAAGAACTAGCCGCTAGGGGAATGCTGTTGGTCGGGTGTCCACGTTCGATACAGGATGTTTCTCAACAATAACCGCAACAGAGGGGTCCAAGTTCATTCTGAAGTAAACGACAGACTGATGATGATTGGCTCTCTTGATGTATTGCGTTGCAGAAGAAATCTAGTTCCAATTTCTTAATCCGCGTATTATAACAATATTTCGTCTTTCGATTTGGAAAATATGAAACAGAATCAAATTATTTTCATGATGATTATCGTATTTTTTATGCGTAGTTGGTAAAAAAAGTCTAAATAAATGAAGTTTTATTGACTGCTTACCGTAAGGGTAGAGGAGCAAGAATAGTTCTCCAAAAGAACTGTTAATTAGTTAGAGCAGGGGTTCTCAACGTGGGGGACGCGTATCCCTTGGGGGTACCCCATTAAATTTTTTAGCGTACGCTGTGAGAGCTCAAATGTCGCTAGATCTAGCAACAAAGTCGCTAAGTTGGCATTATTATATTATAACTATATAAGGGGTACGCCAGTTACATACACATTTCCAGGGGGTATGTGAAGCATAAAAGGTTGAGAACCACTGATATATATGTTTTATTTTATTCCCATTGTTATACTATAAGTAGAGTTTTATCTATTTATACAAGGGGTACGCCAGTTACATACACATTTCCAGGGGGTATGTGAAGGGGTACGCCAGTTACATACACATTTCCAGGGGGTATGTGAAGCATAAAAGGTTGAGAACCACTGATATATATGTTTTATTTTATTCCCATTGTTATACTATAAGTAGAGTTTTATCTATTTATACAAGGGGTACGCCAGTTACATACACATTTCCAGGGGTACGTGAAGCATAAAATGTTGAGAACCACTGATGTATATGTTTTATTTTATTCCCATTGTTACACTCTAACTATAGTTTTATATATCTATACAAGGGGTACGCCAGTTACATACACATTTCCAGGGGGTACGTGAAGCATAAAATTTGAGACCCACTGATATATATGTTTTATTTTATTCCCATTGTTATACTATAACTATAGTTTTATCTGTCTATACAAGGGGTACGCCAGTTACATACACATTTCCAGGGGGTACGTGAAGCATAAAAGGTTGAGAACCACTGATGTATATGTTTTATTTTATTCCCATTGTTATACTCTAACTATAGTTTTATCTATCTATACAAGGGGTACGCCAGTTACATACACATTTCCAGGGGGTACGTGAAACATAAAAGGTTGAGAACCAGTGATATATATGTTTTATTTTATTTCCATTGTTATACTATAACTATAGTTTTATCTGTCTATACAAGGGGTACGCCAGTTACATACACATTTCCAGGGGGTACGTGAAGCATAAAAGGTTGAGAACCACTGATATATATGTTTTATTTTATTCCCATTGTTATACTCTAACTATAGTTTTATCTATCTATACAAGGGGTACGCCAGTTACATACACATTTCCAGGGAGTACGTGAAGCATAAAAGGTTGAGAACCACTGATATATATGTTTTATTTTATTCCCATTGTTATACTCTAACTATAGTTTTATCTATCTATACAAGGGGTACGCCAGTTACATACACATTTCCAGGGAGTACGTGAAGCATAAAAGGTTGAGAACCACTGATGTATATGTTTTATTTTATTCCCATTGTTATACTATAACTATAGTTTTATCTATCTACACAAGGGGTACGCCAGTTACATACACATTTCCAAGGGGGTACGTGAAGCATAAAAGGTTGAGAGCCACTGATATATATGTTTTATTTTATTCCCATTGTTATACTATAACTATAGTTTTATCTACCTATACAAAGGGTACGCCAGTTACATACACATTTCCAAAGGGTACGTGAAGCATAAAAGGTTGAGAACCACTGATATATATGTTTTATTTTATTCCCATTGTTATACTATAACTATAGTTTTATCTATCTATACAAGGGGTACGACAGTTACATACACATTTCCAGGGGGTACGTGAAGCATAAAACGTTGAGAACCACTGATATATATGATTTATTTTATTCCCATTGTTATACTATAACTATAGTTTTATCTACCTATACAAAGGGTACGCCAGTTACATACACATTTCCAGGGGTACGTGAAGCATAAAAGGTTGAGAACCACTGATATATATGATTTATTTTGTTCCCATTGTTATACTATAACTATAGTTTTATCTATCTATACAAGGGGTACGACAGTTACATACACATTTCCAGGGGGTACGTGAAGCATAAAACGTTGAGAACCACTGATATATATGATTTATTTTATTCCCATTGTTATACTATAACTATAGTTTTATCTATCTATACAATTGGTACGCCAGTTACATACACATTTCCAGTGGGTACGTGAAGCATAAAAGGTTGAGAACCACTGATATAAATGATTTATTTTGTTCCCATTGTTATACTATAACTATAGTTTTATCTATCTATACAAGGGGTACGACAGTTACATACACATTTCCAGGGGGTACGTGAAGCATAAAAGGTTGAGAACCACTGATATATATGATTTATTTTATTCCCATTGTTATACTATAACTATAGTTTTATCTATCTATACAATTGGTACGCCAGTTACATACACATTTCCAAAGGGTACGTGAAGCATAAAAGGTTGAGAACCACTGATATATATGTTTTATTTTATTCCCATTGTTATACTATAACTATAGTTTTATCTATCTATACAAAGGGTACGACAGTTACATACACATTTCCAGGGGGTACGTGAAGCATAAAAGGTTGAGAACCACTGATATATATGATTTATTTTGTTCCCATTGTTATACTATAACTATAGTTTTATCTATCTATACAAGGGGTACGCCAGTTACATACACATTTCCAGGGAGTACGTGAAGCATAAAAGGTTGAGAACCACTGATATATATGATTTATTTTATTCCCATTGTTATACTCTAACTATAGTTTTATCTATCTATACAATTGGTACGCCAGTTACATACACATTTCCAGGGGGTACGTGAAGCATAAAACTTTGAGAACCACTGATATATATGATTTATTTTATTCCCATTGTTATACTATAACTATAGTTTTATCTACCTATACAAAGGGTACGCCAGTTACATACACATTTCCAGGGGGTACGTGAAGCATAAAAGGTTGAGAACCACTGATATATATGATTTATTTTGTTCCCATTGTTATACTATAACTATAGTTTTATCTATCTATACAAGGGGTACGCCAGTTACATACACATTTCCAGGGAGTACGTGAAGCATAAAAGGTTGAGAACCACTGATATATATGATTTATTTTATTCCCATTGTTATACTCTAACTATAGTTTTATCTATCTATACAATTGGTACGCCAGTTACATACACATTTCCAGGGGGTACGTGAAGCATAAAAGGTTGAGAACCACTGATATATATGATTTATTTTATTCCCATTGTTATACTCTAACTATAGTTTTATCTATCTATACAATTGGTACGCCAGTTACATACACATTTCCAGGGGGTACGTGAAGCATAAAAGGTTGAGAACCACTGATATATATGATTTATTTTATTCCCATTGTTATACTCTAACTATAGTTTTATCTATCTATACAATTGGTACGCCAGTTACATACACATTTCCAGACGGTACGTGAAGCATAAAAGGTTGAGAACCACTGATATATATGATTTATTTTATTCCCATTGTTATACTCTAACTATAGTTTTATCTATCTATACAATTGGTACGCCAGTTACATACACATTTCCAGGGGGTACGTGAAGCATAAAAGGTTGAGAACCACTGATATATATGATTTATTTTATTCCCATTGTTATACTCTAACTATAGTTTTATCTATCTATACAATTGGTACGCCAGTTACATACACATTTCCAGGGGGTACGTGAAGCATAAAAGGTTGAGAACCACTGATATATATGATTTATTTTATTCCCATTGTTATACTCTAACTATAGTTTTATCTATCTATACAAGGGGTACGCCAGTTACATACACATTTCCAGGGGGTACGTGAAGCATAAAAGGTTGAGAACCACTGATATATATGATTTATTTTATTCCCATTGTTATACTCTAACTATAGTTTTATCTATCTATACAAGGGGTACGCCAGTTACATATACATTTCCAGGGGGTACGTGAAGCATAAAAGGTTGAGAACCACTGATATATATGATTTATTTTATTCCCATTGTTATACTCTAACTATAGTTTTATCTATCTATACAATTGGTACGCCAGTTACATACACATTTCCAGACGGTACGTGAAGCATAAAAGGTTGAGAACCACTGATATATATGATTTATTTTATTCCCATTGTTATACTCTAACTATAGTTTTATCTATCTATACAATTGGTACGCCAGTTACATACACATTTCCAGACGGTACGTGAAGCATAAAAGGTTGAGAACCACTGATATATATGATTTATTTTATTCCCATTGTTATACTCTAACTATAGTTTTATCTATCTATACAATTGGTACGCCAGTTACATACACATTTCGAGGGGGTACGTGAAGCATAAAAGGTTGAGAACCACTGATATATATGATTTATTTTATTCCCATTGTTATACTCTAACTATAGTTTTATCTATCTATACAATTGGTACGCCAGTTACATATACATTTCCAGGGGATACGTGAAGCATAAAAGGTTGAGAACCACTGATATATATGATTTATTTTATTCCCATTGTTATACTCTAACTATAGTTTTATCTATCTATACAATTGGTACGCCAGTTACATACACATTTCCAGACGGTACGTGAAGCATAAAAGGTTGAGAACCACTGATATATATGATTTATTTTATTCCCATTGTTATACTCTAACTATAGTTTTATCTATCTATACAATTGGTACGCCAGTTACATACACATTTCCAGACGGTACGTGAAGCATAAAAGGTTGAGAACCACTGATATATATGATTTATTTTATTCCCATTGTTATACTCTAACTATAGTTTTATCTATCTATACAAGGGGTACGCCAGTTACATATACATTTCCAGGGGGTACGTGAAGCATAAAAGGTTGAGAACCACTGATATATATGATTTATTTTATTCCCATTGTTATACTCTAACTATAGTTTTATCTATCTATACAATTGGTACGCCAGTTACATACACATTTCCAGACGGTACGTGAAGCATAAAAGGTTGAGAACCACTGATATATATGATTTATTTTATTCCCATTGTTATACTCTAACTATAGTTTTATCTATCTATACAATTGGTACGCCAGTTACATACACATTTCCAGACGGTACGTGAAGCATAAAAGGTTGAGAACCACTGATATATATGATTTATTTTATTCCCATTGTTATACTCTAACTATAGTTTTATCTATCTATACAATTGGTACGCCAGTTACATACACATTTCGAGGGGGTACGTGAAGCATAAAAGGTTGAGAACCACTGATATATATGATTTATTTTATTCCCATTGTTATACTCTAACTATAGTTTTATCTATCTATACAATTGGTACGCCAGTTACATATACATTTCCAGGGGATACGTGAAGCATAAAAGGTTGAGAACCACTGATATATATGATTTATTTTATTCCCATTGTTATACTCTAACTATAGTTTTATCTATCTATACAATTGGTACGCCAGTTACATACACATTTCGAGGGGGTACGTGAAGCATAAAAGGTTGAGAACCACTGATATATATGATTTATTTTATTCCCATTGTTATACTCTAACTATAGTTTTATCTATCTATACAATTGGTACGCCAGTTACATACACATTTCGAGGGGGTACGTGAAGCATAAAAGGTTGAGAACCACTGATATATATGATTTATTTTATTCCCATTGTTATACTCTAACTATAGTTTTATCTATCTATACAATTGGTACGCCAGTTACATATACATTTCCAGGGGGTACGTGAAGCATAAAAGGTTGAGAACCACTGATATATATGATTTATTTTATTCCCATTGTTATACTCTAACTATAGTTTTATCTATCTATACAATTGGTACGCCAGTTACATACCATTTCCAGGGGGTACGTGAAGCATAAAAGGTTGAGAACCACTGATATATATGATTTATTTTGTTCCCATTGTTATACTATAACTATAGTTTTATCTATCTATACAATTGGTACGCCAGTTACATACACATTTCCAGACGGTACGTGAAGCATAAAAGGTTGAGAACCACTGATATATATGATTTATTTTATTCCCATTGTTATACTCTAACTATAGTTTTATCTATCTATACAATTGGTACGCCAGTTACATACCATTTCCAGGGGGTACGTGAAGCATAAAAGGTTGAGAACCACTGATATATATGATTTATTTTGTTCCCATTGTTATACTATAACTATAGTTTTATCTATCTATACAATTGGTACGCCAGTTACATACACATTTCCAGACGGTACGTGAAGCATAAAAGGTTGAGAACCACTGATATATATGATTTATTTTATTCCCATTGTTATACTCTAACTATAGTTTTATCTATCTATACAATTGGTACGCCAGTTACATACACATTTCCAGACGGTACGTGAAGCATAAAAGGTTGAGAACCACTGATATATATGATTTATTTTATTCCCATTGTTATACTCTAACTATAGTTTTATCTATCTATACAATTGGTACGCCAGTTACATACACATTTCGAGGGGGTACGTGAAGCATAAAAGGTTGAGAACCACTGATATATATGATTTATTTTATTCCCATTGTTATCCTCTAACTATAGTTTTATCTATCTATACAATTGGTACGCCAGTTACATACACATTTCGAGGGGGTACGTGAAGCATAAAAGGTTGAGAACCACTGATATATATGATTTATTTTATTCCCATTGTTATACTCTAACTATAGTTTTATCTATCTATACAATTGGTACGCCAGTTACATACACATTTCGAGGGGGTACGTGAAGCATAAAAGGTTGAGAACCACTGATATATATGATTTATTTTATTCCCATTGTTATACTCTAACTATAGTTTTATCTATCTATACAATTGGTACGCCAGTTACATACACATTTCGAGGGGGTACGTGAAGCATAAAAGGTTGAGAACCACTGATATATATGATTTATTTTATTCCCATTGTTATACTCTAACTATAGTTTTATCTATCTATACAATTGGTACGCCAGTTACATACACATTTCGAGGGGGTACGTGAAGCATAAAAAAGTGAGAACCACTGATATATATGATTTATTTTATTCCCATTGTTATACTCTAACTATAGTTTTATCTATCTATACAATTGGTACGCCAGTTACATACACATTTCGAGGGGGTACGTGAAGCATAAAAGGTTGAGAACCACTGATATATATGATTTATTTTATTCCCATTGTTATACTCTAACTATAGTTTTATCTATCTATACAATTGGTACGCCAGTTACATACACATTTCGAGGGGGTACGTGAAGCATAAAAGGTTGAGAACCACTGATATATATGATTTATTTTATTCCCATTGTTATACTCTAACTATAGTTTTATCTATCTATACAATTGGTACGCCAGTTACATACACATTTCCAGGGGGTACGTGAAGCATAAAAAGTGAGAACCACTGAGTTAAAGATATACTTCTCTACCAAAATATTAAAGAATTTTGATATTTAGCCAATTAGGTCAATGGATATGTAACTTTGAATCTCTAAATAACTTCTAAAATATACATTTAATGGAAAAATATGACTGAAGGATAAACTGAAATCATGATGAAATCAAATTAAATCCCGATTCTCAGCTCGTTCAGTATTTAATGAGTTAGGAAAGATTGAATATTTAACAATAAATCATCTCGTTCTGTAAAAATCATTCATAATTGTGTGATTGAAATGATCATTACACAAATTCATAAAAGGTATATTTTATTGAAGTAAATGGTTTGAAATAATACTTATTAAGTTTCAATTAGTTTATGAGGTAAATTCTTATGACGTATTACTGTTGTGATGTCTTCCAGCTTCCACAATTATTTAAATACTGAACGAATATTATTGAAAATCGAGATTTAAATAAATTAAAGATCATAATAAAATGCATCTTCAGTCACATTTTTCCTTTAAATACATATTTTAGAAGTTATTGATAATTCGATTCCCATTGACATGGGAATTTTCTCATATTTTATTGGGGCAGTGAATATTTCTAATGAATCGTGATAACGGCTGATTTGGTTAGCGCGCTTTGCTAAGAAGCAAAGTTATGTGGACTTCAGTTCTGGGTAAGAGATTGACGATTTCTTCTACTGATGAGGTTTTGCCCTCCTTCAGATATCCTCTATGGTGCATTATATTGATATAATTTTAACATGTAAAAAATAATTATTTGCCCGATGGACTATCACAGGAAGGCGAATAATTATGAATATTTCCTTGACGGAATTTAATTTCTAGGTGAATAATAATGAATTTTCGCTGATAGTTTTGATAATTCGCCTTGATAGTCTATTTTTCCGATGGGTTGGTGTGTTTTACTTCTGAGCGGCAATTTTGTTGCACAAAATTGGCTAAATGGCCAAGTCACAAAGACCCTAAATTTTCAGAGAACATTGGGGGAAAGATAATCAATGAACAGTTGTTAGGAGACCGATGCTAGACTCCTTTTAAAGCCATCCAGCGTGTTCTTTAACGTGCAAAGGGTAGGACTCTCCCGCACACGGAGACACAGTTAACATCCCATCAAATTTGAAATTTAATTTCAAACTGAAATTTATTTTCAAAAGTATTATGTGGCCATTTAGCCCATGGTGTGCAAAAAAGTGCCGCTCAGAGGTAAAAAAACTCAAAAGTATTATCTATACCAGTGGTTCTCAACCTGTTATGCTTCACGTACCCCCTGGAAATGTGTATGTAACTATCGTACCCCTTGTATAGATAGATAAAACTATAGTTATAGTATAACAATGGGAATAAAATAAAACATATATATCAGTGGTTCTCAACCTTTTATGTTTCACGTACCCCCTGGAAATGTGTATGTAACTGGCGTACCTTAATTATTATAAAATTTTGGTTGTTTCAAATAATCCTTAGCTTTTTCCTAGCAAACCTATCGTGGCAAATATTTTGCTTATAGGTATTATTAAAGAAGTTATTGATAACACAAACAAACACATATAAACTTTCAATAGGCAAAATTTTGAACAAACTAAACATATCATCTTCTTTGAAAGGGAATTTTTAACTTCTGAATTGCCCAATCCTTTTAGTAGACTAATTGTATTCTTTTAATTTTATATAATTCTGTCTTACAGGCTCTCCCATAAACTGTTATTCCTTATCTAATTATAGATTCAAAAAATGCTTTATATACTAAAATAGTCAAATGTGTATCGACAAACAAGTTAAGTTTGCTAATTTTAAATGATACAAATCGTAATCTTGGAACACATCCAGTCAATATGTTTATTCCATTTCATTTTCGAATTCATTTTCAAGCCTAGGAAAATTATTTCATTTACTTCTTCTATTTTAGGACAATTGCATATATCAGGTAATAAACCATCCAACATACAACAACTGATTCAATGTTATTAATACTTCTATTAAGCATATATTGTAGAAAACCAATACACATAAATTAGTTTTTTTCCTCGTTTACACTTAATTTGTTAAGAGCATTTAACTGCTTTATTACATAAAATCATTTTGTAGATTGCAAATAGCGGTTTCTAAATCTCAATGGAAGCTGATTAGCACTGTATCATCAGCATACATATATAATTTGCTATTGAAATTAATATTAGCCAAATCATTTAAGGATATTTGAAATAGCATAGGGCCAAGAATAGATCCTTGTGGAACTTCAAAATTGATCTGAAACTTATCAATAAAATTATCATTTATTTTCATAATTATTTCTCTATATAATAAATAGCTTTTAAATCATTCAAAAATATTCCCTCTAATACCAAGAATTGCAAGTGTTTTATATACTAAAATAGGTATTTAGTTGATACAAAATTAACTTTTTTAGTACATAAAGCATGTTTGAATCTGTACCATACAAAAAACATTCCTTCTAATACCAAATCTTATGTAATAAATAGCTTTTAAACCATTCAAAAATAATCCCTTTAATACCAAGCAAATATAATTTCTGTAGCAAGATATCAATGTCAACGGAATCAAATGTTTTAGGTCCATGAATGCCGCAGCGCATTTCCTTCCTATGTTTAAATTAATATTTGCATTATTTATAAGATCTCCCAAAGGGTTTTGCGTTCCCATATCTTTACGAAAACCAAATTGCTGACTTGACAGAAAATTTATTTTATTCAAAATATCTTGCAGGTATCTCCAACTTATCTTTACATTATTTTATCAGAAATTGTTAATAGAGTGATTGGTCTATAATTATTAAAACTATTTCTGTAATAATTGTAATTTCCTTCGGATATTCCATCCAGTGGACGGCTGACTTTCGAGGCCCATCGGTGTCCCTACTGATCGTGAGTAAGACAGGAGTTTTGTGCATATAAATCTCAACACTGGCCCAGCTGG
Source organism: Ryuthela nishihirai (assembly GCA_038380435.1). NCBI lineage: Eukaryota > Metazoa > Arthropoda > Arachnida > Araneae > Heptathelidae > Ryuthela > Ryuthela nishihirai. The sequence continues at coordinate 17,932,069 of JAWZYU010000029.1, read as the reverse complement.
GACTCGAACCTAGAAACTGCAGATTATGAGCTTGGCGCGCCACCACCGGCGGAGACACTACCGCCTCATTTTCCCGATGGATTGTATTTAAAGGCTATTGGTTAAAAAGTTGGGTTGGGTTGTTTTACCTCTGAGCGGCACTTTTTGGACTAAATAGCCAGGTCACATGGACCCCGAAGGCTCAGAGAAGGTTGGGGGAGGGGACCCACTGGAACAGCTGTTGGGAGACAGATGGTAGCCTCTCGTCAAGGCCATCCAGCGTGTTCTTTAACGTGTACAGGGTATGGCTCTCCAGCACACGGGGCCACGGCTTTAACGTCCCATCCGACGGACGGCGACTTTCCAAGCCCATCGGTGTCCCCTACTGACCGTGGGCAGGGCGGGGAATTTTGCGGAGATAAAGCTCAACGCTGACCCAGCTGGGACTCGAACCTGGGAACTACAGATTACGAGCCTGGCGCGCTACCGACTGAGCCACCCCCGCCCCATGGTTAAAAAGCAACTTTCCAATAAGTAACACCTGTAAAGGCGACGGAGGGTAAAGTAACATTGTCGATCTAATGGCATCTCCTTGTAAGGGAGACGCGGGTAGAAACTACCATTTTAATTAACTACCTTCCCAAAAATGAAGGAACAAAGCGGGGGGCGGGGGGGTATCAAAAGATTAGCTCTCCAAGACGAAGAGAGCACAAATTCTATTTCAAGGAATTATTTTTTTTTTCTCCAGAAAAAAGGACGGGTCGGCGTTTGAAAGGAACCCTGAACAATAGCTGAGAGGTGATGGTTTGGAAGAATTTTGCCTTAGGGAGTTAAAACTAATAAAGAAACAGGTGGTGCAAAGACAGGCTACCAAATTTAGGAAGACAATGGCGATTAAACAAGAAATTAAACGTGACCACAAGCAGAAGTAAAAAAGTAGATGGCAAAAATGGCAAAAAGTAGATAGTAAAAAGATTGCAGTTTTTTTGCCAACGAGTATGTTGGGTTACTTTATCTCCGAGAGATTTTTTTATTAATACAATGGGATGAATGTCCGGGTCACAAAGATCCCGAGGGTCAGAGAAATTTGGAGGGAGTTGGAGGGAGGGGGCCCAATGGAGCGAGGGGGCCCAATGGACAGCTGTTATGAGACAGACAGTTGGGTTGTTTTACCTCTGAGCGGCACTTTTTTGCACACAATGGGCTAAATGGCCAGGTCACATGGACCCCGAAGGCTCAGAGATGGTTGGGGAAGGGGACCCACTGGAATAGCCTTGACCTCCCGTCAAGGCCATCCAGCGTGTTCTTTAACGTGCACAGAGTATGGCTCTCCCACACACGGGGCCACGGTTTAACGTCCCATCCGACGGACGGCGGCCTTTCCAAGCCCATCGGTGTCCCCTACTAACCGTGGGCAGGGCGGGGAATTTTGCGGAGATAAATCTCAACGCTGACCCAGCTGGGACTCGAACCTGGGAACTACAGATTACGAGCCTGGCGCGCTACCGACTTAGCCACCCCCGCCCCAAGAGACAGACACTAATCTCTCCTCCCTCCATTTGTATGGTACAGTGTTCTTTAACGTGCATAGGTTCTGGCTCTCCCGCAGATGACCTCACGGCTTAAAGACCCATACGACGGACGGGGCTTTCAAAGCTGATTGGTGTCCCTTACTGCCAGAGCAGGGCAGGGAATTTTGAGGAGATAAATATCAAAGCTGGCCAAGGCGGGAAATGAACCGGATACTGTAGAGTAGCAGCCTGGTGCGCTCACAGTTGAACCAATCCCAGCACACGCAAATATTTTACTACTAGCGAAAAGTAGAATAACTTGAACAAGGAAAAGGATTCTGTAAGAGATCATACGGATTTAATTATAAATTCAATCATCACAAGTTTTCGAAAACTATGATTACCAAATTTCACATTCTTTTAGCTGGGTTGGGTTGTTTTTCCTCTGAGCGGCACTTTTTTGCACACCATGGGCTAAATGGCCAGGTCACAAGAACCCCGAAGGCTCAGAGAATGTTGCGGGAGGGGACCCACTGGAACAGCTGTTGGGAGACAGATGGTAGCCTCCCGTCAAGGCCATCCAGCGTGTTCTTAAACGTGCACAGGGTATGGCTCTCCCGCACACGGGGCCACGGCTTAACGTCCCATCCGACGGACGGTGCCCTTTCCAAGCCCATCGGTGTCCCCTACTGACCGTGGGCAGGGCGGGGAATTTTGCGGAGATAAATCTCAACGCTGACCCAGCTGGGACTCGAACCTGGGAACTACAGATTACGAGCCTGGCGCGATACCGACTGAGCCACCCCCGCCCTTTCTTTTAGCTGTTTCGATAAGCAAAGATGGTACATTTTTTAATCCATTCTACTTAGCTTTCACTGAGTATATATGGTGCGATCCATTTGAAAGAATCCACAGGAAGAAAAAAAATAACTGTGAATTTTATCACACAACATTCACAAATAATAGGGAATTCTCTTAAGACTCAAAAGAAATAAATTCTTTGAAGCAGGTCTTCTGTACTCTTGACAACACCCTCCCCCCAAAAAAATAATAAACTAAAAAGTAACGAAAAGCAGAATTTTTCCAGTTACTGAATGCACATCTCGTACAAACCATTCTTTTGATGTGTTAAATCAAAAGACTGTCTCCTAGGAGACAACATTATTGCATCGGTCAGACTGCTTTCGTTCCCAGAGCACCCCAGCACAATAATGATTCCAGGCAGCAAAATTTTGCTGAGAGAGAAATATCAACAAATTCTTTTACCTCGAACTGCTACAGCCGATTGGCAATGCCTTTATGTCCACAGTCATCATCCCTGAGGACGCTCGCGTGGCATGATCATGGAATCCACTCGCATGAGAGAGAGAGGCTGCCGGAGCAGCATCTCGTGACTCCCTAGTGGCTCTAGCCGCAGCTAATAATTTGATTAACACCGTCCAGTCTCTGTGGCTTGCCTGGGGCCATCAGAAAGAGAGAGAGGGCTCACTCCATACTTCTGTCTTTTCCTCAGATATTTTGGTGTCGTCATCAGGAATAGACAGACGCAGAAGGAGAGTAAGAAGAGAGAAGAATCACAGGGGGGCAGGGGAAGGTGGGAGGGGAGGGAGGGCTAGAGGGCTTGTCCACGTGCAGAATCAGAATTCTGCCCGAGTGTCGGCTAGGGGGGATTTCTTCTTCGAAGAGTATGAGGCGAGCATCCTGAACAGCAGGAAGAGCAGGAGGATGTGAAAGGGATTATTCTCTCTCTCCTTTACTAGAGAAACTCGTCTTATTCAGCGTTCTCTGAAATCTTGCCTCGTATACGAATGGAGCTGTAGTTTGTTCTACATAGGACTGAGCAGTTTCAAACGTTGGATCCTTTGTGTTTGCTCCTGCATATGTATTTATACATACCCAGCTTTGTCAGATATAAGAGGGATGTACTCATCTTACTCTACGGATAGGTTGCTACGTGGATTGTCATTCGTTGTCCTTAAGAGGTCGAAATCATTGTTTTTTAAAATCAAAAAGGGGAAAAAAAAAGGATCAAGATTTCAATGGAAGATGATCGGGGCTTTCATTCTATAGGTACAGTCGCTCAGAAAAGTATCCGAACACTATGGTTGATTACAGAATTCAGAAAAAAATATCTGGCAGCGTTTTTTTTTTTAAATTAGTGATCTGGCAACCTTCGTGTCACGTGACACGAAGGTAGCCAGATCACTAATTTCTAAAAAAAAAACCGCTGCCAGATATTTTTTCTGAATCCTGTAATCAACCATAGTGTTCGGATACTTTTTTAATATATATAATGCGTATGAATATATAATGCAATGAATATGGAGCGTGTGCAGTTACCGTTCACAGCAAACTGGAGCGGTTGCGGTTAATGTTCACAGCACATTGGATCGTGTGAGCTCACTCACGGAAACATTGAGCGTGTGCAGTTACCGTTCACAGCAAACTGGAGCGTGTACAGTTGCTGTACACGCTCCAGATATTTTTCCTGAAAATCTGTAATCACGTGACACGAAGGTTGCCAGATCACTAATTTCTAAAAAAAAATCGTTGCCAGATATTTTTTCTGAATTCTGTAATCAACCACAGTGTTCGGATATTTTTTTAGAGCGACTGTACATATTGCACACTAGAACACTAGAAAATTGAATTCTGTAATCAACTACACTAGTGGGCTTTTGTAAGGATTTCATAACTTTGAAAGAATTTTACGCTATTAAACATTAAGAAAATATGAACCACACATTCAATGGTCACTTGGCTATTATCATTCCTTTGTTCCGTCTGTTGGATGGAATGTTTAGCCTCGCGCGTCAGGCTCGTATTCTGTAGTTCCGACATTCGAATCCCATCGGTCAATAGGGGACAGAAAAGAACTTCGAAAGACCGGCATCTGCCGGATGGCAGCTTAAACTTTGACGCCATGTGCGGGAGAGCCATACCCTGTGCACATTATAGAACACGCTGGATGATTTTGACGGGAAGCTACAGTTAGTTTGCTAACACTGGTTCTTAGCCATTGACCTTCTATGAGACTTCGGGATTCTTGTGACCTGGTCATTTAGCTATTTGTGTTCACAAAAGTGACGCTCAGAGGTTAAACATCCAAACCTAACCTTATTTTAAACGTCTTATGCCTCCATTTGACAGAGAATAATTTTTATGATTGGCCTTAGTTCTGAGGTTGTTTTACCTCTGAGCGGTACTTTTTTTTTGCACACAAAGGGCTAAATGTCCAGGTAACAAGGATTGGATTGGATTGTTTTACCTCTGAGCGGCACTTTTTTGCACACCATGGGCTAAATGGCCAGGCCACATGGACCCCGAAGGCTCAGAGAAGGTTGGGGGAGGGGACCCACTCGAACAGCTGTTGGGAGACAGATGGTAGCCTCCCGTCAAGGCCATCCAGCGTGTTCTTTAACGTGCACAGGGTATGGCTCTCCCGCACACGGGGCCACGGCTTAACGTCCCATCCGACGGACGGCGGCCTTTCCAAGCCCATCGGTGTCCCCTACTGCCAGGTAACAAGGATTGAATTGTTTTACCTCTGAGCGGCACTTTTTTGCACACCATGGGCTACAATGGCCAGGCCACAAGGACCCCGAAGGCTCAGAGAAGGTTGGGGGAGGGGACCCACTGGATCGGCTGTTGGGAGACAGATGGTAGCCTCCCGTCAAGGCCATCCATAGTGTTCTTTAACATGCACAGGGTATGACTCTCCCGTACATGGGGCCACGGCTTAACGTCCCATCCGACGGACGGCGGCCTTTCCAAGCCCATCGGTGTCCCCTACTGACCGTGGACAGAGCGGGGAGTTTTGCGGAGATAAATCTCAACGCTGATCCAGCTGGAACTCGAACCTGGGAACTGCAGATTAAGAGCCTGGAGCGTTACCGACTGAGCCACCCCCGCCCCAAATAAGAAGGGGAACGCCGAGGGAAGGATGGACATTTGGCAGAGATTAATCTTAATGAACCTGGGAACTGCAGATTACAAGCCTACCACTTTACAGACTGAGACAATTCCATCTCTATTAGTCTTGGACCTGATATACTGATGGGATACGAATCCACGACTGAAAGAAGGAGAAAACGTATATGTAGCAGTCTGTGGTAATAGTTTCCTAAAAAAAAAAGACATAAAATGCTCTCTATTTTAATTGAAATCAGATTAACACAATTAGAATTTGAACAGCGTCCCATTTCCAGAGCACGTTGTCTGAAGCGATGATATCAGTGTCGGTGATGTCAACGCGAATTACAGATAACGATCCTCTTTAACAGCATCTGTATTATGATGCATGGGCGAAGTGAGAACTGTAAGTTTGCTTTCAAGCATCGCTCGATATTATTACAGATTTACTGAAGTTCATTCGAATCATCATTTTTTTTTTGTTATTCCAGACAGAAATGAAACCCCCAAGGTAAGTGGGAGATAGGAACATCTTTTGCCACTTCGCAGCTTAGCAGGCCGAGACAGGAAATGGCACAGGAAGAGAGAGAAGAGAGTCTTTTATAAAGCCAACCTCCAAACGGAGATGGAGAGAGGAGGAGGAGGAGCGGGAGAGGACTCTCTTTCAGAGCAGTAGACTGGTTAACAGCCAACACCACCATCCTCGGACAATGGAGGGAAAACCCTTAAGACCAGAGGCATTGGCCCCTTGGGAAAGTTTCCAATAAGAGTTGCTTATTGAAAGAGTATTTCCAACAGGTTACATTTTGAATACGAATGCAAACAATGTTTCTACTGTCAGAGCAGATGAATAAGTGTGGATTGCATTGGATGTTTTTTTTTTTCTTTTCCTTTAAGAGAACATCTTGTTTTCAATAAGAGGAGCGATAGCGTGAGTGGGGGGGGGGAGGTCGATTGAAGGTAGGATATTTATTTTCGTGTGGAATGGGATACATGTTCTGGAGGTACGAAATGGTAGAGGCAGAATATTCGCCGATTTGGGCTATTTGGAAAAATCCCCATCCTCACGAAAGAGGTAGAAACAAAAATGGCACCGATTCAAAATTTAAGTTAGTGTAATGATGGGCAGACTGCTGGGCGTGTAAGAATTTTATTTAATTTTTCTTAAAAGAGCGTATATAACCTAGAAGCTCTATCAGGTTGGTACTGGTTTCTCATATAATAGATGGGGCGGGGGTGGCTCAGTCGGTAGCGCGCCAGGCTCGTAATCTGTAGTTCCCAGGTTCGAGTCCCAGCTGGGTCAGCGTTGAGATTTATCTCCGCAAAAATTCCCCACCCTGCCCACGGTCAGTAGTGGACACCGATGGGCTTGGAAAGGCCGCCGTCCGTCGGATGGGACGTTAAGCCGTGGCCCCGTGTGCGGGAGAGCCATACCCTGTGCACGTTAAAGAACAGGCTGGATGGCCTTGATGGGAGGCTACCATCTGTCTTCCAACAGCTGTTCCAGTGGGTCCCCTCCCCCAACCTTCTCTGAGCCTTCGGGGTCCATGTGACCTGGCCATTTAGCCCATGGTGTGCAAAAAAGTGCCGCTCAGAGGTAAAACAACCCAACCCAACCCATATAATAGAACCACGGCTTATCATACCATACGATGGACGGCTGCTTTTCCAAGTCCATCGGTGTCCCCTTTCTCACCGAGGGATGGCAGGAGGTTTAGCAGAGATAAACCTCAACGCTTGCCTCGATGGGACTCGAACTAGGATACTGCAGAATATGAAGTGGACCTAAACAAACCGATAAAACACCTTCTCACATACAGGAAGACATCAGCGTTAACAGATATCTATGCAAATGCTATTGTCAGTCTCTATCGAAAATGAAGGGGGGGGGGAAGATTTCTTGTCTCCCCCTATTTCTTCTCTTCCCCAAAGTCTCCACAGTCCACCACGACAACAAAGACAACTCTCTCTGCAGCAAAAAGCAAACATATTGTGAGCAAAATCGGGCATTTCCGAGCATAACTTTCGTCCCATCTTATAAAGACACAAAGAAGACAACGTTCCAGCCTAACAACTATTTTATGTGACGACCATAAGGCTGCCTTGAAGAGCCAAACCCAGACAAATTCATTGACAGCGTCTTTCCACAGTTCTTTGCTTAATATTAGCCATCAAAGAGATGTATAAAGAGCACTGCGATTCATCACGAAGCGTCTAAGCGTTTTTTATTTTTCTGCTCCAACGGAGGGCTTTCTGAGTGCTTCTGAAGAGGCATCTATTTTCCTGTTGTTGATGTCTACACCGAATGAGGGATGCATTCGTTTCAACGACGTATGTGTGACGTTACTACCGATTTGTGAGAGAAATCTGGCGGTTAGGGACAGAGACCACCAAATCGTTTTTATTGTTCGCTGGAGACAGGTTTAACTGCAGAAGAGATGAATATTTGGGTTCACAAATCAATGACGTGTCTGTATTGCTTGGGAGATTTTTTCTCTTTATTTAATAACTGAATCGTTTTGGTCTCGATGCTGACATTTACTTTCCTATTTTCTTTTTTTTTTTTGCGGTTTCTGACTTTAGTCTCTGTGAAACGATTCCTTGAGGTAAAAAGTTTGAAATATTTTTTTTAAAAGTCTTTCATTGTAAGATCCCGAAAAGGAGGGGCGGGGGTGGCTCAGTCGGTAGCGCGCCAGGCTCGTAATCTGTAGTTCCCAGGTTCGAGTCCCAGCTGGATCAGCGTTGAGATTTATCTCCGCAAAATTCCCCGCCCTGCCCACGGTCAGTAGGGGACACCGATGGGCTTGGAAAGGCCGCCGTCCGTCGGATGGGACGTTAAGCCGTGGCCCCGTGTGCGGGAGAGACATACCCTGTGCACGTTAAAGAACACGCTGGATGGCCTTGACGGGAGGTACCATCTGTCTCCCAACAGCTGTTCCAGTGGGTCCCCTCCCCCAACCTTCTCTGAGCCTTCGGGGTCCATGTGACCTGGCCATTTAGCCCATTGTGTGCAAAAAATGCCACTAAGAGGTAAAACAACCCAACTTTTCTTTCTTGTTGTTTCACTTTTTGTTATTTTCTTCTTTTATGTGTTGTTTTTAATTTTGGTCGAGGGTTAAATGTCTTTTCTCTTTTTATTTACTTTTGTTTGGCGCAATATGTCCTTAGTGAGAAATCAAACCACTAACTCAAAATTGTCTATATACTTATACTGTATAATTCATAATGTTAGCAGAAAATGCTATTAAGTTTGCTTGTAAGTCACGGTCATCTGCGATTAATTTTGACGATAAATTTTCACTCTTAATTTTCGCGTTCACCAACGATTTGCTGACCAATTTAGGGGCGGGGGTGGCTCAGTCGGTATCGCGCCAGGCTCGTAATCTGCAGTTCCCAGGTTCGAGTCCCAGCTCGGTCAGCGTTGAGATTTATCTCCGCAAAATTCCTCGCCCTGCCCACGGTCAGTAAGGAACACCGATGGGCTTGGAAAGGCCGCCGTCCGTCGGATGGGACGTTAAGCCTTATCCCCCCTGTGCACGATAAAGAACCCTGGATGGCCTTGACGGGAGGCTACCATCTGTCTCCCAATATCTGTTCAGTGGACCCCCTCTCCCAACCTTCTCTGAGCCTTCTGGGTCCTTGTGATCTGGCCATTTAGCTCATGGTGTGCAAAAAAGTGCCGCTCAGAGGTAAAACAACCCGATACCAACTGACCAATTTTCGAAAGAATTTTATTACTTTTTGAATTAAAATAAAGCTTTCTTATTTTGATACGAATACCGTTTTTTGACGCATCATAATATTTAATCCTAGGAATCCCTTTTCAGAAATAAAACTCTCGTTTAAACCAGATAAGAGGAGAAAAAAAAAACGAAACTTAATAGCCAAATCATTTTCATTTTATCGAGATCCAAACCACTCCCGAACAGGAAACATCCGATACGGAGTTGTTATTGAAAACTCTAGAACTGTGGTCGTTTCACGGCTCTTGCCCTTTGCAAAGTCATATTTATGATTTCTGAAATGCCAAATCTCACTCAGAGCTCTGTAGACTCGATTTTTTCCCTTTGCATGGTGGAGGTGGTCTTCGACGAGTAGATACGAGATATACAGGCTGTTGGAGCAAGGTAGCCGTTGCAGAAGAACATTATGGCACGTAATAATATCAGCCTTCCCGGCCACATCAACTGGGTAACGGCACAACCAAATGGCCTGGCTGCACAGGAAAATAAATCTCTCCTTTGCAGCTGGCACTCTTCTGCTCCCTCGCTTGCTCTGGCAGCACAAGGCTCCTACGAGAGTCACCGCTTAGGTAACGGTTTGAATAGTATAACCGAGAGGAAAAGGAAAGTGAAATGGCAGTGGTGGGTTAGACACGTTGTAAATGGTCGTCTGTATAAATAGTAAGCTACTTAGATAGAAGGTTTCAAGATGTGAGAGCAGTAGAACAAAAGTAACTCTTCTCAGAACTTCTACCATCAGAGTCTGTCACACACATCTCTGTGTGTGAGGATGACTTACCGCTTCTGTGGTCCATTTACTTTTTCTTTATCCATAACAGATGAACCTGGGATGAAGTATACGCATCAAAAATGCGTAAAAAGTACGTAAGTTTTTTTGCTGAGTTTGTAAGCCTGTATGAGGAACCGGAATACGTAATGGAACTACAAATATACCTCTTGTGTTTATATCAGAAGTTCTCAACTTTTTTGAGCCCCCCCCCCCACCTCTTTTATAATGCATTTTTTTCAAAATCTCCCTTTTAGCAAGCATTATTTTCTAACTTCAAATTCAAATTTCCAAATATTTTTTTCAACATGAAACTAGTTAAAATATAGATGGCGGAAAACTCTGGTTATTGGTTTGATAAACTGAATTCCTCACAGATTTCAAAAAGGTTGGTTTAGGTTGTTTTACCTCTGAGCGGCACTTTTTTGTACACCATGGGCTAAACGGTCAGGTCACATGGACCCCGAAGGCTCAGAGAAGGTTGGGGGAAGGAACCCACTGGAACAAGCTGTTGGGAGACAGATGGTAGCCTCCCGTCCAGGCCATCCAGAGTGTTCTTTAACGTGCACAGGGTATGGCTTTCCCGCACACGGGCCACGGCTTAACGTCCCATCCGACGGACGGCGGCCTTTCCAAGCCCATCGGTGTCCCCTACTGACCGTGGGCAGGGCAGGGAATTTTGCGGAGATAAATCTCAACGCTGACCCAGTTGGGACTCGAACCTGGGAACTACAGATTAGGAGCCTAGCGCGGTACCGATCACCACCTCTTTCAAAAAGGTCTTTTGTTTGGAGGGGAGGGACAATATTGACCCCATTGGAAACTAATAATGAATAATCATGATCATGATAATAATGATAATGATGATCATGTAGCGACAACAGTGATCAGGATAGGATGATAACGATTAGTAGCGACAATATCAAATTTGATGATGATAATCATACTGATAAAAATGATGATGATAATGCTGGTGACAACGATAACAACAATACTGGTGACAATAACAATGATAGCATTATTGATGACGACGATAACAGTAACGACAACAATGAGACTTATGATGGTGAAAATGATGATAATGCTGGTGACAATAACAATGATAGCAATAATGATGATGATGATAATAGTAACGACAACAATGAGGATTTTGATGGTGAAATTGATGAGGATTATTAACAATAATGTTATAAAGATAAATAATAATGAGAGCATTCGCATTCATAATAAATCCAATGGAAGAGATGATAGGGATGAAGTTGAGAGTGATTATAATAACGATGATCATGATGACGAGAATGATGTAATAACGATATGACGCCGGAAATAAAAAAAATGATCATAATAGTGACGACAACAATAATGACGATAGTAATCGTCAAAAAAATAAAATAAAAATAAATAAATAAATATAACATATCCCTTCTAGCGAATATGGGATGGTCATTTTCAACGAAAATGTTGGTTTTCATTTTCCGAAATTTGCACCCTTTAACAGTGATCATCTGTATTAATGGACGATTGGGAAATGTACAGTCGTTAAAAAAAATATCCGAACACTATGGTTGATTGCAGAATTCAGAAAAAATATCTGACAACGATTTTTTTAGAAATTAGTGATCTGGTAACCTTCGTGTTAGGTTGCCAGATCACTAATTTCTAAAAAAAATCGTTGCCAGATATTTTTTCTGAATTCTGCAATCAACCATAGTGTTCGGATATTTTTTTTAACGACTGTATATAATAATAATATATTATTAGACTTATAAAACTCGTACACCATATCTTATTTTAACCGTATAATGAAACTGTGGATTTTTTTTATCCCCTAGTGCTAAGGGGCAAATCATCAAGTGTACATAAAATAAAATATTTATATATTATTACTATATTGAAATATTATGAAAAATTTTAAAATTAAGTACTAAATTTTGTAAAAAAATATAGAACAAGCAATCGAATTTCAACTAATAAAAATGCATAAAAATTATGAATTATATCTTTCTTAATTCAACACATTCTATCAACCATAATTTCTAGCATAAATATATAGCTTGCAATATTACTTTAAGTTTTACTTTTGCTACATTTAGCACCCTCTAACGATGGTAAATTAAAGGCATTTGGAGGAGTTGAAAACTATGAATCATCACATTTCGTTAGTACAGTCACTCAAAAAAGTATCCGAACACTATGGTTGATTACAGAATTCAGAAGAAGTATCTGTCAACGATTGTTTTAGAAATTAGTGATCTGGCAACCTTCGTGTATAGTACACAGAGGTTGCCAGATCACTAATTTAAAAAGAAATCGTTGACAGATATTTTTTTCTTAATTCTGTAATCAACCATCGTGTTCGGATACTTTTTTGAGCGACTGTACCTATTCAACTGAAAAAAAAATTTTCGTTAATATCTCAAAACAATAAATTGCGTTTTTTCCACCCACCCGGGGGTGAAGGGACAAATTGTTGCTGCCATTATGAACCCTTTAATCATTATGAACCCTTTAATCAGTATGAACCCTTTAATCAGTATGAACCCTTTAATCGTTATGAACCCTTTAATCAGTATGAACCCTTTAATCAGTATGAACCCTTTAATCGTTATGAACCCTTTTATCGTTATGAACCCTTTAACCGTTATAAACCCTTTTATCGTTATGAACCCTTTAATCGTTATGAACCCTTTTATCGTTATGAACCCTTTAATCGTTATGAACCCTTTAATCGTTATGAACCCTTTAATCATTATGAACCCTTTAATCATTACACTCTCCCACTAAAATATTGAATTTCTAGCCAAATAGATTGTTTCCAATATTCGTTTAAATTTTTGAAATTTTCAAAATATTCTATTGTCAGAGGGTGCAATTCAAGCTTTTGGGAGATTCTAAAAGTGGACTCGTAATAGCTGCTCAATAGCTATCCAACCCAAAAAGAATTTCCAACTTATCTATAAAAGCAAACACTTTTCTCTTAAAATGCAAAATTATGTTTTCCCACCCCTCGGGGGGAAAAAAAGTAAAAAAACTCATTCTTGTGAACGCAAACTTCATCACATTCATATTTCACAACGAAAATTCAAATTTTCTAACGTGATTACATCGCTTTCAATATTATTATATTAGTTTAAAATTTTACACCGTTAGACGGCGCGATTATAGTTATAGGAATATTCAGAAAGTGCGACTCGTCATACTTCATCAATACCTAATCCACCGGAAAAGAATTTTAATTTATCTCTAAAAGCAAAAAAAAAAATTCGATGTCTACAGATGATAAAGTGAGAACATTGCCTCGTTTTTTCTTTAAATCGAGTAATAATAGTGATAACAAAAGTGTTGAAGGTAACACGTCTCAGAAATTGCATGGCCATCTCTGATCTTTGCATATCGGTAACGTGAACTAACTGGTGCACCTCATGAGTGAGGGGCGGGGGTGGCTCAGTCGGTAGCGCGCCAGGCTCGTAATCTGTAGTTCCCAGGTTCGAGTCCCAGCTGGGTCAGCGTTGAGATTTATCTCCGCAAAAATTCCCCGCCCTGCCCACGGTCAGTAGGGGACACCGATGGGCTTGAAAAGGCCGCCGTCAGTCGGATGGGACGTTAAGCCGTGGCCCCGTGTGCGGGAGAGACATACCCTGTGCACGTTAAAGAACACGCTGGATGGCCTTGACGGGAGGCTACCATCTGTCTCCCAACAGCTGTTCTAGTGGTCCCCTCCCCCAACCTTCTCTGAGCCTTCGGGGTCCATGTAACCTGGCCATTTAGCCCATGGTGTGCAAAAAAGTGCCGCTCAGAGGTAAAACAACCCAATCGTCATGAGTGCTCCAGGGTGGGAAGTTGACTCATTCGGTACAGCCCCAAGTATACTGTAATATTATGTTCCCGGGTTTGAGTCCCACCTGTGCTTGTACCGAGATTTTTCTCCTCTAATCCCCGTTCTGCACTAGGTGAGAAAGGGGACACCGATGGGCTTCAACAGGCCATCGGATGGGACGTTAGACCATGGTCCTGTGCGCAATAGAACCCCGCCCTGTACACGTTAAAGAACACGCCGGATCCGTTTGACTCGATGTTTCCATCTGCCTCCAACAATTGACTAGTGGATCCCCTTCCCCAACCTCTGAGCCCTTGAGGTCTTTGTGGGCTGCCAGATCCCCTGAAGAGATTCCAGGAAAATCTAACACTGTTCCCCAGACACTGGGTTGAGTTGTTTTACCTCTGAGCGGCACTTTTTTGCACACTATGGGCGAAATGGCCAGGTCACATGGACCTCGAAGGCTCAGAGAAGGTTGGGGGAGGGGACCCACTGGAACAGCTGTTGGGAGACAGATGGTAGCCTCCCGTCAAGCCAATCCAGCGTGTTCTTTAAAGTGCACAGGGTATGGCTCTCCCGCACACGGAACCACGGCTTAACGTCCCATTCGACGGACGGCGGCCTTTCCAAGCCCATCGGTGTCCCCTACTGACCGTGGGCAGGGCGGAGAATTTTGCGTAGATAAATCTCAGCGCTGACCCAGCTGGGACTCGAACCTGGGAACTACAGATTACGAGCCTGGCGCGCTACCGACTGAGTCACCCCCGCCCCTGTCCCAGACCCTAAGCCTTCAGACAAAAGAAAGACCACAGTTATCGTACCAATTAAAAAAAGCAAAGCAAACGAGAATGAATCCTTTGACTTTGCTAAGAAAGTTAAAGATATCCTGGAATTCTTCAGGAAAATGAATTTGGATAATAGATTGCTCAAAGTTAAAACATTTTGTCTTAAATTTAAGATGGCTAAGGATTAGACTGATAAGATCTCAGTAGGCATCCAAACCTTTGATTTTGGGCATCGCTCTTGGATGGTTAAGTGACCCGGATTAAAGATCCTTGATCTATTACGATCCCTTGGTTTTTTTTACCAATTCAAGCATCCAAAGATAATGGTGTTTGAAACTCGCTTGTTTTACTTTTAGTTGTGCTTTTTTTTTTAGGAAATTTGTTTTGCCTTTGTTGCCTCTTTGGGGTTTATATGTTTTAAGATTTGTTATTGCCAATCAGGCACTATTTTAGACTTCGAGATATAACCCTAGGCTTGGAGCTCAAAACATTAATCCAAGATATCAGAAAATAGGGTCCTTGTGACCAAAAATGTGCCGTTCAGAGGTTAAACCACCCAAACACGTGAATGCGCCAATTACTAATTTAAAAACTTTTTTTTTAATTTTTTAAATATTTTATAATATTTTGTTTTTAACTAATTTGCTTTGTTCTTTACTGTTTTATTTTTGTTTATCCCCATTTTGTAATTTTCTTAGAAATATGGAACAATTTTTTATAAAAAATTTCTAAAGTTGTCATTAAAAACATTTTAAAATTTCGCGATTAAAATAAGAGTAATTTAAACGAATTCATGAAGATTTCATTTAAAGAAAACGTGCATTGTAAAACTCTAGTACTCGATTGCTGAAGAATAATCTAGTTCTAAAGTAAAATAAAAATTTTCTGCTGAAGAAAAAAGATATAATAAATGTTTGTGAACTGGATTAAACCATCTATTATACAAAAAAAATACCCCCTCAAGCAGCTGCTTGCCACAGAGGTCTGACAGGGTTGGGTTGTTTTACCTCTGAGCGGCACTTTTTTGCACACCATGGGCTAAATGGCCAGGCCACAAGGACCCCGAAGCTCAGAGAAAGTTGGGAGAGGGGACCCACTGGAACATCTGTTGGGAGACAGATGGTAGCCTCCCGTCAAGGCCATCCAGCGTGTTCTTTAACGTGCACAGGGTATGTCTCTCCCACACACGGGGCCACGGCTTAACGTCCCATCCGACGGACGGCGGTCTTTCCAAGCCCATCGTGTCCCCTACTGACCGTGGGCAGGGCGGGGAATATTTGCGGAGATAAATCTCAACGCTGACCCAGCTGGGACTCGAACCTGGGAACTACAGATTACGAGCCTGGCGCGCTACCGACTGAGCCACCCCCCCGCCCCAGGTCTGACAGGAGCCTGCCAGTTTATATGCCATAGTAGAAGGTCTGTGAGGATGGCAGGCCCTCAGCAGAAAAACGACACATACATCCATGCCTTACCCGGGGCTCGAACCCAGGTCCCCGTAGATCAGTAGCCAAGCGTGCTAACCACTCGACCACGGGACAAAACCAAAAAGAAAAAAAATATTTTTCTCTAAACTTCGAGTATATCATAATACCTAAACTGAAAAAAAGCTAGTTCATGTGAAAAGGTTATCACACCCACGTCTGATATTCATAAAACTGAAAACGAAAAAAAAAGAAACGAAACATCTGAGGTCCAAAAAAAAGCTGAACGGCATCATGAGATAGTTCAAATGAGAAATTTTTAAAAGCCCTTTTGAGGAAATTAAATTGTTTTTCAATTCTCTTAAAACCCAATATTTAGTTAACATTAATAATAACCTGACAGGAAACACCCAGTGGGAGAGTACTGTATCTGGCAAGGTTTAGAAAATTAATCACAAAGGAAGAATTCGAAACGAGGAGGAGGGATATAAAAAAAAAACAGTAACTACTCGAAACGAAGAGAGAAACACTAACACATTAAAAAACAAATGTAATGGCTATATGAATAATAGGAAAATATGGTGACTATGCATAGATAAATCTCTCTACTTATGGAGTTGGGTTGGGTTGTTTTACCTCTGAGCGGCACTTTTTTGCACACCATGGGCTAAATGGCCAGGTCACATGGACCCCGAAGGCTCAGAGAAGGTTGAGGGAGGGGACCCACTAGAACAGCTGTTGGGAGACAGATGATAGCCTCCCGTCAAGGCCATCCAGGGTGTTCTTTAACGTGCACAGGGTATGGCTCTCCCGTACATCGGACCACGGCTTAACGTCCCATCCGACGGACGGCGGCCTTTCCAAGCCCATCGGTGTCCCCTACTGACCGTGGGCAGGGCGGGGAATTTTGCGGAGATAAATCTCAACGCTGACCCAGCTGGGACTCGAACCTGGGAACTACAGATTACGAGCCTGGCGCGCTACCGACTGAGCCACCCCCGCCCCCTACTTATGGAGAAACTTATTTTAATAGTTAAAGATTTATAGTTTTACCAGGTTTATAGTTGCTCTTGTTTTATTTAGGATGTTATTAGATTTCTGATGCACTATGAGTCGTTGTAGCTCAACTTTAGGGGCGGGGGTGGCTCAGTTGGTAGCGCGCCAGGCTCGTAATCTGTAGTTCCCAGGTTCAAGTCCCAGCTGGGTCAGCGTTGAGATTTATCTCCGCAAAATTCCCCGCCCTGCCCACGGTCAGTAGGCGACACCGATGGGCTTGGAAAGGCCGCCGTCCGTCGGATGGGACGTTAAGCCGTGGCCCCGTGTGCGGGAGAGCCATACCCTGTGCACGTTAAAGAACACACTGGATGGCCTTGACGGGAGGCTACCATCTGTCTCCCAACAGCTGTTACAGTGGGTCTCCTCCCCCAACCTTCTCTGAGCCTTCGGGGTCCATGTGACCTGGCCATTTAGCCCATGGTGTGCAAAAAAGTGCCGCTCAGAGGTAAAACAACCCAACCCAAAAGCTCAACTTTAGAATAAAAGACTTTCGCAGTTTTTGAATCTATGCCTCAGTCCAGTTTTTTGCTGTTATTTACTTCCTAAATCACTTTTTTTTGGTGTCACCTATCCTATCATCCAATATTTTGTTTCCAAGCAGTCCTTATTCAATTATAGGTGTCACAAACTTCCCAATACAGGTTCTTTAGTGACAATTTTTGGTGTAGCACGTACCGCTTAACCCATTTTTTTGTTGTTGTTATTTACCATCTAAACCCGTTTTCTTTGGTATCACATATAACCTAATCTAGATTTTTTGGTGCTAAGTATTACCTAACACAGGTTATTTTGGTATCACGTACAGTCGCTCAAAAAAGTATCCAAACACTATGGTTAATTACAGAATTCAGAAAAAATATCTGGCAACGTTTTTTTTAGAAATTAGTGATCTGGCAACCTGGATACTTTTTTGAACTACTGTACTACCTAACACAGTTTTTTGGTTTCACGTAACATCGCAACCCAGTTTTTTGGAGTCATATACCACCTAATCCATTTTTTTTGTTGTCACGTACCTTCTATTTCTACTAGGTTTATTACTATTTCTTTGGTAGGTTTTTTTGGTTTGGTAGGTTTCTAGGGTTTACTACTATTTCTTTAGTATCCTTTGGTATCCTGGCTCTAGGATTGGAGCTCAAAACAGAAAAAAAACTAGCAGAAAAAAAACTAGATTAGGTTATATGTGATCTGGCAACCTGGATACTTCCAGGTTGCCAGATCACATATAACCTAATCTAGTTTTTTTTTTTCAGTAACCCAGTTTCTTTGTGTCATATGATATCCTAACCCAGTTTTGTTTGGAATCACATACTACCTAATCCATTTTTTTTGCTTTCACGCTTTGACATAATATAACTTTTCAGCGTGACATAATTTTTTTATGTTACTTATCACCTAAACCAGTTTTTTTGATCTCATATACCACCTAACCCATTTTTTGGTGTCACAACTTAATGCACTGTTTTTTTGGTATTACGTATCATCTAACCCAGATTTTTTTTACGTGCCACCTACCACTTAACCCATTTTTTTTATCGTCAAGTTTCTCAGTTTAATTATCTTGGGAGCTAGGTAACAGATGCTGGTGATGTGCGGCATGAGATTAACAGACGAATAGGGATTGCTGCTGAGACTTTTAAGAATCTATGGAGAGTGTGGAGAAATAGGCGTATACACCTGAAGACTAAAATTAGACTGTATAATAGTTTGGTTCTTTCTAGGGTTAGTTATGGTAATGAAACTTGGACACTTTGTAAACAAGATAACAGGAAACTTGAGCTTTTGATTTTAGATGTTTACGCAGTATCTTGGGCATTAGGTGGTTTGATTTTTTTCATGCAATAATAGGGTGGTTTGACGTTTGTAAGTAATGATAAAGTTAGAAGAAGGCGTCAGCAACCTCCTTTAAGCAGCATTTTGTGCAGAGAGAGACTGTTGGTTTGATCATATTGCCCATATGCATATAACTGGATTGGATTGTTTTACCTCTGAGCGGCACTTTTTTGCACGCAATGGGCTAAATGGCCAGGCCACAAGGACCCTGAAGTCTCAGAGAAGGTTGGGGGAGGGGACCCACTGGAACAGCTGTTGGGAAACAGATGGTAGCCTCCCGTCAAGGCCATCCAGCGTGTTCTTTAACGTGCACAGGGTATGGCTCTCCCGCACACGGTGTCACGGCTTAACGTCCCATCCGACGGACGGTGGCCTTTCCAAGCCTATCGGTGTCCCCTACTGACCGTGGGCAGGGCGGGGAATTTTTGCGGAGATAAATCTCAACGCTGACCCAGCTGGGACTCGAACCTGGGTACTACAGATTACAAGCCTGGCGCGATACCGACTGAGCCACCCCCGCCCCACATATAACTGCAGATCGCCAAATATGATTATGAACAGTGCGACCAAAAGATTTAGGAAAAGGGGGAGACCTAGAATGCTGCAGGCAGACAATATTAAACAGGGTCTCGTTAGAATAGGTCTATAGTGGCCAGATGCAGCAGACGTAGCTCAGGACAGATGTGTTTCGAGAAATATGTTGCAAGTCTTGTTTGACCTCTGTAGTCCATGGCTGCTTGAGAATGATGAAGATGACTACTACCTAACGCCATGGCTACTGTGTTGGGCACTGATTTAACATCACACGAGCGTGAGTGACAGATATTAATTCCATCTGTATGAGGCAATAGATGGCGCCACTGTGCGAATCAAATAAATAAAATCCGGAATGTTTATATGGTCACACAAGCTGAGAAAAAGTTATCCATTGGGGGTGGTGTGGTAGCATAACAGGCATATTTCTTGGGGACGTGGGTTAGAATCCCACTCATGGCAAAGCCAATTTTTTTTCAGCTTATTATTTCATAAATAATGTATATTATTTCAAATCATTTAATGACACTACGTAATGATTATTTTTCAATATTTGACAATTATGAGTCACTCAGTTTATTTTCTTAAACATTCCAGTTCCCACAATTCTTTAATTATTGTAAGAATAGGGGGCGGGGGGGGGGCTCAGTCGGTAGCGCGCCAGGCTCGTAATCTGTAGTTCCCAGGTTCGAGTCCCAGCTGGGTCAGTGTTGAGATTTATCTCTGCAAAATTCCCCGCCCTGTCCACGGTCAGTAGGGGACATCGATGGGCTTGGAAAGGCCGCCGTCCGTCGGATGGGATGTTAAGCCGTGGCCCTGTGTGTGGGAGAGCCATACGCTGTACCACGTTAAAGAGCACGCTGGATGGCCTTGACGGGAGGCTACCATCTGTCTCCCAACAGCTGTTCCAATGGGTCCCCTCCCCCAACCTTCTCTGAGCCTTCGGGGTCCATGTGACCTGGCTATTTAGCCCATGGTGTGCAAAAATGTGCCGCTCAGAGGTAAAACAACCCAACCCAATTGTAAGAATATTGTTGAAAATCGTGATTTGAATAGATTTGATTATGATCTTTCATTTGTATTCAGTAACATTTTTCAATTAATTGCATAATTTAGAAGTTATAGACTCATTGACATAATACGGAAATTCTCTAATATTTTGGCAGGTGCAGTGTATATTTTCTCTTATGAAACGTAAAAAAAAATGAAGACTGCTTGAAGCAAAACAAAAGCAATTAATAAATATATATAGATAAAATTTTATCATGCATTAAAAGTCGATCTCATACGCCTAATGGCAGTACGAAACCAGGTTTCAATTTACTTGTTATTTTTCACAAAGACTAAATATATCTTTGCAAAGAGAGACGGCGTATTTGGTTTTGCAAAGAGCTTTTTCCTTAATGTTGGTTGATTTACAACCCCCCCCCCCACCTCCACATACACAATTATTCGTATGGAAAGAAGAGAACATATAGAGAGCGGAAGAGAGAGCCAGAGACTTGCAGAATGTGTTCTCTACACACGAGAAACAGATGCAACAACAGGCCATCTCCTTCTCTGTACAATAAACTAATGCTCCAATTAACAACGACCCTTGGGAATACAATGCAAGGGCTGGACCACTCTCTCGCCCACACGCGCAGAATCTTCCTCATCCACAGCACGTGTAGGAACACGCACGCGCGCAACTAAACAGTGAAATATCGGTATTTCCCGTGCACGACACTAACCTGCTACATGATACATGGAAGAGACTGTTTGGCCACTTGCAGGCGAACGGACCGGAGGATTGCATTTGCTCTTTTTAGCCGACTGCCGTCGAGACTGCTTGCCGACAACAAATGACCAACACTGGTGTTTGTGCGTGTGGTGGATAAGCGTTCCAGTACACCTCATCGGTACTTGCCAGCTTACACACCACGCACACACTTCGCTAGGGAGAGGTTGGTTGGTGTTCGACGCATGTGTGAAGGTTTGTATTATGTGCGTTTAGGTATGTGGTGGTGTGAAGAGATTCTCTAACATTGGATTGGCTGTTGGGGAGAAGAGTGTTAAAATGAAACTTTGCTCATCGATCTGGTAGAAAGCGCCTTACACTTAAGGAGAAGTTAATCAAATAATACTGTAGTAGAAACTACCGAGCACTTTCTATCTCCAACATATGTTTCTGCGTTGTTAATGGTGTTCCTTACAGTCCGTGAACCTGGATGTGGGAGAAAGACTGAGGGAGGAGATAGTGAAGTGGGAGGGTGAAGAGATAAAAAGAGCGTGAGATGGAAAGAAGAGGAAATATATGAAGATGAAGGGGGAAACAGGGAGAGAGAAGATGATATATAAGTTAAAAAAAACTCCGGAGATGTTGAAGCAATATATACAGATAGGTTGCATCAGTTTCTCTCGGAGGAAATGAGAAGTGTTATGGATAACCAAGTGGATGGGGGAATTTTGATGATGGATAGATGCAGACCAAATGGAAGAGGACTCAGATGAACGGAAGAAAAAGAAGATGCAAAAGTCAGAGAAATCCATAAACCGTTCTCTTTTGTCGAGGGATTAAAGAGATTGATTGAATGGTAGCTTTAGGTTGTTTCGCTTTTAGACAGCACTTTTTTTGCATACAGTGAGCTAAATGGTCAGATCACAAAGGTTCAGAGAAAGTTGGAGGAATGGGACCCACTGGAAAGTTGGTAGGAGACGGATGGAAGTTTACTGTCCAAGGTCATCCAGCGTGTTCTTTACCGTGCATAGAGTATGGCTCTTCTGCATGCAGGTCCACGGCTTTACGTCCCATCTGAAGGACGGCGGCTTTTTCAAGTCCATCGGCGCCTCCTTTCTGACTCTGATCAACGGCAGCGTGGGGGTTTAACAGAGATGAATCTTAACTCTGGCACACTTGAAATTGAAACTTGGGAACTGAAGATTAAGACCGTGGTGCTTCACCGACTGAGCCATCCCTGTCCCTTATGGAGGGGAATTAAGAGTGAAAAAAATTGAAGTGATAGTTGAGTTTGCTAGATTTTTGTCTCTCTAAGCGACACTTTTTTTACATACAATGGGCTAAATGATGACTACCTAGAAAGGAACCCATGGGTTAAATGATGACTAGCTCGGAATTAACCCATTGGCTAAATGATGACTAGCTCGGAAGGAACCCATGGGCTAAATGATGACTAGCTCGGAAGGAACCCATAGGCTAAATGATGACTAACTCGAAAGGAACCCATGGGCTAAATGATGACTAGCTCGGAAGGAACCCATGGGCTAAATGATGACTAGCTCGGAAGGAACCCATGGGCTAAATGATGACTAACTCGAAAGGAACCCATGGGCTAAATGATGACTAGCTCGAAAGGAACCCATAGGCTAAATGATGACTAGCTCGGAAGGAACCCATGGGCTACATGATGACTAGCTCGGAAGGAACTCATAGACTAAATGATGACCTGCTCGGAAGGACTTCATGGACTCTTAAGAAAGTTAAGAAAGGAGATGAGCACTGGATGACTGTTACGAGACAGATGGAAACCCCCCATTGGGCTATCCAATGTGTCTTTTAATGTGCACAGGTATATGACTTTCTTGAACACGAGGCTATGATGTAATAACCCATCCGGTAGACGTCATCTCTTCAAAGTTCCATCGGTGTTCAATTTCAAGGTATAAAGAGAAATTTTGCATGCAATTCCGGGGCAGAATCGAAAATGGCTACATAAGCTACGAGAGTGTCGATATCGAATGAACCAAGCAACCGCTGCTCGAGGTTACGAGAGTGCATGCGGTAGATGCAGACCATTGACTAGAAATGGAGCAAAACACCTTTCCTAATTTCATTTATTTGAAGAAAATATTCGCCAAGTAGCGAAATTTGTATTTCCCCTATTCCATTCTGGAAGGGCTACTAAAATATTCTCACAGAATACTTGTAATTTATACGTTTACTATTTTTTTGCATTTTTTTCATCAAATTGTGAAGAATATTTAACTCATTGGCTCATCACTAAAATTAACCTATCCTTCTGTGGTTCGAGATCTACCTTTAGTTAATAAATTATTATTATTATTTTGAATAGTTGAAATTATTAATTATTCAACCTGTCCATTTATCGTGTACTACTGTCCGTTACGGCCAAAAACTTTTTTTTTAACTCTTAAGTTGTTAGGGGTCTAAACCAGAGTATTTTTATGATATCATTATTGATTACTATGCAACTTCGTTACAGCCTCGAATGTTACCTAATGAACCTCTTGTGATCTAGAGTAACTGCAGCAATCTGAATTGAATTATTCAGAGTAACTGCAGCAATCTGAATTGAATTATTCAGAGTAACTGCAGCAATCTGAACTGAATTATTCAGAGTAACTGCAGCAATCTGAATTGAATTATTCAGAGTAACTGCAGCAATCTGAATTGAATTATTCAGAGTAACTGCAGCAATCTGAATTGAATTATTCAGAGTAACTGCAGCAATCTCAATTGAATTATTCAGAGTAACTGCAGCAATCTGAATTGAATTATTCAGAGTAACTGCAGCAATCTCAATTGAATTATTCAGAGTAACTGCAGCAATCTCAATTGAATTATTCAGAGTAACTGCAGCAATCTCAATTGAATTATTCAGAGTAACTGCAGCAATCTCAATTGAATTATTCAGAGTAACTGCAGCAATCTCAATTGAATTATTCAGAGTAACTGCAGCGATCTCAATTGAATTATTCAGAGTAACTGCAGCAATCTGAATTGAATTATTCAGAGTAACTGCAGCAATCTCAATTGAATTATTCAGAGTAACTGCAGCAATCTCAATTGAATTATTCAGAGTAACTGCAGCAATCTCAATTGGATTATTCAGAGTAACTGCAGCAATCTCAATTGGATTATTCAGAGTAACTGCAGCAATCTGAATTGAATTATTCAGAGTAACTGCAGCAATCTGAATTGAATTATTCAGAGTAACTGCAGCAATCTCAATTGAATTATTCAGAGTAACTGCAGCAATCTCAATTGAATTATTCAGAGTAACTGCAGCAATCTGAATTGAATTATTCAGAGTAACTGCAGCAATCTGAATTGAATTATTCAGAGTAACTGCAGCAATCTCAATTGAATTATTCAGAGTAACTGCAGCAATCTCAATTGAATTATTCAGAGTAACTGCAGCAATCTCAATTGAATTATTCAGAGTAACTGCAGCAATCTCAATTGAATTATTCAGAGTAACTGCAGCAATCTCAATTGAATTATTCAGAGTAACTGCAGCAATCTCAATTGTATTATTCAGAGTAATTGCAGCAATCTCAATTGAATTATTCAGAGTAACTGCAGCAATCTCAATTGAATTATTCAGAGTAACTGCAGCAATCTGAATTGAATTATTCAGAGTAACTGCAGCAATCTCAATTGAATTATTCAGAGTAACTGCAGCAATCTCAATTGATTTATTCAGAGTAACTGCAGCAATCTCAATTGATTTATTGGGAGTAACTGCAGCAATCTCAATTGAATTATTCAGAGTAACTGCAGCAATCTGAATTGAATTATTCAGAGTAACCGCAGCAATCTGAATTGAATTATTCAGAGTAACCGCAGCAATCTGAATTGAATTATTCAGAGTAACTGCAGCAATCTCAATTTAATTATTCAGAGTAACCGCAGCAATCTCAATTGAATTATTCAGAGTAACTGCAGCAATCTCAATTGAATTATTCAGAGTAACTGCAACAATCTCAATTGAATTATTCAGAGTAACTGCAGCAATCTGAATTGAATTATTCAGAGTAACTGCAGCAATCTCAATTGAATTATTCAGAGTAACTGCAGCAATCTGAATTGAATTATTCAGAGTAACTGCAGCAATCTCAATTGAATTATTCAGAGTAACTGCAGCAATCTGAATTGAATTATTCAGAGTAACTGCAGCAATCTCAATTGAATTATTCAGAGTAACTGCAGCAATCTCAATTGTATTATTCAGAGTAATTGCAGCAATCTCAATTGAATTATTCAGAGTAACTGCAGCAATCTCAATTGAATTATTCAGAGTAACTGCAGCAATCTGAATTGAATTATTCAGAGTAACTGCAGCAATCTCAATTGAATTATTCAGAGTAACTGCAGCAATCTCAATTGATTTATTCAGAGTAACTGCAGCAATCTCAATTGATTTATTCAGAGTAACTGCAGCAATCTCAATTGAATTATTCAGAGTAACCGCAGCAATCTGAATTGAATTATTCAGAGTAACCGCAGCAATCTGAATTGAATTATTCAGAGTAACCGCAGCAATCTGAATTGAATTATTCAGAGTAACCGCAGCAATCTCAATTGAATTATTCAGAGTAACCGCAGCAATCTCAATTGAATTATTCTGAGTAACCGCAGCAATCTCAATTGAATTATTCAGAGTAACCGCAGCAATCTCAATTGAATTATTCAGAGTAACCGCAGCAATCTCAATTGAATTATTCAGAGTAACTGCAGCAATCTCAATTGAATTATTCAGAGTAACTGCAGCAATCTGAATTGAATTATTCAGAGTAACT
Source organism: Ryuthela nishihirai (assembly GCA_038380435.1). Lineage (NCBI taxonomy): Eukaryota > Metazoa > Arthropoda > Arachnida > Araneae > Heptathelidae > Ryuthela > Ryuthela nishihirai. The sequence continues at coordinate 17,906,166 of JAWZYU010000029.1, read as the reverse complement.
GCAGCAATCTCAATTGAATTATTCAGAGTAACTGCAGCAATCTGAATTGAATTATTCAGAGTAACTGCAGCAATCTCAATTGAATTATTCAGAGTAACTGCAGCAATCTCAATTGAATTATTCAGAGTAACTGCAGCAATCTCAATTGAATTATTCAGAGTAACTGCATCAATCTCAATTGAATTATTCAGAGTAACTGCAGCAATCTGAATTGAATTATTCAGAGTAACTGCAGCAATCTCAATTGAATTATTCAGAGTAACTGCAGCAATCTCAATTGAATTATTCAGAGTAACTGCAGCAATCTCAATTGAATTATTCAGAGTAACTGCAGCAATCTCAATTGAATTATTCAGAGTAACTGCAGCAATCTCAATTGAATTATTCAGAGTAACTGCAGCAATCTGAATTGAATTATTCAGAGTAACTGCAGCAATCTGAATTGAATTATTCAGAGTAACTGCAGCAATCTGAATTGAATTATTCAGAGTAACTGCAGGAATCTGAATTGAATTATTCAGAGTAACTGCAGCAATCTCAATTGAATTATTCAGAGTAACTGCAGCAATCTCAATTGAATTATTCAGAGTAACTGCAGCAATCTCAATTGAATTATTCAGAGTAACTGCAGCAATCTCAATTGAATTATTCAGAGTAACTGCAGCAATCTGAATTGAATTATTCAGAGTAACTGCAGCAATCTCAATTGAATTATTCAGAGTAACTGCAGCAATCTCAATTGAATTATTCAGAGTAACTGCAGCAATCTCAATTGAATTATTCAGAGTAACTGCAGCAATCTCAATTGAATTATTCAGAGTAACTGCAGCAATCTCAATTGAATTATTCAGAGTAACTGCAGCAATCTCAATTGAATTATTCAGAGTAACTGCAGCAATCTCAATTGAATTATTCAGAGTAACTGCAGCAATCTCAATTGAATTATTCACAGTAACTGCAGCAATCTCAATTGAATTATTCAGAGTAACTGCAGCAATCTGAATTGAATTATTCAGAGTAATGGCAGCAATCTCAATTGAATTATTCAGAGTAACTGCAGCAATCTCAATTGAATTATTCGGAGTAACTGCAGCAATCTCAATTGAATTATTCAGAGTAACTGCAGCAATCTGAATTGAATTTGCAGAGTAACTGCAGCAATCTCAATTGAATTATTCAGAGTAACTGCAGCAATCTCAATTGAATTATTCAGAGTAACTGCAGCAATCTGAATTGAATTATTCAGAGTAACTGCAGCAATCTCAATTGATTTATTCAGAGTAACTGCAGCAATCTGAATTGAATTATTCAGAATAACTGCAGCAATCTGAATTGAATTATTCAGAGTAACTGCAGCAATCTCAATTGAATTATTCAGAGTAACTGCAGCAATCTCAATTGAATTATTCAGAGTAACTGCAGCAATCTCAATTGAATTATTCAGAGTAACTGCAGCAATCTCAATTGAATTATTCAGAGTAACTGCAGCAATCTCAATTGAATTATTCAGAGTAACTGCAGCAATCTGAATTGAATTATTCAGAGTAACTGCAGCAATCTCAATTGAATTATTCAGAGTAACTGCAGCAATCTCAATTGAATTATTCAGAGTAACTGCAGCAATCTGAATTGAATTATTCAGAATAACTGCAGCAATCTGAATTGAATTATTCAGAGTAACTGCAGCAATCTCAATTGAATTATTCAGAGTAACTGCAGCAATCTGAATTGAATTATTCAGAGTAACTGCTGCAATCTCAATTGAATTATTCAGAGTAACTGCAGCAATCTCAATTGAATTATTCAGAGTAACTGCAGCAATCTCAATTGAATTATTCAGAGTAACTGCAGCAATCTCAATTGAATTATTCAGAGTAACTGCAGCAATCTCAATTGAATTATTCAGAGTAACTGCAGCAATCTGAATTGAATTTTCAGAGTAACTGCAGCAATCTCAATTGAATTATTTAGAGTAACTGCGGCAATCTCAATTGAATTATTCAGAGTAACTGCAGCAATCTCAATTGAATTATTCAGAGTAACTGCAGCAATCTGAATTGAATTTGCAGAGTAACTGCAGCAATCTCAATTGAATTATTCAGAGTAACTGCAGCAATCTCAATTGAATTATTCAGAGTAACTGCAGCAATCTGAATTGAATTATTCAGAGTAACTGCAGCAATCTCAATTGAATTATTCAGAATAACTGCAACAATCTGAATTAAATTAACCAGAGTAACTGCAGCAATCTGAATTGAATTAGCCAGAGTAACTGCAGCAATCTGATTTAAATTAACCAGAGTAACTGCAGCAATCTTAATTAACCAGAGTAACTGCAGCAATCTTAATTTTCCAAAGTAACTGCAGCAATCTTAATTATCCAGAGTAACTGCAGCAATCATAATTATCCAGAGTAACTGCAGCAATCTTAATTATCCAGAGTAACTGCAGCAATCTGAATTAAATTAAACAGAGTAACTGCAGCAATCTTAATTAACCAGAGTAACTGCAGCAATCTTAATTATCCAGAGTAACTGCAGAAATCTTAATTATCCAGAGTAACTGCAGCAATCTGAATTAAATTAACCAGAGTAACTGCAGCAATCTTAATTATCCAGAGTAACTGCAGCAATCTGAATTGAATTAGCCATAGTAACAGCATCCATCTTAATTTAATTATTCAGAGTAACTGAGGCAATCTTAATTATCCAGAGTAACTGCAGCAATCTTAATTAAATTAACCAGAGTAACTGCTGCAACCTGAATTATCCAGAGTAACTGCAGCAATCTGAATTATCCAGAGTAACTGCAGCAATCTGAATTATCCAGAGTAACTGCAGCAATCTGAATTGAATTAGCCATAGTAACTGCAGCCATCTTAATTTAATTATTCAGAGTAACTGCAGCAATCTGAATTGAATTATTCAGAGTAACTGCAGCAATCTCAATTGAATTATTCAGAGTAACTGCAGCAATCTGAATTAAATTAACCAGAGTAACTGCAGCAAACTTAATTATCTAGAGTAACTGCAGCAATCTGAATTAAATTAGCCAGAGTAACTGCAGCAATCTTAATTAACTAGAATAACTGCAGCAATCTTAATTAACCAGAGTAACTGCAGCAGTCTGAATTAAATTAGCCAGAGAAACTGCAGCCATCTTAATTTAATTATCCAGAGTAACTGCAGCAATCTGAATTCAATTATCCAATATAATTTCAGCGATCTACAGGCTTTGAATAATATCAAATAGAGAAGAAAATTTGTCATGAGCTAGGTAGGGTGCGATATGACTCCTCAATGGATTCTGCATTCACATCGCGGGCGCATGTCTCAAAGATTGCCTTCTTTTTATATGTTAGATATTAATTACGATAATAATAGAAATTTAAAATGGGTAAGGTAGAATGATGGAAATTGGAAGCATTAAATTTCGAAAACCATTGATAATGGTTTTGATGATCCATACATCAGCATGAAAGCAGCGAAATATCAGAAATCTACAAAATGACTCTGGGTTGAAGTGAAATAAATTTTAAGAATATTTTACTCCTTGAGTCATCACGAAAACTGTCTTTTTCCCTTCCAAAGTCTATAGACATTTCTGAAGCAATGGTTCTCAATTTTTCCTGGCCTAATCTTTTCAGCTGAAAAATTACCTACCAAGAATGATTTTTCTTAATGACAATTATATAATTTTTTTTTCTGTAAAACTTATTGCAAAAATATTTATCGTATATAGGAATTTACCAAGATCCACTCTTCTAAAGGAGTAGGTAATTTTAGTGTTGATCTAAGGCAGTGTCTCGCAAACTTTTTTACTCTGCGGCACACTGAATCTAATTTTTTCCCGCGGCACACTGAATCTAATTTTTTCCCGCGGCACACTGAATCTAATTTTTTCCCGCGGCACACTGAATCTAATTTTTTCCCGCGGCACACTGAATCTAATTTTTCCCGCGGCACACTGAATCCAATTTTTTTCCGCGGCACACTGAATCCAATTTTTTTCCGCGGCACACCTAAAAAAGGAATTTTTGATGGTTACGTAAAAAGAGGAAAATTGAAGTTTCGTTAAATGCATTTTATTTAAAATAAATATAATAATAAATATAATTAATCATAACTCGGTGTTTGTTTTAAATATTTGTCCATTCTATGGCTTGAAACAATCAAAAATTAATACCAAAATTTGGAAAAAGCTTGATAAATACTTACAAGATCCCAGTTGATAAAATCTGAAAGATTTTTGTTAAAGCAAGTCGATAGCACGTCGATATTAAAGCACTTCGATAACACAAGTCAAGTCAAAATGAAATCTTTGGAATATCTAGTGTCAATTTGAAAATCTCTCGCGGCACACAGTTTGCGAGACACTGATCTAAGGAGTAAGTTTCAGGATAACTTTTGTAGAAACCTCTGAAGGAAGAGGAAAATTAACTGATCATCCAAGGAGTGAAGTGCAGGATCAGTTTTTGCAGAAACCTCTGAAGACGCAGAAAATTTTAGTGATCATCCAAGGAATGAACTGCTTGATCAGTTTTGATAGAAACCTCTGAAGAGGAAAGCAATTCTAGAGAACATCCAACAAATAAACTACAGGATCAGTTGTATTTTTTTGCAGAAACCTATGAAGAGGAAGTCATCCAAAGAGAAAACTACAGTATCCGCCTTTTTTTTGCAGAAACCTACGAAAAGGAAACCGATTTTACTGATCGTCCAAGAAGTAAACTGCAAGATCATTTTTTTTTGCAGAAACCTATGGAGCAGCAGGAAGTCTTAGTGATTATCCAAATTATAAACTGCAGGATAACCTGTACACATTTCAAGTTTATTGAGGCGGCGGGTGGCTCAGTCGGTAGCGCGCCAGACTCGTAATCTGTAGTTCCCAGGTTCGAGTCCCAGCTGGGTCAGCGTTGAGATTTATCTCCGCAAAATTTCCCGCTCTGTCCACTATCAGTAGGGGACATCTATGGGCTTGGAAACGACGCCGTCCTTCGGATGGGACGTTAAAGCTCTGGCCCGTGTTCGGGAGAGCCATACCTTGTGCACGTTAAAGAACATGCTGGGTGGCCTTGACGGGAGGCTACCATCTGTCTCCCAACAGCTGTTCCAGTGGGTTCCCTCACCCAACCCTCTCTAAGCCTTCGGGGTCCATGTGACTTGGCTATTTAGCCCATGGTGTGCAAAAAAAAGTGCCGCTCAGAGGTAAAACAACAACAACAACCAAGTTTATTATAGATGCTACATATGATTGTGGCCCATCTATGTGACATTACGTTTGTTAACGCATGCATATAACTAAGATTCAAATGGATCTGAATTACATGGAATTGGGATGAATCTCGACAATGTGGCCACATCATGGTAAGATTAAGATCAATCCAACACATTGGCAAAATAGGCAATAAGAGATTGATTTCATTTGAACATCTGAACTAATAAGAAACGAAAGCATATATAAATATACACCACCTACCATAGTATATGATGTATGGTAAGTGGTCATATTATTCTGATATGACTGTGTATGAAAATGATATTTAATGGTACAGTCGCTCAAAAAAATATCCGAACACTACGGTTGATTACAGAATTCAGAAAAAAAATATCTGGCAGAGATTTTTTTAGAAATTGGTGATCTGGCAACCTTCGTGTCACGTGATTACAGAATTCAGGAAAAATATCTGGAGCGTGTACAGCAACTGTACACGCTCCAGTTTGCTGTGAACGGCAACTGCGCACGCTCAATATTTCCGTGAGTGAGCCCACACGATCCAATGTGCTGTGAACATTAACCGCAACCGCTCCAGTTTGCTGTGAACGGTAACTGCACACGCTCCATATTCATTGCATTATATATATTAAAAAATATCCGAACACTATGGTTGATTACAGAATTCAGAAAAAATATCTGGCAACGATTTTTTTTTTAGAAATTAATGATCTGGCAACCTTCGTGTCACGTGACACGAAGGTTGCCAGATCACCAACTTCTAAAAAAATCGTTGCCAGATCACTAACTTCTAAAAATAAATCGTTGCCAGATATTTTTTCTGAATTCTGTAATCAACCATAGTGTTCGGATACTTTTTTGAGCGACTGTACAATGCAAATAGGATAAAAAAAAAAGCTGAATTCAAAGCGAGTCCCACGAAAAACAGATGAAGTGAACGAAGCTCCTCGAAGCGAGAAGAATCTCTCGTGTTGTGGGAATATCGCGGGAACTATTAAACAGTGGAGCCAAAGAGCACGAGCGAGTATCACGTTTGCTTCCATTGATTGTGATCGATACGAAGCAATGAAGGATGACGTCACGGCACGAGTGGTCGCCCGCAACAGAAAATGCAATTTCAAGGCAGACGAGGCTGGAGACAGAAATTGTTTTTCAATCTTTTCTTGCAATCGCTGGATATTTATCAAAGCCAAGCCAAACGTTACACGTGTCTCTTCTTCGTCGCTGATGTTTTTCCTGATAAGGTTTTTCCTTTTTCATTTCGAGCGAACGTCTCTCTTTACAGGCAGATGTTCGAAAAGTGATGTGCCCTCATAAAGGAATCGAGTGCGGTTTGCATCCCTTGGGGGAATCGATTGCATCAAATATTCATAAAACGAGATCACTGGAAGTTAACAGAGCTTGTGGGATGTTGAGGAGCCCGGTAACAACAACAGCCAGCAATCAAATGAGTGGGTTCAAATTTCTCTGAAGGTGGAAGAATGGTAAGCTAACTGTTTCTCATTGTTATTGATGGGTTGGGTTGTTTTGCCTCTGAGCGGCACTTTTTTGCACACCATGGGCTAAATGGCCAGGTCACATGGACCCCGAAGGCTCAGAGAAGGTTGGGGGAGGGGACCCACTGGAACAGCTGTTGGGAGACAGATGGTAGCCTCCCGTCAAGGCCATCCAGCGTGTTCTTTAACGTGCACAGGGTATGGTTCTCCCGCACACGGGGCCACGGCTTAACGTCCCATCCGACGGACGGCGGCCTTTCCAAGCCCATCGGTGTCCCCTACTGACCGTGGAGTTTTGCGGAGATAAATCTCAACGCTGACCCAGCTGGGACTCGAACCTGGGAATTACAGATTACGAGCCTGGCGCGCTACCGACTGAGCCACCCCCGCCCCATTGTTATTGATGACCTGATAGGATTAAAATGCACCAGCGAATATGTAGTTAATAGTAGTTAAGGATAGCTGGTTGGGTTGCGTTGTTTTACCTCTGAGAGGTATTTTTTTCGCCAAGATTGCACTAAATGGCCAGATCACAAGGGTCCATGGAGCGGGGGTGGCTCAGTCGGTAGCGCGCCAGGCTCGTAATCTGTAGTTCGCAGGTTCCAGCGTTGAGATTTATTTCCGCAAAATTCCCTGCCCACGGTCAGTAGGGAACACCGATGGGCTTGGAAAGGCCGCCGTCCGTCGGATGGGACGTTAAGCCGTGGCTTCGTGTGCGGGAGAGCCATACCTTGTGCACGTTAACGAACACGCTGGATGGCCTTGACGAGAGGCTACCATCTGTCTCCCAACAGCTGTTCCAGTGGGTCCCCTCCCCCAACCTTCTCTGAGCCTTCGGGGTCCATGTGACCTGGCCATTTAGCCCATGGTGTGCAAAAAAGTGCCGCTCAGAGGTAAAACAACCGAACCCACAAAGATCCCAAGTGGTCAGAGAAGGTTCGGGAAAGGGACCCCCCCCGCACAGCTGTTAGTAGGCAGATGGAAGCCTGCCGTCAAGGTCATCTAGCATGCTCTTTAACGTGCACAGGTATGGCTCTCCCGCACACGGAGCCACTGCTTTACGCCTCATCCGACGGACGGCGGCCTTTCCAAGCCCATCAGTGTCCCCTACTGACCGAGGGCGGGGCGGGGAGTTTGCAACTCTGGCTCAGATGGGATTCGAACCTGGGAATTGCATATTACAAGACTGGAGCGCTACCGACTGATTGAAACCTCACTCGAATGCTACCGAGTGATTAGTTTGTAGCGCGCAAGACTCCAGTCCTACCTGGACCAGCGTTGTTATTTATCTCCTCAAAACTCCTCACCCTGCCTGGGGCGGGGGTGGCTCAGTCGGTAGCGCGCCAGGCTCGTAATCTGTAGTTCCCAGGTTCGAGTCCCAGCTGGGTCAGCGTTGAGATTTATCTCCGCAAAATTCCCCGCCCTGCCCACGGTCAGTAGGGGACACCGATGGGCTTGGAAAGGCCGCCGTCCGTCGGATGGGACGTTAAGCCGTGGCCCCGTGTGCGGGAGAGTCATACCTTGTGCACGTTAAAGAACACACTGGATGGCCTTGACGGGAGGCTACCATCTGTCTCCCAACAGCTGTTCCAGTGGGTCCCCTCTCCCAACCTTCTCTGAGCCTTCGGGGTCCATGTGACCTGGCCATTTAGCCCATGGTGTGCATAACAGTGCCGCTCAGAGATAAAACAACACAACCCAACCCTCACCCTGCCTTACTCAGGCAGGAACACCGATGGGCTTGGAAAGGCCGTCGTCCTTTGGATGAGATGTTAAGCCGTGGTTCCGTGTGCGTGAGAGCCATACCCTGTGCACGTTACAGAACATCTGGATGGCCTTGGTGGGAGGCTACCATCTGTCTCCTAACAGGTGTCCAATGGGTCCTTCCCACTAGCCTTCTATGAGTTCTCTGGGTCCTTGTGACCTGGCAATTTCTGTTCTGTGCAAAGAAGTGCCTTTGAGAGGTAAAACAATCCTATTCGATTTACTTTGGATTAGAGTAAAACCAACGTAAATGAAGGAGCTCCTGCTGGAGAGAGAGCATCAGATTTTGCCATTTAGGCTTCGGCAATTCTCGCAGATGAAAATTTGATTGCAGTCCTCATCTGTCGAAGTGTCTACTGCGCAGTCTCATTGTCTCTTCCATAGTCTCCCCAGTAGCCACTCATCCCGCGCCAATGGTAATTGTTTCTTAGAAATCAGATGACCAAAATAAAGGTTTTAAAAAATGGAGGCAACGGGAAGATGCAAAGGAGGAAAGATGCAACGAAATCAGGGAAAGTCTTCAAAAGAAAAAATCTATCGTCTCGAGCAACGTGCAGTGTATCACAGGAAGAGGTTGGTTTCCGTCAAGATGGGGGATGAGAGGAGATCCTTGATGAGCCGGGATCACCAACAGCTAGCGAGTGTTTAGTCAAGGATTAGCTGGTGACGGGATGCCAAACCACAGCCATTCTACGGAGGCTGCTCTCTGTCACATGCACTAACTCACCGCGCTTCTTCTGCTTCCTCTTCCTGCTTCCCAAGGGGGATGCTCCCACTCCATCTCTGCCACACTCCGCAACTAGGTGAGATGGGTGTCCGCGCGAGTGAGGGAGAGTGCGTGTGTGTGCGTTTGGGGGTGAGTTCCGCAAGGCGATGGAGATGGGAGGAGGAAGAGGAGGAGGAGGTTGGAGGGTTGAGGGGAGGAAGCTGACCCGGACCAATCGAATTATCAATTACACGGCATTGGTCGCACGACACCACTTTGGTAAACACAGTCGGCGAAGAGAAGCGGATTGTGAGGATGAGAATGATGCTGAGAGGCAGGAGGATGAGATAGAGAAGAGTGAGTCTCAGTAAAATGGGAGGAGGGAATGAAGGGGGAAGAACGAGAGAGATAAATAAAACTAGGGGATAGGTAGCAGAGGTCACGTGGAAGATGTGAAGAAGGCGGGCATTTGGCAGTGAGGGGGGTCACGTGGCTTGTATGATGTCACCGCAATTAATTCGATTAAGAGATAAGTTGGAAGAGTAGGGTGTTGGCGGGGGCATTGGAGGGGAGGAGGAGGAAAGGAATTGTGATGGTTTGTGCAGGGATGTGTGCGCTGAGGGAGGTTTTGGGGTGTATATCGTTGATTAGAACGTCTGCACTGATGTGAGTATTGGAAGCCATAACAAGTCACCCCTGGCTATTAATTGTTTGGGATCATTAGAGACAGCGATGCGGAGTCTCTGAATCATCGCAGTCTGATGGGATGAGATGGAGAGCTCAGGGAAAAGGAGGTGACAGTTCCTAACGTATTGAAAGGGATGCTGTAGTATGAAGAAGAATAAATAGCTATTCAGATGAAATAAACTCGAACACTGTGCATTCCTTTTTTTCATTTTTTTGGAAAGTTGTTCGATTCAGATATATTAATACGAGAAGTGGTCATTAACTTTCTAACAATTTACTTTTAAAAGGTCCTCGACAAAAGTAGAACATAGTTTTTTTTAAAAAAATTCCTTTTACACTACGATAAGAAAGTTAACAAAATAAATGAATACTAGAGCATTCTATGTTACTGTGATGCACCTGTAGTGATCACTGGTGATGCACGCCGACCAAAGTAATCGTTATTATACCTCCCTACACTGATCAATGCTACGCCATTCTAACTCTAGTAAGCTAGCGCTAATCCCTACCGGTGTGGTACAAGTAACACACAAATCACTACGGCCAGCGTACAGTAGTATTGATCACAACAGGCGCAGTACAGTACCACCATAAATCACTATAGACAAAGTGCAATAGGATTAATCACTATAGGGGCGTATAGTAATATATATCACTCTCTACAGTGACCAATACTATTGCACTTTATCTTTAACGATCTATGGCACTATATTGCGCGTATAGTAATTAGTGCTACTGTATCTTGACTCTAGTGATCTAGAGTACGTTCCTATGTTGTTCTTATAATGATCAATCCCTACCACAAGTATATTGATCTGTGCTATTGTGCTAAGATTAGAGTGATCTATGCTATCGTACTGTGATTACAGTTATCTTTGTTGGGTTGTTTTACCTCTGAGCGGCACTTTTTTGCACACCATGGGCTAAATGGCCAGGTCACATGGACCCCGAAGGCTCAGAGAAGGAACCCACTGGAACAGGTGTTGGGAGACAGATGGTAGCCTCTCGTCAAGGCCATCCAGCGTGTTCTTTAATGTGCATAACATATGGATCTCCCGTACACGGAGCCACGGCTTAACGTCCCATCCGACGGACGGCGGCCTTTCCAAGCCCATCGGTGTCCCCTACTGACCATGGGCTAAATGGCCAGGTCACATGGACCCCGAAGGCTCAGAGAAGGAACCCACTGGAACAGGTGTTGGGAGACAGATGGTAGCCTCCCGTCAAGACCATCCAGCGTGTTCTTTAATGTGCATAAGGTATGGATCTCCCGTATACGGCGCCACGGCTTAACGCCCCATCCGACGGACGGCGGCCTTTCCAAGCCCATCGGTGTCCCCTACTGACCATGGGCTAAATGGCCAGGTCACATGGACCCCGAAGGCTCAGAGAAGGAACCCACTGGAACAGCTGTTGGGAGACAGATGGTAGCCTCCCGTCAAGGCCATCCATCGTGTTCTTTAATATGCATAACGTATGGATCTCCCGTACACGGGGCCACGGCTTAACGTCCCATCAGACGGACGGCGGCCTTTCCAAGCCCATCGGTGTCCCCTACTGACCGTGGGCAGGGCAGGGGAATTTGCTTTCTTTGTTACTATTGTGTCACCCCATAGTGATCTATGTTACTATTCTGCAATGCGCTATTCTATAATACTGTACTATGACTATAATGATCTATACTTCTGCAATAGTAAGCACAGTGATATATATACCACTATTCTATGTTTTAAAAACATATAAAAATACCGTAACAGCCTCTGACCACACTTCTTTGATATGTTTACCGTCGATAATATGTTGCGCTGATAAATAGCTGTAAACGATTGGTTTGATGAACAAAGTATCAGTTAAAATGTTTTTCCTAGTTCTGAAATCCTCAGGAGAAACTGATTATTGAAGAGAACGACGACGTAAATAAGAATTATTTTCTCAGACAGAATACCCGAGAGACTTATATTGTGACATTGAGCAAGGACGAAACATCGAGGAATAAAACGAACAATTCAATTTCACGGATCTCTTCCTTCTTTCGTATCTCGTCGCTTTCCCCAATCGCAGAAGAACCACTCCAGCTCTTGCTTTGGAGAAGACTTTTATGCCTAACGTCCTCCTCCTCCTTGAGCGCCGTTTCGGCCCTATCTCTCGCTCTAAGTGGTCGTAAAGGCGGAACTGTAGACTGCAGCTGTGTCCACAGCTTGGGTCAGTCAGCAGTCCGACTCGACATCACCCTCTTACCCTCTCCCTTCTACAACTCCTCCTCCTCCTCTTGCGAGTCAACTCCGAAAGCAGCCACTAACTGAGCAGCAGGCTGTAGGGGAGGGTGGGAGGGGTTGTTAGGGTGGCCGGGGGGTTGGATAGAGGGGGTGAGGAAGGGGGGAGACGATATATACGAGGCAAATCCGATTACTCGGTTTGGCTCGAGGAAACCCAGTGAAGGAAACTTGCAGACAAACAGTGAGACTGGGAACAGCCGGGAGTTATGTGCTGACAAACACAACTTAAACTTAATTACAGATGACAGAGTGGCAACGGCTAGACGAGGGAGCTCCGTAGTGCCCTCTGCTGGCCATTTAGTAAATGGGCTTTAAATGATAAGGGATATTATCCACTAGTACAGGCCAGAAGTGTGAATACCTCGCTGGTTTGGATGGATATTGCGTTCGAATATCGTCTCTCCACACTGATGGAATGAAACGATCAAAAATTGAATTTTGATCAGTTGTATAGAACAATGACGCATGATCTTCGGTTTTTTGGGATGCGGGTAGTATTACATTTAAGTGTTAGGGTGACGGTTTTCGCTTTGTCACCCTCCCCCTCTTTTAACTCCGGGGGGTGGTTCTAAAAGTTTTGAATCAGTCCGACAGTAATCCGAGTTGTAACTGGAAATGGATAGATTTGGGGAAAAAAAAAGCAAATTCAATCGTGTCACGTCCCGAGTGACGCATTTCGTCCTCGAGATGGTTTCAAGTTTTTTTTTCAAGGAGATAGAAAAACATTTCGAATAAAGATCTCTTGCGCTTTTCTTTGGACCTTTTTTTTTTGGGATAAAAAAAACTTAAGAAAGAAATGAAAAATCGAAGGGAGGATGACGCAATATCAAGGGTTGAAAGAATAAATTCGCTGTGAAAGTCTGTTGACACAGAAAAAATAATGTTCTTTTTTTTCGTAATCGTTTTGATTTTTAGGTGTTGTGATACATTATACAAATTCTTGACTTTAAATGTACAGTCGCTGAAAAAAATATCCGAACACTATGGTTGATTACAGAATTCAGAAAAAATATCTGGCAACACTTTTTTTTTTCTCATTCTCCTTAACCTGTAACTAATTTTTCCTCATTCTTGTTAACTTTGAATAACTTAGTTTTACTCTACATTCTACGTAACCTGCAACGCCTTTTTTTTTTCCTCATTTCCTTAATCTGGAACCACTTTTTTTTACGCATTCTCGTTAATCTTGAACGATTTTGTTTTACTCTCCATTCTATTTTACTCTCCATTCTACTTAGAACCAGACTTGGCGTAGAATCACTTTTTCCCCCTTCTCTTCATCCTACTTTACTTGGACCACTTTTTTCCCCTGAAACCTCTTCATCTGGAACCATTTGGAACCACTTTTTCCCCCTCATTCTCCTTAATGTGGAAGTACTTTTTTCTCTCTCATTCTCCTTAATCTGGAAGTACTTTTTTCTCTCTCATTCTCCTTAATCTGGAAGTACTTTTTTCTCTCTCATTCTCCTTAATCTGGAAGTACTTTCTTTTCTCTCATTCTCCTTAATCTGGAAGAACTTTTTTCTCTCTCATTCTCCTTAATCTGGAAGTACTTTTTTCTCTCTCATTCTCCTTAATCTGGAAGTACTTTTTTCTCTCATTCTCCTTAATCCGGAACGACTTTGTTTCACTTTCCATTCTACTTAATCTGGAATTATTTTTTTTCTCATTCTCCGTAATCTTGAACGACTTTGTTTCACTTTCTATTCTACTTAATCTGGAACCACTTTTTTTTCTCATTCTCGTTAACCTTGCTTTACTCTCCATTCTACTTAGAACCAGATTTAGCGTAGAACCACTTTTTTTCTCCTCTCTTCATTCTACTTAACCTGGAACATTTTTTTCCCTCAATCCTCTTAACCTGGAACAACTTTTTGTTCTCAAACTCCTTAACCTGTAACCACTTTTCCCCCCTCATTCTCCTTAATCTGGAACTACTTATCTCTCTCATTCTCCTTAACCTTGAACGACTTTGTTTCACTCTCCATTCTACTTAACCTTGAACGACTTTGTTTCACTCTCCATTCCACGTAACCTGGAACCACTTTTTTCCTCATTCTCCTTAACCTAGAACCGTTTCTTTCCTCATTTTCCTTAACCTGGAACGATTTTGTTTTACTCTCCATTCTACTTAGAACCAGACTTAGCATAGAACCACTTTTTTTTCCTCTCTTCATTCTACTTAACCAGGAACACTTTTTTTTCTCAGTCCTCTAAAACTGGAACCACTCCCCCCCCCCCTCATTATCCTTAACCTTGAACGATTTTGTTTTGCTCTCCATTCTACCTAACCTGGAACCATTTTTTCTTCCTCATTCTACTTAACCTGGAACCACTTTTCCCCCCTCATTTCCTTAACCTGGAACCAATTTCTTTTCTCATTATCCTTAACCTGGGACCATTTTTCTTTTTATTTTCTATTCCACTTAGAACCAGACTTACGCAGAACCACCTGTTCCCCCTCTTTTCATTCTATTTAACCTGGAGCACTTTTTTCCTCCTCATCCTTAATTCTCCTTAACCTAGAACACTTTTTTCCCCACATTCTCCTTAACCTAGAACACTTTTTTCCCCACATTCTCCTTAACCTAGAACACTTTTTTCCCCACATTCTCCTTAACCTAGAACACTTTTTTCCCCACATTCTCCTTAACCTAGAACACTTTTCCCCCCACATTCTCCTTAACCTAGAACACTTTTTCCCCCACATTCTCCTTAACCTAGAACACTTTTTCCCACATTCTCCTTAACCTAGAACACTTTTTTCCCCACATTATCCTTAACCTAGAACACTTTTTTTCCCCACATTCTCCTTAACCTAGAACACTTTTTTTCCCACATTCTCCTTAACCTAGAACACTTTTTTTCCCACATTCTCCTTAACCAGGAACCGCTTTACCCCACATCCTCCTTAACCTGGACGACTTTTCTCCCGTTTATTTAACCCGGAATTCCTTTTCCTCATTCTCCTTAACCTGGTGCTACTTTGTTTCCATTTCTTCCTCAGTTCACCGTTTCAGTTTTTCAACTTTCCACGGATTCTACACTATTATACGATTATTATATCGCAATATGATAATGTTGTATACTGTAAGTACTGTAAATAATCATATTTATCCGTTTGTTACAAAATACGAATTCGTCGGCAGTTAAGGATTCGTAAGGTTGGAAAAAATCTGATGAAATGCGTAACACGCATGCGCAGTACCTGCACCGGAAACATAACTCTAGTTGGAGAATGGCATCCCTAAGCATATGGTGATATTTTTCTAAAAATAGTAATTGGTTGGGCTCAATCGATAGCGCGTTAGTCTTGTAATCTGATCTTCCAAGGTTCGAGTTCCAACCTGCGAAGATTTATCTTTGCTAGTCTTCACTCACAACCATAAGGGTCCTTGTGACCTGATCATTTAGCCCATTGTGTTCGGAAAAGTGCCACTCAGTCAAAACATTATACATCGTTTTATTTCGCCAAAGACATAAAATATTTTCGAATAACAATTAACTTCCGCTGTAAAATCGTCGCTATACAGATATATAATGCGTCACTTCCAGAATAAAAATTGTTTACGGTACTAAATTTAAAATTCACGGTTTTTTTTTTCACGGTTCTTTGCTAGTCTTCACTCACAACCCTAGGGGTCCTTGTGACCTGATCATTTAGCCCATTGTGTTCGGAAAAGTGCCACTCAGTCAAAACATTATACATCGTTTTATTTCGCCAAAGACATAAAATATTTTCGAATAACAATTAACTTCCGCCGTAAAATCGTCGCTATACAGATATATAATGCGTCACTTCCAGAATAAAAATTGTTTACGGTACTAAATTTAAAATTCACGTTTTTTTTTCACGGTTCTTTGCTAGTCTTCACTCACAACCCTAGGGGTCCTTGTGACCTGATCATTTAGCCCATTGTGTTCGGAAAAGTGCCACTCAGTCAAAACATTATACATCGTTTTATTTCGCCAAAGACATAAAAATATTTTCGAATAACAATTAACTTCCGCCGTAAAATCTTCGCTATACAGGTATATAATGCGTCACTTCCAGATTGAAAATTGTTTACGGTACTAAATTTAAAATTCACGGCTTTTTTTCACGGTTCTTTGCTAGTCTTCACTCACAACACTAGGGGTCCTTGTGACCTGATCATTTAGCCCATTGTGTTCGGAAAAGTGCCACTCATTCAAAACATTATGCATTGTTTTATTTCGCCAAAGACAAAAATATTTTCGAATAACAATTAACTTCCGCCTAAAATCTTCGCTATACAGGTATATAATGCGTCACTTCCAGAATGAAAATTGTTTATGGTACTAAATTTAAAATTCACGGCTTTTTTTCATGGTTCTTTGCTAGTCTTCACTCACAACCCTAGGGGTCCTTGTGACCGTATCATTTAGCCCATTGTGTTCGGAAAAGTGCCACTCAGTCAAAACATTATGCATTGTTTTATTTCGTCAAAGACATAAAAATATTTTCGAATAACAATTAACTTCCGCCGTAAAATCTTCGCTATACAGGCATATAATGCGTCACTTCCAGAATGAAAATTGTTTACGGTACTAAATTCAAAATTCACGGTTTTTTCCCCCTAACATCTGTGCCCTATTAAGAAAGGCCTTCGTGATGGGTCGTAATTTCAGACTGGATGGCGCAAATAAATGGAACAAGTCCTTTGCTCACTTGTCAACCCCAAGACAAGAGCTTGGGAAAGATATATCAACAAGTATGATTTAAGGCAACAACAAGACGATGAATCACGTTAACACTGGAGGCCATTAACAATGATGTTAAAAATAACCCTGAGTGGAGATTGTTGGAGAACAAAAATTCTTCGTTGTTAATTAACACTCATTATTCTTGTTAACGCAACAACCTGAAAATAAGTAAAAAATTCTCCGTGTTTTATTTATTCATTTTTTTTTTCTTTTTCTAATTTTAATGTACTGAATAAAAGAGGCTAATAAAAGGCTCACGTTGTTTAGTTAAAAATGTGTTCAAAAATTCTTTCAGTTTGAGGGATATTAGTTTCAAAGAATCTTGATTTCATTTTTAACAAGGAGAGTGAGCATCTTAATGTATATATATAGAGTAGAAGACTCTCAGTATAAAACGTCATAGGTTGGGTTGGGTTGTTGTTTTACCTCTGAGCGGCACTTTTTTGCACACCATGGGCTAAATGGTCAGGTCACATGGACCCCGAAGGCTCAGAGAAGGTTGGGGGAGGAGACCCACTGGAACAGCTGTTGGGAGACAGATGGTAGCCTCCCGTCAAGGCCATCCAGCATGTTCTTTAACGTGCACAGGGTATGGCTCTCCCGCACACGGGGCCACGGCTTAACGTCCCATCCGACGGACGGCGGTCTTTACAAGCTAATCGGTGTCCCCTACTGACCGTGGGCAAGACGGGGAATTTTGCGGAGATAAATCTCAACGCTGACCCAGCTGGGACTCGAACCGGGGAACTACAGATTACGAGCCTGGCGCGCTACCGACTGAGCTTCCCCCCCGCCCCCCAGGAGTATGTCATTATAATAAGTCGTAGATGATGTTTTTGAGGAAGGCGAGACCTCAGCAGAAAGACAACACAGGAACATCCGAGCCTTACCCTGGGCTCGAACCCATTTCCCTTTGATCAGTAGTCAAGCACGCTAACCACTCGGCAACCGGAAAAATAAAATGCGTTTTTATTTTTACGTAGAGAATTTTTCCTGCGGCTCTTCCAGAAAATAATTTTCTTTCTAGTGGATTTTCACTAATTTTGGGTTTGACGGGCATGACAGAGAGAAAAATATATATCGATGTAGATTACGTGCAATTCAACCTCTACCATGTATGCGAAGCCTTAAATGATATTGGGGGCGGGGGTGGCTCAGTCGGTAGCGCGCCAGGCTCGTAATCTGTAGTTCCCAGGTTCGAGTCACAGCTGGGTCAGCGTTGAGATTTATCTCCGCAAAATTCCCCGCCTTGCCCACGGTCAGTAGGGGACACCGATGGGCTTGAAAAGGCCGCCGTCCGTCGGATGGGACGTTAAGCCGTGGCCCCGTGTGCGGGAGAGCCATACCCTGTGCACGTTAAAGAACACGCTGGATGGCCTTGACGGGAGGCTACCATCTGTCTCCCAACAGCTGTTCCAGTGGGTCCCCTCCCCCAACCTTCCCTGAGCCTTCGGGGTCCATGTGACCTGGCCATTTAGCCCATGGTGTGCAAAAAAGTGCCGCTCAGAGGTAAAACAACCCAACCCTTAAATGATATTATTGACTTTGAAGCTTAAAATACTTGGATTTCTAAGATTCGTCCTTAATTCCTATCTTAACCGAAGCCGATTATTATGCCTACGAAAACTTAAGTCAACTATGTCGAATGGGGGCGAGGTGGCTCAGTCGGTAGCGCGCCTGGCTCGTAATCTGTAGTTCCCAGGTTCGAGTCCCTGTTGGGTCAGCGTTGAGATTTATCTCCGCAAAATTCCGCCCTGCCCACGGTCAGTAGGAGACACCGTCGGGCTTGGAAAGGCCACCGTCCGTCGGATGGGACTTAAGCCGTGGCCCCGTGTGCATGATAGCCATACCCTGTGCACGTCTCCCGTCAAGTAAAAGCAGTGTGTTCTTTAACGTGCACAAGGTATGGCTATCATGCACACGAACCATGGCTTAACGTCCCATCCGACGGACGGCGACTTTTCCAAGCCCATCGGTGTTTCCTACTGACCGTGGGCACTTGACGGGAGGCAACCATCTGTCTCCCAACAGCTGTTCCAATGGGTCCCCTCCCCCAACCTTCTCTAAGCCTTCGGGGTCCTTGTGACCTGGACATTTAGCCCATGGTGTGCAAAAAAGTGCCGCTCAGAGGTAAAACAACCAACCAACTATGTCGAAATTCTTGTCCTTAACATAATAAGTCTTACCTTCGCAACGCCCAGTCCTACAACAAACGAAAACTTCACATATTTGTTAGAATCTTATTCCCGGGATTTTCCTCAATCCCTGTCTTCCCACAGATCTGTTTATAAACATAATCATTACCAAACAACAACAGTGAACAAGTCGGAAGTCGATAACAGAGGAAGGCCAAGAGAAAGTTTGGGTTTGTGAAACATTCTTTTCTTTTCCACCTCTTCTCCCCCTTATCCACCTCCTCTCCGATGCTCTTCATCCTCTTTCGGGTCTCTAAGGGAGCAACTTAATGGGGATTCTCATCAAGATGCAGGACGATCGAGGTTAATGAACAGTTCACATAGATAATTAAGACTGCATAATTTCATAATCCATTAGCCACGAGCTTACTGACTGTGCCCAGCATCAGGGGCACTTGGCACTGCAAAGGCCACCAAGGATATGGCGGTATTTCATTACAGAATAGAAAACTCTCTCTCTCTCTTCACATTGGGAAGAGGAGAGTAGAAAGAGAAGTGGAGGATGCGGGACGCGATCCAGCACACACACATACACAGAGAGAGACAAAGTGATGCCTGATGTTGATGACAGAGCAAGTGTGCGACGTCTTCCTAGCGGCGTGTTGGGGCTTTCACAAATTAAAGGGGGGATCACTGTTTGCGCGAGGGCACCGGTAGAGGTCGCTGTGGGATGCTGTCCCAAAGGTATTCCTCTTCAAAAAGGGATTCTCTTTTGAGGTTAAAGGCTTGCAGAGAGAAGAGGAAAGAGAAAGGGAACTATAGACGATGCGCTCTTTAGAAGTGAAGCAAACTTGGGAATGGATTTATTGTCTTGCATCTGTTTAATTAATCCAGCGATGAAAATGGTTCTTTTTTGGTTCTTTAATAAATTAATTTCGTAGTCTTTGGTGCTTTATCTTATCAGGTACCTTTCGAGAATTTATTCTGTTAAGAAATTACAGCACATTGTGATAATATTGTCATTTAATTCTTAGTTATTAACATTTATTTTCTTTTATTGCGGTACTGTATGAGATTCTGCCGCAGGTACAGTATGAGAAAATTTGCCAAAAACTTTAAACTGAAAGAATGTACTGTTGAAAAGTCTTTCTAAAGTCATATATTATATTTTTTGCTTTTGAGCGGCTCTTCTGTAAGTAAAGGTAGTCCTCCTCATTGTCGTCCTCTTTGAGAGGGGGGAGGTGGCTCAGTCGGTAGCGCGCCAGGCTCGTAATCTGTAGTTCCCAGGTTCGAGTCCCAGCTGGGTCAGCGTTGAAATTTGTCTCCGCAAAATTCCCCGCCCTGCCCACGGTCAGTAGGGGACACCGATGGGCTTGGAAAGGCCGCCGTCCGTCGGATGGGACGTTAAGCCGTGGCCCCGTGTGCGGGAGAGCCATACCCTGTGCACGTTAAAGAACACGCTGGATGGCCTTGACGGGAGGCTACCATCTGTCTCCCAACAGCTGTTCCAGTGGGTCCCCTCCCCCAACCTTCTCTGAGCCTTTGGGGTCCATGTGACCTGGCCATTTAGCCCATGGTGTGCAAAAAAGTGCCGCTCAGAGGTAAAACAACCTAACTTTGAGAGGAATGATAAACGGAAAATTCAACCATTACGCAAACATATCTGGTATTAACTGAAATGCAAAATGTTCACGTGACAGAGACATTTGTACGTTGAGTATATTGGACACGTATCTGGGGTCGTAAAATTTAGGGTGCTTACGGAAAACTGCATGCGAAATAAACTTTTAAACAAATCATTTCCCATTTTCTTGTGCAGTATGGAAACAGAGTAAAAATTGGATTATCCGAACCCCGATTATCCGGATTGCTGATCAAGGTTTACAAAATCGCTCAGTTTTATTTTTTTATTTGTAGATACAATGCCGCGTTGCCAACAATACAGATTGATTTTTAAGGTTGCAGCATCACTAATAATCGATGTGCGGTAATTTAATTGTATGTAATTTTTTTCACCTTTATAGATTGCTGTTAATGTTATATCTAATTTCCGACTTTATTTCTATAACCAGTCAAAATTTAAATTAGTTAAATGTTTTTTTTTTGTAATATTTTCTCTATTACACAATTAAAAAAAAGTTTTACGCTTAAAGTGTATACACCTGTTTTATTTGAAATCTGTTAATCCGAATTACCTACATCCCCCAATTAATCCGGATAATCCAGTCTTTACTGCCTATTCTATCATTACAAACACAATTCGCATGTAAAGAAACGAAAAAAAAAATGACAGAGATTTAAATATTCTGGCAATGAAGAAAACAGAGGAAGAGGAGAGGAAAAAGAAGCGCAAGAGGAGGAATCGGTGGAAGATGCTGAGAGAGGAAAAAAGAATCCGAAAGATACCAGATTGTGGGGAAAAGAGAAGTAGATGGGTGGCAGAGAACATAAGGAGCAAAATGAGAGAAATAGAGCAAGACTTGATGAATGACAGAAGGGATGTTGCTGCCGTGAAAGAAGCTCCTCCTCATCCCCTTTGCCTTTCATCCGTAACCGGTTCGAGGAGAATAAGGTCATTAGGAACGTACATATTACTGAATTAATGCCTTCCTCTAGAGCTAGGCCGATTCCCTCTGAGACGAGCGCTGAGGAGAAGATGAGGCACGTGGCGGGGGAGGATGCGGAGAGAAAGTGGGGAAAGTTGCTGAGGGACCTCAAGGCTCGTTGTCCGTCCTCTGCCGAGTCGGGGAGTTATAAATGAGCGAGGAGATGTTGGTGTAAACGGCTGAATTAATTCGGTCTGTGCTGTCTCAATTGGGGTGCTGGTGGCAGGCGAGACTGGGGAAGCCATTTCTGACGGAAGTGGGAGGGAAAAATTTATTCCGCAGTTGTCAGCATCCTGACGAGAATCGAGTTAAAGGTTCTACAAACGAAATTGCTTCCACAGGAATATTTTAAAGAGAAGCTAAATACCTGACGTTAAGCTGGATGTAAAAGAAAAAACGTTTTTTTTCGTTTCATCGGCATACTGACGCCACCACCTCAGTCTGCAAGACTGAGGTGGCGGTGGCCGGGGGGGGGGGAGTAGGGGGATAACTGTGTTGTAGCTAAGTGGGAGCCGATTTTGAAGTTTTGATTTCTGAGGTTTTTATGATTTGTTGTAAACAAAGTTTAATTATCAGAATGAGGGATGCTTAAGTGAGATACGGGAATATGATAATATATTTCTGTTTAAACATATAATGGAGAGAAATATTCCTCATAATTTCTAGGTATGTACTGCAATCTTTATTTTAAAAATGACTGCACAAATGACTCGATTTAGGAATGGCGTTGGAAGCGACAACTAGGAGCAAGTCAGCTGCGCTAAGTACAGTCGCTCAAAAAAGTATCCGAACACTACGGTTGATTACAAAATTCAGAAAAAATATCTGGCAACGATTTTTTTAGAAATTAGTGATCTGGCAACCTTCGTGTCACGTGACACGAAGGTTGCCAGATCACTAATTTCTAGCTTTTTTGCCAGATCACTTTTTTTGAGCGACTGTACAGATTTTTTTAAATAAAACAAATTAAAAAAGAAATTAAGTTTCTACACTCCCTAACAAAATATTACAGAATTTCCACGTTAATGAAAATCTAACTTCGTAGTTGTATAACTCCTAAAATGAAATTTATTTAAATCTTGATTTTCAACACCATTCTTTCGGGTTGTTTGGGTTGTTTTACCTCTGAGCGGCACTTTTTTGCACACCATGGGCTAAATGGCCAGGTCACATGGACCCCGAAGGCTCAGAGAAGGTTGGGGGAGGGGACCCACTGGAACAGCTGTTGGGATACAGATGATAGCCTCCCGTCAAGGCCATCCAGTGTGTTCTTTAACGTTGGGTTGTTTTACCTCTGAGCGGCACTTTTTTGCACACCATGGGCTAAATGGCCAGGTCACATGGACCCCGAAGGCTCAGAGAAGGTTGGGGGAGGGGACCCACTGGAACAGCTGTTGGGAGACAGATGGTAGCCTCCCGTCAAGGCCATCCAGCGTGTTCTTTAACGTGCACAGGGTATGGCTCTCCCGCACACGGCGCCACGGCTTAATGTCCCATCCGACGGACGGCGGCCTTTCCAAGCCCATCGGTGTCCCCTACTGACCATGGGCAGGGCGGGGAATTTTGCGGAGATAAATCTCAACGCTGACCCAGCTGGGACTCGAACCTGGGAACTACAGATTACGAGCCTGGCACGCTACCGGCTGAGTCACCCCGCCCCAGTTATTTCGGGATAATGTTTCAAAGTTGCTCTTTTTTCTCTCCTGAAATCCCCTCAAAATTAACCGGGCTACCAGAGTGTATTCTGCTCTACAAAGCCGTCATGTTAAGTATTAGTAATGGTTTGAAGAAGAGGGAAAGTGTGGACACGCTTCGTTGCGCTGCGTTGCCGTCGCAGTTTTTCGTAATGGTCTTCCACGTTTGGTAATGCTCTAAATCGCTAAACCGGTCACAACCGCTTTTGGTGTGTCCACATCAAACCACTCAAAAGAAATCTCTTTCAACTCTATACACATTTGCTGCCGAGTTTCTTTTCGGAACTGATTTTGATCTACATGCCAATATCTACGATCGCAGAATAAACCTACAAAGTCCTCTTTGATTTTCATCGTGCATTTACCTCTTATTTCTTTTGCCGTCTCAGTGCGTTTTTGTAAAGATGAAAAAAGGGGGAGTCGGGGGCGTTGATGGAAGAGGGGACACGTGCGCGAAGAATGCAACTTTTGTTGATTCTTCCTACACACCACCGCCTTTCCTGGGGGAATTTGTCGCTATTCAAAGTTCAACAGGATTTGTTTTTGCTTTCTGATTTCCTTTTGGCCGTTGACACTCTGCGCTCCCTTTATGTTTCCTCTTTTGGTTTTCGACACCGAAAACTAGTCAGCAAGAGAAATGTTTCAATCTTATCAGCGTCGAGATCGATCTAGCCGAATAGGGATAGGCGGAGACGGAGTAGTAGCGAGGCCACCCCGAACCCGACATCAATTCCTGCTGCTGTGCGAGGATGTGGTGAAGAGGGCTGGGCTTTGCGTAAGACGACGTCTGGGATTATACCGACGAAACGTGACGCCGTGTTCTGTGAGAAGACGGCTATCGATTCCCTGTTAGCGAGTCCCGAGTTTTTCGTGTTGAGCGAAGAATTTCGGATGACTTCTGATACATAGGATGTTTCTTTAATCAGTGAATACGGTATCGTCAGATTGATGTGGATGATAATTTGTCAGGGGATGAGTAGTTTTACCTCTGAGCGTCATTTTTATTTGCACAAAATGGGCTAAATGACCAGGTCACGAGGACTCCGAGGACTGAAATAAGTTTGGGAGAAGGGTATCCACTGGATAGCCATTGAGACAGATGGTAGCCTCCAGTTAAGGCCATCCAGTGTGTTTTTTAACATGCACTAGTTACGACTCTCCCGCACCCGGGGACGCAGGGAGGGTGGCTCAGTAGGTAGCGCACCAGAATCGTAATCTGCAGTTTCTAGGTTCGAGTCCACCGATGGGCTTGGAAAGGCCACCGTCCGTCGGATGGGATGTTAAGCCATGACCCCGTGTGCGGGAGAGCCATACCCTGTGCACGTTAAAGAACACGCTGGATGGCCTTGACTGGAGGCAAACATCTGTCTTCCAACATCTGTTCCAGTGGATCCCCTCTCCCAACCTTCTCTGAGACTTCGGGGTCCTTGTGACCTGGCCATTTAGCCCATGGTGTTCAAAATAGTGCCGCTCAGAGGTAAAACAACATCAAAAAATGGAGGTGGCGTCAGAGCAAAGTCGAGAGTGTTACTGCACATTCTCCAGTTTGTTGTGAGGCCACCCCGTTGAAAACTCCTCGCCCTGGCCTAGGTTAGTAGAAGAAACCGATGGGCTTGGAAAGGTCGCCGTCCATAGGATGGGACGTTAAGCCGTGGCCCCGTGTTCGGGAGAGCCATACCCTGTGCACGCTAAAGAACACGCTGGATGGCCTTGACGGGAGGCTACCATCTGTCTCCTAATAGCTGTCCAGTGGGTTCCCTTTCCGAAATTTTCTCTGAGCCCTCGGGGTCCTTGTGACTGGCCATTTAGCCCATAGTGTGCAAAAAGGTGCAGCTCAGAGGTAAAACAACCCAGCCCAATTACGTTGTTGGCAAATGATCTGCTTTTAAAACGCCAGATTGTGAAGAAAAGCTTATGAAGCTCCGACGACTTTTTCGTGTGGCCGCCCCTTTTCAGAAACTGACGCTTCAGGGTTCGCCCTTCCAAAGACCAGACGTGTCTTCGAGTTCTGTCGATATCGATACCTGAAGACATCATTTCTGACAGTTGTCGTAAGAGGTCGGTCGCGTGACGATCGCGAAGGATGACTTTAACGCAATTTGTGTCGTTCGGAGTCGAACTTCAAAGCACAGAAAAGAGACGTCGAAAACTTAAGGGGTGTTTCCGATTAACTGCCTGGGAGAGAGAGTGTCTCGCATCCTAACTTCATTTCGTTCTGGATCCACTAAGAAATCATTCGATATCTGACAGTTGACGTTAAGGGGGATGTGTGCAATGTGTGTCAAACATCTGCGATGAACTTTAGAAGGAGGATGAAGAGGGCTGGCGAAATCGATGGTACGACAGGTTCGTAATCTGATTTTCCAGTTCAAAATGTGCCTGAGTTAAGAGATATTTCTACTAAACCTCACCGTAACCTAGATGAGAAAGAGGTCACTGAGAAGGCTTCGAAAAGCTGTCGTCCATCTAATGGGACTTTAAGCCGTGGGTTGGGTTGTTTTACCTCTGAGCGGCACTTTTTTGCACACCATGGGCTAAATGGCCAGGTCACATGGATCTCGAAGGCTCAGAGAAGATTGGGGAAGGGGACCCACTGGAAGAGCTGTTGGGAGACCGATGGTAGCCTCCCGTCAAGGCCATCCAGCGTGTTCTTTAACGTTGGATTGTTTTACCTCTGAGCGGCACTTTTTTGCACACCATGGGCTAAATGGCCAGGTCACATGGACCCCGAAGGCTCAGAGAAGGTTGGGGGAGGGGACCCACTGGAACAGCTGTTGGGAGACAGATGGTAGCCTCCCGTCAAGGCCATCCAGCGTGTTCTTTAACGTGCACAGGGTATGACTCTCCCGCCACGGGACCACGGCTTAACATCCCATCCTACGGACGGTGGCCTTTCCAAGCCCATCGGTGTCCCCTACTGACCGTGCACAGGGCGGGGAGTTTTGCGGAGATAAATTTCAACGCTGACCCAGCTGGGACTCGAACCTGGGAACTACAGATTACGAGCCTGGCGCGTTACCGACTGAGCCACCCCCACCCCATTAAGCCGTGTCCCTGTGTGGTAGAGCCTTACCCAACGCACATTAAAGGACACGCTGGGTGGCTTCGACGGGAGGCTGCCATTTGTCTTCTAACAGCTGGCAAATAGGTTACCTTCCCACAACCTTTTTCCAACCCTTGGGATTCTTTTGACTTGGCAAATTAGCATAGCCGAGTGGTTAGCGGGCTTGGTTACTGATCTAAGGGATCTGGGTTCGAGCCCTGGGTTAAGGCATGGATGTACAGCCGCTCAAAAAAATATCTGAACACTATGATTGATTTACAGAATTCAGAAAAAATATCTGGCAACGATTTTTTTTTTAGAAATTAATGATCTGGCAACCTTTGTGTCACGTGACACGAAGGTTGCCAGATCACTAATTTCTAAAAAAATCGTTCCAGATATTTTTTCTGAATTCTGTAATCAACCATAGTGTTCAGATATTTTTTGAGCGACTGTATGTGTTGTTTTTTTGCTGAGGTCCTGCCATCCTCACAGACCTTCTACTCTGGCATATAAACGGACAGGCTCCTGTCAGACCTCTGTGGCAAGCAGCTGCTTGAAGGGATATTTATTTTTATTATTATTTAGCTCATTGGGTGGAGAAAAAGTGCCGCCCAGATAAAAAAACAACCCAACCCTAAAAAAAATAATACTCTTGTATCTTCCCTTCTTTTCGACGATGCCGCCACCAGACGGGGGGGGGGGGGGGGGCTCAGTCGGTAGCGCGCCAGGCTCGTAATCTGTAGTTCCCAGGTTCGAGTCCCAGCTGGGTCAGCGTTGAGATTTATCTCCGCAAAATTTCCCGCCCTGCCCACGGTCAGTAGGGGACACCGATGGGCTTGGAAAGGCCGCCGTCCGTCGGATGGGACGTTAAGCCGTGGCCCCGTGTGCGGGAGAGCCATACCCTGTGCACGTTAAAGAACACGCTGGATGGCCTTGACGGGAGGCTACCATCTGTCTCCCAACAGCTGTTCCAGTGGGTCCCCTCCCCCAACCTTCTCTGAGCCTTCGGGGTCCATGTGACCTGGCCATTTAGCCCATTGTGTGCAAAAAAGTGCCGCTCAGAGGTAAAACAACCCAATCCAACCCAACCCAGCCGCCACCAGGGCAGATGATACAAGTCAGACGACTGATCAAAATTTTGGGAAATATTTATTGTTCGCTTTTCACTAAATTCAATGGCGTTATTTATTATTTAGCGCTATTTTTAATTATCGTATTTAAATGAATTTCCCGCGTTATTAGGACAGATAACTGTTTCCAATGAATCGGTTTCCGAAGTTTTTATTTCCTTGAAAATTTATTCGGCATTGATTCAGAGAATTTAGATTTTTCTTCCTTCTGTCGTTTCCATTGTTTTCAGATGAGAATCAATACACTGCAGATGATTATTCACATCTGCGGCGGTTACGGTCTCTTCGTTAATGATATTTTTATATACTTTGGAAGTGAAATTAAATGTTTCGACAACTAGATGAGGAAATTTGGTGGAAATTAAAAAAAAATGGGCTCTTTCATCAGTTTCTTTATAAACACTATTAAGTCATTTTATTAAAAACAAAGTTGCAGTACAATTGATTTCATTTTTACATTTATGAACAAACTTTTATTTACAGATTATTATACACTGTATTTAAGTGTTATTATAAATTTTCTGACGATGTACAGTCGCTCAAATAAGTATTCGAACGCTATGGTTGATTACAGAATTCAGAAAAATTATATGGCAACGATTTTTTTTAAAAAATTAGTGATCTGGCAGTACACGAAGGTTGCCAGATCATCATCATCCTCAAGCAGCCATGGGCTACGGAGGTCCAACCAGACTGTGCATTTAATTCTCCAAGCATATCTGTCCTGAGCTATATCTGCTGCATCTGGCCACTGCACACCAATTCTAACAAGGTCCTGTTTGACATTGTCTGCCCACCGCATCCTAGGTCTCCCCTTCTTTCTGAGGCCTTTAGGCACACTGCTCATAACCCTATTCGCCATTCTATAATTATTCATACGGGCAACATGGCCAAACCAACGGAGTCTCTCTCTGCACAATATGTTGCTTAAAGGAGGTAGCCGACTCTTTTGCCTAACTTAATCATAAGTTACAAATTTAAACCACTTAATACCCAAGATGCTGCTTAAGCATCTAGAATCAAAACCCTCTAGTTTCCCGTTATCTTGTTTACAAAGTGTCCAAGTTTCACTACCATAACTAATCCTAAAAAGAACTAAACTATTATACAGTCTAATTTTAGTCTTTAGGTATATACGCCTATTTCTTCACACTCTCCATAGAACCTTAAAAGTCCCGGCAGCAATCCCTATTCGTCTGTTAATCTCATGCCGCACATCACCAGTATCTGTTACATAGCTCCCAAGATAATTAAACTGTGACACCTGCTCAAGACTGCAACTATTCAGATTAACTGAATCACAGCCTGCCTGACCAATTTTCATCACTTTAGTTTTCTCTCTGTTTATAACCAAACCTACTCTACTACCAGTCTCATCAACAGCTCGAATGAAAGAGTTCATCTCATCAACATCATTTGCCGAATGGGCTAAATCATCAGTATAATCTAAATCAGAATTTTTAGTATCTCCAGACCATTTAAGGCCAAAATCTTTCCCTTGAAGTGAATTTCGCATAACATAATCAATAACCAAACTAAAGAGAAAAGGAGACAAAATGCACCCTTATCGAACACCAGAAGTAATGCTAAACCAATTGCTACAAGCCTTACCAACTCTCACACACGACTCAGTGTTATTATAGAAAGCTTTCATTATGTTAACTAACTTGTCAGGTATACCATATGATTTCACAATCAACCACAAATTATGACGATCAACAGAGTCGAAAGCCTTTTTGAAATCAACAAAGCTAACAACCAAAGGTTTCTGAAACTCTAAACATTTCTCAAGAATCTGCCTAAGTGAAAATATCTGATCCACACATCCCCTACCACTTCTGAATCCAAATTGCTCATCACGCAATTGACTGTCAACCAGATTCTTAATTCTATTAAGCGCAATCATTGCAAAGAACTTTACCTGGAACAGAGAGTAGGCTGATACCCCTATAATTATCACAAGAACTGCGATCACCTTTTTTGAATATATGGATAATAATAGCTCTGGTAAAATCCTGAGGAACCATGCCTTCATCATAAAAGATATTCAAAATTTCAGTCATCCAAGTAGTAACTGAAACATTCCCAGCTCTAAGCATTTCCGTAGTAATTTCGTCTACCCCTGGTGATTTATGTAGTTTAAGTTTAGAAATAGCCAAAATGACTTCAGATTGTGTTATAGGGCAAACATTAAAGCCAGTAATGCATCTATCATCATTAAAAACAATGGGAGTGGAACTAACCACATTGTTTAGAATATCACTGAAATGCTCAGCCCACCTAGCCATGACAGAATCCTCACCTTCTATAACCTTACCTTGTTTATCCTTCAATCCCTGTATACCTGTTCGTTTTCTACAACACAAAACATTAACTATCTGGTGTAGCTCTCTGCTGTTTTGCTGTCTAAGTTCTCCCTTAGCTTTGTCAGCCAAGCCATCAAGCCAACGATTCTTATCAGCAACTAACTGATCTTTTACACGTTTATTAAGCTCTCTGTAATGCTTTCTATTAGGACTAATAGGGTATTTATTTAGGATATTCCTGCAGTTCTTTCTATCTGAAATAAGTTCAAGTGCCTTATCACTCAAATAATTCTGTCTCCTCTGCTCCTTTTTTTTCTAAAACAGTACTGTTAGTTTCTGAAAAAGCCTGTTTAAAATGGTCTCATTCTTCTTCAACTTCAGTGCTAAGTAAACCATGACTGTCATAATGACTAAGTAACCTATCATGGTTACTTAGTCATCATATAGTTATGTATGTCGCGGTGTTTGTAATAAGTGTTAGTTATTCTGAATCCATTGAGTTTACTTACCTGTAGGAGACGTTGCCCATTGCCATTGCAGCTACCAATACCAAATGGGGCCTATTACTCCTCCCCAAAGGTCAGAGTCAGTACCAACTTTGGCATTGAAGTCACCTAGAACAAGGGTAATATCTCCTTTCTTGACAGAATTCAAAATATTCTGATGTTGTCCGTAAAACCTATCCTCATCCTCATTGGCATCCTCAATGGGGTCATAACAGCAGAAAACATTCAAGTCTTTAATGCTTGTCTGAAATTTTGCTGTAAAAACCTTTCATTAATGCACTCATATCCTAGAAGAGCATCACTAGCATGTTTGCTGAGAAACAGACTCACGCCTTGGTGATGCTTTCGATCCTCCCTCCCTGCAAAGAGAAATTTAAAGCTATTTTTAAGTATCTCACCTTTACTTATTCATCTGGTCTCTTGGAAGCCTAGAACATCTAGGTTATAGCGCTGGAATTCCAGCGTGAGGACATCAAGAGAATAATCTCTATGTATTGTCCTCACGTTCCTGCAGAGAGAAAATGATTAGTAAGATTTTTTAAAGAAACTAGGTTTATTGAGATAGGTAGGGCCAACAATATCAAACAGCCCCCTGATCGCAGGCATGGGGCAAAAACCTGTTCCCCCTCAGCTAAAGGCTGAAGTCACCGATGCTGGTAGGAACTTCAGGCACCACCTTTTCAAGTGGACTTTTTCAAGAGCCATATGGCCTGCCTGAGACACATTACTCCAGTTTAGGCTTGACGATGCCCAACTAGCTAAGTGAGGTTCAGGTACCTACGATGGCCTCTGATCAGGATTATTCATCAGCTGATATAAGATATCCCATGCCTCTGTTCACTTAAGGCTGGCAAACCAGAAGCAAACAGAAAACACAGCGGCAGATTCTCCCTCAACAGAGGCCCACCAGTGCAGCAAGTCCAGGATCAATAATCAAGCTCAAATCCATAAACAAGTCCAGTCTAGTAGGTATAAATGGTCAGCACCAGGACCCTGTGAAGTTGACCACTCCTCAGCAAGGTTGAAAAAAGTGGCCATAGATGTCCAGATCAGTAGGCCATACTGAACTGGCAGCCCTCCTCTTCCGTTCCCTTCCAAAACAGAATATCTCTTTTGAAAGGTACTAACGGCCTGCAATCACTAATTTTTGAAAAAATTGTTGCCAGATATTTTTTCTGAATTCTGTAATCAACCATAGCGTTTGGATACTTTTTTTTTTGAGGGACTGTAACCTGAAACTTTAGAAAAATAAAAAGTAATTTTTTTTTAAAAAGCTCAGTGTTTTAAACTGAAAATAAAAAAAAATTAAATCTGAATACTAAAAAAAGAAAATTTATTTAGTATATCATAAGAGGACATAGTATTAAGAGGGAATTTCCTAAAAGAATTGTGTAATGAAAGTAGTTTAATGAATTTATCCTGTAGTTAAAAAAAAGACCTGTTTCGTAATAATAAATAATATTAAATAAAGCAACCGCTGGAAAGATGGAAGAAAAAACTACATAAGATAGAAAGAGAAAATGACAGAGAAACAGACGGAAGGACAGATTGGGGAAAGATACATAAAGACAGAAGATAAGACAAATAAGACAAAAAGAGAGAAGGACAGAGAAAGAGAAAGACAGAGAGAGAAAAGAGTGGCAGTCGATAGCACGCCAGGCTCGTAATCCGTAGTTCCCGGGTTCGAATCCCAGCTGGGTCAGCGTTGAGATTTATCTCCGTAAAACTCCCCATACTGCCCACGGTCAATAGGGGATGGGACTTAGGATGGGACTATTAAGCCGTGGCCCCATGTGCGGGAGAGCCATACCCTGTGCACGCTAAAGAACATGCTGGATGGTCTTGACGGAAGACTACAATCTGCCTCCTAAACAGCTGGCCAGGTCACAAGGACACTGAAGGCTTAGAGATGGTTGTGCTAAGCCTTCAGGGTCCTTGTGACCGGGCCATTTAGCCCGTTGTGTGCAAAAAATTTCCGTTTAGAGGTAAAAACAACCCAATCATCCTGTATTTGACAAAAGAATTTTTTTTTGCCAACAAAAAAAATGTAATTTTTATCAATTTGAGACCCCCCCCCCCCCACGCATATTTCCATCGATATGTCAGAACCTGTTTTGAAACTAAGTTTCCGATTTCCGAACCTTTGGATAAAACGAAGAGGATACATTAAATATCATCCCTAGTTTGCTTGATTTTAGTCCATCACTTTTTTCAGGGTTGGGTTGTTTTACCTCTGAGCAGCCCTTTTTTGCACACAATGGGCTAAATGGCCAGGTCACATGGACCCCGAAGGCTCAGAGAAGGTTGGGGGAGGGGACCCACTGGAACAGCTGTTGGGAGGCAGATGTAGCCTCCCGTCAAGGCCATCCAGCGTGTTCTTTAACGTGCACAGGGTATGGCTCTCCCGCACACGGGGCCACGGTTTAACGTCCCATCCGACGGACAGCGGCCTTTCTAAGCCCATCGGTGTCTCCTACTAACCGTGGGCAGGGCGGGGAATTTTGCGGAGATAAATCTCAACGCTGACCCAGCTGGGACTCGAACCCGGGAACTACAGATTACGAGCCTGGCGCGCTACCGACTGAGCCACCCCCACCCCAATAAGAGTGATGACTTCAGTCAGTTTAATCCCTTGTCGAGGAACTATTCCCTGCTAATTTCCCCCCGAAGGTCAAGTCCAGGTTAAGATATTGGAGCGTACTAAAGTTACATATTATGACAGGTTTAAACGTGTGTCTATGTTGCATCAAACACACATTTGGTTAAGTAGAGAAAACGTTCTTCTCTGAAATTAAGTAGCTGAAGTTTTGCACAGACAAAGGGAGGAAGGAGACACACACTCACAAAAAAAAAGATTTTAAAGCACAGAGAATGCAAAAAGGTGAAGGTTAATAGAAAAAAAACAAACTCAAACAACTTTGTGGTGGCGTCTATTTTGGTCGTTTCAAGCAAATGACAGCTCCGCGATAGGCGCAACTGGGTTGGGGGAGGTCAACAGGAAAACATTTCCAGTTAGTGGCATCCAACAATGGCGGATAACAAATGATAAATGCGTAGTGTGCACGTGGTAGACATTCTTTATCCGCGAAGGTTCAGAGCCTGGTTGGTGTAATAGATTTTCTTCTACAATGCTCTGAAAGGAAACGGTTTGCAAAAAAGAAGAAGAGATTTTGCTGTCTGTTGGATCTGGTTCGAGATTACTCGATAAGCGTTATTCATTCCGCTCCGTGAACAAATTTCTTCGTCGTCTTCTCAAGAGGGTTAATTGTTGCGGTTTATCTGCGAGCGCGCATACAGGAGGAAAAGTGGGGAAATATAAAATATGGCTGTCAGAAGTGATTTCCTAGAGAGACGTGGAAAAGTCAACTTTATGCTTAGCCTTTGAAACGAGTGCTGCGATTCTTTTTTTTTTGTTATTTTCTTAAGGCTTCGGAAACTGGATCGAAGTTCTCTTCGTTTTTGTCATTTTTGTAGGTACAGATGCATTGTGGGTCGCTTCTTTTAAGGAAATTGACCGCAAAACTGAAATGTAGGTAGGAAGATGATTTATGGTAATATAAAGGGTGTACAGTCGCTCAAAAAAGTATCCGAACACTACAGTTGATTACAGAATTCAGAAAAAATATCTGGCAACCATTTTTTTTAGAAATTAGTGATCTGGCATCCTTCGTGTCACGTGATTACAGAATTCAGGAAAAATATCTGGAGCGTGTACAGCAACTGTACACGCTCCAGTTACCGTTCACAGCAACGGTAACTGCACACGCTGAATATTTCCGTGAGTGAGCCCACACGATCTAGGTCTTTGTGAGCTCACACGATCCAATGTGCTGTGAACATTAACCGCAACCGCTCCAGTTTGCTGTGAACGGTAACTGCACACGCTCAATATTCATTGCATTATATATTCATACGCATTATATATATTTAAAAATATCCAAACACTACAGTTGATTACAGAATTCAGGAAAAATATCTGGCAACGATTTTTTTTTAGAAATTAATGATCTGGCAACCTCCGTGTCACGTGATTACAGATTTCAGGAATAATATCTGGAGCGTGTACAACAACTGTACACGCTCCAGTTACCGTTCACAGCAACGGTAACTGCACACGCTCAATATTTCCGTGAGTGAGCCCACACGATCTAGGTCTTTGTGAGCTCACACGATCTAGGTCTTTGTGAGCTCACACGATCCAATGAACATTAACCGCAACCGCTCCACTTTGCTGTGAACGGTAACTGCACACGCTCCGTATTCATTGCATTATATAGTCATACGCATTATATATATATTTAAAAATATCCGAACACTACGGTTGATTACAGAATTCAGAAAAAATATCTGGCAACGATTTTTTTTAGAGATTAGTGATCTGACATCCTTCGTGTCACGTGACACGAAGGATCATTTTTCCCACAAAAGTCCTTTTTTCTAATTCTATGTCCACAAGCCATATATTGAGTGATTCTTCGATTAAATGCAATGTTGCCAACTTAGAAAGATGAAATTTCGCAAAATAATTCAAGGAAAAAACGCTGATCAGTTGGCAATAATACTGAATTAACTTTTATCTTTTCTGTTTTATCTTCAGCTGAGGGGGCGGGGGTGGCTCAGTCGGTAGCGCGCCAGGCTCGTAATCTGTAGTTCCCAGGTTCGAGTCCCAGCTGGGTCAGCGTTGAGATTTATCTCCGCAAAATTCCCCGCCCTGCCCACGGTCAGTAGTGGACACCGATGGGCTTTGAAAGGCCGCCGTCCGTCGGATGGGACGTTAAGCCGTGGCCCCGTGTGCGGGAGAGCCATACCCTGTGCACGTTAAAGAACACGCTGGATGGCCTTGACGGGAGGCTACCATCTGTCTCCCAACAGTTGTTCCAGTGGGTCCCCTCCCCCAACCTTCTCTGAGCCTTCGGGGTCCATGTGACCTGGCCATTTAGCCCATGGTGTGCAAAAAAGTGCCGCTCAGAGGTAAAACAACCCAACAACTCTTCAGCTGAGAAAAAAAAAATGTATATTTACCGAGTTACTTTCAAACATAATAATATATATAATTAATATATATTAATATATTTAAGGATATTGTGAGGAAATGACGTGATTGGAAAAGAAACGAAGAAGATTAC
Organism: Ryuthela nishihirai; assembly: GCA_038380435.1. Lineage (NCBI taxonomy): Eukaryota > Metazoa > Arthropoda > Arachnida > Araneae > Heptathelidae > Ryuthela > Ryuthela nishihirai. The sequence goes on along the minus strand of JAWZYU010000029.1, from coordinate 17,870,728 downwards.
GCCTAAGTTATCACGATTCCCCGATGAGTTCTTACTACAACAGACAGACATAATAATAAACATTAATATAATTATTATAGCTATTTTTAAAGAACAATTCGACAAAAAGAATCGTGTAAAATTTTTGTAACGTGCTCATTGAAAGTCACTGTTCCAATCCACGCGAAATATTTTTGCTGGTGACATCGCCATAATAAGACCTTTTTCATAATAATATATTTTTTCGCTATAGCTGTATAAGGATGTACACTACAGGAAATAAAAAATGCCACATTTGCAAGAAGTTATGCAAATGTGACGAAATTTAGGGAGGCGGTAGTATATGGAAATCCATGGATATAATTGGGTTTGCAGGACGATTGAAAAGATTGGACAGGCGCAAGCTGACGTCACAGGTGCGGAGCAGTCAAACACAGGTAATGGCAACCAAAGCTCTCTGGTTGATAAAAAGTTGTGGAAATTGTTCTAATCCGCTAAAGATGCTCTTACGGAGACGTCGACAGCCGTTCCAACAGTTAACAGACTTTGGGAGTGGAAGAATCATCGGCCTTAGAGAAGCTGGAGTCATCGTACAGAGATGTGGCGAACCTTGTTGGCTGCAATTCCAGCACCATCGTACATATATGGCGCAAGTGGGTTCAAGGAGGATCCAGCACACGCCGACAATGATCAGGAAGACGACATATGACCACGGAGTGACAGGCCAGCCATTTGCGACCCATGGCATTGCGTGACACATTCGCTACTACAAAGCAATGGGGCTGGCAACAGGTAACAACACATCGAATACCTACCAGGCTGACAGTAAACAACAAGCGTTTAGAGTTTTCATTGCGAGCCTATCATCCAGCACTGCGTTTGTCCCTCACATCTGCCCACATGCAAGCATGTATTCAGTGGTGTCGCCTCAGACAGAACTGGAACGAACAAGAATGGAGTACCGTGGTGTTTTGTGACGAATCTCGTTTTTGTTTTGATTTTTGTTTTGGTCAGCACGACGGTAGACGTGTTCTCAGTCATCCAGGGGAAAGGAACGCCACCTAGTGCCTCGACGTCGTCACACAGCTCCTGCACCTGGTATCTTGGTGTGGGGTGCCATTAGTCGGACATCTCGTTCAGAATTGGTTATTATAAGGATCTCTAACTCCCCAACAATATGTTACCAACGTTTTGCAGCCAATGGCTGCCCCCATTTGTTCAGCAGCACGGAACCTTTTACCAAAAAGATAACTCCCGTCCCCACACTGCACGCGTTAGTTTGCAGAATCTACACGAGCAAAACGTTCAGGTACCACCATGGCCAGCCGGACTTTTCACTTATTGAATACGCCTGGGACATGATGGGCTGATAGCTCCAACAACAACCAGGAGGTGTACCAACCACTATCGCTGAAATGGAACAGCGATTTCGGCTATTTGGCGTTCTATCCCTCAGGAGGACATTATAGAGCTGTACGATAACCTTTCCCGCCGTGTTCATGAATGCATTGCTGCGCCCGGTGGTTCAACATCATACTAATTATATCAGTTTTTATACGTCGTTAAGGCATGGCTCCGAGTGCTGAAGAGCCATGTTCTGTGTATGCTAAAGAACAGATGGCTATAATAATAGCTGTTCAGGGGGTTTCTTGGGTTCCCTGTGACCTTTCTATTTAGCCCATTGTGTGGAAAAAAAGTGCCGCCCAGAGGAAAACAACCCACCCACTTCTAAAGACATCTGCAGAAAAAAGAAAGCAGAGGTATCCCAGCTTATACGTCAGAGGTCAGGGAGGCAGAAGAACAAAAAGATTGTGTGGCGAAGTGGGCGGGTTGATCGCGTAAAGTGCCCTTTAAATCTCTTTGGAGAAAATCTCACCAAGAAGGAAAGAAACGAAAAGGAGGAAGAAGGATACTGCGAGTATGTTCACTACTCATCTTGGCTCGAACATCACCAGCGATTGCTTCACCAGAGGTTGAACACCATCACTACCACCCACTATCAGCAGTGTCCTTTCAAATCGAAACCCCTTGCAGAAGAAGGAGGCGCTTAATGCCGACGCAGAGTCGAGGTTTGGAAGGAAAGTGCAGATTGACGACTCGACGCTTTCGCACAAGATGGATAAAAGACGGATGAGGAGGGGAAGAAAAAGAGGAGAGAACGAAAGACAAGGCGACTACGAACGGACGGGAAGGAGACAGATAGAGAGAAAGGATGTTGTGGACCTAACTTCTTTCTCTTTTCCTAACAGTAGCTGGGTCTGCCGCAAATCTTGCGACGTTTGGCCGTCTCGCTGCCGAACCGATTTGGCGGCCGAAGTGATTGATCAGTGCGTCGTGTGGCCAGGATGAAAGTTTTCTGGAAGAAAAGTCCACCGAGCGAGACCTCAGCTGTTCGAGGGTCAGATAAAGTTTCCTGCTGCCGGTGTGGACACTTTAGGTGACAGAGGTTCTTTTTCTTTTCCGGTAGAGTGATGTCGAAATCAGGGACCTATTTATAGAGGGGGCGGGGAGATGGATTCTCTTCACACTACTCCCACCCCTCTATCCGACAAAAAAATTCTTGAACGAAGCATTTTTTTTTGCGTGAAAAGATAGATGGATGGATGGTTATCGGAAATTCAGAATTTTGATCTGAGAATGCGGTTTTTCCAAGAAGGAAGAGAAAATGTATCGAGGCAGATTTGCTGTTGAAATCAAGTCACCAACAGCTAGACCATCCCAGTTCTGTAGATGCGAATCAATATTCGGAGAACACTTGGATTTTTTATCGATATATCAAATATGCTATCTGTTGCAGTTCTCGCGCATGTTGAATATGTGTGTGCAACGCTAGATCCTTTGGGTCTGTATAGCGCATTGCAACACATGAGGGGCGGGGATGGCTCAGTCGGTAGCGCGTCAGGCTCGTAATCTGTAGTTCCCAGGTTCGAGTCCCAGCTGGGTCAGCGTTGAGATTTATCTCCGCAAAATTCCCCGCCCTGCCCACGGTCAGTAGGGGACACCGATGGGCTTGGAAAGGCCGCCGTCCGTCGGATGGGACGTCTCCGTGTGCGGGAGGGCCATACCCTGTGCACGTTAAAGAACACGCTGGATGGCCTTGACGGGAAAAACATTGCCAAGTTTCTTCAAAAAAAAGATGATATTATTTTATTTAAATAATGTTAATTGAAAAAAAGAAACTTTACTACATACATATGTATTTTTAATATGTTTATATTCTGTGTATTATTATTTTGTATGTATTAATTTGTTTATAATAAAAGCTGTGCTTCATCTTTATTTCCATTTGTTTTTTTTTTGTTTTGCGGCCCGCGATTTAATATATAATACTTAATATGGCCCTCGGTGGTTAACGGGGCGAGGGTGGCTCAGTCGGTGGCGCGCCAGGCTAGTAATCTGTAGTTCCCTGGTTCGAGTCCCAGCTGTAGTTCCCAGGTTCGAGTCCCAGCTGGGTCAGCGTTGAGATTTATCTCCGCAAAATTCCCCGCCCTGCCCACGGTCAGTAGGGGAGACCGATGGGCTTGGAAAGGCCGCCGTCCGTCGGATGGGACGTTAAGCCGTGGCCCTGTGTGCGGGAGAGCCATACCCTGTGCACGTTAAAGAACACGCTGGATGGCCTTGACGGGAGAATACCATCTGTCTCCTAACAGCTGTTCCAGTGGGTCCCCTCTCCCAACTTTCTCTGAGCCTTCGGGGTCCATGTGACCTGGCCATTTAGCCCATGGTGTGCAAAAAAGTGCCGCTCAGAGGTAAAACAACCCAACCCTCGGTGGTTAACGAGTTTGACATGCCTGGTCTCATCATCATCATCATCATCATCATCATCAACCTAAAGCAGCCATGGGCTACGGAGGTCCAACCAGACCGTGCAATTTAGTTCTCCAAGTAAGTTTATCCTGAGCTACATCTACTACATCTGGCCACTGCACACCAATTTTAACAAGGTCCTGTTTGACATTGTCTGCCCACCGCATCCTAGGTCTCCCCTTCTTTCTGAGGCCTTTAGGCACACTGCTCATAACCCTATTCGCCAATCTATAAGTATTCATACGGGCAACATGGCCAAACCAACGGAGTCTCTCTCTGCACAATATGCTGCTTAAAGGAGGTTGCAAACTCCTTTGCCTAACCTCATCATTAGTTACAAAGTTGAACCACCTAATGCCCAAGATACTGCGTAAGCATCTGGAATCAAAAGCATCTAGTTTCCTGTTATCTTGTTTACAAAGTGTCCAAGTTTCACTACCATAACTAACCCTAGAAGGAACCAAACTATTATACAGTCTAATTTTAGTCTTTAGGTGTATACGCCTATTTCTCCACACTCTCCATAGATTCTTAAAAGTCCCGGCAGCAATCCCTATTCGTCTGTTAATCTCATGCCGCACATCACCATTATCTGTTACATACCTCCCAAGATAATTAAACTGTGACACCTGCTCAAGACGGCAACCATTCAGATTAACTGAATCACAGTCTGCCTGACCAATTTTCATCACTTTAGTTTTCTCTCTGTTTATAACCAAACCTACTCTACTACCAGTCTCATCAACAGCTCGAATGAAAGAGTTCATCTCATCAACATCATTTGCCAAAAGTGCTAAATCATCAGCATAATCTAAATCAGAAATTTTCGTATCTCCAGCCCATTTAAGGCCAAAAGCTTTCCCTTGAAGTGAATTTCGCATAACATAATCAACAACCAAACTAAAGAGAAAAGGAGACAAAATGCACCCTTATCGAACACCAGAAGTAATGCTAAACCAATTGCTACAAGCCTTACCAACTCTCACACACGACTCAGTGTTATTATAGAGAGCTTTCATTATGTTAACTATCTTGTCTGGTATACCATATGATTTCACAATCAACCACAAATTATGACGATCAACAGAGTCGAAAGCCTTTTTGAAATCAACAACGCTAGCAACCAAAGGTTTCTGAAACTCTAAACATTTCTCAGGAATCTGCCTAAGTGAAAATATCTGATCCACACATCCCCTACCACTTCTGAATCCACATTGCTCATCACGCAATTGACTGTCAACCAGATTCTTAATTCTATTAAGCACAATCATGGAAAGAACTTTACCTGGAACAGAGAGTAGGCTAATACCCCTTATAGTTATCACAAGAACTGCGATCACCTTTTTTGAAAATAGGGATAACAATAGCTCTGGTAAAATCCTTAGGAACCATGCCTTTATCATAAAAAATATTCAGAATTTCAGTCATCCAAGTGGTAACCGAAACATTCCAGCTCTAAGCATTTCTGTAGTAATTTCATCTACCCCTGGGATTTATGAAGTTTAAGTTTAGAGATAGCCATAATAACTTCGGATTGTGTTACAGGACCAACATTAAAGCCACCAATGCATCTATCATCATTGCAAACAATGGGAATAGAACTAACCACATTGTTTAGAGTATCACTAAAATGCTCAACCCACCTAGCCGTGACAGAATCCTCACCTTCTATAACGTTACCTTGTTTATCCTTCAATACCTGTATACCTGTCCGTTTTCTACCACACAAAACATTAACTATCTGGTACAGCTCTCTGCTGTTGTGCTGTCTAACTGCTTCCTCGGCTTGTCAGCCAAACCATCAAGTCAAAGATTCTTATCAGCAGCTAACTGATCTTTTACACGTTTATTAAGTTCTCTGTAATGCTTTCTATTAGGACTAGTAGGGTATTGATTAAGGACATTCCTGCAGTTCTTTCTTTCTGAAATAAGCTCAAGTGCCTTATCACTCAGATAATTCTGCCTCTTCTGCTCCTTTTTTGCTAAAAGAGTACTGTTAGTGTCCAAAAAAGCCTGTTTAAAACGATCCCATTCTTCCTCAACTTCAGTGGTAAGCATACCATGACTGTCATAATGACTAAGTAACCTATCATGGTAAGCTTTGGCTATAACTGGGTCTTTCAGAGCTTCAGTATTAAAAGCAAATTTTTTAACCCTAGCACAACACTTTTTAAGTTTAAGTTGCAAGACACTTTTAACTAGGTAATGGTCAGATCCAATTTCAGCTCCCCTATATGCCCTGGTATTTCTAACAGAACTAGCCCATTTGCTGTTAATTAATATATAATCAATCATATTCCTATGCAGCCCATCAGGTGAAACCCATGTGTACTTATGTATGTCGCGGTGTTTGTAATATGTGTTAGTTATTCTGAAACCATTGAGTTTACTTACCTGTAGGAGACGTTGCCCATTGCAGCTACCAATACCAAAAGGGCCAATCACCCCTCCCCAAAGGTCAGAGTCAGTATCAACTTTGGCATTGAAGTCACCAAGAACAAGGGTAATATCTCCTTTCTTGACAGAATTCAAAATATCCTGAAGTTGTTCATAAAACCTATCCTTCTCATCCTCATCGGCATCCTCAGTGGGGGCATAACAGCAGATAACATTCAGGTCTTTAATGCTTGTCTGAAATTTTGCTGTAAGAAACCTTTCATTAATGCACTCATATCCTAGAAGAGCATCACTAGCGTGTCTGCTGAGAAGCAGACCCACGCCTTGGTGATGCTTATTGTCGTCCCTCCCTGAAAAGAGAAATTTAAGATTATTTTTAAGAATCTGACCTTTATCTGTCCATCTGGTCTCTTGCAAGCCGAGAATATTTAAATTATAATGGTGGAATTCTTGTGTGAGGACATCAAGAGAAAAAGCTCTGTGCAGAGTCCTCACATTCCAACTACCTATGGAGAGAAAATGGTTAGTGGGATGTTTAAAGAAACTATGTTTATTGAGAGAGGGAATGCCGACAATATCAAACAGCCCCCTAATCGCAGACATGGGGCAAAGACCCGTTCCCCCACCACTAAAGGCTGAAGCCATCTACACTGGAAGACTTCCTCCAATGTAGAATTTGACGATGCCAATAGAAGCAAAGAGTTCAGGTGCCTGCGATGACTTCTGCTCAGGATTATTCACCAGCTGATAAACATATCCTGTGAATCTATTCACTTGGGGCTGTCAACCCACAAACAAACAGAAAACACAGCGGAAGACTTTCCCTCCACAGAAGCCCACCAGTGCAGCAAAATCAGGATCCATAATCAAGCTCAGAGCCATATATCTGTCCAGTCCAGTAGGTTTATATGGTCAGCACCAGGACCCTGTGTGGTTGACCACTCCTCAGCAGGGTAGAAAAAAAAGAAAACTAGCCATAGTTGTCCAGATCAGTAGGCCACACTAATCTGGCAGCCCTCCTCTTCCGTTCACTTCCACAAGAGAGTATCTCTTTTGAAAGGTACTAAAGGTCTGCACCACGAGAAGGCGGGGTCGGACATTAGGTGCTAGGCCTGGCCGATTCTATGCATCATCACGGGGATTGATGCATAGTTGTCCTTCCAGTGACTACCTAGCTACCATTTACAGACCAGTCTATAAGAAGTAATTAATTGCATCCTCTTAGGTCTGAGGGAGCGAGGTACTCACTCAGGAGATGCGTTAGTGTCTCAGTCGGTAGCGGGCCAGGCTCGTAATCTGCAGTTCCCAGGTTCGAGTCCCAACTGGGTCAGCCTTGAGATTATCTCGGCAAAATTCTCCGCCTTCCCCACGGTCAGTAGGGGGACACCGATGGGCTTGGAAAGGCCGCCGTCCCATGTCCGGGTGAGCCATTCCCTGTGCACGTTAAAGAACACCCTGGATAGACTTGAAAGGCAACCACTACCATCCATTTACCAACAGCTGTTCCAGTGAGTCCCTTCCACCAACCTTCTCTGAGTCTTCGAACTCCTTGTGACTTGGCCAATTATCCCATTATATGCAAAAAAAGTGACGCTCAGAGGTAAAACAACCTATTCCTGAGGTTTCAGAATTGCAGACCAAAAAAAAAATCCGAAACACAATTTGATTCGCGAAACAATGTAGCATAGCCTATTGGAGTTCACATTTACAAATTCGTGTATTCCTTAAAGTGGAGATGCCAGATCGAGAATGGAAAGAAGACAGGAATCTCATTAACCAGGTCACGACACGTTTAGTCTTCCTTTCATCCCCCCCCCCCATCATTTACCTCCCCGCTTTCTCTCAACTTTTTCCGCATCCTGTACAGCAATCGCGTCACCCAGCCAAGCCAATTTGCCTTCAGTTCACTTGAAGCTACACCTCCCCCCCCCCCCATTCCAACACACACAGCTACTCCTCCCCCCTGCTCCCACCATAAAGGGAAGCCCGGTTCAACCCCAATTAAGCCAACTGCTAATCCCGTTGCATTATTAAGGACGACGACTCAAGTGGTGCGACAGAACACGTGTCCCAGAAATGGTCGGTAGCTGGGAAAGGTAGTTGAGGTTGGGGAAGTGGGGGGGGGGGGGCTGCAGACGCTAGAAGGAGTAGGAGTGGCGGTAGTTGGAGGGTGGGAGTGGTAGAGACTCGGCGTGAATCAGGGTTGTTGTTGAACGAGTGTGTGCATGCATGTGTGTGTGTGTGCTCTACTGAAGTCTATACCTAAGCCGTCTCTCAGCAGCGTTCAGACCTCCCTCCGCATTTAACCAGGACAAGTCTCTTTAGCGCAGTGTCCCTCAGTTCTCCAGCTAATCCATCACAGGAGAGGCTTGTCGACATTTTTCATAATTGAACATACGTTAGGTGTTGCACGCCACCTTCCAAAGCACGTTGAGGTTGATGTTAATTAATGCAAGCGTTAGAAAAACGGCTCCTGCTCGCCCGTTTTTCTTTCCCCTTTCCTAAATTTGCCTCCTCCTTTCTCTTCGATTCCTCCCCCCCCCCCGAACCTTGCTTGCACTTAATCATGGCTCGCGAATTAATGCAAATATTAATTTACTCGAGTTGTTGTGTGTCTTGTTTTTATCGTCTTTTCCTTCAGCTTCTTGTCAACGAGACAAAAATGCTTTTCATAAGCTCAAGAATCTTAGGTAGAGTGTTGAAAGGGGGATGTTTCCGGTTTTCATCTGGGTTCAACAGGTGCGCCTAAATTACTGGGGTTCATTAGGAACTCATTTTTCAAACTTTCTTTTTCTATTGCGATGTGGCGAGCGTGTGTTGGTAAAATTTTGCGATACTCTCTCAGATTCTATCACTTTCCATTCATATTCTGCTTTTTTGTGGTTGCAATTTCATTTGGGTTGTTTACCTCTGAGCGGCACTATTTTGCACACCATGGGCTAAATGGCCAGGTCACAAGGACCCCGAAGGCTCAGAGAAGGTTGGAGGAGGGGACCCACTGAAACAGCTGTTGGGAGACAGATGGTAGCCTCCCGTCAAGGCCATCCAGCGTGGTCTTTAACGTGCATAGGGTATGTCTCTCCCGTACACGGGGTCACTGCTTAACGTCCCATCGGACGGACGGTGGCCTTTCCAAACTCATCAATGTCCCCTACTGACCGTGGGGAAGGCGGGGAGTTTTGGGGAGATAAGTCTCAACGCTGACCCAGCTGGGACTCGAACCTAGGAAGTGCAGATAACGAGCCTGGCGCGCTACCCACTGAACCACCCCCTCCCCTGCAATTTTAGTGCTAGTTAAGTAGTTTAATGAATGAAACAGATTTTTTATTTGCTTTATATCTGATTAGTTTAAAATATGCATTTGCGGTTAGATAGAAAAAAAATTATATATTTTAATGCATTTGTAAATGATAACTTTTCAAATTATTGATAAAAAGAGAAACTGAAAATGTTGGGTTGTTTTACCTCTGAGCGACACTATTTTGCAAAATAATGGGCACACTGTGGCCGCTTGCCCACGGCTAAACATCCCATCCGATGGACGGCGTCCTCGCTTTTCTAACTGCGAGTCATCGACGGAATCACGGCAATTTCTTCGCGAGTCATCGACGGAATCACGGTATTTTTTGACTGCGAGTCATCGACGGAATCACGGAAAATTGGACTGGCGACGACGGACGACGTCACCAGTCCACTTTTCTGGACTGGATGGACGGCGGACTGGGAAAAGTTGAGGCCTAACAGAAAACAGACATTGAGGTTGCGAAGCAACGTACAAGGTACCTTTCGAAATGATCTACATTGCTATAATGTTATCTAAATCTGTAATTTCATTCACATCTTGGATACTGGAACTTTCGAATTTTGAACCGTGCCAAGCATTTATTGCCAATAGGGTTACGTAGCATTATGGTCTAAATTCATATTGCAACTCTGTACAAAATTTGTGCCGAAAGTCTTCCATGTTTTAATGGGTAAATTCGAGTTTTTTTTTTATAAAAAAAAAAACATGATATTCGCTACTTAATTATCAGATATTTTGGACAAATGTCCAAGTTCTTAGCTCTCGTGATTTCGTGGATGGTTGGCTGAGGGGTCCCATTGGGATCCAAACTGTTGGGAAAAGGGTATCAGCATCCCATCAAGAACATCCAGCTTGTTCTTTATTGTGCACAAGGAATCACGGCTTAAGTCCCATCCGACGGATGGCATCCTTTTCAATCCCAACAGTGACCCCTATTCACTGTGGGCAGGGCGGGGGAATTTAGTAAATTAAAATCTCTACACTTGCCCAGTTGGAACCCGAACCTGAGAATTGCAGATTACGAGCCTGACTCGGAGCGGCTTGCGGCTACGCAGCCTCATTTCCAGCAGGGTTCGATGTATTGTGTGCTGTGTTACATTACTTCTGTCACCAGCATTCAAATTACGGCTGAGTTGCGCCACAGTATCCCTTCTGTTGGCTCTTACCATATGGGATAGTCTTCGCTCACCTCTAGCATCGATGAGCCGTGGTTGGCCCACACCTTGCCGGCAGTTCGTGGTATTTCCTTCTCGGACCACTTTTTGAAGGTACTAACCACGGCTTACCGTGAGTACACCACAAGCCTTGCCGTCTCGGAAATGCTCTGACCCAGTCGTCTGGCCATTACAATTTGGCCTTTGTCAAACTCACTTAGGTCCGCTGTCTTTCCCATCTGAAGAACAAGAATAACACTGATTAATAGAGCTCAGTATCAGATGTTATTTATACCATTTCATGACTTTCACACGCGCCGTCGTTTACCTGCAGTTGCTTCGATTTGCACAGACGATATGGTCATAATATTTCGTCTCTTCGGTGTATATACATTTTCATTATCACTCCAGTTTGAAGGTTATATATTTTATTACCATTCCAGTTTGAAAGTTACATAGATATTTTTATTAGCATCCAGCTTGATGGTCATTTATACATATTTTGATTACCATTTCAACTGGAAGTTTATATACATATTTTTCATTATGAAATGAAAAATCTTTATCTAATTCAACCGATAGAAGTATAAGACTTTATGGTAAACGTCCCAACGAATTGGGTTGTTTTACCTCTGAGCGGCACTTTTTTGCACACCCTGGGCTAAAAGGCCAGGTCACATGGACCCCGAAGGCTCAGAGAAGGTTGGGGGAGGGGACCCATTGGAACAGCTGTTGGGAGACAGATGGTAGCCTCCATTCAAGGCCATCCAGAGTGCTCTTTAACGTGCACAGGGTATGGCTCTCCCGCACACGGGGCCACGACTTAACGTCCCATCCTATGGACGGCGACCTTTCCAAGCCCATCGGTGTCTTCTACTAACCTAGGGCAGGGCGAGGAGTTTTCAACGGGGTGGCCTCACAACAAACTGGAGAATGTGCAGTAACACTCTCGACTTTGCTCTGACGCCACCTCCATTTTTTGATGTTGTTTTACCTCTGAGCGGCACTTTTTTGCACACCATGGGCTAAATGGCCAGGTCACAAGGACCCCGAAGGCTCAGAGAAGGTTGGGGGAGGGGATCCACTGGAACAGATGTTGGAAGACAGATGTTTGCCTCCAGTCAAGGCCATCCAGCATGTTCTTTAACGTGCACAGGGTATGGCTCTCCCGCACACGGGGCCACGGCTTAACGTCCCATCCGATGGACGGTGGCCTATCCAAGCCCATCGGTGTCCCCTACTGACCGTGGGCAGGGCGGGTAATTTTGCGGAGATAAATCTCAACGCTGACCCAGCTGGGACTCGAACCTGCGAACTACAGATTACGAGCCTGGCGCGCTACTGACTGAGCCACCCCCGCCCCACGTCCCAACTAAACTCTAGCAGTTAGAAACAAAACATCACCCATTTTATCTAGTAGAGCTACTTTCTATAAAAGAACTATCTGCGATTCCGCTGTTTAAATAAGACGACCCATTCAGCATCGCACCGACCTAGGGAGTGGCATCAATTTCCTTAACGGTCCTTTTCTCTCTGATCTCCCATGGAGGAAAAGATACATCCGGGATAGGAAACTAAATGACCGTTTTCTGCCCCCTAAAGATTACTAAGCTTTTGCATTTTTTATTACGCCAAAGTAATCGCCATAAAGAATTTATTGCTCTCGTTAAACATTAAAGGTCCTTACCTCCATGACGTTAGTGTAATTTAGATATTTCGTGTGCAGCAATGACAACATATGGAGCAGAAGTGAAGAGATTAAAGATCTAACATTTCGCTTGTATTTCTAGCGGTTGCTTATGAAGATCATTTTGTTGATTTTATACAGATCTTCAAGTTTCAGCATTGGATACGGAGGGAGAAGGGAAGTTTTCTTTTATTTTTAACAGGGAGTAAAAAATGCAAAAAAAAAGAGGTTCCGATTTCTGAACTACATTTTTGTGCATAAAATGGCTCATTTGGAAGATGCAAAAGAATTGCAAAACAATAAATCTGGAGGTATTGATGAAATAAAATAAAAACTATTAAAGCTATCAGTAGTAAAGAATCACAGGATATTTCTTGTAGACATAGAACTCATGAATTGATAAAAAAAATTGAAGACGGCGCTACTGTGCGAACAAATAAAAAAATCCGGAAAGTTTATATGGTCACACAAGCTGAGAAAAGGTTAGCAATTGGTGGTGTAGTGGTAGCATAACAGGCATGTTTCCTGGAGGCGTGGGTTCGAATCCCACTCATGGCAAAACCAATTTTTTTCAGCTTATTAATTTATTAAAGCTATATTTTTGGAAGAAAATATATTTTGTGATTTTTGATTAATAGATAGCGAGTGGTTAGCGCGCTTGGCTACTGATCTACGGAACCTGGGTTCGAGCCCCGGGTTGGGTTGGGTTGTTTCACCTCTGAGCGGCACTTTTTTGCACACCATGGGCTAAATGGACAGGTCACATGGACCCCGAAGGCTCAGAGAAGGTTGGGGGAGGGGACCCACTGGAACAGCTGTTGGGAGACAGATGGTAGCCTCCCGTCAAGGCCATCCAGCGTGTTCTTTAACGTGCACAGGGTATGGCTCTCCCGCACACGGAACCACGGCTTAACGTCCCATCCGACGGACGGCGGTTTTTTCAAGCCCATCGGTGTCCCCTACTGACCGTGGGCAGGGCGGGGAATTTTGCGGAGATAAATCTCAACGCTGACCCAACTGGGACTCGAACCTGGGAACTAGAGATTACGAGCCTGGCGCGCTACCGACTGAGCCACCCCCGCCCCTCGAGCCCCGGGTAAGCCATGGATGTTTGTGTTGTTTTTCTGCTGAGGTCCCGCCATCCTCAGAGATCTTTTATTATGGCTTATTAAACTTTGAGGCTCCTGTCAGACCTCTGCGGTTGGGTTGGGTTGTTTTACCTCTGAGCGGCACTTTTTTTGCACACCATGGGCTAAATGGCCAGGTCACATGGACCCCGTAGGCTCAGAGAAGGTTGGGAGAGGGAACCCACTGGAACAGCTGTTAGGAGACAGATGGTAGCCTCCCGTCAAGGCCATCCAGCGTGTTCTTTAACGTGCACAGGGTATGGCTCTCCCACACACGGGGCCACGGCTTAACGTCCCATCCGACGGACGGCGGCCTTTCCAAGCCCATCAGTGTCCCCTACTGACCGTGGGCAGGGCGGGGAGTTTTGCGGAGATAAATCTCAAAGCTGACCCAGCTGGCACTCGAACCTGGGAATTGCAGATTACGAGCCTGGTGCGCTACCGACTGAGCCACCCCCGCCCCAATCCTCTGCGGCAAGCAGAGGATTGAGGGGGTAATTTATAAATCTTTTCATAAAGGGATTTTTACAAATGTTTTAAAAACAGCTCTAGTAATATCAATTTGTAAAGGGAGTAGAAGGGCCAGCTTAGATAATTATCATCCTATTTTACTTTTAAATTTTACAAAAGAATATAATAAATTGAATAAATGTAAAAGTATGAACTATTTAGATATATTAATTTAAAAAAAAACCACTTCTGTGTTAGAAGAAGTAGAGCCAATTTTTATAGATAGATTTTTATAGATATGAAATGCAAGTGCCAATTTTGGCACTTGCATTTCATATCTATAATAACTTAAATAATGGATAGAAAACAATAACTTAAATAATGGATGGAAAACAATAACTCAAATAATGGGTGGAAAACAATAACATAAATAATGGATGGAAAACAATAACTTAAATAATGGATGGAAAACAATAACTAAAATAATGGATGGAAAACAATAACATAAATAATGGATAGAAAACAATAACTCAAATAATGGATGGAAAACAATAACTCAAATAATGGGTGGAAAACAATAACATAAATAATGGATGGAAAACAATAACTTAAATAATGGATGGAAAACAATAACTAAAATAATGGATGGAAAACAATAACTTAAATAATGGATAGAAAACAATAACTCAAATAATGGATGGAAAACAATAACTCAAATAATGGGTGGAAAACAATAACATAAATAATGGATGGAAAACAATAACTTAAATAATGGATGGAAAACAATAACTAAAATAATGGATGGAAAACAATAACTTAAATAATGGATTGAAAACAATAACTCAAATAATGGGTGGAAAACAATAACTTAAATAATCGGTGGAAACAATAACATAAATAATGGATGGAAAACAATAACTTAAATAATGGAGGAAAACAATAACTTAAATAATGGAAAACAATAACATAAATAATGGATAGAAAACAATAACTTAAATAATGGATGGAAAACAGTAACTTAAATAATGGGTGGAAAACAATAACATAAATAATGGATGGAAAACAATAACTTAAATAATGGATGGAAAACAATAACTTAAATAATGGATAGAAAACAATAACAGAAATAATGGATGGAAAACAATAACTTAAATAATGGATGGAAAACAATAACATAAATAATGGATGGAAAACAATAACTTAAATAATGGATGGAAAACAATAACTTAAATAATGGATGGAAAACAATAACTTAAATAATGGATGGAAAACAATAACATAAATAATGGATGGAAAACAATAACATAAATAATGGATGGAAAACAATAACTTAAATAATGGATGGAAAACAATAACTCAAATAATGGATGGAAAACAATAACTTAAATAATGGATAGAAAACAATAACATAAATAATGGATGGAAAACAATAACTTAAATAATGGATGGAAAACAATAACATAAATAATGGATGGAAAACAATAACATAAATAATGGATGGGAAACAATAACTTAAATAATGGATAGAAAACAATAACAGAAATAATGGATGGAAAACAATAACTTAAATAATGGATGGAAAACAATAACTTAAATAATGGATAGAAAACAATTATAACTCTCTCTAGACATAAAAAAAAGCCTTTGATACTATTTCTCCTAATTACTACATAAAATTGAAAATTGAGGTTTTCGACTAAACATGAAATAGTGGTTTATGACTTATTTAAAAGATAGAAAGCAAAGAGTTAAAATTGAAAACTGAATTAGCGATGAATTAAATCTTACTTCTGGGGTACCCCAAGGATCGGTCTTAGGTCCTGTCAGGCACTGACAGCTGAACCCTACTTCAAATACTTCAATTTGTGTAATCAACAACAGGAAACAGATGTCATAAATCTGTCCATGCAATGGTCCAGGGTTAATCCTAAAGCGGTAGAAGGGCCAGGATAAGCTGAGTTAACGTTTTATTGCTGTGACACCTAGCACAGGTGTTGCTTACTTGTAAAGTGGGGGGGGGGGAGAGAGAAAACCACCGACGTGTTCACCTTGTGTGGGTGACGGAGCTGATTGTCACCTGACCGAAGGACAAGCGATTACCTTGAGTGAGTGGTGACTTTGGCAGAGGAGAACGACACCAGACTTGGGAGGAGACAAGACGCAGCTTCAGCGAGGAGAAGACGATTTTCTGCGGTCAGAAACGCTCTGTGACTTGCTGCAGGTGAGATGCCCTGTCCTATTAAATGATCGATACTCCTCTCTCCTTCATTGGTACTACATAGTAATAACGTGCATTATGGGTTGGGTTGTTTACCTCTGAGCGGCACTTTTTTCCACAACATGGGCTAAATGGCTAGGTCACAAGGACCCCGAAGGCTCAGAGAAGGTTTGGGGAGGGGACCCACTGGAACAACTGTTGGAAGACAGATGGTTGCCTCCAGTCAAGGCCATCTAGCGTGTTCTTTAACATGCACAGGGTATGGCTCTTCCACACACGGGGCCACGGCTTAACGTCCCATCCGACGGGTTGGGTTGTTTTACCTCTGAGCGGCACTTTTTTGCACACCATGGGCTAAATGGCCAGGTCACAAGGACCCGGAAGGCTCAGAGAAGATTGGGGGAGGTTACCCACTGGAACAGCTGTTGGGAGACAGATGATAGCCTCCCGTCAAGGCCATCCTGCGTTTTCTTTAACGTGCACAGGGTATGGCTCTCCCGCACAAGGGGCCACGGCTTAACGTCCCATCCGACGGACGGCGGCCTTTCCAAGCCCATCGGTGTCCCCTACTGACCGTGGGCAGGGCGGGGAATTTTGCGGAGATAAATCTCAACGCTGACCCAGCTGGGACTCGAACCTGGAAACTACAGATTACGAGCCTGGCGAGCTACCGACTAAGCCCCCCACCCCATCCGACGGACGGCGGCCTTTCCAAGCCCATCGATATCCCCTACTGACCGTGGGCAGGGCGGGGAATTTTGAGGAGATAAGTCTCAACGCTGACCCAACTGGGACTCGAATCTGGGAACTGTAGATTACGAGCCTGGCGCGCTACCGACTGAGCCACCCCCGCCCCAACGTGCCCTACGAAAAAAGTCCTACGCGGTGACAAGTCATCTTAACAATAGCGCAACTGCCCCCTGAATGCCTCTCCGTAACTTGATTATTTAACAAATGTATCTTATTGTTTTGAATTTATTTGACTGTTGATTAATAACTGAGAGCAGCAGGGATAGGCTAACTTTTGCTGCCGAACACAGGATCCAGCAATCAAGTGAAAATGAAACTGAGAGGGACATAAAAATTCTCACAGGTCCCATATTATTTTAATTTATATTAATGATTTATGCAAATTAATTTAAATGGTAGAATTATTTCTTTTGCTGATGATACTGCTATTATATATTTGGGTGATAAAAATCAGTTTTAAGTAATGATTAATGAAGATTTCAAGAAAGTTAACTGTTGATTTGCACAAAACAGATTATTACTTAATGATAGGAAAACTAAGTACGTGTATATAAGACAAAGAGAAAATTAGAATAATATTTTTATAGACAAATTAATTTTTCATGGAGATATCTGTAATGAGGTTATTTATAATTGTATTGTTGGATTGGATTGTTTTACTTCTGAGCGGCACTTTTTTGCACACCATGGGCTAAATGGCCAGGCCACAAGGACCCCGAAGGCTCAGAGAAGGTTGGGGGAGGAGACCCACTGGAACAGCTGTTGGGAGACAGATGGTAGCCTCCCGTCAAGGCCATCCAGCGTGTTCTTTAACGTGCACAGGGTATGGCTCTCCCGCACACGGGGCCACGACTTAACGTCCCATCCGACGGACGGCGGCCTTTTCAAGCCCATCGGTGCCCCCTACAGAGCGGGGAAATTTTGCGGAGATAAATCTCAACGCTGACTCAGCTGGGACTCGAACCTGGGAACTACAGATTACGAGCCTGGCGAGCTACCGACTGAGCCACCCCCGCCCACTTGAGTGAACTGTTATTAATAATAACGTGAAACATTACATGACACATATGTGATATATATACATATATATATACGTCTTTTGTATGTTTTGTGTTTCCTTTGAGTATTCTTATTTGTAGATATATTTCTTATGTTATGTATAAGATTGTAATCTGTATCGAAATAAATCAGAATCTGAGATCCATTTTCTTCCGGTGAACTTCTGGAAGAATATCTGATAAATTTAGTCCTGGTCCATATAGAGAAAAAAAAAGGGGAAAGACTTGGTTTGTTGTTGTTTTATCACTGCGCTACACTTTTTTGTACACCATGGGCTAAATGGCCAGGTCACAAGAACCACGAAGGCTCAGAGAAGGTTGGGGGAAGAGACCCACTGGAACAGCTATTAGGGGACAGATGGTAGCCTCCCGTCAAGGCCATCTAGCGTGTTCTTTAACGTGCACAGAGTATGGCTCTCTCCCGCACACAGGGCCACGCTTAACGTCCAATCCGACGGACGGCGGCCTTTCTAAGCCCATCGGTGTCCCCTACTGACCGTGGGCAGGGTGGGGAATTTTGTAGAGATAAATCTCAACGCTGACCCAGCTGGGGCTCGAACCTGGGAAGTACAGATTACGAGCCTGGTACGATACCGACTGAGCCACCCCCGCCCCTATGAGGGGTGGAGGTTGGTCAGTCAGTTGCGCACCACTCTCGTAATCTGCAGTTTCGAGGTTCGAGTCCCACCTTGGTTCTTCTGATCTGGTCATTTAGCCCATTATGTGCGAAAAAAATTTCGCTCAGAGGTAAAACAATCAACTCTTTTGGCTCTTGTAATCTTGGCCATTATGCAGAAACAGAACAAAAAAGCATTTTTGCATTCCTAATTCATTTTCATGTTTATTTTTCCTAACATTTCCATTTCAGCGCATTTACCCTGTTCATTTTCACTGAAAAAGCGATTACTTTAAAAACAGAAATAACACGCAAAGTTCTACAGAGTCAGCCGAAACGTAACTATAGGAAAATGAAAATTTCACGGATTCCAAACGCCACAGGATACAAACTTCGAATGAGTTTTATTTTTAAGAGCATAACGCTCCCGCAAATAGCTCGTAGCCGAACACAAAACATGTTTCAAATTTATTTCATTTTTCCTTTGCCACTGGTATTCGGGAACTGTCGAATGCAGCGTGGGAAGGATTTGGAAAGTTGGGCTGGAGGGGGAATGGATGAGAAGAGAAGGGGGAGGGGGATGTGACAGAAATGTCTAGATTTTTCTCTTCAACACTTTGCAACATGAAACCAACGGTAGTTGGAAAATTCTATTTGCATAATATAAAAAAAATTACACGTAGCACAACCAAAAGGGCACATTCAAATGATGAGTGAGGAGGTAGCGTGGGAAAGAGGAGCGTCTCGTGTGTGTGACACAGCACGTGGGCTTTCGAAATTCTAAAGGTGGCCAATCAAGCCCATGAACGACTTGCAACAGCCAATTGAGCACGCCACTTTTAGCCTTTCAGATCCCATTAGATTGAAGGGAGGCAATGCTGACGTTTGAAAAAAAAAAGAGGGGAATAAACTTCCGAAGGAAAAAATCAATGTTTCTTCAATGAGTAAAGAAAAGGAAGGTGGGCTTTTGTTTCAATTGTTGATGCTGAATCTGCGACCTGGGGGCCTCAGAGTCGCGTGACGAGAGGCTCAGCAGGGCCGACTTCTTCCTCGTACTATGCCTGGGCACCGCAAGCCAATCACGGCATTCAGGAGTGGGGGGGAGGGGAAGATAGATTGGGACTCGGATGTTGAGGGAGAAGATTCCTCTGGGAGATGCAGGGGACAGGACATTGGGTCTGTTGAGGGACAGGACTATTACGTGAGATCTCAGGGTTTTCTCCAATAAGGAAATTGGACGAGAGTGAAGCACAACAAGTGAGTAATTGCCTCAGCAGTCAGGAGATTCTGTGTTTCAACAGAAGAATGTCTTCACACCGTCACTATAAGAGAAGAGAGTTAAGAGAAGACTGTAACTGATCCTGGAAGTTAAAGTTACTATACTCTAACTTTCAGATGGGATCAGTTACAGTCTGAATGGGTTTCAACTGTAAGGGCTTGATTATTTTAGTTGAAGCAGGGGAATGTATATGCAATGAATCTTCAGATCTCCTGCTGGGAAGGTTTGAATTCAGAGTGTTAGTATAAATTCTAGAAGATCCTTGAGAAATTAGAGATATCAGCAAAATCGAGCGCACTGGGGATTGTATTGTTTGAGCAGCTAAGACTACGAACGCTGCATTTCGTGTTAATATGCCAAATATCATCCGTTGAATCGACAGCGTTGGGTTGGGTTGTTTTACCTCTGAGCGGCACTTTTTTGCACACCATGGGCTAAATGGCCAGGTCACATGGACCCCAAAGGCTCAGAGATGGTTGGGGGAGGGGACCCACTGGAACAGCTGTTGGGAGACAGATGGTAACCTCCCGTCAAGGCCATCCAGTGTGTTCTTTAACGTGCACAGGGTATGGTTCTCCCGCACACGGGGCCACGGCTTAACGTCCCATCCGACGGACGGCGGCCTTTCCAAGCCCATCGCTGTCCCCTACTGACCGTGGGCAGGGCGGGGAATTTTGCGGAGATAAATCTCAACGCTGACCCAGCTGGGACTCGAACCTGGGAACTACAGATTACGAGCCTGGCGCGCTACCGACTGAGCCACCACCGCCCCTAACAGCGTTAAGTATAGTGATGAGAATAACGCGAGTTGTCCTAATTCTATGAGGAGAAGCACTCACTAAAGCTGACTACTGTCTAGAAAAATTAAATATAACTCTAGAAAGATTTTAGTATAGAAATCCAATAAAAGAAAATACATTAATTCCTTCAGAAATGAACTTTTATTTACAGAAGAAAAAACGTTTCCATTTAAATATGCCTTTATTTATGACGAAAGGAACAATACAAAAATTATTTTTTTGACACGGAACGGTTTCTATAGAAACCGTTCGATGTTGGAAAATGCTCTTATTTACAGAGGTTTTATAGCAATCTATTCTTCGATAATCTCGTATTATAAACAAAAGCGGTAATCCACTTTATTTCCTCATGTTTTCTTAAAGATTAAAACATGTACAATTTCCTCATCTGCAACTTTTTTCCCAACATGGAATGGTTTCTATAGAAACCGTTTCAAAAGTTTCAAGACTCTGAAATGCCGGAAAGCAGGGAAAATTAACATGAAAAAAAAATTATAAGTTGTAGGAAATTTGTTACGATAAACACATCAAATGAATGATACCCGTGGATTGTAACAAAACAGTTCTCGTTGTGTGTTATGGACAGTCATCTTCAATGCTATTGTTAGGTAGTTTCTATTATATCCATAGACGATACAAAATCCCAGTTCATTTCTGGTCTACACTACGAAAACATTGCAAGACCACATGCACCTCTTCTACGTTTGCAAAAATTCTATAAAGAAAAAGGGTACAGTGTAATTACACTGTATCTGAAGTTAAGTAGTGCTTCCACAGTAATCGATTCTTACTGTTAGGTTCCTAACTTTTTTTCGGGTATACCAAATAAGTCTGGGCTCGGAAAGGCCGCCGTCCGTCGGATGGGACGTTAAGCCGTGTCTCCGTGTGCGGGAGAGCCATACCTTGTACACGTTAAAGAACACGCTTGATGGCCTTGACGGGAGGCAACCATCTGTCTCTCAACAGCTGTCAAGTGGAACCCATCTGTCTCTCAACACTGTTCCAGTGGGTCCCCTCCCTCAACCTTCTCTGAGCCTTCGGAGTCCTTGTGACCTGGCCATTTACCTCATGGTGTACAAAAAAAAAGTGCCACTCAGAGGTAAAACAACCCAACCAAGTAAGTTGATATTGCACAAAATGGTTCATCCATATATGGAAACAAAGCATATCATTCAAGGTTCCATATTAATATTAAAGTGCGCACTAATCTTTCGTGTAACTGGTTGGGTTGTTTTACCTCTGAACGGAGCTTTTTCTGCGCACAACAGGGTTGGGGTTGTTTTACCTCTGAGCGGCACTTTTTTGCACACCATGGGCTAAATGGCCAGGTCACATGAACCCCGAAGGCTTAGAGAAGGTTGGGGGAGGGGATCCACTGGAACAGCTGTTGAGAGATAGATGGTAGCCTCCCGTCAAGGCCATCCAGCGTGTTCTTTAACGTGCACAGGGTATGGCTCTCCCGCACACGGGGCCACGGCTTAACGTCCCATCCGACGGACGACGGCCTTTCCAAGCCCATCGGTGTCCCCTACTGACCGTGGGCAGGGCGGGGAGTTTTGCCGAGATAAATCTCAACGCTGACCCAGCTGGGACTCGAACCTGGGAACTACAGATTACGAGCCTGGCGCGCTACCGACTGAGCCACTCCTGCCCCAACGCACGACAGGCTAAACGGTCAGGTCACAAAGACTACAACTGCTCAGAGAAGGTTGGAGGAAGGGGATTCCCTGGACAGCTGTTAGGAGACAGATGGAAGCCTCGTCAAGGCCATCCAGCGTGTTCTTTAAAATGCAGAAGGATGATTCTCGAGGAAGAAAATGGAGCCAGGGCTTAACGCCTCATCCAAAGGACTGAGTCTTTTCAAGTTGATATCATGTCATTATCCTCTTTCTCACCGAAGGCGTGGTTAAGTGGGGATAAATCACAAATTTGTCAGAGTTGGGACTCGAACCTGGTAACTGCAGATTACGAGCCTGGGATCTACCGACTGAGTCAATCACTGACTCACCCCAAGGACTCGATTACGGTAGAAAAAAAATCAACGGTTTACGATTACTAGTCTGCGAACTGCATAAAATGACAAAATGCAGAGTTACAGTACTATTAAAAAAAAAACAATTAAGGACCCAGTGGTTGAGTACTTGGTTCTGAAGTTCAAACGACCCTGGTTCGAGTTGCATCGGTTAAGGCACGGATAATTTTTTAGTTGACTTTCTGCTAATGTCTGGCCTTCCTCAGAAGTCTTTTTTATATTCAAGAAGCTGCTTGAATAGTGATTTTATTTATCTACTAGAAAGAGTTGGGTTGTTTTACCTCTGAGCGGCACTTTTTTGCACACCATGGGCTAAATGGCCAGATCACATGGACCCCGAAGGCTCATAGAAGGTTGGGGGAGGGGACCCACTGGAACATCTGTTGGGAGACAGATGGTAGCCTCCCGTCAAGGTCATCCAACGTGTTCTTTAACGTGCACAGGGTATGGCTCTCCCACACACGGACCAAAGGACTGAGTCTTTTCAAGTTGATATCATGTCATTATCCTCTTTCTCACCGAAGGCGTGGTTAAGTGGGGATAAATCACAAATTTGTCAGAGTTGGGACTCGAACCTGGTAACTGCAGATTACGAGCCTGGGATCTACCGACTGAGTCAATCACTGACTCACCCCAAGGACTCGATTACGGTAGAAAAAAAATCAACGGTTTACGATTACTAGTCTGCGAACTGCATAAAATGACAAAATGCAGAGTTACAGTACTATTAAAAAAAAACAATTAAGGACCCAGTGGTTGAGTACTTGGTTCTGAAGTTCAAACGACCCTGGTTCGAGTTGCATCGGTTAAGGCACGGATAATTTTTTAGTTGACTTTCTGCTAATGTCTGGCCTTCCTCAGAAGTCTTTTTTACATTCAAGAAGCTGCTTGAATAGTGATTTTATTTATCTACTAGAAAGAGTTGGGTTGTTTTACCTCTGAGCGGCACTTTTTTGCACACCATGGGCTAAATGGCCAGATCACATGGACCCCGAAGGCTCATAGAAGGTTGGGGGAGGGGACCCACTGGAACATCTGTTGGGAGACAGATGGTAGCCTCCCGTCAAGGTCATCCAACGTGTTCTTTAACGTGCACAGGGTATGGCTCTCCCACACACGGGGCCACGGCTTAACGTCCCATCCGACGGACGGCGGCCTTTCCAAGCCCATCGGTGTCCCCTACTGACCGTGGGCAGGGCGGGGAAATTTTGCGGAGATAAATCGCAACGCTGACCCAGCTGCGACTCGAACCTGGGAACTACAGATTACGAGCCTGGCGCGCTACCGACTGAGCCACCCCCGCCCCCAAGAAGCTGCTTGAGTAGTGATTTTATTTATTTACTAAAAAGAGATAAATATTAGATTTGCACAGAAAATATTTTGATATAAAATTAGAAGCTAACAGCCATAGCGAAATTTAAGTGTTTTTTAATGTTTTAGTATTTGTAACGCACAAATAGTCAAAAGGATCGTCTGCCTCCCCCACAAAAGAAAAAGATTACGATTATGCTACGATATTTGTCATCGTCGACTACCTCGATCGAATCGACGCACGAGTTAATGATGTCACGAGGAAGCGAAGCGAAAGTAAAAAAAGTAGATAATCCTCCATCCTCGTAACTTCACGAGAGAGACGAACACACAAAAAAAGAAGGTTTAGAAAACATCCTCAACGGCCATAAGAGCAAAGCTGCATCAATTTTCTGCTGCATTTGGTCCTTCAAATAACTCATCATTTTTACCCTGCAATAGTTGCAGATACTGATTGACGTACAGGAAACCAACCTTCAGGTAATAATAATCCAGTGCAATTATATTACCTCTGCAAATTGTAGTGGCTTTGTTAGGTAGCCATTACTGGATATGCGTCATTACTTGGTCGTAAATAGCTGTGCAAAAGAGAATATTCCTGCCAGAGTAGATAGATGTTGGAGGAATTAGGCGAAAGTGATAGTTGAGAGCTATTTATAGAACCATTGCTTGTTGTTTATCTGTACGTGATACATCTGACACATGTGGGAGAGTGGAACTGCTCTGAACGTCGTTATTATGTAACGTCATACTTTCCAGAGGAGATATTGTTCCTTTCTGCGCAATTAAATCAATGGAGAGTATTGTGGTCGCCTGTTTGCATCCAGTAGTGGATGAAATACACCTGAAAAGGATAAAATAAATATGCTGCATTAACTAAGAGCGATAGTTTTCGTTAGAATAGACGTTGAAGGAAATGCGGTTCTGTGCAATTTCTTTGGAACGTGGGGCGGGGGTGGCTCAGTCGGTAGCGCGCCAGGCTCGTAATCTGCAGTTCGCAGGTTCGAGTCCCAGCTGGATCGGCGTTGAGATTTATCTCCGCAGAAATTCCCCGCCCTTCCCACGGTCAGTAGGGGACACCGGTGGGCTTGGAAAGGCCGCCGTCCGTCGGATGGGACGTTAAGCCGTGGCCCCGTGTGCGGGAGAGCCATAGCCTGTGCACGTTAAAGAACACGCTGGATTGCCTTGACGGGAGGTTACCATCTGTCTCCCAACAGCTGTTCCAGTGGGTCCCCTCCCCCAACCTTCTCTGAGTCTACGGGGTCCATGTGACCTGGCCATTTAGCCCATGGTGTGCAAAAAAGTGCCGCTCAGAGGTAAAACAACACAACTTTGGAACGTTGTTGGGTTGGGTTGTTTTACCTCTGAGCGGCACTTTTTTGCACACCATGGGCTAAATGGCCAGGTCACATGGACCCCGAAGGCTCAGAGAAGGTTGGGGGAGGGGACCCACTGGAACAGCTGTTGGGAGACAGATGGTAGCCTCCCGTCAAGGCCATCCAGCGTGTTTTTTAACGTGCACAGGGTATGGCTCTCCCGCACACGGGGCCACGGCTTAACGTCCCATCCGACGGACGGCAGCCTTTCCAAGCCCATCGGTGTCCCCTACTGACCGTGGGCAGAGCGGGGAATTTTGCGGAGATAAATCTCAACGCTGACCCAGCTGGGACTCGAACCTGGGAACTACAGATTACGAGCCTGGCGCGCTACCGACTGAGCCACCCCCGCCCCAAAGTGGAGGCACGGATGGCTCAGTCGGTAGCGTGTCAGACTTGACATCGTGTTCGAGTCACAGATAAGCCAGCGTTGAGTTTTACCGTCTTGGCCTCGGTGAGTAGGAGACACAGATGGAAAGGCCGCCGTTCGTTGTATAGGACGTTAAACCATGGTTCAGTGTGGATGGCGTTACGGGTGGATGGTTGGCGTTACGGGAGGATACCATATGTTTCTTAATAGCTGTCCAGTGGGTTCACTTCCCCTGACAGTCTCTGATCCCTCGGGGTCCTTGTGACCTGGCCATATATCAAATTGTGTGCAAAAAAGTGCCGTCAGGAGGTGTAACAGTAGCATCTCTATTATGCTTATTTATTGTTCGGGGAATACCTCAACACTATTTACTTACTGGCTATATTTTTAATTATGCCTGGCTAAATACTACTTGCAAGATTTTCTAAAATTCTGCGTTAAAAGAAATTTAAGTGGTATCCAAAAGAAACCTTTTTTTTTTTACATTCAACCAACCATTAATTATTATACAAGCAATATTATTTGTCCTTATATTAAACTTAACTTATTAATTATTATACATCATTATTATATTTCATATTAATATATTTTAGATTTATTTTGTACTTTTTAAAGTCCGTAGAGGAAGATAAGCATTTTGTAGATTTTTTTTTTTTATTTATTTATTTGTATAGCCTTAAGTCTAGAAAACTGAACGGGGGAATTAATTCACAAGTTGTTAAAGAAGATGATTCAATTATGTAATCTATGAATTCTTTTTTTGGTTTCTGTTGAGACAAGCGTGATTTTATTTTGATTTGTAATCTCCTTTAGGAAATGGGACCAAAACACAAACTAAGTTAAATCGCAAAAAAAAATTAAACTTGACTGATAACCTATCAATTCAAAACATTTTATTTCGTTCATTTAAGGATTTTTCAAAGTCATATTGTTGCAAAAGTTAAATTAAATAACGTTAACTGCATTTTATGTTTTTGAATAACTTAGATTATTCGAGAATTCTATTACGATAACATTAAAAATCATATTCACTTTTAGAACAATATTTTATATATACTAGAGACTTCATTGATCCAGAAGTGCCGCACGCATGTTGGGTTGTTTTACCTCTGAGCGGCACTTTTTTGCACACCATGGGCTAAATGGCCAGGTCACGTGGACCCCGAAGGCTCAGAGAAGGTTGGGGGAGGGGACCCACTGGAACAGCTGTTGGGAGACAGATGGTAGCCTCCCGTCAAGGCCATCCAGCGTGTTCTTTAACGTTGGGTTGTTTTACCTCTGAGCGGCACTTTTTTGCACACCATGGGCTAAATGGCCAGGTCACGTGGACCCCGAAGGCTCAGAGAAGGTTGGGGAAGGGGACCCACTGGAACATCTATTGGGAGACAGATGGTAGCCTCCCGTCAAGGCCATCCAGCGTGTTCTTTAACGTTGGGTTGTTTTACCTCCGAGCGGCACTTTTTTGCACACATGGGCTAAATGGCCAGGTCACATGGACCCCGAAGGCTCAGAGAAGGTTGGGGGAGGGGACCCACTGGAACAGCTGTTGGGAGACAGATGGTAGCCTCCCGTCAAGGCCATCCAGCGTGTTCTTTAACATTGGGTTGTTTTACCTCCGAGCGGCACTTTTTTGCACACCATGGGCTAAATGGCCAGGTCACAAGGACCCTGAAGGCTCAGAGAAGGTTGGGGGAGGGGACCCACTGGAACAGCTGTTGGGAGACAGATGATAGTCTCCCGTCAAGGCCATCCAGTGTGTTCCTTAACTTGCACAGGGTATGGCTCTCCTGAACACGGAGCCACGGCTTAACGTCCCATCCGACGGACGGCGGCCTTTCCAAGCCCATCGGTGTCCCCTACTGGCCGCACGCAGGAATTTAAAACATTTTATTGCAATTGCCTAGCAATCATTCGTTAAAGAGGATATTATATATTTAATTGCAAAGAGAATATTATTTATTTTGCAAACTTGAGATTTAATAATGAGTTAATGAATTATTATTAGAAAGGAAGAAAGGAAATGTAATTTAATTATTCTATAACTCGACTGAGAAATTTAAAATAAACCGATTTTAATTTAATGCACCTTCTTTTAAAATATTCAAAATCGTTTAATCTCTTACCGTTTCGATCTTTACCTTACTTATCAGTCTATTATTTCGCGTTCGTATCTTTCAGGAGATTGAATCATAAATTCGTGTCTGTTAAACCGAAATCATATACCAATCTGTTTAACGCTATATTTATCTAGTTTCTTCGCTTTTGCTTTTATGAGTTCAACAAACGTCAACAATAATAAACTACTGGGACTGTGTAAATAATGGCCGCGTTTCCATAGGAAGGCAAACAGAATCCTCAGAATTCTCTCCAAACGTCACAATTAATCGTTCCAAACTTTAGCTCCTAATTATACGAATTACCATGTCAACACTTCTACTTAAAGCGGTAAAATGCAACCTCTACTTCCAGCATTTGACCTGCTATAGCCGACCGTTGCGGTAAAGTCCTTTTAATAAGCATCCAGCCATCAAGACAAAACTTTAAACAGTGGTTGATGAACTAGAATCATACAGTGTGATTTGTCAAGGCATAAGACTATTTCAACGATCTAAAGTGTTGGAAACAGTGCATGCAATTACGTTCAGATTGAAGAATTGTGACAAGCTTTAAATTGCCGTAAATTCGCTCTCAGAAATATCATTATCTTCGCTAACAAAAGCACTGTGAAGTTAAAATTTTGAATTTATACTCGTGAAGGAAAATATTTACGAATCTTTACAAAGAGAAAATAACAAGTAAGTTTTTGAAAAAACAGCTGAGCGTCGAATCCGAGGGACAGCTGTCTGTCCTCTTTGTCGTCGAAGTATTTAGGGGCGAGGACGTAGCGGAACTTTGGGCGGATTAAGATATGAGCAAATGTGAACTAAACACTTTCGATAGCACTGCCAAATTTAGTGGACTAATTTCTAATTGCGAAAATTTACTTCAGTTGTATAATTTGTTAGAAATGACTCTACATTGCGTTCAATCATTCTTTATATGAGTAAACTGCTTCTTTGGCGAATAATATTTTATTTTTTAACAAAGAAAATATATAAATGAATAAATACCCCCTCAAGCAGCTGCTTGCCAGAGCCTGTCAGTTTATATGCCATAGTAGAAGGTCTGAGAGGATGGCAGGACCTCAGCAGAAAAAAAAAACATACATCCATGCCTTAGATCAGTAGCCAAGCGCGCTAACCACTCGGCCATGAAAGACAAAATAAATGGTTTTCTTAGCATTTCTGACTGAATTACAACTAAAAGTCCGAAAAAGGAACTAGGAAATATACACACACACATATATAGAGAAATACATATATATATATAAATTACACATACATATATATATATATAAATTGCACACATACACACATATATAGAAATATATAAACAAATTATTTTGGGTAGTGTTCCAAGTAAATTTCAGACTATAAAAACAGGAGTACCGTAGGGCTCTGTGTTAGGAACATTGTTATTTCTCATTATGTTAATGATTTATGCTCACTGAAGCTAAATGGTAATCTTATTAGCTTTGCAGACGAGACTGGTGTAATTTATTTTTCTGATAATATTGAAAAATATAAAAAATAAAAGAAAACATATTTATTTACTTTGAACAGATGGTTTAATAATAATAGAATTAAACTGAATTATTAAAAAAACTGAATTTATTTTAATTTAGAACTAAATATTTGAATTTAATGGTGAAACTCCACAATACATCATACACACCAAGTAATGATGAATGCTCTTTGGAATTAATTGAACAGGTACAGTCGCTCAAAAAAGTATCCGAACACTATGCTTGATTACAGAATTCAGAGAAAATATCTGGCAACGATTTTTTTAGAAATTAGTGAGGGGACCCACTGGAACAGCTGTTGGGAGACAGATGGTAGTCTCCCGTCAAGGCCATCCAGCGTGTTCTTTAACGTGCACAGGGTATGGCTCTCCCGCATACAGGGCCACGGCTTAACGTCCTATCCGACGGACGGCGGCCTTTCCAAGTCCATCGGTGGCCCCTACTGACCGTGGGCAGGGCGGGGAATTTTGCGGAGATAAATCTCAACGCTGACCCAGCTGGGACTCGAACCTGGGAACTACAGATTCTCTGAATTCTGTAATCAACCATAGTGTTCGGATACTTTTTTTGAGCGACTGTACAAGAATACAAATATTTGGGTGTTTTTATAGATTCTAAATTGAACTTCACAAATGGAACAAAGATATATTTTATATAAATTATATAAATAAATAGTGTAATCTCTTCAAAAAGATAATAGTAAGCAGAATTTGAGATGTTGTGGTTCCTTATCTAAGCTGCTAATGGCACACAAAAATATAATGCAGAGATTTGTTTTTTAATGTGCCTCCTAGATTATATAATTCTTTAGATATAAAATCTTAGATTAAAAAAAAATTAAAATTATACTTATTTAGTATTTTTGATATAGAGATTTTCTTTACGTTTCATTAGTCTCATTCTCTTACATTGTATTTTAATACAGTCAATTTTCAGTTTCTTTATTGCATATTATTTAGTAACAGGAAGTTGTATATACTAATTTCCATATCACATATTCATGTTAATCGCAGACAGCGTCTATTATTTAAGTATTAGTTCAAACTTGGCATCCTCATAGCTAAGTATATGAAACCTGGACTGTTAAAATAGTAATATTTGTATTTTATGTTTTGGTGTTCGATATACACAGTCGTATCAGAATAATACAACTAACTATCTATTAATGGGAATGGGTTGGGTTGTTTTACCTCTGAGCGGCACTTTTTTGCACACCATGGGCTAAATGGCCAGGTCACATGGACCCAGAAGGCTCAGAGAAGGTTGGGGTAGGGGACCCACTGGAACAGCTGTTGGGAGACAGGTGGTAGCCTCCCGTCAAGGCCATCCAGCGTGTTCTTTAACGTGCACAGGGTATGTCTCTCCCACACACGGAGCCACGGCTTAACGTCCCATCCGACGGACGACGGCCTTTCCAAGCCCATAGGTGTCCCCTACTGACCGTGGGCAGGGCGAGGAATTTTGCGGAGATAAATCTCAACGCTGACCCAGCTGGGACTCGAACCTGGGAATTACAGATTACGACCCTGGCGCGCTACCGACTGATCCACCCCTGCCCCTAATGTTTCAAGAAATGAAGAAGAAAATGTTATACTGCAATGGAAATCCGACCTCTTGTCCCGATTCGATCGAGTCACTATCACCCCATTTTCCTTTTTTAAAATTTCCGGGTCTATATCTACATCTATCTTAGCTGCTGTTCACTTAAATTCCAAAGGAACGAAAATATATCGTTAAGCAATGTCTAAAAAATTTGGGCAAACATCAACAGTTCTTCAATATTTCTGCATTCTCATAGCTGCGATGTGTTTCAAGCACAAGGCAATGACCCTGGAAATCCGCATCGGAATCCCCCGCTCATTACCGATCTCTTCCCTGAGATCCTTTAAGTCAGTATCGTTTCCAAATCTCGTCACAGCATCACGTCACCTCCTCCTCTTCATCGGTTGTTCACCTGGCACGCCACCGTGAACTTCACCCTTCTTCAAGAGAAGATCAGATCCCTTTCGCCCCAATGCTCTCTCATCCCCCTCCTCCTCTCCTCCAACAGTCCAGCCAATCTCTCCATCTTTGATTCCGTTCGCTCCTCTAGTGCCGGAAGAACCATTCCACAAGGACTCGGGCTTCGCAAGGATCAATGGCTGGCCACTACACTGATACCGAGGCTAAGGAAATTGGCCGATGGGAAAAGAGCCTACACAACGCCTTCTCCCTCGCTACCCCTCCTTATGTACTGCCCCTCTCCCCCTCCTACCCTCACCCTCCATCGTGAAGTTAGCCACCTCCCGTAGAGTCTATTGTGACCAGCGAAGCGAGAAATGGGGAAGGGGAACCCATAAGTCCATCAGCTGCTGAAGGGAGACGCAATTATAGCGGTCGGGTTCCAACTTTCTTCAACGGATTCTACAGAAAGTACAGTCGCTCAAAAAAGTATCCGAACACCATGGTTGATTACAGAATTCAGAAAAAATATATGGCAGCGATTTTTTTGGAAATTAGTGATCTGGCAACCTTCGTGTCACGTGATTACAGAATTCAGGAAAAATATCTGGAGCGTGTACAGCAACTGTACACGCTCCAGTTACCGTTCACAGCAAACTGGAGCGTAAGCAGTTACTGCACACGCTCCAGTTTGCTGTGAACGGTAACTGCACACGCTCAATATTTCCGTGAGTGAGCCCACACGATCTAGTATCAAAATAATATGACCACCTACATCGCTCAAAAATGTATCCGAACACTATGGTTGATTACAGAATTGAGAAAAAATATCTGGCAGCGATTTTTTTAGAAATTAGTGATCTGGCAACCTTCGTGTCACGTGATTATAGAATTCAGGAAAAATATCTGGAACGTGTACAGCAACTGTACACGCTCCAGTTACCGTTCACAGCAAACTGGAGCGTATGCAGTTACTGCACACGGTCCAGTTTGCTGTGAACGGTAACTGCACACGCTCAATATTTCCGTGAGTGAGCCCACACGATCCAGGTCTTTGTGAGCTCACACGATCCAATGTGACACGAAGGTTGCCAGATCACTAATTTCCAAAAAAATCGCTGCCAGATATTTTTTCTGAAATCTGTAATCAACCGTAGTGTTCGGATACTATTTTGAGTGACTGTACCAACGGTTTTCGGATTAGAATTTGTCGCGAGTTTCTTTAGATGAATGATTAGATATAGAATGTCACCTGGACGAATATAGTTAAGCATGATTGAACAAGGATATGCAATTGGAATGCTAGAAAATAACTGCCTCTAAAATAGAAGAGTAGTTTGCGGTTACATTGAATTTTCGATAATCCGTGCTTTGATAAACCATGTAATAAAATCAATGGCAGGGAATTAAGGGCAATTGGGGGAGATATACCGAGACTGCGCCGTTGATGCCTAGACAGTTCTCATTCATTGGTTGGAAGACAGGTTGTGTTACCCGTCGCTTCTTTTGATCACCAATGGGCTAAATGGTCAGGCCACAAGGACCCTGAGGACTCAGACAAGGTTGGGGGAACGGGATCCACTAGACAGCTGTTAGGAAACAGATGATAACCTCCTGTCGCTTCTTTTGATCACAATGGGCTAAATGGTCAGGTCACAAGGACCCTGAGGACTCAGACAAGGTTGGGGGAACGGGATCCACTAGACAGCTGTTAGGAAACAGATGATAACCTTCCGTCGCTTCTTTTGATCACAATTGGCTAAATGGTCAGGTCACAAGGACCCTGAGGACTCAGACAAGGTTGGGGGAACGGGATCCACTAGACAGCTGTTAGGAAACAGAGGATAACCTCCCGTCGCTTCTTTTGATCACAATTGGCTAAATGGTCAGGTCACAAGGACCCTGAGGACTCAGACAAGGTTGGGGGAACGGGATAGACTAGACAGCTGTTAGGAAACAGATGATAACCTTCCGTCGCTTCTTTTGATCACAATGGGCTAAATGGTCAGGTCACAAGGACACTGAGGACTCAGACAAGGTTGGGGGAACGGGATCCACTAGACAGCTGTTAGGAAACAGATGATAACCTTCCGTCGCTTCTTTTGATCACAATTGGCTAAATGGTCAGGTCACAAGGACCCTGAGGACTCAGACAAGGTTGGGGGAACGGGATAGACTAGACAGCTGTTAGGAAACAGATGATAACCTTCCGTCGCTTCTTTTGATCACAATTGGCTAAATGGTCAGGTCACAAGGACCCTGAGGACTCAGACAAGGTTGGGGGAACGGGATCCACTAGACAGCTGTTAGGAAACAGAGGATAACCTCCCGTCGCTTCTTTTGATCACAATGGGCTAAATGGTCAGGTCACAAGGACACTGAGGACTCAGACAAGGTTGGGGGAACGGGATCCACTAGACAGCTGTTAGGAAACAGATGATAACCTCCCGTCGCTTCTTTTGATCACAATGGGCTAAATGGTCAGGTCACAAGGACACTGAGGACTCAGACAAGGTTGGGGGAACGGGATCCACTAGACAGCTGTTAGGAAACAGATGATAACCTCCCGTCGCTTCTTTTGATCACAATTGGCTAAATGGTCAGGTCACAAGGACACTGAGGACTCAGACAAGGTTGGGGGAACGGGATCCACTAGACAGCTGTTAGGAAACAGATGATAACCTTCCGTCGCTTCTTTTGATCACAATTGGCTAAATGGTCAGGTCACAAGGACCCTGAGGACTCAGACAAGGTTGGGGGAACGGGATAGACTAGACAGCTGTTAGGAAACAGATGATAACCTTCCGTCGCTTCTTTTGTTCACAATTGGCTAAATGGTCAGGTCACAAGGACCCTGAGGACTCAGACAAGGTTGGGGGAACGGGATCCACTAGACAGCTGTTAGGAAACAGAGGATAACCTCCCGTCGCTTCTTTTGATCATAATTGGCTAAATGGTCAGGTCACAAGGACCCTGAGGACTCAGACAAGGTTGGGGGAACGGGATCCACTAGACAGCTGTTAGGAAACAGATGATAACCTTCCGTCGCTTCTTTTGATCACAATTGGCTAAATGGTCAGGTCACAAGGACCCTGAGGACTCAGACAAGGTTGGGGGAACGGGATAGACTAGACAGCTGTTAGGAAACAGATGATAACCTTCCGTCGCTTCTTTTGATCACAATTGGCTAAATGGTCAGGTCACAAGGACCCTGAGGACTCAGACAAGGTTGGGGGAACGGGATCCACTAGACAGCTGTTAGGAAACAGATGATAACCTCCCGTCGCTTCTTTTGATCACAATGGGCTAAATGGTCAGGTCACAAGGACACTGAGGACTCAGACAAGGTTGGGGGAACGGGATCCACTAGACAGCTGTTAGGAAACAGAGGATAACCTCCCGTCGCTTCTTTTGATCACAATTGGCTAAATGGTCAGGTCACAAGGACCCTGAGGACTCAGACAAGGTTGGGGGAACGGGATCCACTAGACAGCTGTTAGGAAACAGATGATAACCTCCCGTCGCTTCTTTTGATCACAATGGGCTAAATGGTCAGGTCACAAGGACACTGAGGACTCAGACAAGGTTGGGGGAACGGGATCCACTAGACAGCTGTTAGGAAACAGATGATAACCTCCCGTCGCTTCTTTTGATCACAATTGGCTAAATGGTCAGGTCACAAGGACACTGAGGACTCAGACAAGGTTGGGGGAACGGGATCCACTAGACAGCTGTTAGGAAACAGATGATAACCTTCCGTCGCTTCTTTTGATCACAATTGGCTAAATGGTCAGGTCACAAGGACCCTGAGGACTCAGACAAGGTTGGGGGAACGGGATAGACTAGACAGCTGTTAGGAAACAGATGATAACCTTCCGTCGCTTCTTTTGATCACAATTGGCTAAATGGTCAGGTCACAAGGACCCTGAGGACTCAGACAAGGTTGGGGGAACGGGATCCACTAGACAGCTGTTAGGAAACAGATGATAACCTCCCGTCGCTTCTTTTGATCACAATTGGCTAAATGGTCAGGTCACAAGGACCCTGAGGACTCAGACAAGGTTGGGGGAACGGGATCCACTAGACAGCTGTTAGGAAACAGAGGATAACCTCCCGTCGCTTCTTTTGATCACAATGGGCTAAATGGTCAGGTCACAAGGACACTGAGGACTCAGACAAGGTTGGGGGAACGGGATCCACTAGACAGCTGTTAGGAAACAGATGATAACCTCCCGTCGCTTTTTTTGATCACAATGGGCTAAATGGTCAGGTCACAAGGACACTGAGGACTCAGACAAGGTTGGGGGAACGGGATCCACTAGACAGCTGTTAGGAAACAGATGATAACCTCCCGTCGCTTCTTTTGATCACAATTGGCTAAATGGTCAGGTCACAAGGACACTGAGGACTCAGACAAGGTTGGGGGAACGGGATCCACTAGACAACTGTTAGGAAACAGATGATAACCTCCCGTCGCTTCTTTTGATCACAATTGGCTAAATGGTCAGGTCACAAGGACACTGAGGACTCAGACAAGGTTGGGGGAACGGGATCCACTAGACAGCTGTTAGGAAACAGATGATAACCTTCCGTCGCTTCTTTTGATCACAATTGGCTAAATGGTCAGGTCACAAGGACCCTGAGGACTCAGACAAGGTTGGGGGAACGGGATAGACTAGACAGCTGTTAGGAAACAGATGATAACCTTCCGTCGCTTCTTTTGATCACAATTGGCTAAATGGTCAGGTCACAAGGACCCTGAGGACTCAGACAAGGTTGGGGGAACGGGATCCACTAGACAGCTGTTAGGAAACAGATGATAACCTCCCGTCGCTTCTTTTGATCACAATGGGCTAAATGGTCAGGTCACAAGGACACTGAGGACTCAGACAAGGTTGGGGGAACGGGATCCACTAGACAGCTGTTAGGAAACAGAGGATAACCTCCCGTCGCTTCTTTTGATCACAATTGGCTAAATGGTCAGATCACAAGGACCCTGAGGACTCAGACAAGGTTGGGGGAACGGGATCCACTAGACAGCTGTTAGGAAACAGATGATAACCTCCCGTCGCTTCTTTTGATCACAATGGGCTAAATGGTCAGGTCACAAGGACACTGAGGACTCAGACAAGGTTGGGGGAACGGGATCCACTAGACAGCTGTTAGGAAACAGATGATAACCTCCCGTCGCTTCTTTTGATCACAATTGGCTAAATGGTCAGGTCACAAGGACACTGAGGACTCAGACAAGGTTGGGGGAACGGGATCCACTAGACAGCTGTTAGGAAACAGATGATAACCTTCCGTCGCTTCTTTTGATCACAATTGGCTAAATGGTCAGGTCACAAGGACCCTGAGGACTCAGACAAGGTTGGGGGAACGGGATAGACTAGACAGCTGTTAGGAAACAGATGATAACCTTCCGTCGCTTCTTTTGATCACAATTGGCTAAATGGTCAGGTCACAAGGACCCTGAGGACTCAGACAAGGTTGGGGGAACGGGATCCACTAGACAGCTGTTAGGAAACAGAGGATAACCTCCCGTCGCTTCTTTTGATCACAATTGGCTAAATGGTCAGGTCACAAGGACCCTGAGGACTCAGACAAGGTTGGGGGAACGGGATCCACTAGACAGCTGTTAGGAAACAGATGATAACCTCTCGTCGCTTCTTTTGATCACAATTGGCTAAATGGTCAGGTCACAAGGACCCTGAGGACTCAGACAAGGTTGGGGGAACGGGATCCACTAGACAGCTGTTAGGAAACAGATGATAACCTCCCGTCGCTTCTTTTGATCACAATTGGCTAAATGGTCAGGTCACAAGGACCCTGAGGACTCAGACAAGGTTGGGGGAACGGGATCCACTAGACAGCTGTTAGGAAACAGATGATAACCTCCCGTCGCTTCTTTTGATCACAATTGGCTAAATGGTCAGGTCACAAGGACCCTGAGGACTCAGACAAGGTTGGGGGAACGGGATCCACTAGACAGCTGTTAGGAAACAGATGATAACCTCCCGTCAAGGCCATCGTGCTTGTTCTTTAACGCACACAGTATGACTCTCTTGTACACGGAACCACGGTTAACGTACATTCTATGGACAGCGGGCTTTCCAATTCCATTGGTATCCCCCTGTCACTACAGGCAAGCTGGGATTTAAACGGAGATAAATTTCAACGCTGTTGTAAAGGGATTCGAACCTGGAAACTGCAGATTATTAGCCCATAAAAAGTCCGACTTCTTATCAGGATATCTTAGGTTCATATCCCACCCAACTCAAGAGAGTTTTCTGAATAATTTTAAATTGTATTTGTTAAATTGCGATGTTATAAAAGAAAGAGCCTTATGCAGTAAAGTAGTGATTATTCAGGACGCTTATACAGGCGTCCTTCTCAGTGTGTTATACAACACACTGAGAAGACATCACACCGAAGAAGCAGAAATAAATGCGAGGAAATTTCTCGCAGACTATTTAATTAACTTACGGATAACTTGCTTCGAGGAGAAGGCGCAACTAAACAGATAAATTTAGATCTTTCTCTGTTGCTGCAGAGTGTAATGAGAGCGTAACTTGATTGAGTTCGTTGAATATTTAATTTCAGTTGAAAATTTCGTCCACATGAAGATCACTCGCAGGCGGAAGAAATCGGTTGAAGCAACGCAAGGAGACTCAGAATGCGATTAAGATTAAAACGCAAGAGGTAGGTTGGGTTAGGTTGTTTTACCTCTGAGCGGCACTTTTTTGCACACCATGGGCTAAATGGCCAGGTCACAAGGACACCTGGGGCGGGGGTGGTTCAGTCGTTAGCGCGTCAGGCTCGTAATCTGTAGTTCCCAGGTTCGAGTCCCAGCTGGGTCAGCGTTGAGATTTATCTCCGCAAAAATTCCCTGCCCACGGTCAGTAGGGGATACCGATGGGCTTGGAAAGGTCACCGTCCGTCGGATGGGACGTTAAGCCGTGGCCCCGTGTGCGGGAGAGCCATACCCTGTGCACGTTAAAGAACACGCTGGATGGCCTTGACGGGAGACTACCATCTGTCTCCCAACAGCTGTTCCAGTGGGTCCCCTTCTCCAACCTTCTCTGAGCCTTCGGGGTCCATGTGACCTGGCCATTTAGCCCATGGTGTGCAAAAAAGTGCCGCTCAGAGGTAAAACAACTCAACCCAACCCAGATCACAAGGACCCCGAAGGCTCAGAGAAAGTTGAGGAAGGGGACCCGCTGGAACAGCTGTTGGGAGACAGATGGTAGTCTCCCGTCAAAGCCATCCAGCGTGTTCTTTAACGTGCACAGGGTATGGCTCTCCAGCACACGGAGCCACGGCTTAACGTTCCATCTGACGGACGGCGGCCTTTCCAAACCATCGGTATATAAAGCATAGGAAATATCCTGCAATAAAAGTTGGGTTGTTTTACCTCTGAATGGCGTTTTCTTTGCACAATCGCTAAATGGCTAAGTCACAAAGACCCCGAAGATCCAGCGAAGGTTGAGGAAAGAAATCCTCTAGACAAATGTTAGAACACAGGCAGTACCATCCCATCAATGCCATTCAGCATGTTCTTTAACGTGCACGGAGTATAGCTCTCCTGAACACGGAGCCACGATTTAACTTTCCATTTGACGGACGACGGTCTTAGCAAAGACAAACAGTGTCCTCTTTCTGACCGAGGGCAGGGTAGGGGTTAGAGGATGTACAGTCGCTCAAAAAAGTATCCGAACACTATGTTTGATTACAGAATTCAGAAAAAAATATCTGTCAACGATTTTTTTAGAGATTAGTGATCTGGCAACCTTCGTGTCACGTGATTACAGAATTCAGGAAAAATATCTGGAGCGTGTACAGCAACTGTACACGCTCCAGTTACCGTTCACA
Source organism: Ryuthela nishihirai (assembly GCA_038380435.1). Taxonomy (NCBI): domain Eukaryota; kingdom Metazoa; phylum Arthropoda; class Arachnida; order Araneae; family Heptathelidae; genus Ryuthela; species Ryuthela nishihirai. The sequence continues at coordinate 17,831,575 of JAWZYU010000029.1, read as the reverse complement.
ACAAACTGGAGCGTGTGCAGTTACTACACACGCTTCAGTTTGCTGTGAACGGTAACTGCATACCCTCAAAATATTTCCGTGAGTGAGCCCACACGATCCAGGTCTTTGTGAGCTCACACGATCCAATGTGCTGTGAACATTAACCGCAACCGCTCCAGTTTGCTGTGAACGGTAACTGTACACGCTCCATATTCATTGCATTATATATTCATACGCATTATATATATTAAAAAGTATCCGAACACTATGGTTCATTAAAGAATTCAGAAAAAATATCTGGCAACGACTTTTTTTTTAGAAATTAGTGATCTGGCAACCTTTGTGTCACGTGACACGAAGGTTGCCAGATCACTAATTTCTAAAAAAATCGTTGCCAGATATTTTTTTTCTGAATTCTGTAATCAACCATAGTGTTCGGATATTTTTTTGAGCGACTGTACATCTCCATCACATGCATCTCAAATATTAAAACATTCACCTCTTACGTGGTAAAAATTCTCTTCTATCGAAATGATAAAAAATTCACTCAAGTCAGACATTTCTTCACCGTTCGGTGCGACGCAGCGAAAGAAGATGCAGATCTTGGCGGTAGAAAGGATCGCGGACACTTTCGTACAGAGAGATACATTTGAGGAGGAAGAGTCATCTGCGACGAAGGGGATGCAGATCTATCTCTTCGACGAAGATCCCTTCACCACTCGGTGAATTATACATGACGACAGCGGTGTGCCAATTCTCTCGCTCGCTCGAGGTAGACCTTCTCGATCCATTCTCACGTTGTACCTCATCGTTGAGCACGGGATGCCTGGGCGCGCACGCTGCTGATAGCTGTCCGAATTCTCGTGTTTATCACCACCAGCTCAACACCGCTTGCTAATGTCCTCGTGCATCGCAATTCTATCTCAGCTGGGGTTAAGAAGAAAGTGGAAAGTGCGCGACTGGGGGGACGTTTTCGATGTAGGGAGATTTCTGAATTTGTTCGGGTGAGATAGCAGTGCCTTTTTTTTGTGTCGTTATAGATGGTGAAGTGTTTAACGGCATCGAAACTGTGAGTTGGTTCATAAATTCAGATTGTACTTTTTTTGTAATAGCTTGCTTCTTAACAGGAAGAGTAATTTTTTTTTTCAAAAAATAAATTTTGGTCAATCATGATTTTATAAACATCCTGGGATTTAATTGTTTTAGCTCTGAGCGGCACTTTTTTGCACACAATGGGTTAAATGGACAGGTCATAAGGACCCCGAAGACTCAGAGAAGGTTGGAGAAGGGGACTCAGTGGAACAGCTGTTGGGAGACAGATGGTAGCCTCTCGTCAAGCCCATCCAGCGTGTTCTTTAACGTGCACAGGGATGTCTCGCACACGGGGCCACGGCTTAACGTCCCATACGACAGACAGCGGCCTTTACTGACCACTTTACTGAGACTTTCTTGCACACCATGGGCCAAATGGCCAAGTCACATGGATTCTGAAGGCTCAGAGAAGGTTGGTGGAGGGGACCCACTGGAACAGCTGTTGGGAGACAGATGGTAGCCTCCCGTCAAGGCCATCCAGCGTGTTCTTTAACGTGCACAAGGTATGGCTCTCCAGCACACGGAGCCACGGCTTAACGTCCCATCCGACGGGCGGCGGCCTTTCCAAGCCCATCGGTGTGCCCTACTGACCGTGGGCAGGGCGAGGAATATTGCAGAGATAAATCTCAACGCTGAGCTAGCTGAGACTCGAATCTGGGAACTACAGATTACGAGCCTAGCGCGCTACCGACTGAGCCACCCCCGCTCCAAAAGATAGGGGGTGGTGGTGTTAGAACTGGTTACTCTTAAGAGATGAAAAAGAAAATAATTTTTTTTTATTTTAAATAAATTATTTTAAAAAAATTAATTTTTAATAAATTATTTTAAATTATTTAAAATAGCTCTTTTTTTACCGTTTAGGATGTGTTTTCCTTTTTTTTTTCGTTTTTTAGAAAGAGAAGCAGTTTTTAAAAACTTTTCAATTTATATCTTTCTTTTGCTTTTCAGTGACGAATTCACAAATACTAGTACAGTCGCTCAAAAAAGTATCCGAACACCGTGGTTGATTACAGAATTCAGAAAAAATATCTGGCAACGATCGTTTTTATAGAAATTAGTGATCTGGCAACCTTCGTGTCACGTGACACGAAGGTTGCCAGATCACTAATATCTAAAAAAATCATTGCCAGATATTTTTTCTAAATTCTGTAGTCAAACCATAGTGTTCGGATACTTTTTTGAGCGACTGTACCTTCTGAATAAAACCACCTAACTTTGCTAGATAGGAGAAAAGTTTTATATTCCCTATGCTATTCTTCACATCAAAAACTATCATCTGGTATACGATTCCGATTACATTTATCGTCCCCTTTTAGAAGGGGAGGGTGGGGACATTCTCTGAAACTCTCGAGGTCGCAAACTTTCATTTGACACATACTGTTGCTCGTTACGTTTAACCACCATGTTCGAAAGATCTAGCAGAACAATTTTTGATATATTTTTCAATTTTTTTGAGGGGATGGGAGAGAAGGGGGGGAAATGAGAGATAACTTTCTTATATTCTGTGACACTTTTCACGAAACAAAGGGGAGGGGGTGGCTCAGTCGGTAGCGCGCCAGGCTGTAATCTGTAGTTCCCAGGTTCGAGTCCCAGCTGGGTCAGCGTTGAGATTTATCTCCGCAAATTCCCCGCCCTGCCCACGGTCGGTAGGGGACACCGATGGGCTTGGAAAGGCCGCCGTCCGTCGGATGGGACGTTAAGCCGTGGCTCCGTGTGCGGGAGAGCCATACCCTGTCCACGTTAAAGAACACGCTGGATGGCCTTGACGGGAGGCTACCATCTGTCTCCCAACAGCTGTTCCAGTGTGTCCCCTCCCCCAACCTTCTCTGAGCCTTCGGGGTCCATGTGACCTGGCCATTTAGCCCATGGTGTGCAAAAAAGTGCCGCTCAGAGGTAAAACAACCCAACCCAACTCACGAAACAAATTTTCAATTTGGTGCATAATCCGCTACGATCTTGTACTAGGTGCGAACGATATAGTGGAACAGTAGTTTTGACAAATCCACAAAGTGTAACACAAACTAAGAAATTGACAACCGAAAAGCACTAGGATGACAGACAAAATTACTCAGTCAAATGAATATATGGCATTTTCTATAGCACAGCTCACAAAATCTAGAACAAAGTCGCAGACCTTTCAAATTACTACGAAATTCACGAAAAAACGCAATCGAAAACATCATTTGATGCGGCTTTTCAACCTCCCAATTCCTTTGCTCTGAAACACACTTACTCGTCGGTCGCTAGTGCAAAATTAAAAATCAGTTATTAAAATAGTGATTACTCGGTAGCGTACCAGGCTCCTAACCTGGTATTCCCAGGTTCGAGTCCCTAGTGCAACCCTGTTGAGGTTTCCTCCACTGAACTCTTCTCTGCTTAAGAAAGCGATCTCTGATGGACTTGGAAAAGCCAAAATCCGTCCTACAACGTCAAATCGTGGTCATGTGGGTTGGGTTGTTTCACCTCTGAGCGGCACTTTTTTGCACACCATGCAAAAAAGTGCCGCTCAGAGGCGGTCAATGGCCAGGTCAGATCCATCTGACCTGGCCATTTAGCGATGGCCAGGTCAGATGGACCCGAAGGTCAGATGGACCAGGTCAGATGGACCCGAAATCTCAGAGAAGGTTAGGTGAGGGGACCCGCTGGAACAGCTGTTGGGAGACAAATGGTAGCCTCCCGTCAAGGCCATCCAGCGTGTTCTTTAACGTGCACAGGGTATGGCTCTCCCGCACACGGGGCCACGGCTTAACGTTCCATCCGACGGACGGTGCCCTTTCCAAGCCCATCGGTGTCCCCTACTGACCGTGGGCAGGGCGGGGAATTTCGCGGAGATAAATCTCAACGCTGACCCAGCTGGGACTCGAACCTGGGAACTACAGATTACGAGCCTGGCGCGCTACCGACTGAGCCACCCCCGCCCCCTGGTCATGTGGGTAGAACAGTATTCATGGTAAGCTCTAGCTGGCCTTGATGGAAAGGTTTCTATCTGTCTCTTTAGAGTTTTGCAGTGGATCACCCTCCCTAGCCTTCTCTGAACCTTTGGGGTCTTTGTAACCTGCCCCTATGTGTGCATAGAAGAGCTGGGTTCGGCTGTTTTACCTCTGAGCGACACTTTTTTTTTTGGACACAATAGGCTAAATGGCTAGGTGCAGTGTCGTCTTAACAGTATTATAGGCCTCTGGGCAATGCAATGCACTGGGGCCCCTACCCACCCACTTATGGGAATAAAAATGTAAACGGTCAATAAAATTAAGACTACAGATTTATTGGTACTTTTAACAAAATTAATGTTTAAACATAAAAAAAATGCTGTAAAGCGAGGATTAATCAACACAAACGTTTGCGAAATTTTCCCAGTTTGAAAAAAATTTTTTTTTTCAAACTGGGAAAATTTTGGAAAATTTTGGGAATTTTTTTCAAACTGGAAATTTTTTTTAAAATTTCTCCCGTTTCCGAAGTTTTGCCCAGGGGCCCCGGGCAACTGCCCAGTGTGCCCATACCTTAAGACGGCCCTGGCCAGGTCCCAATGACCCCGAGGGATCAGAGAAGATTGGGGGAGGGGATCCACTGGACAGTTATTAGGAGATAGACGGTAGCCTTCCTCAAGGCCATCCAGCGTGTTATTTAACGGGCGTTTTACTGCCAATTCACTATCTAGTTCTCTTTTATAAATCAATGGACAGGCCCATTGACACTCTGTGCAGAATGACTGAGAAATTTGAAATAGGAAGTGTTGCAGTTAGGCAAGGACTAGGGAGGAAATTATTCCAACTCACTTCCAGCATAAAAGAGCTGAATTGAGGAAAAAAATAAATCTAAAATATATTCGTGCAGAATTTGAGTTGAGCCTTTATAGCAGATTTGAAACAATTAATATTTTAGAGAGTCGAGTTGTTTTTACCTATGAGAGACAATTTTTTGCACACATTAACCAGGTCACAAGGATCCCAAGAGCTCAGAGAAGGTTAGGAAAAAGGGATCCACTGAAAAGCTATTAGGAGACAGATGAAAGCCTCCTGTCAAGGCCATCCAACGTGTTTTTTGACGTCAAAGGCTTTAAATCCCACCCGAAGGACGGAGGCCTTTCTAAGCCCATTAGGTCTATTTTCTCCCGCGACCAGGATGGGGGTTTCGGGGAGATAAATCTCAATGCTGGCTCAGGTGGGACTCGAACCTGAAAACTGCAAATTATGATAAAAATTCAGAAAACTGTGTTGCAATAAGTTCCAGCTTTGATGCTGAAACTTTATTCTTCACGGCATTTTTTTTTATCAGTCAATTTGATTCCACATAAATCATTCTTTCAAATTTCACTTCACCTCTCTTCTTTTTCTAAGCCGTCCCGTGGCCGAGTGGTTAGCACGCTTGGCTACTGATCTAAGGGACCTGGGTTCGAGCCCCGGATTAGGCATGGATGTGTGTGTCGTTTTTCTGCTGAGGTCCTGCCATCCTCTCAGATCTCCTACTGTGGCATATAAACTGACAGGCTCCTGTCAGACCTCTATGGCAAGCAGCTGCTTGAGGGGGTATTTATTTATTTATTATTTTTATCTTCTTTGCTGCAGCTTTCAGCAAGGGTTAATTCATAAAATATCAAGAACAAACATAATTTGAATTTTTGACTCATTTTTTTGACTCATATTTAAATCCTCAGTTCTTTGTGCTTTATACCCATTCACATTTCTACCCTGACGTTATAAATCCATCCTCAGTTCTCTCTGCAGAATCCTTATTTATCTCTTCTTCTTTTTAGCAACAAAATACAATTCCTCGCATATTTCATCGGAAGATCTTAAAAAAATAAATACAGTTCTTAACGATCTCAATTAATGAATGCATAGTTGGGGTTAATAAATATTTTCGTAATCACAATAAGCTGTCTCCCAAAAATGATTCCTTTAACAATTTTACACAAAGGCTTCTGAAACAACGCAAACGCTCTCGCTTAATACCATAAGCTTCTAACAGATGTTAAAAAAAAAATACCAGCTCCTCAAGTTGCTTGAGAGTCATTTTTAACATATTTGACACAAATAATTCTGTACCCAGTGCTTCGAACATTGGATGCACTACTTGTGTTCATTTAAGTGAGATCGGGTTAAAGTCGAGAAGATTTACTTCCATCGTCTCGACTGGAGCGTCTTGTTCAAAAGCCAGTAGCTCCTGAAGACGTTAACTTGGCGTGTACTAAATGGTGCCATTTATATTCATTAGAACGAACCTCATTCATAAACGGTTGTTAGCATGAGTTTCTGCACGACCGGTGTCTACAACACCGCACATTGGTTGGAGGGGGTGGTTTATAGATTGGCGCCAATTTATCTTTGCTGCCAATGTCTCCCTGACTGCACTCAAATATCTGGGGATGTTTTCTTTTCTAATGGTGGCAGCGGATGAGGGATTTGGTTTGTAGTTTTCTTTCGTCTCTCTCTCGCATGATCTTCCTTGCCGATTTTTCTGCTTTCGCGCTGCGTCATTAGGTGGCGTTGGTGCTCAATCATACCCTTGCAGCAGATGCAGTCCCCGTCTGTCATTGGTTATGTAATTTGAATAGAGTTTTTTTTTTGCTGAGGACATAAGTAAAGAATTATTTTTCACTTATTTATCAAGGACTTGATAAGAAATCAGATTTGACAGTTTGAGTGCCGCTATTTTCGGTTCTTGCTTCACCTCCTAACATTGTTGGGTTGTTTAATCCCTGATCATCACTTTTTTTGCACACAATGGGTTCAATGGTCAGGTCACAAGGACACCTAGGGTGTAGAGAAACTTGGGGGGAGGGCTGGGTTGTTTTACCTCTGATCGGCACTTTTTTGCACACCATGGACTAAATAGCCAGGTCACATGGACCCCGAAGGCTCGGAGAAGGCTGGGGGAGGGGACCCAGTGGAACAGATGTTGGGAGACAGATGGTAGGCCATCCAGCGTGTTCTTTAATGTGCACAGGTTATGGTTCTCCAGCACACAGGGCCACGGCTTAACATCCCATCCGACGGACGGCGGCCTTTCCAAGCCCATTGGTGTCCCCTACTGACCGTGGGCAGGGCGGGGAGATTTGCGGAGACAAATCTCAACGCTGACTCAGCTGGGACTCGAACCTGGGAACTACAGATTACGAGCCTGGCGCGCTACCGACTGAGCCACTCCCGCCCCTTTCACCGAGGGCATGGGAGAGGGGGGGGGGGGTTTACACCAGATAAATCTTACCTTTCGTCATTGTATGAAATGGTGTTGGTGTAGTTAGTAGCGCACTAGGCTGGTAACCTGATGCTTTTAGGTTCTCCTCTCTACTGTGATTGCTTCCTTGCGATTTTCTCCGTTAACCTGTATTCTTCCCCCGGCAAGAATGGGGACACCAGTCGGTTTAGAAAGGGCGTCATCTGTCGAATGAGATGTTAAGCCATTGGCTTTGTCAGAAGAGTCAAACCCCGTGCACCTAGAGAGCACGCAAGGTGGTCTTGATGGGAATCTCCCATTCGTCATCTAGCAATTTTCAATTATAGGGAATTCTGAAGTATAAGACGCCGGACTATCGGAATTTTACTGTACATTAATAAAGTTAAAACGATCATGACAGCAATAACAGAAAATGCTGATGATGGAGCTAGAAACATAATTCTCAATCCTTTCGTCATAACTGTTACCAAATAATACAATTTTAGCTTAGGGCTGGGTTGGGTTGGGTTGTTTTACCTCTGAGCGGCACTTTTTTGCACACCATGGGCTAAATGGCCAGGTCACATGGACCCCGAAGTCTCAGAGAATGTTGGGGGAGGGGACCCACTGGAACAGCTGTTGGGAGACAGATGGTAGCCTCCCGTCAAGGCCATCCAGCGTGTTCTTTAACGTGCACAGGGTATGGCTCTCCCACACACGGGGCCACGGCTTAACGTCCCATCCGACGGACGGCGGCCTTTTCAAGCCCATCGGTGTCCCCTACTGACCGTGGGCAGGGCGGGGAATTTTGCGGAGTAGCTTAGGGCGATCTTTTTTTTTCAGGAAAGCATAATTAAATTCCTGATATGTAAAGATACATTCATTTCTGTAATATAACAGGTTGGTTGGTTGTTTTACCTCTGAGTGGCACTTTTTTGCCCACCATGGGCTAAATGGCCAGGTCACATGGACCCCGAAGGCTCAGAGAAGGTTGGGGGAGGGGACCCACTGGAACAGCTGTTGGGAGACAGATGGTAGCCTCCCGGCAAGGCTATCCAGCGTGTTCTTTAACGTGCACAGGGTATGGCTCTCCCGCACACGGGGCCACGGCTTAACGTCCCATTCGACGGACGGCGGCCTTTTCAAGCCCATCGGTGTCCCCTACTGACCGTGGGATGGGCGGGGAATTTTGCGGAGATAAATCTCAACGCTGACCCAGCTGGGACTCGAATCTGGGAACTACAGATTACGAGCCTGGCGCGCTACCGACTGAGCCACCCCCACCCCGTAATATAACAGATAAATGACAATGTAATGCAATGATAAATGGCAGATGTAAGATACATTCATTTCCTGCATAATCGACGTTAGCACAACTTCAGATGTATTAAATTTCCTGAACGGTATCATCATTTGCTTTTCGTTTTCCATCATAGTTTATTACGAGATAAAAGTAACGCACACTCTGACAACTAACACGTCAGATTATTACGTCACACAGGACCCAAAGGTTTTTTATAAAACGACACAGTCCCTTAATATTTTCCGTCCTTTTGTAATCACAGAAATTGACCTAGCAAAGGAGGTGATATCCCCCGAAACTTCGGATTTCCTCATCAATCCTCACCTAAGAAGAAACAGAAAAATCAATGTCTAGCCCAAGAATAAAACCATCCATTATAAAACTCAACATTCTGACCCAGGGATCTGAAACTAAAATCATATAAACGAACCAAATCAATTGCTCATCAAAATATGGAAGGATGCATTTTATTTTAAACAATAGCGAGAATAGCATAATTACTTATCCTATTGTTAAAGTATATAAGTGTATTTTCAGATTTGGATATTTTGAAAATTTAAAACTTATGTATATCAGGTATTAAAGAACCTAAAAAGGAATTTCCGTTCTCAAACTTCAGAATTACCTGAAAAAGCACATTTATTAAAAAAATAATCGATCTATTCATTCATAAAACACCTGTACAGGAACGCTATATCGACATGTCAACTAAGTTTTTTAATGCTTTATCTAAAAATCTTAAAGTGATAAATACTGATAAGCTATTTCTGAAAGAATTAAGACTACGATTGCTAAAAAAAATGAGAATATAAATAACTTGCTTTCAGATATTTTCTTTCCTCAATTTAATTTTATCTTACTTTGTCATTTTGTTATTATTACCACGAAAAAAATACGATTTAATTGGCTCATTTATTGAGTATAAAATTTGGATTTATTAAGGAAATTGTGAAACTAAATTCATGGTGGTCTTTTCCAAAAATTTTTGTTTTCCATTTCTCTTTATTACCTCCACAAATAAGTTCAAATTCTCGTGGAGTTTCAATTTATCGTCGAAATTTATTGCGTAAAATACATGAACATTCAAAAAACTGTTATCAACTTCAAAACCCTAAATTGTGTTAACTCTTGTCTTACTAATATTGGTTGGGTTGGGTTGTTTTACCTCTGAGCGGCACTTTTTTGCACACCATGGGCTACATGGCCAGGTCACATGGCTCAGAGAAGGTTGGGGGAGGAGACCCACTGGAACAGCTGTTGGGAGACAGATGGTAGCCTCCCGTCAAGGCCATCCAGCGTGTTCTTTAACGTGCACAGGGTATGGCTCTCCCGCACACGGAGTCACGGCTTAACGTCCCATCCGACGGACGGCGGCCTTTCCAAGCCCATCGGTGTCCCCTACTGACCGTGGGCAGGGCGGGGAATTTTGCGGAGATAAATCTCAACGCTGACCCAGCTGGGACTCGAATCTGGGAACTACAGATTACGAGCCTGGCGCGCTACCGACTGAGCCACCCCGCCCCACTAATATTGGCGGTAAAGCATTTAATTGCATACTTTTAAAATAATGTCAATGACAATAAATAAATAATTCAATACAAAATTACTTAACCGAAACTAATATCAAAATATCAAAACATAAATTTCAATTGTATCATTCATTGGCTTATAGCGGTCATAATTTTGCATACTCACGTGAAGGTCATAATTTTGCATACTCACGTGAGGTCACAACAGTCGAAAAAGCTAGTAACTCACAATTCAATATCCTTGAATATATTGCTTATGAGCGGCACACATAAAAAGAACCCCGACTTCGCGGGCTTCGTGCGGGGCGGGGGTGGCTCAGTCGGTAGCGCGCCAGGCTCGTAATCTGTAGTTCCCAGGTTCGAGTCCCAGCTGGGTCAGCGTTGAGATTTATCTCCGCAAAATTCCCCGCCCTGCCCACGGTCAGTAGGGGATCACCGATGGGCTTGGAAAGGCCGCCGTCCGTCGGATGGGACGTTAAGCCGTGGTCCCGTGTGCGGGAGAGACATACCCTGTGCACGTTAAAGAACACGCTGGATGGCCTTGAGGGGAGGCTACCATCTGTCTCCCAACAACTCTTCCAGTGGGTCCCCTCCCCCAACCTTCTCTGAGCCTTCGGGGTCCATGTGACCTGGCCATTTAGCCCATGGTTTGCAAAAAAGTGCCGCTCAGAGGTAAAACAACCCAACAACTCGCGGCTTCGTGCGTCCCACAAGTTTGTGATTCCTCTTATAACCAGTTTCCTATAGTCAGTAAAAATCTTACGAACTATATTATTTAATCTTGAATGGTATCTATTTGAAGTATTCGCAAAGTTTCATAAATTAGATTTTTTACCACATCAAATTCTTTAATTTCGAAGAGACAGCCATTCGTTTATTCATTTATCATGTCAGTTCACAATCTCTCCATATTCGAAATTCAAATTCCTCTTCTTCACAGACAGAGAGAGAAAAAAAGTAACCTCACGAACGGAAAGCATCAATTAGTCAAAAGCCAATTCTCCCCCCCCCCTCATCCTCCAATTCCCCCAATAACCCGTCTTATTCTCCTCCTCCCAATAGCCACAGATGACAGTCTGCATGTCTTCTTACTATACTCCCATTTCTAGAGGAAATCTCCGTAGAAAAGGTCAAGGAACCGAGAGCTGGCACGACGGAAGAGGAGAGCAGGAGACGAACGACCTTGGCGGTCCGCCAGATGAGGCCGTTATTGGTTTATGGCCGTTATCAATCAATGTCAAGGTATGGCCGCTCACATGCAGGTCAAGTACCGATGCTTTTTAAAGGATGGTTTTTTTTCCCTTTGCCGCAAAATGCCTCAAATGGTGGTATTACTAGTTTTAAGTACTGTGTTTGAGGCTATATAAACTATTAAGCTACATTTTTGTCTATTCGGCTGGTTTCCTAGTCTTTGGAATTTGATCGATGTACCTTTTTTTGGCCGATATTTCTTTTTCTGTAACACATGGCTCATTTAACAATATTTCTCATTGTTAGTCATTAGTAGTTAGAGAAGCTTTTTTTTTGTTCATGATGTTTAAGGAAATGCGATGTAAAAAAAATCCCGAGTTGATCTTTGAGGTAAGAAGATTGTGCATTGAACTGTAGAGAAAATGGAAAAGAAATAGTTCGTCTGGTGTGGAAATATGCAAAAAAAATGGAGGAAACAGAAAATGTATAGAGAAAGAGATACTAGGAAAATAAGCACCAAATTGACAGAAAATCCAGTACACACCATTGACCAATACACACCTCTGAAGATCCAGTACACACCTCTGAGCGGCACTTTTTTGCACACAATGGGTTAAATGTCCAGGTTACAAGGACCCCAAGGGCTCGAGAAGGTTTGGGGAGGGAACCCACTGACAGCTGTTGGGAGACAGATGGTAGCCTCCCTCATCTGTTGCCAATCAATCTGTTGCCTCAATGGTTTCAATGGCCACTCAAGGCCATTGAAACCATTGAGTTTACTTACCTGTAGGAGACGCTGCCCATTGCCATTGCAGCTACCAATACCAAAAGGGCCTATTACTCCTCCCCAAAGGTCAGAGTCAGTACCAACTTTAGCATTGAAGTTGAACAAGAACAAGGGTAATATCTCCTTTCTTGACAGAATTCAAAATATCCTGAAGTTGTCCGTAAAACCTATCCTTCTCATCCTCATCGGCATCCTCAGTGGGGGCATAACAGCAGATAATATTCAAGTCTTTAACGCTTGTCTGAAATTTTGCTGTAAGAAACCTTTCATTAATGCACTCGTATCCTAGAAGAGCATCACTGGCGTGTCTGCTGAGAAGCAGACCCACGCCTTGGTGATGCTTATTGTCGTCCCTCCCTGAAAAGAGAAATTTAAGATTATTTTTAAGAATCTGACCTTTATCTGTCCATCTGGTCTCTTGCAAACCAAGAATATCTAAATTATAATGGTGGAATTCTTGTGTGAGGACATCAAGAGACAAAGCTCTGTGCCGAATCCTCATATTCCAACTACCTATGGAGAGAAAATGATTAGTGGGATGTTTAAAGAAACTATGTTTATTGAGAGAGGGAATGCCGACAATATCAAACAGCCCCCTAATCGGAGACATGGGGCAAAGACCCGTTCCCCCACCACTAAAGACTGAAGCCATCTACACTGGAAAACTTCCTCCAATGTAGAATTTGACGATGCCAATAGAAGCAAAGAGTTCAGGTGCCTGCGATGACCTCTGCTCAGAATTATCCACCAGCTGATAAACATATCCTGTGAATCTATTCACTTGGGGCTGTCAACCCACAAACAAACAGAAAACACAGCGGAAGATTTTCCCTCCACAGAAGCCCACCAGTGCAGCAAAATCAGGATCCATAATCAAGCTCAGAGCCATATATCTGTCCAGTCCAGTGGGTTTATATGGTCAGCACCAGGACCCTGTGTGGTTGACCACTCCTCAGCAGGGTAGAAAAAAAGAAAAGTAACCATAGTTGTTCAGATTAGTAGGCCACACTAATCTGGCAACCCTCCCCTTCCGTTCACTTCCGCAAGAGAGTATAGTATCTCTTTTGAAAGGTACTAACGGTCTGCACCACGAGAAGGCGGGGTTGGACATTAGGTGCTAGGCCTGGCCGGTTCTATGCATCATCACAGGGGATTGGTGCATAGCTCTCCTTCCAATGACTACCTAGCTACCATTTACAGCTACTATTAACAGAGTATACAAACTGTTAAACAAAACACAAGCTGATAAGAGAAGTATACCAATTGTTAAACAAGACACTATCTGATAAAAGAAGTATACCAACTGTTAAACAAACCACAAGCTGATAAAAGAAGTATACCAACTGTTAAAGAAAAACACAAGCTAATAAAAGAAGTATACCAACTGTTAAACAAAACTCAAGTTGATAAAAGAAGTATACTAACTGTTAAACAAAACCCAAGCTGATAAGAGAAGAATACCAACTGTTAAACAAAACACAGGCTGATAAGAGAAGTATACCAACTATTAAACAAAACACAGGCTGATAAGAGAAGTATACCAACTGTTAAACAAAACACAGGCTGATAAGAGAAGTATACCAACTGTTAAACAAAACACAAGCTGATAAAAGAAGTATACCAACTGTTAAACAAAACACAGGCTGATAAGAGAAGTATACCAACTGTTAAACAAAACACAGGCTGATAAGAGAAGTATACCAACTGTTAAACAAAACTCAAGTTGATAAAAGAAGTATACTAACTGTTAAACAAAACACAGGCTGATAAGAGAAGTATACCTACTGTTAAACAAAACACAAGCTGATAAAAGAAGTATACCAACTGTTAAACAAAACACAAGCTGATAAGAGAAGTATACCAACTGTTAAACAAAACACAGGCTGATAAGAGAAGTATACCAACTGTTAAACAAAACTCAAGTTGATAAAAGAAGTATACCAACTGTTAAACAAAACACAAGCTGATAAGAGAAGTATACCAACTGTTAAACAAAACACAAGTTGATAAAAGAAGTATACCAACTGTTAAACAAAACACAAGCTGATAAGAGAAGTATACCAACTGTTAAACAAAACACAGGCTGATAAGAGAAGTATACCAACTGTTAAACAAAACACAAGCTGATAAAAGAAGTATACCAACTGTTAAAGAAAACACAAGCTGATAAGAGAAGTATACCAACTGTTAAACAAAACACAGGCTGATAAGAGAAGTATACCAACTGTTAAACAAAACTCAAGTTGATAAAAGAAGTATACTAACTGTTAAACAAAACACAGGCTGATAAGAGAAGTATACCTACTGTTAAACACACACAAGCTGATAAAAGAAGTATACCAACTGTTAAACAAAACACAAGCTGGTAACAAAAACATACCAACTGGTAAACGAAAGTCAGAACGTTAAGAGAAGCATATCAACTGGTAAACGAAAGTCAGAACGTTAAGAGAAGCATATCAACTGGTAAACGAAAGGCAAGCTGTTATGAAAAAGAATACCAGCTAGAACACAGAAGACAAGCTGATAAGATAAACATACCTATTGTAAATAAACTAACATGTAAGAAATTATGTAAACAAAATTAAAAAGCGATAATCAGGTAAACGTCCATCAATTTCAAACTCTCAAAGGAATAACTTTTGAAAAAGAGAAACGAATTAGAAGAAATGCGAAAAAATATTAACTGAATACGAATCAACTCTCAAACAAAGGAAGAAAAAAATGTGAAATAAAGAAATATTTGCGCAAACAATAAAATAAACAATCGTTCAAGGGAAGAAACAATCAAGGCAACGAAAGGTAACTGACGACACAGAGAAGCAAATGAACAAGCATATCAACAGTAAATAAAAAAATATGTGAAAGAGGAAAATAAATTATTAAAGAATGGATATAATAAGGACGCAAGCAACTAACGAACATATAAATAAATAAATAAACAACTGCTCATGAACGCAAATAAACAAAAAACAACCTGGATAACTTTCGCTAGTTAAGGTAAGTTGGTCCTAATAAAATATTCAAATGGCGACAATCCTGGTAAATAAATGCACTTGATTCATGCAAGTGCTGAGAACAGGATTTCTAGCAAGAGACACTTTTGTAATAAGAATGAAACAGAAAGTTCTGTTTTTATTATTTCAATAATAATAAATAAGAGATCTTTACCAGTGAAACAGAATGTCATTCGGAAGCTGAAGATTAAAAAAGACGCTCAGTAGTTTCCATGACAACGACGAGTTTCCGGCTGGAGCTGTTGCCAGTTTTTTGTACAGTCGCTCAAAAAAGTATCCAAACACTATGGTTGATTACGAAATTCAGAAAAAATATCTGTCAACGATTTTTTTTTTGAAATTAGTGATCTGGCAACCTTCGTGTCACGTGCCACGAAGGTTGCCAGATCACTAATTTCTAAAAAAAATCGCTGCCAGATATTTTTTCTGAATTTCGTAATCAACCATAGTGTTTGGATACTTTTTTGAGCGAATGTACATTGTTCATATTGTTTAAGGATTTTTTTGTTTTAAATTTCGTTGTAACGAAATAAAAAAAAAAATCCTTAAACAATATGAACAATGTACATTTTAGCGTCTACAACGCTGCAATGATTTAAACGCTGGAAATATCTAACCAATCACAACGCTCTGATTCACGTGCTATTGTATATCGTCCGGTAAGAATTTGATGTTTATTATTATTATTCTAATTAAGTTCCTTGATTAGTTTCGTTTCGTTATTAGCAGCCAATATGGCGCGGGTTGGGTTGTTTTACCTCTGAGCGGCACTTTTTTGCACACCATGGGCTAAATGGCCAGGTCACATGGACCCCGAAGGCTCAGAGAAGGTTGGGGGAGGGAACCCACTGGAACAGCTGTTGGGAGACAGATGGTAGTCTTCCGTCAAGGCCATCCAACGTGTTCTTTAACGTGCACAGGGTATGTCTCTCCCGCACACGGCGCCACGGCTTAACGTCCCATCCGACGGACGGCGGCCTTTCCAAGCCCATCGGTGTCCACTACTAACCGTGGGCAGGGCGGGGAATTTTGCGGAGATAAATCTCAACGCTGACCCAGCTGGGACTCGAACCTGGGAACTACAGATTACGAGCCTGGCGCGCTACCGACTGAGCCACCCCCGCCCCATGGCGGAACAGTAGAGTATGCAAATGTTAGACAAAATCCCACCTCAAGGGCGATCAGACCATTTCAAGCATTTGCTCTATAGGCTTACACAATTGTTTGCAGTGTGCTGTAATAGCAAGTCTTTCTTTCTTGCAATCTCAATAAAATGTGCTATAAATCGAAAGGGAAGAGTTTCTGGCCTAATGGTCGTAGGAACGTTTTTCATCACTATATGCATTTGAATACTTCCCAAAGTTTGACTAGACCTTTCGGAAATATCATTTTATAACTCTTTAAATCCAATGAGAATATCGTTAAAAAACGAGATTTAGATACACTCGTTCTAAACATATCTTCATTCACGTTTTCTCGTAAAACGCTTATTTTAGAAGTTATAGAACTTTGAATTTACATTCCAATTGACATAACATGGAAGGGGGGGGGATGGGCCATGATTTAATAATATCTAAGAATAGGATAACAATTATTTATCTACTAACACCCATCGATACCTAAGGAGCAGAATTTCCTTGCTATGGCGAATAACGTAATGAATCGTATTTCTGTGCTGAAAACCAATAATACGCCATGAATAGCAATTTGCTGCTATTGCGCAACACTGTTGATACCTTCATGATACATATTATGTACACAAGGTAGATATTGAGTGAGCCTGAGCTTTTTCTTTTTGCAGTCTGTTTGCGTCATCGAAAAAATTCGTGATATGATTTGTTTTTTATCAGGATGATTTTTTTTCTTTTCAGTAAATCCTGATACACCACCGTGATCTTAATCACGGTGATCTGATCAGTGATCCTGATACACCACTGTGATCTGATCAGCGATCCTGATACACCACCATGAACTTGATCTGGTCAGCGATCCTGATACACCACCATGAACTTGATCTGATCAGCGATCCTGATACACCACCGTGATTTTAATCACGGTGATCTGATCAGCGATCCTGATACACCACCGTGATCTTAATCACGGTGATCTGATCAGCGATCCTGATACACCATCGTGGTCTTAATCACGGTGATCTGATCAGCGATCCTGATACATCACCGTGATCTTAATCGCGGTGATCTGATCAGCGATCCTGATACATCACCGTGATCTTAATCGCGGTGATCTGATCAGCGATCCTGATACACCACCGTGATCTTAATCACGGTGATCTGATCAGCGATCCTGATACACCACCGTGATCTTAATCACGGTGATCTGATCAGCGATCCTGATACACCACCGTGGTCTTAATCACGGTGATCTGATCAGCGATCCTGATACATCACCGTGATCTTAATCACGGTGATCTGATCAGCGACCCTGATACACCACCGTGGTCTTAATCACGGTGATCTGATCAGCGATCCTGATACACCACCGTGGTCTTAATCACGGTGATCTGATCAGCGATCCTGATACACCACCGTGGTCTTAATCACGGTGATCTGATCAGCGATCCTGATACACCACCGTGATCTTAATCACGGTGATCTGATCAGCGATCCTGATACACCACCGTGATCTTAATCGCGGTGATCTGATCAGCGATCCTGATACACCACCGTGATCTTAATCACGGTGATCTGATCAGCGATCCTGATACACCACCGTGGTCTTAATCACGGTGATCTGATCAGCGATCCTGATACACCACCGTGGTCTTAATCACGGTGATCTGATCAGCGATCCTGATACACCACCGTGATCTTAATCACGGTGATCTGATCAGCGATCCTGATACATCACCGTGATCTTAATCACGGTGATCTGATCAGCGATCCTGATACACCACCGTGGTCTTAATCACGGTGATCTGATCAGCGATCCTGATACACCACCGTGGTCTTAATCACGGTGATCTGATCAGCGATCCTGATACATCACCGTGATCTTAATCACGGTGATCTGATCAGCGATCCTGATACATCACCGTGATCTTAATCACGGTGATCTGATCAGCGATCCTGATACACCACCGTGGTCTTAATCACGGTGATCTGATCAGCGATCCTGATACACCATCGTGAATTCCGAATATCACTTGCGAAAATTGTAGAAATGTTTAGAATTTAGTGCTCAAAATATTTAAGTTTTTTTTAGTTCGAAAAGGTATGTGGAAAAAATGATAGTTAAAGAACTTAATGAAATCACCTCGGGTAAATTACTTTTCTTCGATACTTATTTAGTATTTAAATAATTATGGAAACAGTAATATTCATCAATGGAGTTTCACGCCATAAAAGTGTTTTCTTTAATTTTACATTAAAGGAACAATTATTGTGAGAAATGCAAAAAGTACGTTTAACTAAATAGAAGGTTTTTAGGAATGGTTACTGTTTAGATTTTGACTTTTGAGATGCAGTCGCTCAAAAAAAAATATCCAAACACTATGGTTGATTACAGAATTCAGAAAAAATATCTGGCAACGATTTCTTTTTCAGAAATTAGTGATTTGGCAACCTTCGTGTCACA
Organism: Ryuthela nishihirai; assembly: GCA_038380435.1. Classification (NCBI taxonomy): domain Eukaryota; kingdom Metazoa; phylum Arthropoda; class Arachnida; order Araneae; family Heptathelidae; genus Ryuthela; species Ryuthela nishihirai. Next base: position 17,812,927 of record JAWZYU010000029.1, on the reverse strand, counting down.
TGACACGAAGGTTGCCAAATCACTAATTTTAATTAATCACAAATCATTAATAAACGAAATCACAAATCATTAATTTATTAGTGATCGTGTCACATGACACGATCACTAATAAAATAGAAAAATCAACTAATATAAACTAATAAATTTAGAAACTAGTGATCTGGCAACCTTCATGTCACATGACACGAAGGTTGCCAGATCACTAATTTCTAAAAAAAAAACGTTGCCAGATATTTTTTCTGAATTCTGTAATCAACCATAGTGTTTGGATATTTTTTTGAGCGACTGTACTTATATCCTTTTATTATTCATTTCTACTGAGATGAGATTCCCCTTTTAGTCCTCATTCTGCAAATCGTGAAAATAAAATGGTCTAAAAAATGGTCTTTTCAAAAAAAAAAATAAAAAAAAAAGAATTCCCCCCCACCCCATTGTTCTCAGCTACTACTACGAAAGTAATGTTCAATTTATTTCGAGTTTTGGTATGTCAACTTCGCTATTGTTATTTGGATGGATATCTTCTTTTATCGTATAGAGAAGTCTTCGATGCATTTCTAAATAAAATCCACCTTACAACCACTCCATAACAATAAACGTATAATGCATTTGTTACGCAAGTTGAGAGAGAGAGGAAGACGGGAAAACGTATCAAGTTGTCTTTTTTTTGCGGTTGGGCTGTTAAATCTCCGCCGATATCTGTGGGAAAAAAAACAACAACAGCTATCGATTCTTCCCGAGTGGAAGAATCTTCTGCAACATAACCAAGAGAGATCTCTTAAGCAAATTCTGCCTACCTTGCGAAGAAAGAGGCTGCAGCAGAGGGTTGAGCCGCTCCGTAAGTGCTGGGGCAAGGCGAGCTGAAAGACGTGCCCTGCAGCAAGGAATGATGGGAATAACCACTGAAGGAAAGAGAATGCGGAATGGAAGAACTGGAGGGAAGACCAACACAGGACGTCCCCGCTACACTGGGGGTAAGGTAAGGTCCCCCTATGGGAGGATAGGGACTTGCCATTGCGGATAGCTGGTGCCTTGATCCTCCGTGGGTTTGAGACAGGTTGTGCTCTTGAAGCACTTTCTGGCTCATGGGAGGCTGAGATGTAGACACGTGACTCCCGTGGCCTCCTGATACGTCACGGGAGGGAAGAAACGTGGAGAGTGTGGACGACAGGATTTGCTGGAAAAAAAAAAGAAAATAAGTAAAATATACATATCGATTAGAGATACATTTTTTTTGTCATTACTGATATTTTTTTTTAAATGCTGAGTACTGAATACGACGGGGCGGGGGTGGCTCAGTCGGTAGCGCGCCAGGCTCGTAATCTGTAGCTCCCAGTTCGAGTCCCATCTGGGTCAGCGTTGAGATTTATCTCCGCAAAATTCCCCGCCCTGCCCACGGTCAGTAGGGGACACCGATGGGCTTGGAAAGGCCGCCGTCCGTCGGATGGGGCGTTAAGCCGTGGCCCCGTGTGCGGGAGAGCCATACCCTGTGCACGTTAAAGAACACGCTGGATGGCCTTGACGAGAGGCTACCATCTGTCTCCCAACAGCTGTTCCAGTGGGTCCCCTCCCCCAACCTTCTCTGAGCCTTCGGGGTCCATGTGACCTGGCCATTTAGCCCATGGTGTGCAAAAAAGTGCCGCTCAGAGGTAAAAACAACCCAACCCAACTGAATACGACTTTGTTTTTAATGAGAATTATCCCGGGACTAATTTCGACTCGGTTGAAAGACAGTACAAACCACGGCCGGATCTAATCCAGGGTTGGATTGGGGGGTGGGCAGGATGGGGATCTTGCCCCTCTCCGTTGAGAATGATTTTTAGAATAAAAGAAGCAAAATGTTATTAAGCTTTTGTATATTTCATGTAGACATAGATCTAGAAAAAACAAAGGGAGCGAGGAGAATGTAGAGATTAAAGAGATAGTTAAAGTAACTATTTCAGTATTACTAATTTTTATGATATGTTTATTTCCAAGTGGGTTGGGTTCGGTTGTTTTACCTCTGAGCGGCACTTTTTTGCACACCATGGGCTAAATGGCCAGGTCACATGGACCCCGAAGGCTCAGAGAAGGTTGGGGGAGGGGACCCACTGGAACAGCTGTTGGGAGACAGATGGTAGCCTCCCGTCAAGGCCATCCAGCGTGTTCTTTAACGTGCACAGGGTATGTCTCTCCCGCACACGGGGCCACGGCTTAACGTCCCATACGACAGACAGCGGCCTTTCCAAACCCATCGGTGTCCCCTACTGACCATGGGCAGGGCGGGAATTTTTACTTAGATAAATCTCAACGCTGTCCCAGCTGGGACTCCAACCTGGGAACTACAGATCACGAGCCTGGCGCGCTACCGACTGAGCCACCCCACCCCATTTCCAAAGTGGTAAATTAGTTTAAACCTTTATATTATTATAATTTATTCCATGAAGGGGGTTACAGTAAAGCCAAAGTAAGATTATTTTGAATATTAATTTAATGGTTCAAGTGGCTTGATGTCTCAGTACATTTGGGAAATTAAAAGGAAATATTAAGGATAGTACAATAATACAAACATATCTACGGCAATTGCATAATTATTTGATACGTATAAATAAAATGACAACAAACTGCAACAGATGAAGACAAACATATAATTTAAAATATGATAAGAAACGTAAAATCAGGGGGAAGAAAAAGAAGGTTTTAAGACAATCGAGAGTTGGGTTGGGTTGTTTTACCTCTGAGCGGCACTTTTTCCACAACATGGGCTAAATGGCTAGGTCACAAGGACCCCGAAGGCTTAGAGAAGGTTTGGGGAGGGGACCCACTGGAACAGCTGTTGGGAGACAGATGGTAGCCTCCCGTCAAGGCCATCCAGCGTGTTCTTTAATGTGCACAGGGTATGGCTCCCCGCACACGGGACCACGGCTTAACGTCCCATCCGACGGACGGCGGCCTTTCAAAGCCCATCGGTGTCCCCTACTAACCGTGGGCAGGGCGGGGAATTTTGCGGAGATAAATCTCAACGCTGACCCAGCTGGGACTCGAACCTGGGAACTACAGATTACGAGCCTGGCGCGCTACCGACTGAGCCACCCCCGCCCCAATGAACAAGGGAAAAAGGATTGCAAATAATTCAGAGAAAGGGCAAAGATGGGGAGTGGGAATAGGGATGAGGAGATGATGTTGGTTAAACGTTTCAATATTCTAATAGGAGTGGAGTAATATCGTTTTAGAATTTAAAGAAGTTGCATCGCTCGGTAGAGAGTTCCAAGTTGAGGTTGCCTGAAAGACAAAAGAAACTTCACTATACTTAGCTATGAAAAACTTGGGAGTAGAAAACATTTTATTATCAGAGCGAAGGATGCGGCAATGTGGTAATCGAAAACAGGGTGTAAGAATCGAATGAAGGGGATGAGACTTGTTATAAATAGTGTTGTGAATAAGGGTAATAAAGCGCAGCTTTCTCCTAGATTCAAGAGTGGGAATTTGGTAGTTGGAACGAATATCAGTAAGTATTAATATATTCTCGTTTGTTCAAATAGATTTTGCTGATGATTTCATTTTGAACTTTTTTAAGTCATAGGAATTATTTTTGTTAATACCAAAAAGAGTGGAACCACAATATTCGAGTTTCGGTCGTGTGTAAATACTGTAGAACATTGGGGAATAGGAGGATACATAGTTTCGAATGTACCTCAATATATAGGTTCCTTCAGAAGCTGAAGCGACGGTTTTATTAATGTGAAGTCCAAAAGTCCAGATTATTATGTATTGCCTAAGTATTTCATGGAAGCGGACACTAATATGGATTTTTATTAGTTTCTTGATATTGACAGTGACTCCCTTTTTAGTATACTAATAAGGGGCGGGGGTGGCTCAGTCGGTAGCGCGCCAGGCTCGTAATCTGTAGTTCACAGGTTCCAGTCCCAGCAGGGTCAGCGTTGAAATTTTTCTCCGCAAAATTTCCCCCCCTGCCCACGGTCAGTAGGGGACACCGATGGGCTTGCAAAGACCGCCGTCCGTCGGATGGGACGTTAAGCCGTGGCCCCGTGTGCGGGAGAGCCATACCCTGTGCACGTTAAAGAACACGCTGGATGGCCTTGACGGGAGGCTACCATCTGTCTCCCAACAGCTGTTCCAGTGGGTCCCCTCCCCAAACCTTCTCTAAGCTTTCGGGGTCCATGTGACCTGGCCATTTAGCCCATGGCGTGCAAAAAAGTGCCGCTCAGAGGTAAAACAATCCAATCTAATTAGTATACTAATAAAGCACATCATGAACATTATTTTCTATTTCTTTTTTTAGAGAAGTGAAAGAACTTGAATAAAAGAAAGAAGACAATCGTACTAAATAAAATCGTACTAATCGTAATAAAATCGTACTAAAAAATAAAAGAAAGAAGACAATCGTACCACTAAAAAAATATCTCAGTTAGTGGAGGATTCAGGGAGATCATTTACAAAATGGTTAAAGGGAAGTGGGCTAAGAATGGTTCCTTGGGGTATGTCCAGATTAATATTAAGAGTTGTACAGATCCCATTAGTGCTTAATTTATTTAGGTTAACACGGTCATTGAGATGATTTTTAAACCAGAAAAGAGCTGAGGCCTAGAAATTAAAATTATAGCCGAGTTTTTGAAGATAAGTTTGTGTTCAACCGAATCAAATGCTTTTGAGATGTCTAGAGAAACCAGTCCAACAACCTTTTCCACTTCGCTGTCTAAAGGCAATTTTCCTTGATAACAACAAATGCCATGAGAGTTCCAGTTGACCGATATTTCCTAAATCCGAATTGATTATGAACGAAAAAAGTAATTTTGAATGATGTAATTATATTGATCATATAACATTTATTTAATATACATATAACATATAACATTATCACATAACAGTTATTTAATATACGTTCAACCGCCACCTTGTAAATATTTTACTCTTTATTCTTGTGTTCTATTTCCAGAGTGCAATTATTTTTACTCATTATTTTTGTGTTCTATTGTCACTTTATAAATATTTTCATCTTTATTCTTGCATTATATTGCCACCTTGTAAATATTGCAAACTTTTCATTTTGTTGCATTGAATTCCATTTACCTTTCTGCAGCCCATGCACATATTAGAAAATTAACAGATTGTATCTCATGATACTTTGAATATCTTGAGCGGCGTTAGAGAATATTTTCGCATCTTCCTCTCAAAAGATATCAAATAAATAAACGTAGCTAAAAAAGAAGTTCAAAAATACGTTTTATTTTCCAAAATACCTTTATTAGACTGGTAACCCAATATGGAACGACATTAATAAAACCCTCTGTTCAGGCAAAAGATTTTAAAAAGGTACAACAGAGAACGTACTTAATTAGGTGTCTCCTATTTCTCTCACTATTAAAGAAATCCACTTAAAAACCAAGCGTGCAAAGGTTTCGTCTTCCTCTGGACTCAGTGGGGTCAGCAGCAATTTTTTTCCTCACCTACCTTTATTCCTCCTCTTTCAGCACCTGCAGCCTCCAAAACCTCCCTGAGAAACGTTCATTACTTCGGCGCTCATGGACTACGCGGCGTGTCACTGCAACGTGAGATGCAGATGTTGCACCCTCACGTGCGCAGGAGGCAGAAGAAGAGCAGTCGACGCTCGAGCCTGTTGCCATGACTACGCAAGGCGAGCGGGCCACTTCAGCTCCCCGAGCGTCAAGCCGTTGATTATTGTACCAGAGACTGCTCTTTCGCAAGCACGTGATACGACTTACGAGCAGCTCGTGGAGAAGGTCTGCTCTGACCGCCGAAATACAACACCCGCCACCGAACTAGAGGAGACCGAAGGAGACTGTGGGATGCAGAGAAGGAGATGCTCTGGAAAGGAGAAGACTTGCCACAAGCGCGAGCCAGAACCTGCTTCGTCTCACGAGAAGAGCATTTTCTTTTTCTTGGCGTTGCCATTGTGCAGCTTGTTGAGCAAACGGAAACCGAATCACTTTGTCGTTTGCAGTTGAATCGCATTGAAAAGAATTTAAAAAAAAAGATGGCCAGGAAATAAAAAAAAAGTTCCCAGTTTTTCTCGCCCATATTCAACTTTAAGGAGAAAGTCGATCGTTCGCAGCAGTGATTCCGAATCCTTTTGGGCCGAACACCACCCTCTCCTTTACTTTTCTGAGAATTTTCTGGATTCGAGCATGCAAGGCTATGTTAACCTAGGAAGAATTCGATATTCTACACAATCTATTCCCGCAGCAAACTCAAGAAAACGCACCCGCGAATTTCTGAAACGATCCCTTGGGGATGGGGAACACTTCTCTAATAACCACTGATTTAGAGCATGGATTTTGTTAAATACTAGTGGCAACAACAATTTGAAAAGGGAGAATTCCCCTACGCAGAGAACAATAATTAAAATAACACACTAAAGGAAAAATAACAAATCGTTTGTATAGAATGCATAAAAGATCGTTTCACATGGAAGGATGTCCCTAAAAAAAATCCAGTCGCATTTTCTTCCTGTTACAAAGGGTGAAACTACATTTAACACATTTTGACACTTTTTTCCGTAACTAACTGGGGGAGGGGGTGGCTCAGTCGGTAGCGCGCCAGGCTCGTAATCTGTAGTTCCCAGGTTCGAGTCCCAGCTGGGTCAGCGTTGAGATTTATCTCCGCAAAATTACCCGCCCTGCCCACGGTCAGTAGGGGACACCGATGGGCTTGGTAAAGGCCGCCGTCCGTCGGGTGAGACGTTAAGCCGTGGCCCCGTGTGCGGGTGAGCCATACCCTGTGCACGTTAAAGAACACGCTGGATGGCCTAGACGCGAGGCTACCATCTGTCTCCCAACAGCTGTTCCAGTGGGTCCCCTCCCCCAACCTTCTCTGAGCCTTTGGGGTCCATGTGACCTGGCCATTTAGCCCATGGTGTGCAAAAAAGTGCCGCTCAGAGGTAAAACAACAACAACAACAACCGTAACTAACTAAAATTTCTTCTACAGGACATATATATCAGATGAAATACAACGATAGGTGTCATTTCATAATGTATAAAAAATCTCTCTCCATAATGTTTTCTTCCCACAATAGGGATAATGTGAAAGGAACTCCACCATTTTGTCTCCATAACATTGGAGCCAATAGTAACAAATCGAATTCACGTACAGTCCCTTCAAAAAGTATCCAAGCACTATGGTTGATCACAGAATTCAGAAAAAATATCTGGAGCGTGTACAGCAACTGTACACGCTCCAGTTACCGTTCACAGCAAACTGAAGGGTGTGCAGTTACTGCACACGCTCCAGTTTGCTGTGAACGGTAACTGTACACGCTGAAAATTTCTGTGAGTGGGCCCACACGATCCAGGTTTTTGTGAGCTCACACGATCCATTGTGCTGTGAACATTAACCGCAACCGCTCCAGTTTGCTGTGAACGGTAACTGCACACGCTCCATATTCATTGCATTATATATTCATACGCATTATATATATTTAAAAGTATCCGAACGCTATGGTTGATTACAGAATTCAGAAAAAATATCTGGCAACGTTTTTTTTTTTAGAAATTAGTGATCTGAAAACCTTCGTGTCACGTGACACGAAGGATGTCAGATCACGTATATATCACGTGTGATGTCACTCACGGAAATATTGACGTCACACGCTCCAGTTTGCTGTGAACGGTAACTGGAGCGTGTACAGTTGCTGTACACGCTCCAGATATTTTTTCCTGAATTCTGTAATCACGTGACACGAAGGTTGCCAGATCACAAATTTCTAAAAAAAAAATCGTTGCCAGATATTTTTTCTGAATTCTGTAATCAACCATAGTGTTCGGATACATTTTTGAGCGATGTAGGTGGTCATATTATTTTGATACTAGATCGTGTGGGCTAACTCACAGAAATATTGAGCGTGTGCAGTTACCGTTCACAGCAAACTGGAGCGTGTGCAGTAACTACACCCGCTCCAGTTTGCTGTGAACGGTAACTGGAGGGTGTACAGTTGCTGTACACGCTCCAGATATTTTTCCTGAATTCTGTAATCACGTGACACGAAGGTTGCCAGATCACAAATTTCTAAAAAAAAAATCGTTGCCAGATATTTTTTCTGAATTCTGTAATCAACCATATTGTTCGGATACTTTTTTGAGCGACTGTAGGTGGTCATATTATTTTGATACTAGATCGTGTGGGCTAACTCACAGAAATATTGAGCGTGTGCAGTTACCGTTCACAGCAAACTGGAGCGTGTGCAGTAACTACACCCGCTCCAGTTTGCTGTGAACGGTAACTGGAGGGTGTACAGTTGCTGTACACGCTCCAGATATTTTTCCTGAATTCTGTAATCACGTGACACGAAGGTTGCCAGATCACAAATTTCTAAAAAAAAAATCGTTGCCAGATATTTTTTCTGAATTCTGTAATCAACCATATTGTTCGGATACTTTTTTGAGCGACTGTAGGTGGTCATATTATTTTGATACTAGATCGTGTGGGCTAACTCACAGAAATATTGAGCGTGTGCAGTTACCGTTCACAGCAAACTGGAGCGTGTGCAGTAACTACACCCGCTCCAGTTTGCTGTGAACGGTAACTGGAGCGTGTACAGTTGCTGTACACGCTCCAGATATTTTTCCTGAATTCTGTAATCACGTGACACGAAGGTTGCCAGATCACAAATTTCTAAAAAAAAAATCGTTGCCAGATATTTTTTCTGAATTCTGTAATCAACCATATTGTTCGGATACATTTTTGAGCGACTGTAGGTGGTCATATTATTTTGATACTAGATCGTGTGGGCTAACTCACAGAAATATTGAGCGTGTGCAGTTACCGTTCACAGCAAACTGGAGCGTGTGCAGTAACTGCACCCGCTCCAGTTTGCTGTGAACGGTAACTGGAATTCTGCAATCACGTGACACGAAGGTTGCCAGATCACTAATTTCTAAAAAAAATCGTTGCCAGATATTTTTTCTGAATTCTGTAATCAACGATATCTTCGGATACTTTTTTGAGCGACTGTTCTACCAAATGAGAAATTTTGGTTATTGGCAATAAAAATTTGCCTCCCTTCTGTTCTTCATTAACGGAAAGGGAAAAAATTGTATATCGTAGATCGTACATCGACTTTCGATGTAGCAGGCACAATGTGCCCATAACCATCTCCATCTGATTAATAGGCCTCGAAGGCATAAGTAAATAAAACATAATAAATGAACCACAAGGAGTGGGCCCCGAGGGACTAGTTAACAATAAACATAAACATTAAAATAGAGCTCTAGCGTAAAGCTTTCCCGAGAGAAAGCAAAGGTCTTAGGCCTCTTATATCTGTTTAAAACCTCGTTATTATAATCCATAAGAGAGGAAATAATCTCATTTGGATTATTTGAAACTGCCTTGGAAAACCTTTTCGAGTCATTGTATTGGATTGGGTTGTTTTATCTCTGAGTGGCACTTTTTTGCACACCATGGGCTAAATGGCCCGGCCACAAGGACCTCGAAGGCTCAGAGAAGGTTGGGGGAGGGGACCCACTGGAATAGCTGTTGGGAGACAGATGGTAGCCTCCCGTCAAGGCCATCCAGCGTGTTCTTTAACGTGCACAGGGTATGGCTCTCCCGCAAACGGAGCCACGGCTTAACGTCCCATCCGACAGACGGCGGCCTTTATAAAGCCCATCGATGTCCCCTACTGACGTGGGCAGGACGGGGAAATTTTGCGGAGATAAATCTCAACGCTGACCCAGCTGGGACTCCCTGGGAACTACAGATTACGAGCCTGGCGCGCTACCGACTGAGCCACCCCCTTTTCGAGTCAAGTTTAATATGAGTGTATATATGATTAATGCCAAATCCCTATATATTTGACGGTTAGAAACAAAACAAGGGGCATTGATGGCAGATCTGATGGTTTTATTCTGTAAAGTTTGGACTTTACTGATATTCTTACTGGTGGTGTTAGCCCAGATAGGAGAAGCATACAAAATAATAGGCCTGATTACAGACTAGTAAAGTAAAAGCTTGTGATCAGTTGTAAGAACTGAGTTTCTGCCTATGAGATGGCGCAGTTGGCCTCTTACAGCATTAACTTTAGATATGATCTTCTCGATATGAGGATCCCACTTCATTTTATGATGCAGGGTAATCCCAAGTCTTCTGCCATTTAATTGGCTTATCCAAAAAGTATACAGCATTTGGATTTCTAATAGACTTGGAGCTGAAAAGCTTAGCTTCACTGTTTTGATTTTGATTTTCCACTTATCATATCAGACCTAAATCTCATCCAGGCTCCTTTGCAGTCTATCTATAGCAAAAGAGGGATCTAAAGAGGGAGCTTGGGTTGAGTTGTTTTACCTCTGAGCGGCACTTTTTTGCACACCATGGGCTAAATGGCCAGGTCACATGGACCCCGAAGGCTCAGAGAAGGTTGGGGGAGGGGACCCACTGGAACAGCTGTTGGGAGACAGATGGTAGCCTCCCGTCAAGGCTATCCAGCGTGTTCTTTAACGTGCACAGGGTATGGCTTCCCGCACAAGGGGCCACGGCTTAACGTCCCATCCGACGGACGGCGGCCTTTTAAAAGCCCATCGGTGTCCCCTACTGACCGTGGGCAGGACGGGGAAATTTTGCGGAGATAAATCTCAACGCTGATGCAGCTGGGACTCGAACTTGGGAACTACAGATTAGGAGTCTGGCGCGCTACCGACTGAGCCACCCCCGCCCCGTAAAGAGGTAGAAATAAGGGCATAGTCATCAGCATATAAGGCAGATACCACACGGTAAGGGAAAGATTGTAAGTGGTTATTAATCGCTATAAATGATTATGGCTATCGTAATAAATTAAATACCACATTATAAAAAATAAAAGAACACCTCCACATTATATGAATGGAAAGCTGCTTAATTTTGAAAACGTAGTTTTTCTATGAAAAAAAAAAAGTTAATTTTTTCTTAAAATAGCTTCATAAAAGTTTCCATAAAACAATTATGAAAACAAAGGGTTTTTGTGAAAAAATGTTAACAGACAAATTAGATATTTCATTCAAATCTCTAAATATCACTAGTGATCAAATCTCTCTAAATGTCACTAGAGATCAACTCTCCCTCAAAATATCACTAGAGATCAGATATCTCAAAATATCACTAGAGATCAGATATCTCGAAATATCACTAGAGATCAAATCTCTCCAAATATCACTAGAGATCAGATATCTCAAAATATCACTAGAGATCAGATATCTCGAAATATCACTAGAGATCAAATCTCTCCAAATATCACTAGAGATCAGATATCTCAAAATATCACTAGAGATCAGATATCTCAAAATATCACTAGAGATAAGATATCTCCAAATATCACTAGAGATAAAATCTCTCTAAATCTCAGTTTGCAACAAAATCGCTTAATATTTAAAGAGTCATTGAATCTGGAACATTTAAGAGCAGACGTCGCTGTCATACTTTAGAAAGATTCGAATGTGATCTTCAATTTAACTTTAGTGACATTTTCCCGTAAAAACCTTGTTTTCAAAATTAGCAGACTTTTGATGCGGTTTTCCATTCACAAGTAAATATACGGCTCCTTTGGGTTATATAGTGCATACATCAAATAATAGCTTACAACGGAGAATGTCATAAGAGTGAGCTTTTACAGATAAAAGGCTATTAAATACAATGGGTACTGTATTCTGTTTCCGATCTCTAGCATTTCATGTACTGTGGTCTTCCTTGCACTATTAGTCACAATGTAACGAAACCAACATACACTTTAACTTATCTCTGGTTGGAGAAATGCAGATTGGGAGCTGATCTAGTGGACTGTGTTGTTGGGTTGTTTTACCTCTGAGCGGCACTTTTTGCACAGGGCTAAATGGCCAGGTCACAAGGACCCCGAAGGCTCAGAGAAGGTTGGGGGAGAGTACCCACTGGAACAGCTGTTGGGAGACGGATGGTACCTCCCGTCAAGGCCATCCAGCGTGTTCTTTAACGTTGGGTTGCGTTGTTTTACCTCTGAGCGGCACTTTTTTGCACACCATGGGTTAAATGGCAAGGTCACAAGGACCCCGAAGGCTCAGAGAAGGTTGGAGGAGAGTATCCACTGGAACAGCTGTTGGGAGACAGATGGTAGCCTCCCGTCAAGGCCATCCAGCGTGTTCTTTAACGTTGGGTTGCGTTGTTTTACCTCTGAGCGGCACTTTTTTGCACACCATGGGCTAAATGGCCAGGTCACAAGGACCCCGAAGGCTCAGAGAAGGTTGGGGGAGAGTACCCACTGGAACAGCTGTTGGGAGACAGATGGTAGCCTCCCGTCAAGGCCATCCAGCGTGTTCTTTAACGTTGGGTTGTTTTATCTCTGAGCGGCACTTTTTTGCACACCATGGGTTAAATGGCAAGGTCGCAAGGACCCTGAAGGCTCAGAGAAGGTTGGGGGAGAGTACCCACTGGAACAGCTGTTGGGAGACGGATGGTTGCCTCCCGTCAAGGACAGCCAGCGCATTCTTTAACGTGCACACGATATAGCTCTCCCGAACACGGGACCACGGCTTAACGTCCCATCCGAGTGGACTGTGAAATCGCCATGCCCCAATCTCGCCCCTACTTTACTAAATTTTCAAACTTCCACAATTTTTTAAATATGGATGATTGTTGTCCAAATCCAGAATTAGACAGAATTGATTAAGTTGATTAATTTTTAATTATTATTTGTTTAAACAACTTATTTAAGAAATTAAGAAGCCTGAAATTTGATTATATTTTGATATAAGATGCGAATGCTCCTAATGAAATGGGCACTGATTGCTTATGTTCACCTGTTCTCCTAATTTCCAGTATTTAAATTATCTACGAGGCACTCCGTCTCTTCCATATCAGGACGGTCTGATTGTGAATAGATCGAAACGGTTTTAATGACAGAAATATCAAAACTTAAACTACACCTTATATACAACTATTAAGTAAGTAAGTACCCCTTCAAGCAGCTGCTTGCCACAGAGGTCTGACAGGAGCCTGTCAGTTTATATGCCAAAGTAGAAGGTCTGTGAGGATGGCAGGACCTCAGCAGAAAAACGACACATACATCCATGCCTTACCTGGGGCTCGAACCCAGGTCCTTTGATCAGTAGCTAAGCGCGCTAACCACTTGGTCACGGACAAACATTACACTCTAAAGCAACTGAAAAATACAAACTTCAGTATTTTAATAATGATACAAAAGTGACATAGTACTTACAGCACGTTTAAGCCTATATAGGAAAACTTGTTACTTATTGAATACGGGGCGGGGGTGGCTCAGTCGGTAGCGCGCCAGGCTCGTAATCTGTAGTTCCCAGGTTCGAGTCCCAGCTGGGTCAAAGTTGAGATTTATCTCCGCAAAATTCCCCGCCCTGCCCACGGTCAGTAGGGGACACCGATGGGCTTGGAGAGGCCGCCGTCCGTCGGATGGGACGTTAAGCCGTGGCCCCGTGTGCGGGAGAACCATACCCTGTGCACGTTAAAGAACACGCTGGATGGCCTTGACGGGAGGCTACCATCTGTCTCCCAACAGCTATTCCAGTGGGTCCCCTCCCCCAACCTTCTCTGAGCCTTCGGGGTCCATGTGACCTGGCCATTTAGCCCATGGTGTGCAAAAAAGTGCCGCTCAGAGGTAAAACAACCCAAACAACTTATTGAATACAACGCCAAGTGGGCAACAGCACTTGAACTAACACCTAAGCGCCTTTAAGAATCTGCTAAAAGGTGTTATCTCAGAGACATTATCGTGAAGTCATCACAGACAGTGAAACAGTCGTTTCGTTTGGTCATTAACATCGCACGGATCCTTTTGATCTACTGATCATTATTCAGAATCTCTCAATTGATATGAGAGATTAGAGAGCTCGCGCAAACACTAAAGCTTTCGGGACCGTCGTACAGATAAAAGGCATCTTAGGAATGTTTCAATTAGAGACTCGTGGATCGCTTTGAAGCGGGTTCGGAGATCACAGAATGACTAGGGAACAACTGTCGGTGTATTTAAACTACAGTGATAGTGTGAGAATCAACACCAGTGGGCTTTATATTGCTTCTCCTCTATTTCATATCCACTTTTTCGTTCGTCATAGATTGAAATATTGTTTCACTGAGCGTCACTTTTTTGCACACCATGGGCTAAATGGCCAGGTCACAAGGACCCCGAAGGCTCAGAGAAGGTTGGGGGAGGGGACCCACTGGAACATCTGTTGGGAGACAGATGGTAGCCTCCCGTCAAGACCATCCAGTGTGTTCTTTAACGTGCTATGGGTATGGCTCTCCCGCACAGGGCCACGGCTTAATGTCCCATCCGACGGACGGAGGCCTTTCCAAGACCATTGGTGTCCCCTACTGATCGTGGGCAGGGCTAGGAATTTTGCGGAGATAAATATCAACGCTGACCCAGCTGTGACTGAAACCTGGGCCGCCGGAGAGTGTGCAGTCCCAATTGCGATAAACAGCATCAAAACGTTGCAACCTATATTGGAAGATGTTTACTGACCTTTGTGCAGGCTAGAACCTGGGAACTACAGATTACGAGCCTGGCGCCCTACCGACTGAGCCACCTCCGCCCCCGTGCACAGAGTATAGCTCTTCTGCATATATGGGAATGATTTGGAATGGCCGTCGTTCTTTGGATGGGATGTAAAGCACTGTAGCCCTGTGGGCAAGTTGGGTTGCTTTATCTTTAAGTGGTACTTTTTTTGCACACAATGGGTAAATGGCCACGTCACAAGGACAATGAGGGCTCAGAGAAGGTTGCAGGGAGGGAACTCACTGGACGCTGTTAGGAGACAGATGATAGCCTCTCGTCAAAGACCATCTAACGAGAGATAGAGAGATAGAAGACCATCTAACGAGAGATAGTTTTCTAACGCTCACAGGGTATGCTCTCCAGCACACGGAGACCGGCTTAACATCCCATCCGATGGACGGCGGCCCTTTCCAAACCCTGACCCAAGGGCAGGATGCAAGTTTTGAAGAGATAAATCTCAATGCTGGTCCAGGCGAGACTCGATCCTAGGAACTGCAGATTACGAGCTTGGCGCGCTACCCACAGAGCCCCAGACAGCCACACCAGTGTATGTTAAAAAGTACGCAGGATGGCCTTGCTGGGGAGGCTCCCATCCGTTTCCTAACTGCAATTCAGTGTGTCCTCTTCTCACAACCTTCAGCAAATCCTTGGAGTCCTTGCTGGGTTGTTTTATCTTTGCGCGTCACTTTTTTGCACACAATACGTTAAACGTCTAGATCACAAGGACCACGAAGGCTCAGAGAAGGTTAAGAGAGGGGACCCACTGGTACAGTCGCTCAAAAAAGTATCCGAACACTGTGGTTGATTACAGAATTCCGAAAAAATATCTCGCAACGATTTCTTTTTTAGAAATTAGTAATCTAGCAACCTTCGTGTCACGTGACACGAAGACAAAAAGGTTGCCAGGTCACTAATTTCTAAAAAAACCGTTGCCAGATATTTTTTCTGAATTCAGTAATCAACCATAGTGTTCGGATACTTTTTTGAGCGACTGTACAACTGTTGGGAGACAGATGGTAGCCTCCCATCAAGGCCATACAGCGTATTCTTTAACGTGTACAGAGTATGGCTCTCCCGCACACGGAGTCACGGCCAAACGTCCAATATGACAGACGGCGGCCTTTCCAAGTCCATCGGTGTCCTCTACTGACCATGGACAGGTTGGAGAGTTTTGCGGAGATAAATATCAAGCTGGTCCAGCTGGGACTCGAATCTGGGAACTGCAGATTACGAGCCTTGCGCACTACCGACTGAGCCCCCTCCGCCCCCTTGGAGTCCTTGTGACCTGGCCAAATAACCCATTGTGCGCAAAGTCCCACTCAGAGGTGAAACAACCCAATACAATCAAAATTATATCTCTCACCATACAAACATTGCATGTAAATTGTTAGCTGATATTGGCTCATCTTGTGTCTTGAGCTATCAATGGTTTTCCGTTCTTAATGAGAGTTGTGCACAGTGTCCACTTGGATAAAGTAACAACTTAAGTTGAACGATGCAACACTGTCTTCATTTTTTCTTTCTTTCGGATTACCCGCGCTGAAAATGGTCGTCACGGGATTTGCCAACTGGTGTGGAGAGTTACTTTTTTTAAAAAAGATGAGACGTTAAACAGCAAAAAAAAAGTAAGAGTGGTGAAAAAAAAAGACGATAAAACGATACTAGACGAGTCCAACCGTACCAAGTCGTGATGGATAAGCCTTTGCCTGTAACTGAGTTAGAAGGTCGAGACAACTACAGCAGATTTGGGTTGGGTTGTTTTACCTCTGAGCGGCACTTTTTTGCACACCATGGGCTAAATGGCCAGGTCACATGGACCCCGTAGGCTCAGAGAAGGTTGGGGGGAAAGCTGGAAAAAGAAAAAAAAAACACTGGAACAGCTGTTGGGAGACAGATGGTAGCCTCCCGTCAAGGCCATCCAGCGTGTTCTTTAACGTGCACAGGGTATGGCTCTCCCGTATACGGGGCCACGGCTTAACGCCCCATCCGACGGACGGCGGCCTTTCCAAGCCCATCGGTGTCCCCTAATGACGGTGGGCAGGGCGGGGAATTTTGCGGAGACAAATCTCAACGCTGACTCATCTGGGACTCGAACCTGGAGAGGCAAAAGAAAAAAGGTCGAGTTTTAAAAGTGTACTTAACTAATGCAACTTTTTTTTTATTCCAAACAACTACCACGTTCTCAATTACCACGTTCTCAATTACCACGTTCTACCACGTTCAACAACTACCACGTTCAACAACTACCACGTTCAACGTTACAACAACTACCACGTCCTCTCAGAGTGAATAATATCTACCGTAGCAAACACCAAAATCCCCAAAACTATCCAACTCACGTGGGATAAGATTAGCATTAGAGCAATTTAAAGTTACGTATAAAGGGTATTACGTTTTAAAAAAAACCAATATCAACAGGTTATGACTATGACAGGAGATTATCATGGTTTCGGAAGATCAGTCTTTCCTTTCAGGCAATCCTCCATATCTCTCTCGTGCGTCATCCCCATGGTGCTCGCGGTAGCTTAAATTAATCACCCACAGATATCCCGGTTTCCATGGCGACGCAAAACCAAAGGTCTGCCACTTACACGTGCAGGTTATTTCCTTCGTCGTTATTTACATGTTGCACGAGGAAAAAGAAGGATCTGCCGCTGCTGCATAAACGACCTGCTCCTCATCGCTTTCCTCTGATGCTGCATAATGCGACGCATAAATCGTAGACGTAATAATATCCACGAAGCTCTGAACGTATCGGTTGGCCAATCATAAAAGACCTGGTAATAGACAGCATTGTTCATGGTTTAGGATGAAATTGAGAAAGGTTTGATATGTGCCAATATATGTCGCGTACTAAAAATCTTCCCTCTCCCCCCCAAAGACGACGAAACTGCCGAAACGCCTCGTAAAATGCCTGACGTGCGGCACTTTTATCGGTGAGAAGTGGTCGGCTTAGAGCGTTAGAACAAAGGCATCCACTACGCACTTAGTCTGATGAAGGGTTTGCAAGACTTCAGCTAGTGGACACAAGAGCCCATTCCAAGGAGGATCTCCTCTTCCCTCACTTTGAGGGAGATGGGGGGGCAGTATCTATTCTACCCCTAGCCTCATCCGGCGAATTAATTGCTCTCATTAGGGGGGTTGCCTTGACTCTGTCGTTAATTACCTTCCCGGCAGTTCGGACGCATTCAGACATATATCCTCCGTAAAAGCATGCCTGCGTTCTCCTAATGTGGCAATTTACTGGCCCAACGAAGTTATCTGTGCTTCGCTAATGGCCGCCAACTGGGGAGGAATTTTCATCTATTACTTCCTAATTTCCAATTGGCCACCGATGTTTAAATGTATACAGGTTTCGTCAATGCCACAAGAGTCTTCGCCAAACAGGCGATCCGAACTTAGTGGGTGGAATCGTTTAGGTGAGAGTGTAACGCTGACGATCAGGCACGCACAGCGCTTCCCGCACTCTCTCTCGTGGATGGTGACGCTGATGTTGCTCTCGCATCTGTCGCTCGTGGACGCAGTTAAAGATGTTGCAAGCAGCCATTTGCGTAATCACTTCTGGGGATCAGTCTCTGAGATGAGAACGCGGGAACTGAGAAGGAGAGAGGAAGGAAAAAAAGTAAAAGAGACTCGAGCGAAAGGAGTTGATAGAGAAGATTTTTATCTCAAATGAAATATAAGTTGGAAATTACTTTATTTGGAATAAAGGGAGTTGAAAAAAGTGAGAGATGTTCCAACGCAGATAATGGAGTTGATGATTTTGTGCCTCATCTCCGTCTGAGAACGACTCAGCTGGCTTCGATTTGAGAGATATTTTCGCGTGTTTGAGTATGAAGTTTATATACACTGCTCTTACTAAAATATTAGGGAAATTCCACGTGAATGGGAATTTAATTTCGAAGCTCTATAATTCCTAAAATAAGCGTTTCACGGGAAAATGTGACTGAAGATCAATTACAGATCATTATGAAATCTATTTCAATCTCGATTTTCAACAATATTCATTCAGTATTTAAAGAGTTACCAAAGCTTTAATATTAACAAAAATTATCTAGTTTTATAAATATCATTCATTATTATCTAATATTGAAATATTCATTACGCAGACTTCTATAAATATATTGTTGTAAATTTTTAATAGAAAAATCTCGAGCGTGAGTTCAAAAGAATATTTAGCAACAAAAATTCTAAAATAAGGTGATTTATTACAAAAATAGGAATAAAAACTTTTATAAAACTAAATTCAAAAAACACAAATCCTTATCTTCATCAATATGAAACTAAACCATCTAAAAGAATATTTTATCCTATCACTATTACTATAAATAGCAGCTTTTATTATTCTCACAGCATTCAAAATATAAAAGAAGACTTTTTGCACCACTCAATAAGTGACACAAGTATCTTTGCGAATATGCCTGTAAATTACTGAGATTAATCTTACCAACTCTTCTTACAGATAAACATAACCACGCATCAAACAATTTAGTTCCAGAATTTCTGGCATCAAGTATTTCAAAATTGTGGCTACGTAAAAATACTGGTCTCTCAGAACCAATTCTTTTCAGACATTGATCACCACGCATCAGATGACAAACTCTTCCTACAGAAGAGTTGAGATCACTTCTGCTTGCTCGACTAGCATATTACATTCTCGGCCATATCTTCAAAAGGTCTTGGGCGACTTTTCAAAGATTAACTAATGCTAAATTGGGTTGGGTCGTTTTACCTCTGAGCGGCACTTTTTTGCACACCATGGGCTAAATGGCCAGGTCACATGGACCCCGAAGGCTCAGGAAGGTTGGGGGAGGGGACCCACTGGAACAGCTGTTGAGAGACAGATGGTAGCCTCCCCTCAAGGCCATCCAGCGTGTTCTTTAACGTGCACAGGGTATGGCTCTTCGGCACACGGGGCCACGGCTTAACGTCCCATCCGACGGACGGTGGCCTTTCCAAGCCCATCGGTGTCCCCTACTGACCGTGGGCAGGGCGGGGAATTTTGCCGTGATAAATCTCAACGCTCACCCAGCTGGGACTCGAACCTGGGATCTATAGATTAGGAGCCTGGCGCGCTACCGACTGAGCCATCCCCGCCCCAACTAATGCTTAATCTCTTAGAGATAAAGGATTATACACTTTCAACCATTGCCGACAACATTTCCTATTCTCCTCTTTTACAACGTTATTAAGTTTTTACTGTTCCAAACGGCTTCTGACGTAATTCACATGTCGAAGTACACGCGAGCATTAAAATGATACAGCACATCACAGTTTCATTGTTGTTCGTTCATCTGTCGTAACAATATCAATAGCAAACACATAAATTACCTGTTGATATGGAATTCAAAAAAATACTTCAAGAACGTTTTTGGAATTCTAAAAATGTACATTATGCTTTATACAATGATTTCAAAACATTACTTATTTTTTTAATTTTAATTAATCTCTGAGGTAAATTCTTATTGTTGCGAAATATTCTAGCTTTCCGTGCTTTAAATAAAAATAAATAATAATAAATACCCCCTCAAGCAGCTGCTTGCCACAGAGGTCTGACTGGAGCCTGTCAGTTTATATGCCAAAGTAAATACTGAATGAATATTGTGAAAAATCGAGATTTAAATATCGATTATGTTCTTTATATTATCTTCAGTCACATTTTCCCATTAAATGCATATTTTAATAGTTATAAAGCTTCGAAGTTAAATTTCTGTTGACATAGCACGGAAATTTACAATTTTTTTTATGATTTACTCAAGAATCCCTCAATATTCACTTTTAATCAATTCCGTGAAAATTGAATGATAAACAGGAATAAAAATAATGTAGTTTGTTTTCCCATACACCCAATATTCAAAGATATTCTTTCTTGTATACCCCAAAGATAAATCTTTTCACATTACTTCATTTTAGGCAAGTTATTATTAGCTCTATAGATGATATCTACAGCCTCATGCTGTACTCTGAAAAACTTCGATCAATAAAAACACTGCAAGGAAAACAAAAATATCTAACTAAACAATTTGAAATGTAAGGTTTCAATAACTTGAAGGTTTTTCTTATGCGAATATGGATTTAATATGTAAGTATGCTAAAAATTATTCGGATGAAGACCTCATCTATTTGTTCGTCTTGGAGACTCTTTTGCAGAAGTTATCTTTAGATTTCATTAACTATCGAGAATTTCCATACTACTCAGTCGTAAAACGAATGCTACGTCTATTTGCAATGGAAAAATAACCTATAGAGTGGTTCTCAAACTTTTATGCATCACGTACCCTTTGATAACCCAAAAAGTTCTTATCCTGTCAGACTATGTAAGATGTGATGACATGGGTTCGAATCCTGTCCGACTGGGCCAGATGTAATGATCTGTCAGCTCAGATACTTTCCAACTGGGTCAGATGTAATGATCTGTCAGCTCAGATACTTTCCAACTGGGTCAGATGTAGTGATCTCTCAGCTCAGATACTTTCCAACTGACGATTTTTTTAGACATTAGTGATCTGGCAACCTTCGTGTCACGTCACACGAAGGTTGCCAGATCACTAATTTCTAAAAAAATCGTTGTCAAATATTTTTTCTGAATTCTGTGATCAACCGTAGTGTTCGGATACTTTTTTTGAGCGACTGTACACGCCTTCTCATACAAGGATATGTTCTATTAAGGCAGAATCATTTCCTGTAATTTCCTTTTTTACTTATCTTCTGTTACTTTTCGCTCCTTATTTATCTGTTTGCGTGTTTGTCCAAATGTTAATTCCATCGTACTTTCCCCATTCGTTGACCGATTGCAACGAGTTATGTACCAAACGAAAGCTTGTGGCTCTGGGAGTGTCTCAGACGTAAAAGAAAATCCTCCCAAAACTAAATAGTTTATAATTGACTTTAGTTCATTAATATCACAATCAAAAAGAAAACGTTAACTTATCGTTATTTTTAATCAAAATAAAATGTAATTTCTCGTTTTTAATCAAGTCACTACGTTACCAACCAATATTTTAACTGAATTTACTCGTTCATTTACCAAACGAGTTTCATTTAAATTATTCAGAACTGTTTCAATTTATTAATACCTATCAGTTCATTCACCATCGACCATTGTTTATAAGAATCGGTGCCATACTTAAAAAACTTATCTTTATGAGGTTTTATTTATTTAAAATTAATTAATTTAATCTTAATGAATATTTAAACGTGTTTTTTTTTACAAATTAAAAAAAAAACACGTCTTTTTATACGGGTCCTAAAATGTGAAAAAAAAAAAATGAAAATAATTCACAATCGATCATGAAAGCAAATACTGAATTATTATTAACTTCAGAGTGGTTTGGGTTGTTTTACCAATGAACGGCACTTTTTTGCACACAATGGGCTAAATGGCCAGGTCACAAGGACCCCGAAGGCTCAGAGAAGGTTGGAGGAGGGGACCCACTGGAACAGCTGTTGGGAGACAGATAGTAGCCTCCCGTCAAGGCCATCCAGCGTGTTCTTTAACGTGCACAGGGTATGTCTCTCCCGCACACGGGGCCACGGCTTATAGTCCCATCCGACGGACGGCGGCCTTTCCAAGCCCATCGGTGTCCCCTACTGACCGTGGGCAGGGCGGGGAATTTTGCGGAGATAAATCTCAACGCTGACCCAGCTGGGACTCGAACCTGGGAACTACAGATTACGAGCCTGGCGCGCTACCGACTGAGCCACCCCCGCCCCTGGCGGCCTTTCCAAGCCCATCGGTGTCCCCTACTGACCGTGGGCAGGGCTGGGAGTTATGCGGAGATAAATCTCAACGCTGACCCAGCTGGGACTCGAACCTGGGAACTACAGATTACTAGTCTGGCGCGCTACCGACTGAGCCCCCCCCCCGCCCTCTACTATACATGAACGACTAATCTACATTCCCTATTAATTTAAGCGTTTCACATAAATACAAAGCGAACGACATATTCTTAATAAATGTTCCACGAATTGTAATAAATTTTAACTAAAAGGGTCGTTAGAACTAATCTAACGTTCTTGGAAAGTCATTTCCCAGCCCCGCCATTTCCTAACCGACGGCCAAAAAGACTTCCTTCCCCGTCGGTTACGAAGCTACGACATCGCTGTTCAAGTGTAATGCGAATGCGGCGGTATTAAAGGATTTAAGCAGCGGCTGATTTAAGTGGTAATTCATTTGCGGGATCTCACACTGTGCAGATTGAAGCAGTTAAAAGTGTCTTCTTGTATGATGAACAATTTTAAGATGCACGTGTTAAGACCGATTATGCACAAAAGAAAAATCACATATCACGAAAATTTTTATTAAGTCAGTTTTTTTTTTAATTTTCTCTCGGTGACCCCCTACACCCTCATGAAAAAGAATAATAGAATTTTCTGCGGACCTTAAATCCTGAAAAATCGAGATAACAATGTAGATACAACTAAATAAAAAAAAAAGGAACAGTCAATCAAAAAAGTATCCAAACGCTATGGTCGATTACAGAATTCAGAAAAAATATCTGGCAACGATTTTTTTAGAAATTAGTGATCTGGCACCCTTCGTGTCATCACCCCCTTGTTAGATCACCCCTTGTTAGTGATCTACTTCTGATCACCTTCGTGTCAGATCATCGGATCACCTTCGTGTCAGATCACCCCTTGTTAGTGATCTGGCACCTTCGTGTCACGTGACACGAAGGTTGCCAGACCACTAATTTCTAAAAAAAATCGTTGCCAGATATTTTTCCTGAATTCTGTAATCGACCATTGCGTTCGGATACTTTTTTGAGCGACTGTACACATATGAAACGAAATTTTAATTTAGCTTATTTCTTAGGTAATATAATAAGATTTAATATTAATGAGGCATTCACGGTGATGTGTAAGAGGTCTGTGAAATAAACATTACATAGATTTCAACATCCGTATGAAGAAACTTTGATTCTTTTCAACTCTAATTCAATCGAGTTGGAATTTGATCAAAGTTAGTATATACACTACAGGAAATAAAAAATGCAACACTTGCAAGAAGTTATGCAAATGTGACGAAATTTAGGGAGGCGGTAGTATATGGAAATGCATGGAAATTATTAGGTTTGCAGGACGGTCGAAACGAATGGGCAGGCGCGAGCTGACGTCACAGGTGCGAAGACGTCACAGGTTCGCTTCTGTGACGCGAGCGCGTCACAGAAGCGAAGTCAAGCCCAGATAAAGGCTTTTTTTTTGGGCGGGGGGTTGGGTTGTTTTACCTCTAAGCGGCACTTTTTTGCATACCATGGGCTAAATGGCCAGGTCACATGGACCCCGAAGGCTCAGAGAAGGTTGGGGGAGGGGACCCACTGGAACAGCTGTTGGGAGACAGATGGTAGCCTCCCGTCAAGGCCATCCAGCGTGTTCTTTAACGTGCACAGGGTATAGCTCTCCCGCACACGGGGCCACGGCTTAACGTCCCATTCGACGGACGGCGGCCTTTCCAAGCCCATCGGTGTCCCCTACTGACCGTGGGCAGGGCGGGGAATTTTGCGGAGATAAATCTCAACGTTGACCCAGCTGGGACTCGAACCTGGGAACTACAGATTACGAGCCTAGCGCACTACCGACTGAGCCACCCCCGCCCACAGATAAAGGCAACCGAAATTGTTCTAAAAAAAATGTTTTAAACCGCTAAAGAGGTCCTTATGCAGACGTCGACAGCCATTCCAAATGTCAACAGACCTTGAGCGTGGAAGAATCATCGACCTTAGAGAAGCCGGTTTGTCGTATAGAGATGTGGTCAACCTTGTTGGCCGCAATCCCAGAACCATCGTACACATATGGCGCCAGTGGGTTCAAGGTGGATCCAGCACACGCCGACAAGGATCAGGAAGACGACGTATGATCACGGTGCGACAAGACCGCCATTTGCAACGCATGCCATTGCGTGACAGATTCACGACTACAATGCAACTGCAAAGGGACTGGCAAATAACACATCGAATACCTACCAGGCGGACGGTAAACAACAGCCTTTTACAGTTTTCATTGTAAGCCTATCGTCCGCACTGCGTTTGCCCCTCACATCTGCTCACATGCAAGCACATCTTCAGTGGTGTCACCTCAGACAGAACTGGAACGAACTAGAGTCGAGTACCGTGGTGTTTAAGTGACGAATCTCGTTTTTGTCTTGGTCAGCACGATGGTAGACAACGTGTTTGCCGTCATTCAGGGTCCGTCGGATGGGACGTTAAGCCGTGGCCCCGTGTGCAGGAGAGACATACCCTGTTGCTCATTAAAGAACATGCTGGATGGCCTTGACGGGAGGCTACCATCTGTCTCCCAACAGCTGTTCCAGTGGGTCCCCTCCCCCAACCTTCTCTGAGCCTTCGGGTCCTTGTGGCCTGGCCATTTAGCCCATGGTGTGCAAAAAAGTGCTGCTCAGAGGTAAAACAACTCAACCCAACCCGTCATTCAGGGGAAAGGAACATCACCTAGGGCGTGCGACATCGTCACATAGCTCCAGCACCTGATGTCTTGGTGTGGAGTGCCATTAGTCGGGCATCTCGGTCAGTACTGGTCATCATAAGGGGATCTCTAACTGCCCAGCGATATGTTACCAACATTTTGCAGCCAGTGGCTGTCCCATTTGTTCAGCAGCACGGAACCTTTTACCAGAAAGATAACGCCCGTCCCCACACTGCCCCCATTAGTCTGCAGTATCTACACGAGCAAAACTTCAGGTACCAACATGGCCAGCCGGACTTTTCACTTATTGAATACGTCTGGGACATGATGGGCCGACATCTCCAATCCAATCTCATGAATGCATTGCTGCACGGGTCGGTTCAACATTATACTAATTATACCACTTTACCGGGTAGGTAAAATGGTAATTTTCCATATTTTTTGTTAATGTAATCAATCGCACATCTCAGTATATTCTAGCAGCTGCCTGCGTTTCAATAAAATGGCATTAATCCTTCCAGGTATTGCAATTTTTTTTCCTAGATTGTTCATTATCATACACTAGGTTGCAAATTAAAAAGTACATATTTGATTATTCTGATATTTAATGTGAACGGTGACCTTTTTTATTTTCTGTAAGTTCGTTACAGTTAGGTCATATATTTCAATGCTTAAAAAAGGATTGGGTTGTTTTACCTCTGAGCGGCACTTTTTTGCACACCATGGGCTAAATGGCCAGGTCACATGGACCCTGAAGGCTCAGAGAAGGTTGGGAGAGGGGACCCACTGGAACAGTTGTTGGGAGACAAATGGTAGCCTCCCGTCAAGGCCATCCAGCGTGTTCTTTAACGTACACAGGGTATGGCTCTCCCGCACACGGGGCCACGGCTTAACGTCCCATTCGACGGACGGCGGCCTTTCCAAGCCCATCGGTGTCCCCTACTGACCGTGGGCAGGGCGGGGAATTTTGCGGAGATAAATCTCAACGCTGACCCAGCTGGGACTCGAACCTGGGAACTACAGATTACGAGCCTGGCGCGCTACCGACTGAGCCACCCCCGCCCCCAGAAGTTATAGAGTTTCGACGTTAGTTTTCCATCGACATAACATAGGGGTTGTTGCTTAATTTATGGAAATCAGTATATATATTTTTATTATTTTACTTTAAATACGAAATTTCAAAGTTAAAATTTAATGTGCTGTGACCCTTTCTGAAGACACTCCATATTTAAAAAAAATTCTTGGGTTAGGTTAACTTTAGATTAAGGGTTTCGCAGACTGGGGGAAAGTGAAAAAATTCCGGCGGGAAGTTGCGATTTTTTTGGTTTATTTTAATTTTAATTTACAATGGAAATTTTCGAAAGCGGGTTGGTTGATGATAAATGACAGTTGAAATCCGAACTCACTGACCTTTATTCCATTGTAATCAGATCATTTCGGCCAGGAGTTCCCAAACGTTTTCTCATCCAGCCGCTCTCCGATTATTGAGAAATCCTCGAGCCTTCTCATCTCTCATTTATCGAAAATCATTCGAAATTTATGGTATGAAATTTGAAAATTATTGTTCTTTACGACTATTATTATTATTTTTAAATTTAACCTCTAACTTACCATTTAGGTAATGAACTGATCATTAAAAAATAATTTTTTAAAACTTTTTTAAGAGTAAAAAAATCAAAATTTAATATTTAAGAGCGTTCGTGCGATTTTATTTCAGCGTGGTTAGCACGCTTGGCTACTGATCTACGGAACCTGGGTTCGAGCCCCGGGTAAGGCATGGATGTTCGTGTTGTTTTCTGCTGAGGTCCTGCCATCCTCTCAGATCTTCTACTATGGCATATAAACTGACAGGCTCCTGTCGGACCTCTGTGGCAAGCAGCTGCTTGAGGGGGTATTTATTTTTTATTTTTTTTAACGTTTCCACTGTTCTTATATTTAATTACCTCAACCAAAAAAAAATAACCGCATGCAGTTAACGTTTTTTTTTTTCTTCTTAAGCGTACTTACGACATTAGGTACTTGGATCATTACGGCCGTAAGTGTTCACAACTTAATACTGTTAGTGTGCTTCAGCAAAAAAGAAAAACCAGCAAAAAAAAACATTGCTGCTTAAGCAAGAAAATCTTCCTTTTTTTTCCCGGCCGGCGATACAAACACCTGGTCGGTAGAAAGCAAGACTTCAGCGGTATATAGATAAAGACTGGAGAAGAAGTCTAATGGATGACTTAGATTCTCGTGGAAGATGCTATAAATACTTTGAAGTCGACGTACACCATACGCAAGAGACAGATTAGTGAGGCAAGAAGACCACGTACCCGTAAAGGAGGGAAGAGAAAGAAACCAGAACAATTGTTGCTATAGCAACGTGTCGTTTGATATTTTTCCCGCAGTCTCCCAGAAATTTAATAGCTTATTCCTAAGATGAGAAGAAACTGCAGTTGACTTCCATAAAGGTTGGTGATCTTTTTTTATCTGCGGCGGGGAAAACCTCTTCCTGGAGCGTGAGTCACATTCATCGAGGAATATTCCGCGTAAGTTTTAAATGGAATATTGAATATGAATCGCATGCATCAATAAGTAAGCAAATAAGATAAACAAGACTGCTTTCATCATTACTCGAATGAGACATAGTGGACACACACAGAGATGGAAAAAATATCTGTAAGAATTTGATATGTTTTTCCAAACTCGAGATTGTTACTTACTTTCGATTTCACTACTCACGAATAATAATTACATTTTTTCTCGAGTACGAGGCTAATCTCTACGTTGGGAGTGATGTAGGATGATATATCGGATGTTTTTAACGTAGAGCAAAACATATTTTTTCATTTCTTCTCTTCTTGTATTTTTAATGGCTTTAAAACTTTTCGGTTCTTTTCGGCGAGTGTTTTTTTAGGAATGGGTATTCCTTTCATCTGTTACAGGAGGGGGGGGGGGGAAGGAGGTATCTTACGCAACAGCTGTGTCACGTGATATGGAAGGGATAAATTGAACGACTGGTGAATGTCTGGAAAATGCTGGAATGTGTGCGAATGTATGAAGAAATGGTTAATAATATTAAAGCTGCTATGGGAGGGAGAGAAAAGGGATCTTTTTACTAAGATTAGTGGGGGGCGGGGGTGGCTCAGTCGGTAGCGCGCCAGGCTCGTAATCTGTAGTTCCCAGGTTCGAGTTCCAGCTGGGTCAGCGTTGAGATTTATCTCCGCAAAATTCCCCGCCCTGCCCACGGTCAGTAGGGGACACCGATGGGCTTGGAAAGGCCGCCGTCCGTCGGATGGGACGTTAAGCCGTGGCCCCGTGTGCGGGAGAGACATACCCTGTGCACGTTAAAGAACACCCTGGATGGCCTTGACGGAAGGCTACCATCTGTCTCCCAACAGCTGTTCCAGTGGGTCCCCTCCCCCAACTTTCTCTGAGCCTTCGGGGTCCATGTGACCTGGCCATTTAGCCCATGGTGTGCAAAAAAGTGCCGCTCAGAGGTAAAACAACCCAACCCAACTAAGATTAGTAGAAGCAACAATGATTATTAACATGGAATATGACTAGATGCAATCATACTGAATGTATGAAAGCAACCTCCAAGAATCCAGGAGTAGTGAAGGATGTACATGCGAATTGCAAATAATCTGGGCTGTTTAAACAAATTATTTTGAAATAAATTTAAGGGCAAATAGAAATGGACGTGGATTGGTTGAGTCGGTAGCGCTCAAGGCTCCTAATCTGCAGTGATAAAAGAGTTGACGTGCACAGGGTATGGCTTGGGTTGTTTTACCTCTGAGCGGCACTTTTTTGCACACTATGGGCTAAATGGCCAGATCACATGGACCACGAAGGCTCAGAGAAGGTTGGGGGAGGGGACCCACTGGAATAGTTATTGGGAGACAGATGGTAGCCTCCCGTCAAGGCTATCCAGCGTGTTCTTTAACGTGCCCAGGGTATGACTCTCCCGCATATGGGGGCCACGGCTTAACGTCCCATCCGACGGACGGCGGCCTTTCCAAGCTCATCGGTGTCCCCTACTGACCGTGGGCAGGGCGGGGAATTTTGCGGAGATAAATCTCAACGCTGACCCAGCTGGGACTCGAACCTGGGAACTACAGATTACGAGCCTGGCGCGCTACCGACTGAGCCACCCCCGCCCCACACAGGGTATGGCTCTCCAGCACACGGAAACACGTTTAACTTTCCATCCGACGGACGACATCGATGTTTCCATTATCTTTGTGGATAGGGAGGGGATTAGCATATATAAATCTAAACGCCGGCACAGTTGAGATTCGAATCTGGGAACTGCAGATTACGAGTCTGGCATTCTATCGACTGAGTCCACCCCCCCTCCCATTCCGAAAGAGGGAAATTTCCGAAATCGAAGAAACAATGCCGATATATATAGACAATATATTTTGTTAACGTCTAATGAAGTTTACAATTATTAAATACAACAAAAATGCGTTAAAAACAATTTAATGCTCATAAAATTTCATATATATTAATTTCTTAAACCAATTTTACCGTCCTAGAGTTTTGGAAGTATTGCAGGCTATATGAAGGGGGGTCTTTGGTACCTGCATGACCCTCAACATGAGACGAAGACACGTGCAGGGTAAGGTAGACCTCAACGTAACACAAAGGTTGCCAGATCACTAATTTCTAAAAAAATCGTTGCCAGATATTTTTTCTGAATTCTGTAATCAACCATAGTGTTCGGATACTTTTTTTTGAGCGACTGTACAGGTGGTCATATTATTTTGATACTAGATCGTGTGGGCTCACTCACGGAAATATTGAGCGTGTGCAGTTACCGTTCACAGCAAACTGGAGCGTGTGCAGTTACTGCACACGCTCCAGTTTGCTGTGAACGATAACTGGAGCGTGTACAGTTGCTGTACACGCTCCAGATATTTTTCCTGAATTCTGTAATCACGTGACACGAAGGTTGCCAGATCACTAATTTCTAAAAAAATCGTTGCCAGATATTTTTTCTGAATTCTGTAATCAACCATAGTGTTCGGATACTTTTTTGAGCGACTGTACCTCACAGTGGCAAACAAACCAACTGGCCCCTACAGTGAAACAGAGATTTAAAATCCTTCCGATCTTGTCATTTATCTTTTTAAGGATTAAAACTAAAAAAAAAACACTACAAAATCGACCAACTTAATTCAAAGTTGCATTCAAAGGGATGCTGATTAATTGTCTTCTTCACATGGGGCTTACAATACCCTCGCTTTCATTCTTCTTCCGGAGAAATCCGAGGAGAAAGAAGGATGGAGGAGTCGAAATTCCAGCTCTGTGATCAACACGCACATAGAGAGAGAACTTAATTACTCTGAAATCCGAGAAGTAGTAGGTGAAGTGGGGGTGGTGGATGTGAAGTGGGGGGTGGATTCGGGACACGGGGGGAGGGACGGATAAATCAGTCATGAAATTGAAAAGGGGAATTTAGAGCAGTAGACAATGGAGTGAGAATACTGCTGAGCAGTTCTTAGTCGAACACTATTAGACCTATGCATTCTAGTGAAGCTTATCGAGACGCGTGGAGACCAACATTAGTGAAGTGTGTGTGTGTGTGGGGGGGGGGAGGGTGACAGCGGTAGTTGGGGTTGGCGGGAAATTACCGTTAACCTTGTCTCAGTCGACAAACGTGACTGGAATCGAGGCCCTGTTGTGATGCCGTCGTCGGCAATCTGATGATGCAGGGGATAAAGAGATGTTAGAGACTGGGGAATGCGGGAGATGACTTTTAAGATAGAAGTGTTTTTTGTTTGAGATGATTGCCAAATATATGTAAACGTGTGTCTTTCTAACTCGTAGCATTGTTGTTTTTCCGTGATGCTGTGAAAATCAGAAACAAAATTATTTTTCTGTCTTGATTTTTATGGGTTGGGTTGTTTTATCTCTGAGCGGCACTTTTTTGCACACCATGGGCTAAATGGCCAGGTCACATGGACCCCGAAGGCTCAGAGAAGGTTGGGGGAGGGGACCCACTGGAACAGCTGTTGGGAGACAGATGGTAGCCTCCCGTCAAGGCCATCCAGCGTGTTCTTTAACGTGCACAGGGTATAGCTCTCCCGCACACGGGGCCACGGCTTAACGTCCCATCCGACAGACGACAGCCTTTCCAAGCCCATCGGTGTCCCCTACTGACCGTGGGCAGAGCGGGGAAATTTTGCGGAGATAAATCTCAACGCTGACCCAGCTGGGACTCGAACCTGGGAACTACAGATTACGAGCCTGGCGCGCTACCGACTGAGCCACCCCTCCAATTTGATTTTTATGATTTCACTGTTAATATTAAAGAAGGCAAGTTTTTAAAAAGACTGGTGAACGGACTATTAACTCCGGGTTGTGTGTTTGCAAAATGGACATGTAAAACACTTAAAAAATTAATTTACTCCTCAAACAGCCGCTTGGCACAGTGGTTTGAGAAGAGTCAGTCGTTTCAGTTCGCCGTAGAGTCTATCTGTGAGGAAGGCGACACCTCAGCAAAAAGACAACACAGAAAAAAAACATTCATACCTTATCGGAGTCCCTTCGATCACCAGACAAACGTAAAAACCATCCCGCCACCTGAAAACTTTTAAAAAGGGTAGGATTGTTTTACTTCTGAGCTGCACTTTTTTGCACACCATGGACTAAATGGCCAGGTCACAAGGATCCCGAAGAATCAGAGAAGGTTGGGGAAGGGAACCCACTGGAACAACTGTTAGGAGACAGATTGTAAGCCCCCCGTCAAGAACATCCAGCGTGTTCTTTAACGTGCACAGGGTATGGCTCTCCGGACACACGGGGTCACGGCTTAACATCCCAGTCGACAGACGGCGGCCTTTCCAAGCCCATCGGTGTCCCCTACTGACCGTGGGCAGGGCGAGAGTTTTTGCGGAGACGAATCTCAACGCTGATCAAGCTGGGACTCGAACCTGGAAGCTGCAGATTACGAGCCTAGCACGCTACCGACTGAGCCACCCCCGCCTCTTTTAAAAAGGGAAAAAATATCTGATTAATATTATGCCTTATCGGAGTTATTGTTGGGAAACAAAATTCTATAACTTGCGACAAAAGTTTCCATTATTCTAAAAGAAACAATAAATTTAAATCGTTTTAAAAGAAAAAAAAAAATCCCAGAATAGTTGAAGAAAGTTATTGCACGATAATCGTGAAAGTGATTCCTCATGACGTAAAATCAAGGAAAGATTTTAGTTCTAACTCTATTTTCGTGATAAATCGATAAGAAATTTGATAAGCAAGCTGTCTGTATCATTGGGGCGGGGGTGGCTCAGTCGGTAGCGCGCCAGACTCGTAATCTGTAGTTCCCAGGTTCGAGTCCCAGCTGGGTCAGCGTTGAGATTTATCTCCGCAAAATTCCCCGCCCTGCCCACGGTCAGTAGGGGACACCGATGGGCTTGGAAAGGCCGCTGTCCGTCGGATGGGACGTTAAGCCGTGGCATCTTGTGCGGGAGAGACATACCCTGTTCACGTTAAAGAACACGCTGGATGGCCTTGTCGGGAAGCTATCATCTGTCTCCAAACAGCTGTTCCAGTGGGTCCCCTCTCCCAACCTTCTCTGAGCCTTCGGGGTCCATGTGGCCTGGCCATTTAGCCCATGGTGTGCAAAAAGGTGCCGCTCAGAGGTAAAACAACCCAACCCCCAACCTTCTCTGAGCCTTCGGGGTCCATGTGACCTTGCCATTTAGCCCATGGTGTGCAAAAAAGTGCCGCTCAGTGGTAAAACTACGCAATCCAACTCTTCTATAATTTCATACTGCCTGCTCCATTTAACTTCTAACACCAACATTCATTTAACACCAACAGAAATTTCCATTTAACACCAACAGAAATTTCTCATTTTTTCTTACAGTTCCCAAATAATCATAATAATTAAACTAAGGTAGACATTTCTCTAGCAGAGTAGTCCAAAGTGAAAATGGCTGAAGAAATTCATTCTTCCACCTCCAATTTTACACCTGCTCCTCTATATAGCTTCTAAGACTTAAATAACCAACAGGAACTTCCAATTTTGCATACAATTCCCAAGTAATCAAACTAATTAAGCTAAAGCAGCCTATCTCTAGCAGTTGTTTTGCTGTCTTCGAATACCCGGGAGTTCAGAGCAAAACTTAGTTTTCTAATTAGCAAGACTCCACCACGGCAGTACGTTGCAACGATACCACCATACACAAGGTAGAACATCCTATCCATGTATAATGGCTAGTATTTAACCAAGAACGCAACTAGAGTGTAATGAGAAAATAAAAGAACCTCATTTGTTCACTGGCGTGGTGGAGAACCAAGAACGGCTGTCTGCACAGCCATCGCCGAGGGAAAGAGAATGTCTCTCCTTTTCAAGAGCCATTAATCAACACCTACAGACCGACCATCTGGCCAACGCGAAACCGGTGTGCTAACTGCAGCTAATGCAGCGTGTAACAGTGTGCACGAGCCAGTGACAGATTGCTCTATGACACAGCCCCCCCTCCCTTCGTCTCAACAAACGATTAACGCCAGGTCTACTGTTGACCGTATGGACGTTGGTGACGGCTTTGAAGAGTAGAAGCCATTGCTGGCAGGCACATCGCTCGACACAGGGGAACAGAGGGCATATGACCTGCATCCGCTGGTGCTCTCTGCTGCATGGAGATCGAGAGCGTACCAGTTCTCTTGCTCTGCCGGTGTGTGAACTCCCACGGAAGGAAAGGTCAGTACTCATGTGTAATGAACTAACCTGGGTCTGTTCAGCAAATGCCAGGTTTGATTTATGGAAATGGACCGTATAACGAAAGCCAACTTCTCGACGGATGTGCGCCTCTCACAAGAGAGATGGAACAATGCTACATTATGTCGCATAAAGTGCGCCTTTGAAGAGTTCCGACTGCAATTGTGATGCAGCTGGGGTTACATATAAATATACATTTAATTATCTAAACATCGGGGATGGGAGCAATTTATGAAATAATTAAGAGATTTAATTACTTGACATTGATGGCAAATTAATTTTCAGACTTGGCAAGTCTGAAAATTTCATTGAAATTTCTTCAATATTTCAACTTGGATTTTCCTGGTTTTTTGGTGCAATTGTCCTACTAGCTTTTAAAACAAACACTTTCTCATTAATACTTTAAAAAATTAATATTCTTTCATTAACGCTTTAAACGAACGCTTTGTGATTGCTTTTAAAACGAATATTTTGCTATTAATGCTTCTAAAACGAATATTTTCTCAAAAATGCTTTTACAACGAACACTTTGTCATTAATACTTTTAAATAAATACTTTGTGATAAATGCTTTTGAAACGAACACGTTGTCATTAATACTTTTAAATAAACACTTTGTGATAAATGTTTTAAAACGAACACTTTGTCATTAATACTTTCAAAACGAACACTTTATCATTAATACTTTTAAATAAATACTTTGTGATAAATGCTTTTAAACGAACACTTTGTTACTAATACTCTAAAACGAATACTTTGTTATTAATTTTAAAACAACTTTGTTATTAATACTTTAAAAAACTTTCATTGATGCTTTTAAAGCAAACACTTTGTTACTAAAGCTTGTAATAACTCTGATGAACAAATAAAAAAAAACCGAAGAACAATACCGAAAGCAAGGGCAGCTGGGAGGGCACAAACTCGTGACGTGATGTTCCCGTGTTCGAGGAGAAAGTTGGGTTGGGTTGGGTTACCTCTGAGCGGCACTTTTTTGCACACCATGGTCTAAATGGCCAGGTCACATGGACCCCGAAGGCTCAGAGAAGGTTGGGAGAGGGGACCCACTGGAACAGCTGTTGGGAGACAGATGGTAGCCTCCCGTCAAGGCCATCCAGCGTGTTCTTTAAAGTGCACAGGGTATGACTCTCCCACACAGGGGACCACGGCTTAACGTCCAATCCGACGGGCGGCGGCCTTTCCAAGCCCATCGGTGTCCCCTACTGACCGTGGGTAGGGCGGGGGAATTTTGCGGAGATAAATCTCAACGCTGACCCAGCTGGGACTCGAACCTGGGAACTACAGATTACGAGCCTGGCGCGCTACCGACTGAGCCACCCCCGCCCCTCGAGGAGAAAGAGTTGAGTCGGAAGTGCGCAGCAAGATCGCAATCTGAATTTCCCAGTTCGAATCCTAGCTGAGCCATCGAATCCTAGCTGATCCCCTTATAAGAGAGTCATGCCCTGTGAATGTTAAATATGTGCCAAGGCTTAAACGTCCCATGTAACAAACGGCGGACTTTCCACACCTTTCGGTATTCCTTTTCGAATTGGAATCGATTTTGCCAACTGCAGATTACGATCCTGGTGAAGTGAGCTGACTCTTCGCACAAAGGAAGCCATTTCGTACAGTGGAGAAGAGTAATGGTATTATAATTTGTTTATCGGTTATATTGCTTCAAAGCATTCTGAAACAATTAAAACCCTAATTAGCATATTTCCATCTTTCCATTCCTTCAAGGTTACAATAGATTTCATTCCATAGCGAGCCAGATTCATAGATTGAGGTTTCCAGGTTCGAGTCCTGATTATGTCAGAGAAAAGTATTCACTCTCCACTTCATTAAATATGCTGAATTTATTTCTCTACAAGTTCCCTTCAGACCCTAATAGATGCACGGTGATCTGCTTTATAACATCCAGTTCCGAGTTTTGGGATCCTTGTGACCTTTAGAGTTAGTCCAATATGAAGTTAAGGCAGAGAAGAAGCTTATGAAAAATTGCTCTTTAGAAGCAATTTCTGCTGCAGGCCTTTTCATTTTAAGATGACGCTCTCAGTAGGATGGATTATCGGATTTCCATCAGCCTGCATAAATTTGGGAAGGCCATCCTAATTGCAAGTGCTTGGCGATGGTGGAAACACTTAGAAACCAAGACTCTGATATTGTCTCTCTGCTGAGATTTGCCTTTCCTTACAGATATTCTCTATGACGTATTACACTGAGTGTAAGGGCGGGGGTGGCTCAGTCGGTAGCGCGCCAGGCTCGAAATCTGTAGTTCCCAGGTTCGAGTCCCAGCTGGGTCAGCGTTGAGATTTATCTCCGCAAAATTCCCCGCCCTTCCCACGGTCAGTAGGGGACACCGATGGACTTGGAAAGGCCGTCGTCCGTCGGATGGGACGTCAAGCCGTGGCTCCTTGTGCGGGAGAGCCATACCCTGTGCACGTTAAAGAACACGCTGGATGGCCTTGACGGGAGGCTACCATCTGTCTCCCAACAGCTGTTCCAGTGGGTCCCCTCCGCCAATCTTCTCTGAGCCTTCGGGGTACATGTGACCTGGCCATTTAACCCATGGTGTGCAAAAAAGTGCCGCTCAGAGGTAAAAAAACCCAACGTTAAAGAACACGCTGGATGGCCTTGATGGGAGGCTACCCTCTGTCTCCCAACAGCTGTTCCAATGGGTCCCCTCCCCCAACCTTCTCTGAGCATTCGGGGTCCATTTGACCTGGCCATTTAGCCCATGGTGTGTAAAAAAGTGCCGCTCAGAGGTAAAACAACCCAACGTTAAAGAACACACTGGATGGCCTTGATGGGAGGCTACCATCTGTCTCCCAACAGCTGTTCCAGTGGGTCTCCTCCCCCAACCTTCCCTGAGCCTTCGGGGTCCATGTGACCTGGCCATTTAGCCCATGGTGTGCAAAAAAGTGCCGCTCAGAGGTAAAACAACCCAACACTGAGTGTCTCCTAAACGATCTTCTTAGAAAATGGATAACTTGCTTTTTGTTGGGATCACGGACTTGAAAAGTGCGAATAAAATAGGAAACTAATTATTATGAGAAAAAAATTTTAATGTAATAGATGTTAGGTTTCAGCATTTCGAACTACGGGCTCTCAAAAATAGTTGAGTATTTTTTGATACATTTTTTCTTTCTTTGATAACAGTGCATCAAAATGAACAATATAATAATAATACAAAAATTATAAATTAAAAAAATATGTGTTGTCGCCTTATAGTTCTTTTTATTTAACCTGACCATTTATTCGTTCTTGTGTTGGAGTGAAATGATTCTGGGGAGTTCACGTTTCTGAACTCTACACTAATTTTATTTCTCTTATTTACTAATTTTTTTCCACTAAAGTTAAGTAAGGATTTATTATCGCTTTTAGAATGAATATTTTGTCATAATGCATTCAAAACAAACACTTTGTCATTAATACTTTTAAAGGGGGGGGGGGGGGCTCAGTCGGTTGCGCACCAGGCTCGTAATCTGTAGTTCCCAGGTTCGAGTCCCAG
This sequence comes from Ryuthela nishihirai, assembly GCA_038380435.1. Lineage (NCBI taxonomy): Eukaryota > Metazoa > Arthropoda > Arachnida > Araneae > Heptathelidae > Ryuthela > Ryuthela nishihirai. The sequence goes on along the minus strand of JAWZYU010000029.1, from coordinate 17,775,801 downwards.
CTGGGTCATCGTTGAGATTTATCTCCGCAAAATTACCCGCCCTGCCCACGGTCAGTAGGGGACACCGATGGGCTTGGTAAAGGCCGCTGTCCGTCGGGTGAGACGTTAAGCCGTGGCCCCGTGTGCGGGTGAGCCATACCCTGTGCACGTTAAAGAACACGCTGGATGGCCTTGACGGGAGGCTACCATCTGTCTCCCAACAGCTGTTCCAGTGGGTCCCCTCCCCCAACCTTCTCTGAGCCTTCGGGGTCCATGTGACCTGGCCATTTAGCCCATGGTGTGCAAAAAAGTGCCGCTCAGAGGTAAAACAACCCAACCCAACTTTTAAACGAACACTTTTTCATTAACGCCTTTAAACGCTTTCCCATTAGGGGGACAACTAAGGAAAAAAATCGTCAAATTAAAATTAAGTTTTAGGAATAGCTTAAAATTAATAAAGGAAATGTGATGAAATATAAATTAAATGGGTACGGATGATATAAATAAAAAAAAGAACAGATATAATACATACATTTTTTTTAAATATTGGGCTATACTAATGCGATTAATTTGTTGAATTTAAGAAACTTCAGCAAAAGGGTTTTCAGTTGTTGTGTGTGACGCAGGACACGGAAGTTCTGCAGATGAAATTGAACTTCGAAATGATGATGACTAAACGCCGTCAAGATCAGGTAATTTTTTAAGTACTGAAATATATTACCTTTGTTTTGCCGCGATAAAGTGAATCCAGTAGCACTTTGGTGTGTCGCAATGAAGTGAATCCAGTACTAGGTGTGTTGCAATAAAGTGAATCCAATAATATGTGTGCAGCGACGAAGTGAATTGAGTACTAAGTCTGGAGTGCTGAAGTGAATCCAGTACTAGGTGTGTCGCAATGAAGTGAATCTAATACTATGTGTGCAGCGACGAAGTGAATCCAGTAGTAGATGTGCAGCCATGAAGTGAATCTAGTACTAGGTGTGCAGAGATGAAGTGAATCCAGTACTAGGTGTGCAGTGACAAAGTGAATCTAGTACTACGTGTGCAGCGACGAAGTGAATCCAGCACTAAGTGTAGAACGCTGAAGTGAATCTAGTACCATGTGTGCAGCGACGAAGTGAATCCAGTACTAGGTGTGCAGCCATGAAGTGAATCTAGTACTAGGTGTGCAGAGATGAGGTGAATCCAATACTAGGTGTGCAGTGACGAAGTGAATCCAGCACTAAGTGTGGAGCGCTGAAGTGAATCCAGTATTAGGTGTGCAGCGATGAAATGAATCTAGTACAATATGTGCAGAGACGAAGTGAATCCAGTACTAGATGTGCAGACATGAAGTAAATCTAATAGTAGGTGTGCAGCGACGAAGTGAATCCAGTTTACAGTACTAAATGTGGAGCGCTTAAGTGAATCCAATACTAGGTGTGAAGCGAAGAAATGAATATAGTGTAGGTGTGCAACGATGAAGTGAATTCCGTACTAGGTGTGCAGCGATGAAGTGAATTCCGTACTAGGTGTGCAGCGATGAAGTGAATTCCGTACTAGGTGTGCAACGGTGAAGTGAATCCAGTATTAGGTATGCAACGAGGCGAAGAAGTTTGAAAACCACTACTATAAAGAGAAAGGCCTTTTAAACACGTGATTTAGCCACTACGCTAGTGGTTCTCACCCTTTTATGCTTCACGTACCCCCTGGAAATGTATATATAACTGGCCGTACCCCTTGTATAGATGGATAAAACTATAGTTATAGTATAGCAATGGGAATAAAATAAAACATATATATATATAACATATATCTAGCGACTTTTGAGCTCTCACGGCGTACTCTAAAAAATTTTACCGCGTACCCCACGTGGACAACCCCTACACTACGCTAAACTAAAGGTATCAGAAAACAAGGTTTAAAAACTAACTGGAAAATTCGAAGGAATGATCCGTGTTATTCTAGGTAGCAGAGCATGAATTGAATACTGAGAAAGCTATCAAGAGACTATGAGCCTGCGCAGTTGACTCTTAGATCACGTACATCATTGAGGCAGGGGGGTATAGCCAAACGGTGGCGCGCCAGGCTCGTAATCTTTTGTTCCTCTGTTCGAATCCCACCTAAGCCAGTGTTTAGATTTATCTCCGAAAACCACCCCGCCCTCTCCTCGGTCATAAAAGGGATACCGATGGCCGTCCATCGGATGGGATGTTATGCCGTGGCCCAGTGTGCCGGATTGCCACGCAATGTGCACGTTAAAGAACACGCTGGATGGCCTTGACTGTAGTATACCATCTGCTTATCAACAGCTGGCCAATGGGTCCCCCCAAACCGTCTCTGATCCCTTGGGATCCTTGTGGGTTGGGTTGTTTTACCTCTGAACGGCACTTTTTTGCACTCCATGGGCTAAATGGCCAGGTCACATGGACCCCGAAGGCTCAGAGAAGGTTGGGGGAGGGGACCCACTGGAACAGCTGTTAGGAGACAGATGGTAGCCTCCCGTCAAGGCCATCCAGCGTGTTCTTTAACGTGCTCAGGGTATGGCTCTCTCCCGCACACGGGTCCACGGCTTAACGTCCCAACCGACGGACGGCGGCCTTTTCAAGCCCATCGGTGTCTCCTTCTGACCGTGGGCAGGGCGGGGAATTTTGCGGATATAAATCTCAACGCTGATCCAGCTGGGACTCGAACCTGGGAACTATAGATTACGAGCCTGGCGCGCTACCGACTGAGCTAACCCCCGCCCCATGGGATCCTTGTGACCTGGACATTTAGCCCATGGTGTGCAAAAACTACCAGTCAGAGGTAAAACTGTTCCCACCCGATGATGATCTCACTGTTTGAAACTCGATCTTTCGGGAAATAAAAGCCGATAAGGAGCATCGGGGGGGGGGGGAGATGCTTAATGAGCACAAGAATAATAAATTCATTTATTACTAAAATCCGAAATGTTATCAAGTTTAAATTCAGATAAAGGAGATCCGGGTTCGAGTCCTGATAAGGTATGAATGTTTCTTATCGTGTGTCATATTCAGAGCTTCTCTATAGCATATTAAATTGTCAAGTTTCCTGCCATCCTCTCAGATCTCCTACTGTGGCATATAAACTGACAGGCTCCTGTCAGACCTCTGTGGCAAGCAGCTGCTTGAGGGGGTATTTATTTTATTTATTTATAATGTCATACCTCTGTGGCAAGCAGCTGATTAAGGGAAGTTTTTTTGTTATGAGTATCAGAATGATTAATCTAATGTTTTTGGAGAAAGTAATTTAGGAAGTAGATTCGTCATTTTATTGCAGTTGAAAAACTTTGGAATATCTGAGAAAAGTGAAATAATGCAGGGGGGGGGGTTAATATTTTTGTAGAATTTTATTAAGTGTTGCTTTACCTCTAAGCGGCATTTTTTTTGCAAAAAATAGGCTAAACGAACAGATTACAGGGTTGGGTTGTTTTACCTCTGAGCGGCACTTTTTTGCACACCATGGGCTAAGTGGCCAGGTCACAAGGACCCCGAAGGCTCAGAGAAGGTTGGGGGAGGGGACCCACTGGAACAGCTGTTGGGAGACAGATGGAAGCCTCCCGTCAAGGCCATCCAGCGTGTTCTTTAACGTGCAAAGGGTATGGCTCTCCCGCACACGGGGCCACGGCTTAACGTCCCATCCGACGGAGGGTAGCCTTTCCAAGCCCATCGGTGTCCCCTACAGACCGTGGGCAGGGCTGGGAATTTTGAGGAGAAAAATTTCAACGCTGACGCAGCTGAGACTCGAACCTGGGAACTACAGATTATGAGCCGGACGCGCTACCGACTGAGCCACCTCCGCCCCAACAGATCACAGGGACCCCGAGGGTTCAGAGAATGTTGAGGAGGCGGGAGCCAGTGGATATCTGTAGGAGACAGATGGGAACCTCCCGTCAAGTGTGTTCTTTAACGTCTACAGGTTATGGCTCTACTGCACTATGAGAGGAAATAACCACGGTTTAAAATCTCATCCGACAGATGGCGGTCTTTCCAAACCCATCGGTGTCCCCTACTGACTGAGAGCAAGCGGAGGAGTTTTACTCGACGATAAATCTCGACGCTGGCCCACCTGAGACTCGAACCAGCGCTACCGACTGAGCCACCTCCGTCTTCACCGATGATGACATCTGGTGGCTGTATCTGAGGACATTTGACTGCAGACGTCGAGAAAAGGTCATTTCCTTTCAGCGAATAACGATGTAAAGAAAAAAAAAGAGATTTAAAGTGAAAAATCTCGAATGAATATAAAAATGTATTTCGAAAAAAGAAAAGAAAATGAAGAATTTGAAAAAGAAAAACTAAAGTGATAAATTATAAAAAACGTTACTTAAGATATATAGAAAGAATTGAAAAAAAGCAGATATTGAGTTAAAGATGAATTAAATATGGAATTTGATGGAAAATGTGTTCTCAGTATTTTAAAAAAAATCGGAATATTCACTATTACCAAGAAGTAAAACAAAATGAGCGGAAAAGTAAATTAATAGGATAAAGAAATGGAAGATGCAACATTAATAGAAAAAAAAAGTGAGAAAAAAAATTGATTTTTTTTTTCTGTTGTTTGATATGGACTGAGTTAAGAATTCATCTTGAAGAAAATGTAAATTGTATCGAACAAAAAAAAAATGACTTCATTGAAAAAGAAAAGGAATGTGCCCTGAAACATTCAACATTAAAAAACAGATCAGATAGCAATAAAACAAAACTGAAAAAAATGAAACAGCGGACATTTCTTTCTTTGAGAAACTAAGTGATTTTTTGGGGGGGAAATTACAACAGCGCTTCCAAACTACTCTTGATAAAAAAAAAAACAACAACAAAACTTTCGAAGCTAATGTTGAACAAAACGGTTTTTCTGTTTTCTTCTTAAGTGGGGTCTATCCTATGACAGAAAATGGTCCAAAATTCCATTTTTGTCTCAAAGCCATTCCCAAAGACTTCCCCACTATTTTTAGGTCAGTTTAATGTGGAAAAAGATCATTTCAGGAACATTATCTGCACTAAAAATGTCTTCATGCGACTACCGATTGCTGACGAGGCGACATCGACGAAGAGCACTTAAGAGAAGATCTCTTTCCGGATGAGGGAGAAGATGCTAAAGGCAAGTCATCCAGAAATCGTAAATCACTGTTTCATAGAGAACAGCAGACTCTTAGAGACACACATTAATTTACTCTACAAGAAACGAGAGTTCACGTTTAACAGTTTCCTTTTCTTTTGGTGAAGGGAGGGGAGGAATTTTTTTTTGCTTCTGAATCATTCGGCGGATGAAAGGACAAAACCACCATGTGACTACTAAAAAAATGCTGAACTGCAAAAAAAGAGAGGGGAAATAATAGCAACAAAGGTTTTCGAAGAGAAGATTGTAATGAATTAACACTTCCCAATAGGCGAGGATATTATACCTAAAAATCTGTGAAATTTTCTCATTTATCAAAAAAGATGATTTGTTCTCATCCTCTAACAACTCCATTATTTTTTTCTTCTTTCTATGTTTTTTTTTTAATCTCTATGTGTTCATATTTCCTTTCATCACATGTGGGGCGGGGGTGGCTCAGTCGGTAGCGAGCCAGGCTCGTAATCTGTAGTTCCCAGGTTCGAGTCCCAGCTGGGTCAGCGTTGAGATTTATTTCTGCAAAACTCCCCGCCTTGCCCACAGTCAGTAGGGGGACACCGATGGGCTTGAAAAGGCCGCCGTCCGTCGGATGGGACGTTAAGTCGTGGCCCCGTGTATGGGAGAGCCATACCATGTGCACGTTAAAGAACACGCTGGATGGCCTTGACGGAAGGCTACCATCTGTCTACCAACAGCTGTTCCAGTTGGTCCCCCGGCCCAACCTTCTCTGAGCCTTCGGGGTCCTTGTGACCTGGCCTTTTAGCCCATGGTGTGCAAAAAAGTGCCGCTCAGAGGTAAAACAACCCAAAACAAATCGGACTTTTAGCGCGACTTAAAAGCCATCAATGTGAAGGCAAAGCCGTAATATCTTTGCAATGGCTAGATCATGAAATCTTATTTGTAATGAACTCGTCGGAACCCGACAAAATCAGACGCTACCTCGACATCATACTAACTCATCTAAAGGCAATGAGGGACCAAGTAAAGGTTTCAACGATGGAAAGTGAATGAATTTAACTGAAGAACTATTCACTATGACTCTGCACTGTTCAGTTAAGAATGTGTCAGGATGCACAAAGAACTGTATTGGGGGTAAAGTCAGCTTCGCCATTGGTTCCTTGCTATAACAGTTGAAGGTTATTTCACAGATTTGGGTTGGGTTGTTTTACCTCTGAGCGGCACTTTTTTGCACACCATGGGCTAAATGGCCAGGTCACATGGACCCCAAAGGCTCAGAGAAGGTTGGTGGAGGGGACCCACTGGAACAGCTGTTAGGAAACGGATGGTAGCCTCCCGTCAAGGCCATCCAGCGTGTTCTTTAACGTGCACAGGGTATGTCTCTCCCGCACACGGGGCCACGGCTTAACGTCCCATCCGACGGACGGCGGCCTTTCCAAGCCCATCGGTGTCCCCTACTGACCGTGGGCAGGGCGGGGAATTTTGCGGAGATAAATCTCAACGCTGACCCAGCTGGGACTCGAACCTGGAAACTACAGATTACGAGCCTGGCGCGCTACCGACTGAGCCACCCCCGCCCCTTATTTCACAGAAGACGTAAGAAACGTTCATTTCACAGATAACGCTAAACTTTTTGTGGAAGAGCCAGAAGTTGAGTTACATCGTTTAGATAATATAGCATTCATGTCTGAATGGAACTTTCCTATGTTACTAAAGAAGTGTACGGCGAGATGGTATGCACCTCTGAATATGTACTAACTAATAATGTGAAAATGTTACTAAATAAATAGTATTCTACATCTGATTTTTTCGTCATTGTGATTTCTTTCTTAGCGGGGTTGAAAGGTTTACAACGACTTGAAGCCTAAACCATATACGTACTAACGAAACAAAGTAGAATACGATTGATATTCTATTTTGAAAAATAACCATAGTTGTAATACATATACCGATGTTTTTAAACTGAAAGCACAAACAGAGTGCAAGACCTCAGTCGTAAATTCTTATAGTTCACCCTTAGATGATCGTGCATTTTACAGCCATCTATAGGCGTACGAGACGACTTATTCATCAGAGAGTGAATATGACGTGTGTATATTTAAATCATCAGAGGTTGTATATGATGGTTTGATTTAAATCACCAGACAGTGAATATTCCAATATGGACTTTGACAGCTTTTTTCAGTTCGCACTACCTAATAGGAATATGGAAGCTGGTTTCGTGGATTTACCCTCATATCGATGACGCATCGTAGAAAAACACGCTGCGAATGGGTTTGATTCTTTAGCCCCTGGGGTAGGGTGCTGTGGGAAAGCGCGCCGTCAAAGTTACATATTTGGCGTATGTATATTTGATTTAAACAACCAGACTGTGAATATAGCCTCTGTATATGGAGGCTGGTTTACCCTCATATCTATGGCGCATCCTAGAAAAGCATGTTGTGAATGGGTTTGATTCTTTAGCCCCTGGGATAGGGTGTTGTGGGAAAGCGCGCCGTCAAAGTTACATATTTGGCGTATGTATATTTGATTTAAATCACCAGACAGTGAATATAGCCTCTGTATATGGAGGCTGGTTTACCCTCATATCTATGGCGCATCCTAGAAAAGCATGCTGTGAATGGGTTTGAATCTTTAGCCCCTGGGGTAGGATGTTGTGGGAAAGCGCGCCGTCAAGTTACATATTTGGCGTATGTATATTTGATTTAAATCACCAGACAGTGAATATAGCCTCTGTATATGGAGGCTGGTTTACCCTCATATCTATGGCACCTCCTAGAAAAGCATGCTGTGAATGGGTTTGAATCTTTAGCCCCTGGGGTAGGATGTTGTGGGAAAGCGCGCCGTCAAGTTACATATTTGGCGTATGTATATTTGATTTAAATCACCAGACAGTGAATATAGCCTCTGTATATGGAGGCTGGTTTACCCTCATATCTATGGCGCATCCTAGAAAAGCATGCTGTGAATGGGTTTGATTCTTTAGCCCCTGGGGTAGGGTGTTGAGGGAAAGCGCGCCGTCAAAGTTACATATGTGGCGTATGTATATTTGATTTAAATCACGAGACAGTGAATATAGCCTCTGTATATGGAGGCTGGTTTACCCTCATATCTATGGCGCATCCTAGAAAAGCATGCTGTGAATGGGTTTGATTCTTTAGCCCCTGGGGTAGGGTGTTGTGGGAAAGCGCGCCGTCAAAGTTACATATGTGGCATATGTATATTTGATTTAAATCACGAGACAGTGAATATAGCCTCTGTATATGGAGGCTGGTTTACCCTCATATCTATGGCGCATCCTAGAAAAGCATGTTGTGAATGGGTTTGATTCTTTAGCCCCTGGTGCATTGCAGAGAAGTATTCCGTCACACGGGTGTTTAGAAAGATCCTTTAACCCCTGGGGTGGTGTATTGAGGGGTAGCGCTCCATCTTGGACACCGCGTCACGCTTACGGTGAACCATCTTCGGTGTCTAAACTTTTGTATAAGATGTGATTCTAAGGATTTTCGAAAAATAGAGCACACTATTCCCGTCGTGAAGGTACATTACGGTCTCAGCTTTGTGGTAACGAGGATGTTAACGGTTAAGTGTGTTTCTGCTTTAACGTGGTCAGAATATTCATTCGTTTCCATGAAGTACATTTTGGAACTGGATGACTCGGAAACTTTTTCGCATTAAACTACTAGAATTATTTAGATGTTGAATATTTCACACTTCTGGATTACTAGAAATTTTTTGTTTTATATTCAATGTGCCAACCGAAGTTTTCAATTGAAATTGTTTCTGTATGCAGATCTGGCGAACGAACCTACTCTTGTGAGACCTCAAAGTTTCTGCATGTTGTTATACATTATCTTATTTTTATTCAGTGATCATTGGCGTGTTTAACCTATAATACGAGGTCATATTTTATATACAACGTACACTTATAAGTGAATATATTTCATTTACACGTGAAAATATTTCGCTTACACGTAAAATTTATTGAATCGCTTCTTCGTACCTTTATTACGCGACCCATGACAAACATCGTGACTGTATTTTAAATGACTGGTAAATACAGTACTGTGCAAATTAGTTGGGACAATAAGAAAATGCAATAACAAAGACACAACTAAAATATTTATTTGTTCAATAGTGTAGTTAATAGTGAATGTGACCCCCCTTAGCTTTAATTACTTCTTTCACCCTCTCAACCATTGATGCCACTAGCTTTCCACACATCTCCTTCACTTCAGGGTCGTGGTACCACACTTTCATGATACTTTCTATCATTTTGGTTTTTGTCGTGCAATCCATCTTAGATATGCGCGCTTTAATAATGGCCCACAAATTTTCAATGGGGTTTAGATCGGGTGAATTTCCTGGCCACTCCAATACCTTCAAATGTTGCTGGGTAAAGAAGCTCTTAGCAAGCTTAGAATTGTGTCATGGAGCCAGATCCTGTTGAAATACCTCATCGCCGTTAGGAAACAGCTTCTGCAGTGTTGGGACCATTTTCGTCTCCAGAACGCCTAAGTACTTTTTGCTGTCCATCATTCCTTAATGGGGTGAAGCGTCTGTGGCCCGGAAGCTGTGAAACATCCCCAAAACATGACCTTGGGTGGGTGTTTGGGGGATTGCTGGATGTGGACGGATCAAAGAGGTTCTCCAGGCTTCGCTTGTCCCAACTAATTCGCTCAGTACTGTAACATAAAGGTTTGAAGAATCACTTCTTCACACTTTTATGTCGTTCGCTATATCGCGACCCATGACAAACATTGTGACTGTATTTTAAATGACTGGTAAATTGTGTATATATTTTACTTAAACGTAAAATATATTTGAATCACTTCTTCACATCTTTATGTCGTTCGCTATATCGTGACCCATGACAAACATCGTGAGTATAATATTTAAACGTCCGGTAAATAATGTAATAAATTCGTCCGGTAAATTATGAAATAAATACGTCCGGTAAATTATGAATATAGTACACTCGTACAGGTTTATTAGAAATATATAATTCCACTTCCAAACGCCTACGCACCTGTGTTCTAGTATTTAAATTCTTTGGCTTTCCAATGCTCATTTTAAATTTCGATCTCTCCTCGTGACCTTTTAAACTTCTGACTGCGTGGGCGAACTTGTTTCCGTCAACTGCTGTACCGGACATCCTTTGACTCAACGGACATTTTTCTGGATGTGAACATATATTGCAACACCATACTGCCATATGGAAAGGTGATTAGGGGGCTTTTTCAAGCGATAACGTCAGAAAAGTGTGGGAGTCTAGCACAAGAAAGAATCTGTGAAACAGGTCGTCTGACTCATACAGGGGGTCACGGCCGCCACGGTAGCGGGTCAACACTCGAGAAAATTCTGTTGCCCAGGTTGTCTAGAATATAAAACAGTCGGAAATGGGCTCCCAAAAATTGAGCCCCCTGGACCCATTCCTATGCTCAAAGGAAAATGGGTTCAATGTCCTCCATCAAAGTGGGTCAACATTCGAGAAAATTCTGTTGCCCAGGTCGTCTAGAATACACAACAGGTGGAAATGGGGGACTCAAAAATAAACCCTCCCTAGGACGCAGTCAAAGTGTAGGTCCCCCAGGTCGTCTAGAACTCCCACATATAGGGGTCAACGTACGTTATGGAAGCGGTGTCAACAGTCGAGAAAAATCTTTTGCCATGAGTCTAGAATATACAACGGTCGGAAATGGGGGGCCCAAAAAATAAGCCCTCCCTAGGACGTCATCAAAGTGGGGGAAAATAGGGGGGCCTAGCACAAGTAAAACTGAAGGGGCTGGAAAACCGGTAAAAATGAAGTCCTCCCCATCGAAGCGTGGTGGTGACCTAGCACAGATAAATCTGAAGGGGAAAGAAATGGGGGTGCCTAAAAGTAAGCTCTCCCTAGTGAACCATCAAAGTGTGGGGACCTTTTTGGGGAGTTCAAAAATTAAACCCTCTCTAACATGTGACCGGAAGTGTTCACCCCGACCTAGGACGCCTTCAAAGCGTGGGGATTACCTAGTTCTGGGCGGCCATTTTTAATTGGTTACTTCCGTCGCCAGGGACCATGTGATACTACTCATATCATTAGTATAGGTTAAAGGCAATATATCCATATATACATATCTACAATGTACATCAGACGACCTATTAATATTTTTGTTAGACTTTTTATTATTCTGTTTTGCATAGCAATTATTGGTTTAAGAAATGTTATATAGGTTCCCCCATACAGCAATAGCCCATAATAAAATATAGACTGAATCCAGGAATTACATATATTTACCATCATTTCTGCATCTATCAATTTGTTTAAGTAATAAATTTTGTATAACATTGATCTTATTTTTATTTTCATTTTGTCCACACACGGTTTCCAATTCAATTTATGATAAATTTTTATACCCAAGTCGTCAGTTACGTCAACCCTTTTCGACAGTTTTGCAATAACAGGCTAAATCGTGATTGTAGGCATCATTATGAATTCTAATATCTAGATCTTCTATAATTCTGCTCTTCAAACTAAAATATATTCATTTCGTTTTATTTAAATTCAAAGTTAATTTATTAATATTAAGCCAAGTACAAATAATTTTCAATTCACTGTTGATTAATGCTTTAAATCTATTATATTTTTAGTTCGAAAAGTGATGGCAATATCATCAGCAAAACTAGTAAATTATCCCTGTTATGTCATCTAACAAAAATCATTAATATATATATAATCGGCCCCAGTACAGAACACTGTGGCACGCCATATCTTACCCCTAACTCAAAACTAATAATGCCATTTATTTTAACAACTTGTATCCTGTTTTTTAGATAACTTTTAAACCATATCACTACAATTCCTCTAATGCCGACATGCTCCATTTATTCAATAATACATTATTGGAGATGGTGGCGAATGCTTTTTGTATGTCCAAAAATATAGATACAGTTTGATAGTTTTATCTAAGAAGTCATATATGTATATACTTAATAAAATCAACTGTGGCATCCTCCGTATTTTTACCCGCTCTGAAGCCAAACTAACTATTGGAAAAAAAAAATCATTCACTAATTAAAAACAGTTAATTCTTTTCTTAATTAACTTTTCGAAAATATTTCCAAAAATTGAAATAATAGATATTGGTCTATAATTTGATAACATATTTTTATTTCCGTTTTTATAAATAGAAACCACGACTGCTTTCTTCGATTCATCTGGGAAGACACCATTTTTAATTGACATGTTAAAAATATATGTAAGAGGATTGATAATATACTTTACACATTTCTTTAATATGATTGCAGTAAATCAATCTAAATCCGGACTTTTACTGGGGCGGGGGTGGCTCAGTCGGTAGCGCGCCAGGCTCGTAATCTGTAGTTCCCAGGTTCGAGACCCAGCTGGGTCAGCGTTGAGATTTATCTCCGCAAAATTCCCCGCCCTGCCCACGGTTAGTAGAGGACACCGATGGGCTTGAAATGGCCGCCGTCCGTCGGATTGGACGTTAAGCCGTGGCCCTGTGTGCGGGAGAGCCATACCCTGTGCACGTTAAAGAACACGCTGGATGGCCTTGACGGGAGGCTACCATCTGTCTCCCAACAGCTGTTCCAGTGGGTCCCCTCCCCCAACCTTCTCTGAGCCTTCGGGGTCCATATGACCTGGCCATTTAGCCCATGGTGTGCAAAAAAGTGCCGCTCAGAGGTAAAGCAACCCAACCCAACCGACTTTTACTGCCATCCAATCTTAAAATAATATTTTCTGTTTCAATTTCACTAAATACTTGCAGAAACATAGAACTATTTGTTGTGGTGCTATGGTCAAATGTTATAGCTGTAGTTTCATGTGTTCGGCATTTAATAATATTTTCTGTAACTATAGGAAAATAAAGATTAAATTCATTTGCTATTTTTAATGAATCGCTATGATTTGTGTCCTTACCAATATTTAGCAATTGTGGTGTAACATTTATTTTCTTTTTTCTATCAGTTAACTCATTTATAAATTTCCATTTTTTTTTTCTGTTACCCTTACATTTTTGAAATTGTGTTCTGTAGTAATTGTTTCTTATATTTTTTTCTTTATTATTAAGCTGATTTCTTACAGTTTATAATTCGTTTCATATACATTATTATGTGGATATTTTTTAAAATTTTTATAGTGTTTATCTCTTGTTTTAATAAAGTTTTTAATTTAATCTGTTATCCAACTGTTTTTTAAATTTTCTGTTCGGAATTTTTAAGTAATATTGTTTGGATTTATTAATTGTTTCAGAAAACATGTCGATAAATTTCCTGTATGCCAAATTTGTATCACCTATATTTTTAATGTTATCAAAAGTGGTTTTCTCCAGTTCTTTAATAAGTAATGTACAGTCTATTCTACATGCAAAATTATTTTGCTTTTCCTCAGACATGTTACAGTTTTGGCTAATTAAATCAATTTTAATGCGAATTTGGGTAATGATCCGATATGTCTGAAACTACAACTACTGCTTTCAGATCTATATCAGAATTTAAAAAAAAATACACGATTCAAATACGAGAAACTAACCTGTGCACTTCTAGTTATTTCATTCAAATACGACTGGAAACCGTGTGTCGACATCATTAACATATAGTCATCTACATACTCTTTGTCAATAAACAAGTCAATATTTATGTCTCCTGTAAACAGTATTGTTTTCGTTTAAACTTTTCATCCTCTTTAACCCATATTTCTGTTAATATTTAATATATCTATTAAATTATTATCATCTATAATTGCCTCTATTTCTTCAAACGTATTCCTAATACTGCATATATTAAGATTTAATATGCATATAGACGGACAATTTTCAAACTTAAAAAATTATTTTAATCTGTCCAAATCCATTACATTACAATCATTATTGACTTCACATTCAACATCACTTAACAGCAGAGCCATTTTGCTTTAATACATCTCTTAAATTATCGTCATTTCTAATTCTACATATTTTTGCTATTTCATTTAAACGCATAAAGATCTTATCTTCTTTAACCCATATGAATTTATAGCCAGATGTTTTACCCTCAGGTTTTGCTTTATATAACAATTGCTTCAATTTGGAGTCAAATCAGCGTTGAGATTTATCTCCGCAAAATTCCCCGCCCTGCCCACGGTCAGTAGGGGACACCGATGGGCTTGGAAAGGCCGCCGTCCGTCGGATGGGACGTTAATCCGTTGCCCCGTGTGTGGGAGAGTCATACCCTGTGCACGTTAAAGAACACGCTGGATGGCCTTTACGGGAGGCTACCATCTGCCTCCCAACAGCTGTTCCAGTGGGTCCCCTCCCCCAACCTTCTCTGAGCATTCGGGGTCCATGTGACCTGGCCATTTAGCCCATGGTGTGCAAAAAAGTGCCGCTCAGAGGTAAAACAACCCAACCCAATCCTCTGGTATACCCACAACTTCCATATTCTGGCTCCTTGAATATCGTTGTAGATCAGTTAGCTCATCTCTAATTTCACATATTTCTTTCCTCAGAAAGTGATTATTTTCTTCCAGCTCAGAATTTCTTTTCTTTAGTTCACATATATCCTTAGTAAGTCCAGTAATATTTTTTATTACCTCATCTAATTTCTCTGAAGCAAATTCTACAAAAGTCCTAATTTCGCTGATTGCTGCGGTATCGTTCTTTATTTCAGTCACTTGTTGCATGAGCCATTTTAATTTATCGAATTTTGTTGGTGGATCATGTGTACCGACAGATCCTTTGGCATGTTGTTGCTTAGTGGAAATACCGAGTTCGCTTTTACATTTCTTACATTGCCACCGCATTTTTGCGTTTTTACTCATGTTTTGAAAAGTACCTTCATTGTAGCCAGCACAACTTGAGTGGAAATTCCTGACACCCTCTCCTGAACATCTCAGCATATCATTATTGTTTTTACCTTTGCAATGTATCCATATTCTCGGTTTCTTAGAATTGTACACAGTAGAATTTTATCCGTTCGTGTATATGTTGTTTCAAATTTATCGCTATCAGCACCAGTTGTGGAGAACTTACGTCTTACTAATCATTGCTTCTCTGTAATGCACTGAAGTGCCATTGAATTAGAGATAGCAACCTAGTAACGTGTTGGACCCCCTCTGGCCCTGATAACTGCCGCCACACGACCAGGCAAGGACTCCACAAGCTTGCGTAAATGTTCCACAGGTATGGCGACCCATGCATCCTCCAGAGCTGTCCACAATTCTCTCAAGGTCGTCGCTGATGGGACACGGGCCCGAACACTCTCTGCTCGACGGTATCCCAAAGATTTTCGATGAGATTTAAATCTGATCTTCTAGATGGCCAATTCATTATTTCAAAGTCAGCAGAATGCTCCTGCAACCATGCAGTAGCCAACCTAGACCTGTGAGATGAACAGTTGTCTTGCTGGTAGACGCCATCTCCATTGGGATGCATGATGGTCATAAATTGGTGTAAATGGTTGGCCATGAGTTCTACGTATCAGGAGGCATTGAGAGTCATCGGTACACATACCAAAGGTCCCAAAGACGTCCATCTGAAGACACCCCAGGCCATCACTGAGCCACCATCAGCTTGTACTGTCCTGACCTGACATGCAGGATCCATGGCTTCATGGGGTTGGCGCCATACCCTCAGTCTCCCATCGGGGTGATGAAGTTTAAATCAGAATTCATCACTCCAGGCTATCCTTTGCCAATTTTCGATGTTCTTTAGCCCAGGCAAGGCATTGAGACCGGTGTCATGCCATTAGAAGTGGGACTGTTGTAGGTAGGCAGCTCCCAAAGCCGAGACGATGAAGTGCACACAGTCCATGCACTGACTCCCCGGCTGGAACCCGCATTCAGATTGGACGTGATTTCAGATAATGTCTGGCCCCTATCGATGCGGGTCAGACAACGAAGTCCACGATCATTCAAGGCTGGTCGTCCTTTGCAGTTTGTCCAGGTGCTTCTTTTTTTGCCGGAATTTTCATATTCCCGGAGCACTCCTGAAACTGTCGTACGAGAAAATCCAAGTTCGGTAACAATTTCGGAGATCGTGTGTCCCATCCATCGGGCACCTACGATCTTGCCCTCTGTCAAATGTATCTAAATCCCGCGCCTTTCCCATTACGCTTCTCACGACGAATGCTTGAGAAAGCCAAAGCTGACAGCTATATATGATCAGAGTTTCAGCCACGCATGCGCACAAATGCGGCTTGTGGTACTGAATTTGGATAACGTCTCCTATTTCTAATTCAATGGCATTTCAGTGTATATCACTTAAGGAGACGACATCAATACGCAAGGATTCTAAGAGTTAGTTATTTATGATCGCAACTATTTAACGTAACGCCCAAGAGACAGTCCACAACTTAAAGGAAGAATTCGAATACTTAAGCTTCTAATCCTACATACTCACAGATTTGAAATTCTCATTTCGATTCCGTGATGATCAACACAATTGCAATTAACTCTAACTCTTAAAATACACGATCCACGATTCTGAAACTTATTCTGAAACTTATAAGTCAGTGATTTGTGGCAACGCTAAATACTGCAATGCATTATTTGCTGTCCTATTGCTTTCATTTACATGTGCAGCTTACACGTACTATTTACAAATTTATATTAACTTCATAATAATGGCTCCGCCCTGCCCACGGTCAGTAGGGGACACCGATGGGCTTGGAAAGGCCGCCGTCCGTCGGATGGGACGTTAAGCCGTGGCCCGTGTGCGGGAGAGCCATACCCTGTGCACGTTAAAGAACACGCTGGATGGCCTTGATGGGAGGCTACTATCTGTCTCCCAACAGCTGTTCCAGTGGGTCCCCTCCCCCAACCTTCTCTGAGCCTTCGGGGTCCATGTGACCTGGCCATTTAGCCCATGGTGTGCAAAAAAGTGCCGCTCAGAGGTAAAACAACCCAACTCAATCCATAATAATGGCTCCAAAGGTAGATAGAGTTCGTGGTGTTAAAAGAAAGAAAACCACATTAAAGCTTAGTGAAAACATTAAAAAAACTTTTTTAAAAAGTTGTAGAAATGTCTAACGATATAACAAGTGTTTCCATAAGTAGTGCACCAGATATGTACAGATGAAGTCATCAATAGGAAGGAATAATTTCTTTTAATTCTTTTAATAAAAATCTTTCTTTCATGAATGATTTCAAGAATAAATCTGCACTGTATTATTTCGAAGTAAAAACTCTATCATGATTACTTGTTTTCTTTCTCTTCATCCGTCCTTAAATTTGAATCTCAAAGTACTCCTGAGAATCTGGAAAATCCAGAAATTCGGATCATCCCTATCCCCGAGCAGTCGGGATTTTCAGACCCTCACTGTAATTTCGACACTTTCGTTTTTTCCTCCCGCTAAATTCAGAAGCAGCCTTGACCAAAACGAGAGAAAAATTTAGTTTATCTATGTGGGGAGGGGGGGCTTAGAACTTTCAGATTAGGCATACCGTAAGAATTTTCGAATAAAAAGACAAAACAAACATGGAAATTATGAAAATACTGTTTTCAAACATGGAAATTACCACAGATACTGTTTTCAATAAATATATAAAGCTATAACGGTGAAAGTTTCAAGATTCGTAATTTCTTTTAAGATTTCATAATATCTTGTAACGTAATTCTTCTCATTCTCGAAACCTCGACGGTCATATCTTGATATCGCTAAGGTAATTATATATATTTTAAAAATTCCTTATCATTACTGCCTTTCTTTTTGTTTATTGGTGTTACTATAATTTTTTTTGTACTTAACAACTATATTTGTTACCTAAAATACCATATATAACTGTTGCGTTGGGTTGGATTGTTTTACCTCTGAGCGGCACTTTTTTGCACACCATGGGCTAAATGGCTAGGTCACATGGACCCCGAAGGTTCAGAGAAGGTTGGGGGTGGGGACCCACTGGAACAGCTGTTGGGAGACAGATGGTAGCCTCCCGTCAAGGACATCCAGCGTGTTCTTTAACGTGCACAGGGTATGGCTCTCCCGCACACGGAGCCACGGCTTAACGTCCCATCCGACGGACGGCGGCCTTTCCAAGCCCATCGGTGTCCCCTACTGACCGTGGGCAGGGGGGGGGGATTTTGCGGAGATAAATCTCAACGCTGACCCAGCTGGGACTAGAACCTGGGAACTACAGATTACGAGCCTGGCGCGCTACCGATTGAGCCACCCCGCCCCTATATATAACTGTTGCATAATATGATTTGAAAGGAGCATTATTATTTTGTTATTGTTGGAATTCTCCTAACGAGGATGTAATGAGATCATTTGTAAGATGTTGATTCAAGATGTGGTGCTTTGCAAAACAGAGATGTAGATTTCTTATTAAAATGGTTATAAATCAGAAAATGAGGGAAGGGGATAATAATTTACTCCCTGAGGCCACAGGCGAGGTCACCTTGATAGGAGAGAAGAGAAATTAATTACGCATAAAAAAAATTAAGTGATTCCATTTGTCGAAACTTTAATTAAAAGCTATTTATTTTTAAACTACGTAAAATAAATAATTTATTCATTAGCACTTTACTGAAACATTTAAGAATATTGTAAAATTAATTAAACAAGTTTTTAAAAATAAATAACTACCAGTAGAATGTTCAGAGAAAAAGATGTAATTAAAACTGCTCTCTCTCTCTATATATATATATTTAAAAATAGTTCTTTTACTGCAGTGTTCAGGTTTAATATAGTAAGGTGGATTCGCCATATATCGCATACCAAATAGCCTATCAACCACTGCGTTTCTTACAATAGGAAAAATTACATCCCAGAAAGGTTATGTGTTAAATGCGTATAAGTGTATACTCAAGGATTTGTATTTACTTAATTTAATTTTCAATTAACGCCAGTTGGAGCTCTTTTATTTTTTGCATGCGAAAATGCAAAATGCGATACATTTGTATCTGCTCTAGGAGGGGCGGGGGTGGCTCAGTCGGTAGCGTGCCAGGCTCGTAATCTGTAGTTCCCAGGTTCGAGTCCCAGCTGGGTTAGCGTTGAGATTTATCTCCGCAAAATTCCCCGCCCTGCCCACGGTCAGTAGGGGACACCGATGGGCTTGGAAAAGCCGCCGTCCGTCGGATGGGACGTTAAGCCATGCCCCGTGCACGTTAAAGAACACGCTGGATGGCCTTGACGGGAGGCTACCATCTGTCTCCCAACAGCTGTTCCAGTGGGTCCCCTTCCCCAACCTTCTCTGAGCCTTCGGGGTCCATGTGACCTGGCCATTTAGCCCATGGTGTGCAAAAAATTGCCGCTCAGAGGTAAAACAACCCAACCCAACCTCAAAGACACTGTTATAAAGATCGGCGCTTTTATTTATCTGTTTAGTTATTTATTCATTATTCATTTCTAATTGTGTGAAGGGGCACCACAAAATATTTAAGTGCCCGAGATAAATCTCAATGCTGGCCTAGCTGGGACTCGAACTTGGGAATTGCAGATTATGAGCCTGGCGCGCTTCCGACTGAGCCACCCGCCTCCTTCAATAGCTGTAGATGATACTGATTTATGAAAGTTTCTAGCTATATGTAAACCAGAAAATATTACGAGACTAACAAGAGACCTAATTCGCATTGAGAGTTAAATTTCGGTATTTAAATCTAAAGCACCATACCCCCTAAAACCTATTAAGAAAAGCACGATATGGTTTAATCATTTGAAAAACAGTAAATCAAAAATTGAGATTATCATGTTTCTGGAGTCTGTTTTCAAATGCAATATGTAAATGAGTCTGTTTTCGAAGGTAATATGTAAATGAGTCTGTTTTCGAAGGTAGTATCTAAATGTCCGACTCGTCGGTCATCCGATTTCTAAGTCATGTTTCAGTGTACAGTCGCTCGAAAAAATATCCCAACACTATGGTTGATTACAGAATTCAGGCAAAAATATCTGGCAACGATTTTTAAAAAAATTAGTGATCTGGCAACCTTCATGTCACGTGACATAAAGGTTGCCAGATCGCTAATTTCGAAAAAAATCGTTGCCAGATATTTTTTCTGAATTCTGTAATCAACCGTAGTGTTCGGCGAAGGTTGCCAGATCACTAATTTGTAAAAAAAATCGTTGCCGGATATTTTTCCTGAATTCTGTAATCAACCATAGTGTTCCGATATTCATTTGAGCGACTGTACATATTAAGCACGCAATCATGTTTTCGTTTCTTTTTAAAATAAAGAATTTCTGATTAATTGTTTTTTAGAAACAAAAAATTTAAACGATGTAAATTGAAACGTTTAGAGAAATAGAATTAGAAATCGTTAACTTTGTGGTAGCTAGGAACTGCATAAAATTGTAAGAAAAAAAAAATATAAATATAAATAATTTAATGCTCATTTAAAATTTTACCTTACCCTATTTTTAATTAATCGAACCGGGCTATTAAAAACAAAACGAAACATTAAATTTTGAAAAAAAAAAAAACAAACGAAAAAAAAAAAATCAAAATCGAAGTAAACAACATTTACCTTCGAATAATCAATAACGAAACAAAACTATTTTAATTTGCTCGGTCCCTTTCCTCTTAAGAGAGATTTCGATCAACCATGCCTTTTCAAAGCTGTTGCCAAACATAACGTTCGCAATACAACGCTATTAAACGTCACTGGAAAAGGAACGACTACTCTTACAAGTATGCTTTAATACTATTAATGAAACTTCAGAGAAATGCGTCAGCTTCGTTTTGGAAATGAATAATTTATCAGGCGTCAAAATGAGAAGTTAATAAATGGTCAGACTTTGCCCCCCCCCCATCTCGTTACAGGCCCGAAAATTCTTTCTAGCTTCAGTGATTGCCTTAGGCGTAAGCATCATCTCCAATGTTAAGCTTATTTGATAAGAGGGAAGATGGGCAGCATTTTCTGTGCAGCTAAGGAGAAGGTCAGAGATGATAAAACGAAAATTATGAAGAGGCTCTTTTCCAATCTTGTTTCCACTGATTGGTAGAAGTAGGAAGAGAATGGTATCATCAGTTTCTTCTTGCTCTCCTTTCGTAAAGAGGAAATAGCGTCGTTTGATGCGGATTATTCTGTACTTTAAATGGATTTCACAACTCATCAGATAAAGAGAATGAAAAAATATTCCTTTTTAGGCTTTTTTAATGAAGAGTTTTTTTTTAACGAGGAAAGAATTTTAAAAAAAATTATGCGGAAAACTGCCGCTGGAGAACGTTTAAAGATATAAATTTAATTACCGAACTTTCCCGGTTGTCTAGTGGGTAGCGCGCTTCACTGTTAATCAAAGTGACCCGGGATCGAGTTCCGGGTAAGGCATGGATGTTTGTGTTGTATTTCTGCTGAGGTCTCGTCATCCTCACAGACCTTCTACTTATGGCGTCTTAAGCTGACAGGTTCCTGTCAGACCTCTGTGGACGTTATTTTACATTTAACTTTCGTCGATATTTCAATATTCGTTGAGTATTTGAATAGATATAGATATTTAAACATTTCAGAACAGTAATGTGTTCTAAGAATTTTATCAAAAAAATGAAACAAATATTGAAGGAATTATTTACACACACTTTTAAGATGGGTAGTTACTTACGAAATGGTTTAAAATATTCATTCAGTTAAATCGTTTTACCATTCAAGGGCATTTTTTCTACGGAATGGGTAAAATGACCAGGTCACAAGAACCCCAAGGGAGAAGGGAAGGGGAAAACTGTTACATGGGGTAACCTCCTGTCAAGAGGATTGGGTTGTTTTACCACTGAACGGCACTTTTTTGCACACCATGGGCTAAATGGCCAGGTCATATGGACCCCGAAGACTCAGAGAAGGTTGGGGGAGGGGACCCACTGGAACAGCTGTTGGGAGACAGATGGTAGCCTCCCGTCAAGGCCATCCAGCGTGTTCTTTAACGTGCACAGGGTATGGCTCTCCCGCACACGGGGCCACGGCTTAACGTCCCATCCGACGAACAGCGGCCTTTCCAAGCCCATTGGTGTCCCCTACTGACCGTGGGCAGGGCGGGGAATTTTGCGGAGATAAATCTGAACGCTGACCCAGCTGGGACTCGAGCCTGGGAACTGCAGATTACGAGCCTGGCGCGCTACCGACTGAGCCACCCCCGCCTCTCCTGTCAAGAGGACATCCAGCATATTCTTTATTATCTCTTATACAGTGCTACGGTTTAACGCACGACGATGGACGGCGTCTTTTCCAAGATCATTGGTGTCCCCTTTCTCACCGAGAACACGTGAGATTTAGCGGGGATAAATTTCAACTTTGGCGAAGTTGTATTCGACCCTGGAAACTTCTGGGGCCCTAATGACTGAGACAAACCGCGACCCATTCATTCGGTATTTAAATGATTATGGAAACCAGGACATTAAGAACTACTATTGTAATGATAAGTAATGCAGTATATCTCAAAGTTAATTTAATCTCGGATAATGAATTCTATAACTAACAGTTTACTAAAATATGTCAGTTCTCATATAGTTTATAGAGTATTTCGTTTAAATTTTTTATCAGTTTTTAGGGGGAAAAATCACTTGTTTTGTTTAATGTCTCCAGTTTCCACACTTCTTTAAATAGCAGGTGAATATTCTAATAAAATTAACACTTAGATTCGATTGGATCTTTAACTTACCACCAATAATATTTTTCAGTAAAAAACTGATTTCAAATTCAAGGAGACTTTCATTCAAGGATACGTCATTTCAAGGATAAGTCATTTAAATAAAAAAAAATACCCCCTCAAGCAACTGCTGCTTGCCACAGAGGTCTGACAGGAGCCTGTCAGTTTATATGCCATAGTAGAAGGTCTGTGAGGATGGCTTGCTTGACCTCAGCAGAAAAACAACACACACATCCATGCCTTACCTGGGGCTCGAACCCAGGTCCCTTAGATCAGTAGCCAAGCGTGCTAACCACTCGGCTATGGGACGGCTTTTACATTTCGTAAAATGCGTGTGGTGCATAACGTTTTTGAATATGTCTGTTTGTAGCTATTTTGCTAAATATATTTTCAATTTAGCGACAGCACTTCGTAAGAGATAAGATCAAACTTAAAAAATAGAAAAAGAAGTATTAGATACAAAAATGCTTCATTTAAAAAATTGTCGTAAATTTGAATTCTTTATGATAGACTACTTCTAACGACGACTGTCCGATCAAACATTTTTCTCAAACAGAAATTTATTACAATTATCAATTAAGGAATAACTTTTCTCAATTAACTTAATTTTAAAATTAATTTTGAAGTTTTTTTATTTAATTCTAAATTACTTTGATCACAAATGATAGCAGTCAATACACGTGCATTTTAAAAGTATTGATTCCTGTGGGGCATATTGGTATCACGGAATTCATACCCTGACAGATGCAGGCTCGTGGAGACATTGCATCTGCCGGGGTTGGGTACGAGTACGGGGTGAAAGATTTGTGTAAGAATTCTGGACACGCCTGACAGAGCTTCTAGGTTATCTCAGTCTCTTTTAAAAGTAGTTTAAAACACGATGGCGAATGTACGACTTAAACTAGTTATTGTATGCTTCAAGACGTCTATGACAATCATGAACGGGTTAACCGTGTCGATGAATACATGAATCATTTTTAGGGGTAAAATTATGGACTGTAGGAAGAAAAGGAATTTGATCGTAAACAATAGATACAGTACTATGCGAATTAGTTGGGACAAGCATCATGAAGCTGCATAAGGAGACAGGGTCCATGGACACGTCCCGTAAAGGACATTGTGGAAGAAAAAAAATACCCTAAAGATGATAGTCTAATTCGAAGAATTAGTATCATAGATCCGAAGAAGACCAGTGGAGACATCAAAAGAGAGATTTTGTCTCATGGGGTTAATATAGATGTTTCCAACGTACGTTGTCGCCTTCTGGAGTGTGGCCGCCGGGCTCGACGCCCCTCCAAAAAGCAGCTTTTGACACCCGCTATGAAGTAAATAAGGCTATACTGGGCAAAGAAACAGAGACTGGACTGTGGAGCTACCGACTGAGCCTTGAGAGCCTAGCTAATAGCACAATAAGAGAGGAAAATACCCTGGATAGCTAGTAAGAAATAGAGGGAAATCTCAGTGCAAAGGCATTCAGCGTGTTTTTACCGTGCACATGGTGTGTAATAAATAAATTCTCCTTTTAGGCTTACGATCAAGGAGAGCCACATGGGATGGATCTCCTACATCCTAAACCAAGGCTTAACCTTCCATCCGAAATACAATTATAATTGTGTTGGGATTTTACTTGTGTTAGATATAGCTAGGCTATATCGTTTTCTATATTTGCTTCTTTTCAAGATGGATAGCTTTAGGAAAAGAAAAATCTGTCATTTATTGCCGACTAAAGGAGTGTCAGGTGTGATGATTTTTCAGCAATCCTTTTCAATTACCGCAAAAATGCAATTCTCATAAGAAGAAGTGCATATTGGTTGAGAGATTGCAATTACACAAGAAAACACTTTTTTCTTTTTTCGGTTTGTATTTAGACAGAAATGGGAATTTTATAATATACTTACTTGTTGCTAAGCAAAAGTGTGTTATTGGGAATATATGCAACAGAACACGTTTTTCTAATATTAATTAATACTAGGCACTAGGAACACGAAGCTTAAAATAATAAATCATGTTTCAGGAGGCAGGTTTACTGGGATTGTAAGGAGGAATAATTTTTAGCGTTGCACATAACATTTATTTGATAGCATGCCAGCAGTGGCAGATCGCAGGGGAGGGGAGATCCCCGGGGATTCAGGTCTACAGGAGGCCCATTCAGGTACAATGTTGTTGCAGGACGTGTACGAAAGTGGGGAAAAGTATGTTTCGGGGGAGTGGGGGGGGCGAATAAGCGGGAAACTCTCTGGTGTTCAAGTCATTCTTATTACTTCTCTACGTGTGAGCCATTTTTCTGTTGTATTATTTGACGTTTTTGCCATTGAAGTTGTTGGAGTTGTTTTACCTCTGAGCGACACTTTTTTGCACACCATGGGCTAAATGGGCAGGTCACATGGACCCCGAAGGCTCAGAGAAGGTTGGGGGAGGGGACCCACTGGAACAGCTGTTGGGAGACAGATGGTAGCCTCCTGTCAAGGCCATCCAGCGTGTTCTTTAACGTGCACAGGGTATGGCTCTCCCGCACACGGGGCCACGGCTTAACGTCCCATCCGACGGAGGGCGGCCTTTCCAAGCCCATCGGTGTCCCCTACTGACTGTGGGCAGGGCGGGGAATTTTGCGGAGATAAATCTCAACGCTGACCCAGCTGGGACTCAAACCTGGGAACTACAGATTACGAGCCTGGCGCGCTACCGACTGAGCCACCCCCGCCCCATTTTTGCCATTGGAAAATGAATCGAATTAAATCTCAATTTTTCCCCACTTCAGAGTCTTAGACAATTATTGAAAATAATTTTGGGTTTTCTTGCTGTCTATGAAGATACGAAAAACTGCGAAGTTCTGGATTTTTCTAAACAAGAGAAGGAAAACTTTCAAGTAATATATTTTATTTTAGCAAATAGGAATGAAAACGCCAATGCATTTTTGTGTTATAAATCCCGTTTTAATTATATTAGAGAATTTTATATTATACGAAGGGAGTTGAAAAAGTTCTTGTCATGCATCTGCAGAAAAAAAATTACCTTTACATCAACAAAACTTTTAGTCTCCTTCGAAATACATCCCTCCAGCATCTGTCTAAAATTGCAGACGTCTACGCCAATTCTCGAACGCTTGGTGGTTTGCAAGCACAATTTGAATTTTTGGAAACAGCCAAAAATCGATGGTGCAAGGTCAGGTTGGGTTGTTTTACCTCTGAGCGGCACTTTTTTGCACACCATGGTCTAAATGGCCAGGTCACATGGACCCCGAAGGCTCAGAGAAGGTTGGGGGTGGGGACCCACTGGAACAGCTGTTGGGAGACAGATGTAGCCTCCAGTCAAGGCCATCCAGCGAGTTCTTTAAAGTGCACAGGGTATGGCTCTCCTGCATATGGGGCCACGGCTTAACGTCCCATCCGACGGACGGCGGCCTTCCAAGCCTATCGGTGTGCTCTACTGACCGTGGGCAGGGTGGGGAATTTTGTGGAGATAAATTTCAACGCTGACCCATTTGGGACGCGAACCTGGGAACATCAGATTACGAGCCTGGTGAGCTACCGACATCTAGCCTTGGAGGCGCGCTACCGCCCCGCCTCCAAGGCTAGATGAATATGCAGAATGGGGTAGCTTTTTGATTTTTTTCCTTCTTCAGATACGCTGTAACTTGACGAATTTTGTGAGCACTGGCATTGCCATGAAGAAGGAGAACCCTAGACACTCCTGATGCTGGATGCTGCTCCTTCATCTCCTTAACCATTTTGGGCAAAACAATGTTGGTGTAGTATTGTCCATTTATAGTCATTTTTTCAGGTTAGGTGTCCATGGTTACACCTTGGAAATTGAAAAATATTGTGAACATCTACCTAGAGCGAGAGTCTTCGAGGATTTGGGGACACGGTTGATCTTCCGCAATCCAAACATGGCTGTCGATCTTTCTAGGGTTGGGTTGGGTTGTTTTACCTTTGAGCGGCACTTTTTTGCACACCGTGGGCTAAATGGCCAGGTCACAAGGACCCCGAAGGCTCAGAGAAGGTTGGAGGAGGGGACCCACTGGAACAGCTGTTGGGAGACAGATGGTAGTCTCCCGTCAAGGCCATCCGGCGTGTTCTTTAACGTGCACAGGGTATAGCTCTCCCGTACACGGGCCACGGCTTAACGTCCCATCTGACGGACGGCGGCCTTTCCAAGCCCATCGGTGTCCCCTATTGACCGTGGTCAGGGTGGGGAATTTTGCGGAGATAAATCTCAACGCTGACCCAGCTGGGACTCGAACCTGGGAACTACAGATTACGAGCCTGGCGCGCTCTACAAAAATTGAATATTATAAAAATGCATTATTGTATATGACATATTAAACTCCGGAACCTAAATACTAACTCGGTAATTGTACAGAATTTGTAAATAATAGCAGGGACTCAGAGATGTCAGACGTTTGGATGTGAGGATTCCCTTTCCATGAAAACAGAATTGTACAGTTACTTTAGATACAAGTGTTTGATTGGACATGGAAAGTTTTCTAAAAACTTTGAATAAAAACTGAAACTGTTTTGTTGGTGTTTTTATTTTTATGTAATCACATGTTCGTAAATGAATTGAAAAAATTCTGCGAAATTATTACAGTAATTTATTCAGTGATGATTAAATTTGTAGATTGAGTTTTTATACATAGTACGGTGCGCTCAAATTGTTGCTATATACAACCAAGAATTTGTACATTATAGCCCCGGATACTTTATGAGCATATTTCGATATATATATATATACATTTTTGTAGCTCAGGGCATTATAAAATATTTGCTTTTGAAATATGTGTTCAAAACAAGCGTATTATCTTTACTGCATATTAAGTTTCAGAATTTTCGCCAATTTTCTAGTTTTTTCACTATATGGACAAGTCCTGGTCCAGATTTATCCAAATAAATGGAGTTCTACTGTCTCGTTATTTTCTTTACAAGCAATGCTTTGCAAATTTCTCTTTTACATTGTTTACATTGCACAAACATGAAATTTATACAATTTTATAAGCTCACCGGACAAAAAATTAGTCCTCTCCTGCCGTAAGAGGGTTACGTCCGTTCACAGCAACAGAGGGCGCATCAGTAATAAACGCGTCCTACAAATGTGCCGTGCGCTACGGGTTCATACAGTGACAAGAAGTGGTTGTGTGCCACGTGTGTGTTAGTCGCTCCTTGAAACATGCGTCGCGCGAAAGATGTGCGTGAGTGGCAAAAAGGTATTATTGCGTTTGGCCGAGCCAATGGTCACGTGACACGAAGGTTGCCAGATCACTAATTTCTAAAAAAATCGTTGCCAGATATTTTTTCTGCATTTTGTAATCAACCATAGTGTTCGGATACTTTTTTGAGCGACTGTACAAGAAGTTTCTGCCTTTGCAGGTGTGTCAAAGGTATTGTCCAAAGGGTCTTCCAGCAATGACGTACATCGCAGTCCATGACTAATTATCGTCAAAACTGTTGCAGAAAGACAGTGGTCACCAATAGGGACCGCCACAATATGTCACGCACTGTTAGGGCAAACCGCTTTGCAACAAGGCAGGATTGCTCCAGTCAGTCAATGCAGGCCTACAACAAGCTGTTTCCGAATGAAAACTCTGAAGAGAGCTGCATGCCATGGATATCTGGAGCAGAGTACCGCGGAAGAGACCCATGTTAACAGCTCTGCACATGGCTGCATGGCTACAGTGGGCGCAGCGTCACAAAGACTGGACTGTCGACTCTTGGAAGAATGTGATCTGGTCGGATGAGTTACGTTTTTGCTTGTACTCGAATGATGTGAGGCGATGGATACATAATAAGCCTTCCATGCGAACTGTGTGCAAGGTTCTGTTCAAGCTGGAGGAGGCTTTGTGATGTTCCGAGGAAATGGGTCCTTTGGTTGCGGTAACATCACACTTGAACCAGAAGGGCTATATGGATGGAGCTACTGGACGACCACATGTTGCCTTTTGTAAGCATCTCCACATTGAACACCAGAAGGATACCCCAGTCTACCAAGACGATAATTGTCGCATGCACAGGGCATGCGACAAGCATTCTGAAGCCTTTGAACATCTTGACTGGCCCGCCAAATCCCCGGATTTGAATCCCATAGAAAACTTGTGGAACTATTTGGGGCAACGAGTGAAATGCCTTCCTAGTCATCCAGCCAATCTGTCCGAACTGGGGCATTTGCTGCTGGAAGAGTAGATGAATATTGATGTGCACTACATCCGCACACTGGTGGCATCCATGCCAGACAGGATTTCGGCTGTTCTTCGGTCGCACAGAGCAGTTACGCGCTATTTAGACAGAGCAGTTAGCGCTATTAGGTGACATTCAGCCAGGGATGACTAATGTTTTGTCCATAGAGCTTATTTTTACCCACAATGGGTTAGTCAGGTCACATTTGTTACACATAATCGGGTTAGATTACATTTTGCACATAACAAGTTAATGATCAGTTCACATATTTTCACCTAACATGCCAATGATCAACTGAAGTCTCCCTTGTGCGCGGGTGGCTCAGTCGGAAGCACACCAGGCTCGCAATCTGCAGTTACCAGGTTCGAGTCCCACCTGGGCCAGCGTTGAGATTTATCTCTGCAGAACTCTCTCCCTGCCCCCCGGTCAGTAGGGGACACTGATGAGCTTGAAAAGGCCGCTGTCCGTCGGATGGGATGTTAAGCGGTGGCCCGTGTGCGGGAGAGCCATATCTGTGCACATTAAAGAACACGTTGGATGGCCTTGACGGGATGTTACCATCTATTTCCCAACAGCTGACCAATGGGGTCCCCTCCCCGTAACATTCTCTGATCCCTCGGAGTTCTTGTGACCTAGATATTTAGCACATTGTATGAAAAAAAGTGCTGCTCAGATGCTTGGGTTGGGTTGTTTTACCTCTGAGCGGCACTTTTTTGCACACCATGGGCTAAATGGCCAGGTCACATGGACCCCGAAGGCTCAGAGAAGGTTGGGGGAGGGAACCCACTGAACCAACGGTTAGGAGACAGATGGTAGCCTCCCGTCAAGGCCATCCAGCGTGTTCTTTAACGTTCACAGGGTATGGCTCTCCCGCACACGGGGTCACGGCTTAACGCCTCATCCGACGGACGGCGGCCTTTCCAAGTCCATCGGTGTCCCCTACTGACCGTGGACAGGGCGGGGAATCTGCTCAGAGGCAAAATAACCTAACAACCAGCTGTATTAGCAAATTATACAAACAAGTCCCAACGTAATTTAAATAAAGTTGAACCCCTATTTGCGTAGTAAAGGTATGAATAATAGAATCAGTCGAAGTAACACTTTAGAAACATGCAAAAAAAGTTGCATGTGCTATTTTCTTCGTAGATTTCCTTCCCGTTTTGAAATCTAAAAGTATCCTATGAATATTTAGCGAGAGAAAAAGAAGACATGTTTTCGGACCGCGCAAGGATTTCTACAGTCCCATTTCCAATATTAGCATTCCCTGCAAAGCTCTAACAGCAGAGAGTACATTTAGAACTCTCTGCAAGTTTTAGGATGCATTACAAGGAGAAAAAGGCAGAGACGTCCCCCGCACACTCTTTCTCTTTTTTTATCTTCTTTTAAAAACCCCAGTTTCTAAGCCTAGTCAGAAATCTTCTCTCTGAAAATGCGTCCCTCTGGCAACCATTTTTCCACTGAACTACTTTTCACCGATTTTTAAACGTTCCGTTGCCAAACTTCCGGTACTGTAGAGAAAAGCTAAAGAGGAAAGTTTAGTTCGTCCGTAGTAAATCTTTTAAAGAAGTTGAAGAGAAAAACTCTTGGGAGAGAAAGAAAAAAGAAGCTAAATAGTAGGAGAGAGAGAGTAAGTAGTGAGAATGAGAAGAAGTATCGAACTGCTTAAATCGATCAACGTACTTGACACTAATGGGGGAGCCATTGCAGTAACTCGAAGGTTACCACTCAGAGAGGTCAAATGTCAGGGGTAATGGCTTTGTCGTAAACCAGTAGATAAATTCGAAAGTTTCTCTATAAAGCGGGGGATACTTTATGGCAAACAGATTTTTTAATTTTTTTTTTCGTCTTTATTCTTCAGGGTTTTCGTTTCTAAACACGTTGCTATTTTAATGTTTGCTTCTATGTACACGTTTTGTATCTGAAATATAGTTTCTTTTTCCGTCGTAAAAGTAGGGTGAGACGAGTCGATATACGAGACAGAATTTTTATCTCTGTGTCCTGTTACAAAATATTCACGAAGAGTCTTTACTTGTCTTACTAGATACTGTCAACGATTTTAGTAGGAAAATGACTTTTCTCATGTACAGTCGCTCAAAAAAGTATCCAAATGCTATGGTTGATTACAGAATTCAGAAAATATTGAACGATTTCTTTTAAAAATTAGTGATCTGGCAACCTTCGTGTCACGTGACACGAAGGTTGCCAGATCACTAATTTCTAAAAAAAATCGTTGCCAGATATTTTTTCTGAATACTGTAATCAACTATAGCGTTCGGATATTTTTAAATATATATAATGCGTACGAATATATAATGAAATGGATATGGAGCGTGTGCAGTTACCGTTCACAGCAAACTAGAGCGGTAGCGGTTAATGTTCACAGTACATTGGAACGTGTGAGCTCACAAAAACCTGGATCGTGTGGGCCCACTCACAGAAATATTGAGCGTGTGCAGTTACCGGCGGGGGTGGCTCAGTCGGTAGCGCGCCAGGCTCGTAATCTGTAGTTCCCAGGTTCGAGTCCCAGCTGGGTCAGCGTTGAGATTTATCTCCGCAAAATTCCCCGCCCTGCCCACGGTCAGTAGGGGGACACCGATGGGCTTGGAAAGGCCGCCATCCGTCGGATGGGACGTTACGTCGTGGCCCCGTGTGCTGGAGAGTCATATCCTGTGCACGTTAAAGAACACGCTGGATGGCCTTGACGGGAGGCTATCATCTGTCTCCCAACAGCTGTTCCAGTGGGTTCCCTCCCACAACCTTCTCTGAGCCTCGGGTCCTTGTGACCTGGCCATTTTGCCCATGGTGTGCAAAAAAGTGCCGCTCAGAGGTAAAACAACCCAAACAACCCAAACAACCCAATGCAGTTACCGTTCACAGCAAACTGCCACCCAACCTGCAGCCAACCCAACCTGCAGTATCTGCACACGCTCCAGTTTGCTGTAAACGGTAACTGGAGCGTGTACAGTTGCTGTACACGCTCCAGTTACCGTTACAGTTGCTGTACACGCTCCAGATATTTTTTCTGAATTCTGTAATCGTGTACTCTTTTTGAGCGACTGTATGCCGTGAAGACCGGTAGCTCGCGATTAATGGGTTAAACACACCCCTGTACAAAAGCATTGGAAATTTTACATGAGAGTTAAAGTTTTCAGTAGATACCATGTAATTATTGGTAAAAAATGTAAATTGATTTAGTACCAGATGACTGACTAAAATTTCTTTATCAAAACAAATAC
The DNA here is from genome assembly GCA_038380435.1 of Ryuthela nishihirai. NCBI lineage: Eukaryota > Metazoa > Arthropoda > Arachnida > Araneae > Heptathelidae > Ryuthela > Ryuthela nishihirai. The sequence continues at coordinate 17,743,790 of JAWZYU010000029.1, read as the reverse complement.
GAGAGTGAATGTATGTTCAGAAATTTCTCAGAGAAGCCTGATTATAAACAGGGGCGGGGGTGGCTCGGTCGGTAGCGCGCCAGGCTCGTAATCTGTAGTTCCCAGGTTCGAGTCCCAGCTGGGTCAGCGTTGAGATTGATCTCCGCAAAATTCCCCGCCCTGCCCACGATCAGTAGGGGACACCGATGGGCTTGGAAAGGCCGCCGTCCGTCGGATGGGACGTTAAGCCGTGGCCCCGTGTGTGGGAGAGTCATACCCTGTGCACGTTAAAGAACACGCTGGGTGGCCTTGTTGGGGGTTACCATCTGTCTCCCAACAGCTGTTCCAGTGGGTCCCCTCCCCCAACCTTCTCTGAGCCTTCGGGGTCCATGTGACCTGGCCATTTAGCCCATGGTGTGCAAAAAAGTGCCGCTCAGAGGTAAAACATGCCAACCCAACCTGCTTATAAACATCATTTGAATTGCTCCACATTATGGTAAATTGCAATATACCAAAAATATCAGAGTTCATCTTAGAGCAATATCGTCGGCTACAATTAATTCGAAAATGTATGTTTTTCGGCCTAGTTAAATGCAAAAGACGTGTTTTTAAATATCTCAGAATACACATGATTTCTTCTGAAGGGATGATTAAACACCAGTTGTCGTTTTTTTAACCAAATTTAAAGTGAAAATATTTCAAGATTCGTTCGCCATTCGTATCGAAATAAAGAAAACACCAAAAAAAAAAAAGTGGCTTCACTTTAAATTGCGCGTTTTATCCCAACTCGTACAAATATCAGAAAAAAATAAAGAAACTGACGTGAAAGAAAAAAGAAGAAAAAAAACCCAAGGAAAAAAAAATGATTCCGATGCGCACACACACCGAGAGAGACGTCCATTACAGCATCGGGGACAGGAACGCAGAAAATAGAATTAGTTCTCCTCGCAATCTGCTGATGCCTACTCTAGCAGCGCCACGAACGGCGGACCCGTGAATCAATTAGTCTATTTCTTGACACGCCAGCAATGATGGCGCGTGAGACTTTCCCTTTTTGCCAGAACGTGTTCCTGCCGTGTAAGCCGGGTCCAGCGGCACCCGATACAAGGAAAGGCAATCAACATGTCAGGGATCCAAAATCCTTTTCCCGTTAGCCCCTTTACAGCTGGCTCTCTATCATGGCAAAGCTACCACGAGGCGGAGGAAGTCCTTCCAGCAGAAAGCGCGTGAGGCCAGATATTGTCGTCGTTCAAATCCGACACTGACATTCGAGACGCCAGGTGGGAAAAGTGTGGGGATTTTCCCTGTCCATTACCTCCATAGGATAAGACGGTGACTATTTTAGTTTTATTTTTTTCGGAGCTATACAGGAACCCTGTATAGCTCTCTATAAGCTCCACTCTTTTCCATAAGAAAAAGAGTGTTTTCAGGATTTCTTTTTCTTTTCTTTTTCTGCTTTTTATCGGGTGTTATTTTGATTAAAGGACTTTTATGCAGTCACGTTGCCTTGGGGACTGAGGCAGAAAAGTTAAATATTTCTTACATGATTTCTGATTCTTAGTTTTAAGAAGTTGTAACAGCTTTCGAATAAATATTTTAGCCTACAGTGTATGAAAAAAAAATACCCCCTCAAGCAGCTGCTTGCCACAGAGGTCTGACAGGAGCCTGTCAGTTTATATGCCACAGTAGAAGGTCTGAGAGGATGGCAGGACCTCAGCAGAAAAACGACACATACATCCATGCCTTTCCCGGGACTCGAACCCAGGTCCCTTAGATCAGGAGCCAAGCGCGCTAACCACTCGGCCATGGGACGGCAATATCAAAATAATACTTCACAACTAGTGGTACTAATCTTTGGTAAAACAATAGTATCAAGGCAAAATTATTTCATAACACTTTTTTTATATATTGAGGGGAAAAATGCTGCAGAACTGACAGAATTAAGTAATGGCAAAGCAGTAGTACTTCAAAACTGATATTACTAACCAATGTATTAAAACTCAAATTACTAAACAATACTGCAAAACTGAAAGCACTAAGCAATACTAAACAATGGCAAAACATCTCAAAACTTTAACACTAAGCAATCGAAAAATTTTCATAGAAAACCCAACTAAGTAGTGGTAAAATAATACTTCAAACTAAAGATACTAAGCAATAGCGAAGAACTATTATGAAACTGACAGTACTCGATTGGCAAATATTCTTCAACCCTGCCAGTACTAAGCAATGGAAAAACGATGCTTCCTAACTAAAAGTATCGAATGTTGCAAAATAGTGTTCATAACTGAAACAAAATAATTTCACGACTGAAATAACAAAACAGTATTTACCAACTGAAATAACGAAACAATACTTCAAACTGAAAGAGCAAAACGATTGTTCACACGTGAACACTAAAAAACGATGTAGAATTAGTATTTGACCATTTAAACTGCGAAAGAATACTTCACAACTGAGAGTACCAACAATACATAATAACTAACAGAATTATGTACTTCACAAAACAATATTACTTGACAACTAATAGTACAACGACAAAACGTTAGAATGTTTTGTAAATAACTCTTCTGACTGCTGTTTAAATTAGTTGTTCTTAACACCCCCCCCCCCCCCCCCCGCCTCCTCGAGGGACAAATGCGGTCTATTTCCACCTGTTGTAGTGAGATCGCGCAACCGCTAAAAAAAAAGCACAAATGCAGTTTAAAGACCACTATTTTTCAATCATTGACATGTTTTTCTTCCCCATAGAATTTTTTTCTTCTCTTAAAGTTTCATTTTCAAAAACAGAATAGGTAATTACGGTTTTATTGGCTAGCTCAAGTGATAAGAATGTCAAAACAAAAGATTAAAAGGTTCTATAATGAGATTTATATAGGAATCAAAAATAAAGCCTATATAATATTCTGCAAAGATTTTCATCAGCAGTTTCTTATTAAGTGAATTGTTTGACCTATTAAGGTTAAAATTCTCATCTTTAGAAAGGTCACTGGAAGAATACATCTCACAAAAAAGTGAACAGTATTAACCTAAAATCACGGAAATGATTGAGAATTAATTAAAAGTTTTTCTTCTTTAGTAATGGAGGATTAATTGTTAGAGTCTAGTAAATCGGAAACATAAAGTTAAAGCATTAGAATTTAAAACGATCTACGTACTACCATTTGATTATTGTTTCTCCGCACTATCGTTTCATCATTGTTTCTACGTACTACTATTTGATTATCGTTTCTCCGCACTATCGTTTCTACGTACTACAGTTTGATTATTGTTTCTACGTGCTACCATTTGATTATTGTTTCTCCGTACTACCGTTTAATTATTGTTTCTACGTACTACCATTTGATTATTGTTTCTATGTACTACCATTTGATTATTCTTTCTCCGTACTATCGTTTCATCATTGTCTCTACGTACTAATATTTGATTATTGTTCCTACGTACTACCATTTAATTATTCTTTCTCCGTACTATCGTTTCATCATTGTTTCTACGTACTAACATTTGATTATTGTTCCTACGTACTACCATTTGATTGTTTCTCCATACTATCGTTTCATCATTGTTTGTACATACTACCATTTGATCATTGTCATCCTTACTATTGTTTTCATCATTGTTTCTACATACTACCATTTGATTATTGTTTATCCTTACTATTGTTTTCATCATTGTTTCTACATACTACCATTTGTTATTGTTTATCCTTACTATTGTTTTCATCATTGTTTCTACATGCTACCATTTGATTATTGTTTATCCTTACTATTGTTTTCATCATTGTTTCAACGTTTCATCATTGTTTCTACGCACTACCATTTGATTATCGTTTCAGTATCATTTAATCATTGTTTTTAGGTACTACCATTTGATTATTGTTTTTTCGTACTGTTGTTTACTCATTGTTTCAACGTATTCTCATTTCATTTTTGTTTCTCTGTACTATCGTTTAATTATTATTTCTCCGTACTATAGTTTGATTATTGTTTCACCATACTATCATTTGATTATTTTTTCTACTTGCTACCATTTGATTATTGTTTCTACGTATAATCCTTTGATTATTGTTTGTCCATACTATCATTTGATTATTGTTTCTACTCGCTACCATTTGATTATTGTTTCTACGTACTATCCTTTGATAATTATTTCTCCGTACTATAGTTTGAATATTTTCTACGTACCATTTGATTATTGCTTCTACTTGCTATCATTTGATTATTATTCCTCCGTACTCTCGTTTGATTATTGTTTTTTACGGGGTTACAATTTCATTATTGTTTCTACGTACTATAGTTTGATCATTGCTTTCCCCGTATTATCGTTTGATTATTGTTTCTAGTAGTACTATTTCATTATTGTTCCTCCGCACTACCATTTGAATATTGTTTCTATGTACTACCATTTGAATATTGTTTCTACGTAACTCCATTTGATTATTGTTTTGACATACTATAATTCGATCATTGTTTATATGTAGTAATATTTTACTATTGTTTCCACGTACTATCATTGTCTATTGGTTCCAAAAAATACCATTTGACTATTGTTATGTAGTATCTAGACCTTAATCTAGGGGATAAATAACTATACTTATATGGTTCATGGGTTGGGGGGGGGGAGATGTTGGCCGGAAAATTTTAAGGGGAGGAAGCAACAGATTTCATTTCGCTTCAATTGCACATTTCCCTTTCCATTTTAGAAGTGTTTAAAAAATTTGCTGGAAAATGCATGAAATATATGTAAGTTAAATTTTTTTGACTCTATTACTCTTAGTAGAAATAGATCCGGGCCCTGTACTATGTAATTATAAATTATGCCTGATGAATTCATTGTCTGATTACTTTGTTATTTTATTTACGTTATTTTAAATATAAATTCCTTCTACTTCAGTTGATGAATAGATATTTTCTTTTTCAGAATAATTCATAAAGACAATTATAGTAGAACATCTCGTTGAATGATCTACGTTTCATCCATCTGCTATCTGGTATCATCTAAATATCCTACTTACGACTTTAGGGGAAAAAATGAGATCCCTGATCAGCTATCAGAAAAAGATAGCATCTTTCGATGAAATCCACCTAGTACGCATTTTTTAAATAGCTTGTGGCACGGCAGAAGGTTTCTATGCGGTTCCCCTCAACCACAAGGGAGTTGGGCATTTTCTGTGAATTCTCTCAACATCCTCTTCTACATACACACACCCTCCTCGTAGTTGATCAATGAGTTACATGCAGTATCGACGGTTCCGTCATTTTCACCACATCAGTTTTTCTCTTCTAAACGAACACATATCATTAGAAGTTGGATCACCTTTCCTTATTTTAGTTCTTGGGGATATCGCTGGGTGTGGCTTTCACTGCATGTTGGAGCGCGACATAGAATCCCCCTTCAGAAGATCGGTTCTTCTTCCTCTTAGTCCAACGATGTCTCTTTCGCAAACGGGAGTAAGTCACGAAGGTGAAAGGCCAAGTCAATTGGCTTATTAATCATAATCTCTTCGACTCATTATCGAAGAAATGATTTTTTTTTTATTCTACTCAGATAACAAACTGCCCATGTAATGTTACTCAATTTCGGTTCGAGATTAGATCGCAGCATCAGCCAATTTGTTTTAAGTAGGCAGGATTTTTTGAATTATGCTCTTACTAGTACAGAAACTTGTTTAGAACTTTACGAAGAATTTTAAGTGAACCATGGTGCAGTTCCTGCTACCTATAAGTTAATCCAGGTTCTTTCAGCACGGGTTGGGTTGTTTTACCTCTGAGCGGCACTTTTTTGCACACCATGGGTTAAATGGCCAAGTCACATGGACCCCGAAGGCTCAGAGAAGTTTGGGGGAGGGGACCCACTGGAACAGCTGTTGGGAGACAGATGGTAGCTTCCCGTCAAGACCATCCAGTGTGTTCTTTAACGTGCACAGGGTATAGCTCTCCCGCACACGGGGCCACGGCTTAACGTCCCATCCGACGGACGGCGGCCTTTCCAAGCCCATCGGTGTCCCCTACTGACCGTGGGCAGGGCGGGGAATTTTGCGGAGATAAATCTCAACTCTGACCCAGCTGGGACTCGAACCTGGGAACTACAGATTACGAGCCTGGCACGCTACCGACTGAGCCACCCCCGCCCTCCTTTCAGCACGGATTAGTTGACTAAATCGCAATAACGTTCAGTTAGAACAGAAATAAAAAAGGATAATTCCCAAGAGAAACGGAATTTCTTAGACAATGTGAAGTATCTCTTAAAAAACACACAATGCTCTCGCTAATGGGGGCGGGAGTGGCTCAGTCGGTAGCGCGCCAAGCTCGTAATCTGCAGTTCCCAGGTTCGAGTCCCAGCTGGGTCAGCGTTGAGATTTATCTCCGCAAAATTCCCTGCCCTGCCCACGGTCAGTAGGGGCCACCGATGGGCTTGGAAAGGCCTCCGTCCGTCGGATGGGACGTTAAGCCGTGGCCCCGTGTGCGGGAGAGCCATACCCTGTGCACGTTAAAGAACACGCTGGATGGCCTTGACGGGAGGCTACCATCTGTTTCCCAACAGCTGCTCCAGTGGGTCCCCTCCCCCAACCTTCTCTGAGCCTTCGGGGTCCATGTGACCTGGCCATTTAGCCCATGGTGTGCAAAAAAGTGCCGCTCAGAAGTAAAACAACCCAACGTTAATGAACACGCTGGATGGCCTTGATGGGAGGCTACCATCTCTCTCCTAACAACTGTTCCAGTGGGTCCCCTCCCCCAACCTTCTCTGAGCCTTCGGGGTCCATGTGACCTGGCCATTTAGCAAATGGTGTGAAAAAAAGTGCCGCTCAGAGGTAAAACAACCCAACAACTCTCACTAATGTCAACAAAGTATCTAGGATGATGTCTTATTAAGACGAACTATTCAGAACTCTTTTAATGTGAAAACTTGCTTAAAATTATTAGACTACATTTTTTTAGGAAACTATAATTTTGGGATTATTGCTGTAGTACACTGCCCTATCAAAATTATGCAATGGGAAGCTAGCTTTGTAAGTCCATATATATCTTTTATATAAAGGAGAACGTAAAGCATAAAAGGTTGAAAACAGCGGTTCTCAACCTTTTATGCTTTACGTACTCCTTTATATAGAAAGATAAAACTATAGTTATAACATATCAATGGTTATTTTTACTTTGTTACTAGGTCTACCGACTTTTGAGCTCACACGGCGTACCGCAAGAAAATTTACCGCGTACCCCACGTTGAGAACCCCTATTCTAAAATATGTTTTTGGAATGGAAAAATGTGACTTAAGACAAAGATCATAAAAGATCATAATAAAAAACTATTTAAAACTGGATTTTTAACCATATTCGTTCAGTATTTAAAGAGTAGTGAAAGCAAAAATATTTATTAACATATGATCATGTTTGATAATAATCATTCGTAATTGTCTAGCATTTAAATTCAAATTTACTTTCACACTTTTGTTACATTTCAAAACATGCAGTTTAAAATTTATAATAACACAGAGCAATCAATGTTTTTATTTTCCAAATTAAATGAACAATTTTGAAAGTGTAAAACGCAAAATTCCACATGAGCCAAAGCTCGTTTGTGGAGATATTAGATTAAGAAAATTTAAAATATTGTAAAACAACAGTGTCAACTTATTTACCACTGACATTGAAATAATCATTACACAAAATTTTAAATCTGTATTTATTTTATTAAACGGTTTCAACAATGCTTATTATTCAAACTTTAATTATTTTCTGGTCTTCTTACGACGCATTCAAGTTGTGAAACATTATAGCTTCCATAACTCTTTGAATGCAAAGCGAATATCTTTGAGTTCCCAGGTTCGAGTCCCAGCTGGGTCAGCGTTGAGATTTATCTCCGCAAAATTCCCCGCCCTGCCCACGGTCAGTAGGGGACACCGACGGGCATGGAAAGGCCGCCGTCCGTCGGATGGGACGTTAAGCCGTGGCCCGTGTGCTGGAGAGCCATACCCTGTGCACGTTAAAGAACACGCTGGATGGCCTTGACGGGAGGTTACCATCTGTCTCCCAACAGCTGTTCCAGTGGGTCCCCTCCCCCAACCTTCTCTGAGCCTTCGGGTCCTTGTGACCTGGTCATTTAGCCCATGGTGTGCAAAAAAGTGCCGCTCAGAGGTAAAACAACTCAACCCAACCCAAATATCTTTGAGAATCGAGATTTAAATGGATTTGCTTTATCATCTTTATCTTTAGTCACATTTTTCCTTTAAGTGAATATTTTAGAAGTTATTGAGAATTTAGACGTTGCAATAATATACAAATTCTGTAAGATTTAGGTTAAGACAGTGTGTTATTGCCGTAAGAACTAGTCTTAACAGAATAGGTAAAAAAAATTGAAAGAAACACTTGGGAGACCCAATGAAACAAAATCGTATAAATACCGATGATTAATAATATTTGTATACAATAGAATTGGAGGGAAGTTCACTTATTTGGTAACACACTAATATCATAACCTCTTGTTCCTACGTTCGAGTCTCAAATGTGCCTATTTTAAGATTTCTCTCTGCTCAAACCCAACCTGATATCGAAATGGAGGGGCGGGGGGGGGGACTCAGTCGGTAGCGCGCCAGGCTCGTAATCTGTAGTTCCCAGGTTCGAGTCCTAGCTGGGTAAGCGTTGAGATTTATCTCCGCAAAATTCCCTTCCCTGCCCATGGTCAGTAGGGAACACCGATGGGCTTGGAAAGGCCGCCGTCCGTCGGATGGGACGTTAAGTCGTGGTCTCGTGTGCGGGAGAGCCATACCCTGTGCACGTTAAAGAACACGCTGGATGGCCTTGACCGGAGGCTACCATCTGTCTCCCAACAGCTGTTCCAGTGGGTCCCCTCCCCCAACCTTCTCTGAGCCTTAGGGGTCCTTATGGCCTGGCCATTTAGCCCATTGTGTGCAAAAAAGTGCCGCTCAGAGGTAAAACAATCCAATCCAATCGAAATGGGCTTAGAAGAAACAGTCGTCCGAAGGATGGGACGTTAACTGTTGTCTGTTTAACTGTTGAGCGACACTTTTTTGCACACAATGGGTTAAATGGCCAGGTCACAAGGACCCCGAAGGCTCAGAGAAGTTTGGAGGGGGAGGGGACCCACTGGACACTTGTTTGGAGACAGATGGTAGCCATTTAGCATGTTCTTTACGGAGCCATGGATTTATGCCCCATCCGACGGACGGTATCCATCGGTGCCCTCTTTCTCATCGAGGCAGGGTGGGGGCTTTGCGGAGGTACAGTCGCTCAAAAAAATATCCGAACACTATGGTTATTACAGAATTCAGAAAAAATATCTGGCAACGATTTTTTTTAAATTAGTAATCTGGCAATCTTCGTGTACTGTACGCGAAGGTTGCCAGATCACTAATTTCAAAAAAATGGTTTCCAGATATTTTTTTCTGAATTCTGTAATCAACCATAGTGTTCGGTTATTGTTATGAGCGACTGTAAATCTCAACGTTGTCCCACGTGGGACTCAAACTCGAAAAACTGTAGATTATGAGTCTAGCGCGCTACCGACTGGGTCACTCTCGCATCACCTTAACCGCACCACATCTGCAGGAGAACTGTGTGTACAGTCGCTCAAAAAATATCCGAACACTATGGTTGATTACAGAATTCTGGTAACGAATTTTTTAGAAATTAGCGAATCACGTGACAAGAAGGTTGCCAGATCGCTAATTTCTAAAAAAATCGTTGCCAGAATTCTGTAATCAACCATAGTGTTCGGATATTTTTTGAGCGTTATTGGGTTGGGTTGTTTTACCTCTGAGCGGCACTTTTTTGCACACCATGGGCTAAATGGCCAGGTCACATGGACCCCGAAGGCTCAGAGAAGGTTGGGGGAGGGGACCCACTGGAACAGCTGTTGGGAGACAGATGGTAGCCTCCCGTCAAGGCCATCCAGCGTGTTCTTTAACGTGCACAGGGTATGTCTCTCCCGCACACGGACTACGGCTTAACGTCCCATCCGACGGACGGCGGCCCCTACTGACCTTGGCCATCGGTGTCCCCTACTGACCTTGGGCAGGGCGGGGAATTTTGCGGCGATAAATCTCAACGCTGACCCAGCTGGGACTCGAACCTGGGAACTACAGATTACGAGCCTGGCGCGCTATCGACTGAGCCACCCCCGCCCCATTTTTTGAGCGACTGTACGTTAAAGAACACACTGGATGACCTTGACGGGAGGCTATCATCTGTCTTGGCTCAGCTCAGAGATAAAAAAAAATCTCATCCAACAAGTGAACGAATGGTTGACACATTTAAACAATCAAGACGCTAAAAAGCTTTTCTGATAAAGCAACTCAACTAAGTTGTTTTGTTTTCAGTTGTATTCGGATCTCTTCGTTTCGAACTGGCAGAGAATAACTCTTTATCTGATTCGTTTACTTTAATACCTTGGAACACTTTAGTCTCCTTGACAATCGCTCAGCTGGGCAATATTGACTGAAACATCCAACAAAAGAATTTCTTTTTAAACAAATTTTGTTTGTTAATTATTCATTGGCGTTTATGTGACTTGGCTATTCTTGTCCTGAAAGAATGTTGCATCTCGTGCTTGGTGACGTCGTTTCAAACAAAGGATTCGTTTGTTAATTAGAACAATAAACATCTCTCTTCTGGTGAACATCGGATGCTCGTTTTCAAAAAGAATGAAGATTTTCATTTTCCGCTTTTATCGACCACTTAGAGTGGGAATTCGAACTGAGGCGCTAAAAAAGGTTCAGTTAAGCAGTGGCCCCGTGTGCGGGAGAGCCATACCCTGTGCACGTTAAAGAACACGCTGGATGGCCTTGACGGGGGGGCTATATCTGTCTCCCAACAGCTGTTCCAGTGGGTCCCCTGTCCGTCGGATGGGACGTTAAACCGTGGCCCCGTGTGCGGGAGAACCATACCCTGTGCATGTTAAAGAACACGCTGGATTGACTTGACGTGAGGCTACCATTTGTCTCCTAACAGCTGTTCCAGTGGGTCCCCTCCCCCAACCTTCTCTGAGCCTTCGGGGTCCTTGTGACCTGGCCATTTAGCCCATGGCGTGCAAAAAAGTGCTGCTCAGAGGTAAAACAAGCCAAGAACCTTCCCCCTGGGGGGATAAAAGTGAAAAAAAATCATTGTTGCCAGTGCAAACTTCCTTACCTTCACATTTAACCACCAAAATTTCAAATTTCTAGCATAAACACATCGTTTGTAATATTGGTTTAAAATTTTTAAAATTTTCCACCGCTAGAGGGCACAGTTATATACTATGGAAGATTAGGCGTGCAAATCATAATATATCATCCCAAAATAATTTTTAATTTCTTTCCAAAAACTAAAAAGGTGATTGTTTATAGATGAACAGACAATAAAATTAAAAAGTTATCTATTTTTTTTCGAGAACAGATAAAAATGACAAATGATGAAAGTCACTTGAAGGTTTGTTAAGAAAGCGTATTAATAAATATCTGGCAACGATTTTTTTTAAAGAAATTAGTGATCTGACAACCTTCGTGTCACGTGACACGAAGGTTGCCAGATCACTAATTTCGTTGCCAGATATTTTTTCTGAATTCTGTAATCAACCATAGTGTTCGGATACTTTTTAATATATATAATGCGTATGAATATATAATGCAATGAATATGGAGCGTGTGCAGTTACCGTTCACAGCAAACTGGAGCGGTTGCGGTTAATGTTCACAGCACATTGGATCGTCTGAGCTCACAAAGACCTGGATCGTGTGGGCTCACTCACGGAAATATTGAGCGTGTGCAGTTTCCGTTCACAGCAAACTGGAGCGTGTGCAGTAACTGCACACGCTCCAGTTAGCTGTGAACGGTAACTGGAGCGTGTACAGTTGCTGTACACGCTCCAGATATTTTTTTCTGAATTCTGTAATCGACCGTAGTGTTCGGATACTTTTTTGAGCAACTGTACGAAAAGTAGCTACAAGTGATCGATTCTTTACATTTTTTCTCACCAAAACGATTCATTAACCCCAGTCACAAAAAGCAACAGATTTAGTGATTTCTGTCATTTTTTCTTCTGTGTTGCACGCTCGTTTTTATTCGTCTCGAAAGCAGGAACAGATTATTAGAGAATGAAACTCAAAAAAGTTATAAAAATAAAACTTCAAGAGCGAAATATCTGTCTTGTAACTCGAAAAGGAATCGAAGAAGTTACTCGTCTTGACAGCCGTGATCGATTACCGAGGGGGATGTTGCTTTCTTTAACGATATTTCTTTGTGGGGTTGTTTCCTGATACTTTGCTGCAGGCAAGGCATACAGGTAACCTAGGCTAGACGAAATTTCAATAAGACTAGCCTAGAAATGTTTGAAGTTTATAAAAGGAAAGTAGAAATCTGTTATTTATGTTTTTGTTTCTGATACCTGACTGGGGACTGTCTTATCTAGAGCGATCGAATTTTTTTCGATTTTTTTTTTCTTTAGGATGAAAGTAAAATATTTTATCCCAATAGCGATGTGTGGAAAGAAAAAAATTATTATACTGGCAAATGTAAATTAAATTAAATTTTAAGTGTTTTTTTTTGCAATGCCTACCTTAGATTGCAAAATGAAAATTTTTTTGTTTGGGCTATTTTATTTTGAGCGACACTTTATTTGAATACAATACGCTAAATGACCAGGTCACAAGGACCCCGAAGGCTCAGAGAAGGTTAGGGGAGGGGACCCACTGAACAGCTGTTGGAAGACAGACGGTAGCCTCCCGTCAAGGCCATCCAGCGTGTTCTTTAACGTGCACAGGGTATGGCTCTCCGCACACGGGGTTAGGGCTTAACGTCTAATCCGACGGACGGCGGCCTTTCCAAGCCCATCGGTGTCCCCTACTGACCGTGGGCAGGGAATTTTGCAGAGATAAATCTCAACGCTGACCCAGCTGAGACTCGAACCTGGGAATTACAGATTACGAGCCTGGCGCGCTACCGACTGAGCCACCCCCGCCCCACGATCAGTGCACAAACATTCGAAATCAAAGCGAACGAAACATTCCAAGCGATTGTTTCGGTCTGAAAAACTGTATCGTGACGAACAGCAACACTCTTTCTCTATCGACATTTCTTCCCTCTTCTGAGCTCCATATTTGGAAAACTTCACCAGCACACGGAGCAACGGCATAATTTAAGTGAAGCAAGGGGATCCAATAACTACAGCGCGGGAGCAGCCAACTCCTACATGGCGAAATATCCTTAAACTCAGCCAATACCACACCAGCATTACGGACGAATTAACCAGCACCCAACCTTGAAGCATCTCTCCTTCACAAGAAAATCGAGTCAGATGTCCTGAAAGGTCTAACAGCTGATATTACATTTTGTGGATGAAAAAAAAAATGATTTACATGCTAGTAATTGGATGAACTTTTTTTAATTTCAGCTGAAGATTGCCACGAATGTACCCTATTACTAAGATTTTACAGCATTTTATTTCGAATATGGAGGGAGGTTGGATTGTTTTACCTCTGAGCGGCACTTTTTTGCACACCATCGGCTAAATGGCCAGGTCACATGGACCCCGAAGGCTCAGAGTAGGTTGGGGGAGGGGACCCACTGGAACAGCTGTTGGTAACCTCTCGTCAAGGCCATCCAGCGTGTTCTTTAACGTGCGCAGGGTATGGCTCTCCGCACACGGGGCCATGGGTTAACTTCCCATCTGACGGACGGCGGCCTTTCCAAGCCCATCAGTGTCCCCTATTGACCGTGGGCAGGGCGGGGAGTTTGCGGAGATAAATCTCAACGCTGACCCAGCTGCGACTCGAACCTGGGAACTATAGATTACGAGACTGGCGCGCTACCGACTGAGCCACCCTCGCCCCATATGGAGGGAGGAATATATTTTCAGTTTGGAGTCACAAAAATGGGAAGATCGCTTAAAGCAATGTAAAATAAAAATAAAATCAGTGATAACAGAAAAAATAAAAAGTAAATTCACTTGAGGTGGCGAAGCATATTTTTTGCGGAGGAGGTAAAAGTAAAGTTACTTGGAGTGGTAAAAAATGAATTTACTTGAGGGAAGCAAAAATTAAGTCCTCTTTGGGGGGGGGGGGACAAGATGTCTCAGGCAGGCGCTGTTCCAAAGCTCAGAACAAGATTTGCGAAGGGACCTAAATGAAACAAGTTTGCAAGCTCCTGTCAAAGAGGGGCGGGGGTGGCTCAGTCGGTAGCGCGCCAGGCTCGTAATCTGTAGTTCCCAGGTTCGAGTCCCAGCTGGGACTCGAACCTGGGAACCTCTTCAATATTCATAACCATTACAGTATTAATCCTACCCCTTATTCCAATTTCAAATTAAGATTTTAAGTGTTGAGATTTATCTCCGCAAAATTTCCCCGCCCTGCCCACGGTCAGTAGGGGACACCGATGGGCTTGAAAAGGCCGCCGTCCGTCGGATGGGACGTTAAGCCGTGGCCCCGTGTGCGGGAGAGCCATACCCTGTGCACGTTAAAGAACACGCTGGATGGCCTTGACGGGAGGCTACCATCTGTCTCCCAACAGCTGTTCCAGTGGGTCCCCTCCCCCAACCTTCTCTGAGCCTTCGGGGTCCTTGTGACCTGGCCATTTAGCCCATGGTGTGCAAAAAAGTGCCGCTCAGAGGTAAAACAATGCAACTCAATCCTGTCAAAGATTTTCAGATTGTTTTAAGATGTAGAAGACAAGCTGTACTGCATACAAGCCCACGGGAGCTTGCAAAAATATTCGAAGAATGGTTGGAAGAAAATATTGCTCCTTTGCGAGGGGGTTTATACCCTGTTGTGCCTCTACTAATCACCGAGTGTTCTGAATTTCCAATAGATTAAAATGCTGATTTGCATCTATATATTTTGCAGAGGGAGGTGGGATAGCAAATATTTATAATTTTCAGTTTTTAATTCTTTCCCTTATTTCTAGCTGCTAACCAGAGAGCAATTTTAACTTTCATTGATGATGAGAACTCTGCTGGTGTTGTGATGCTGTCTATGAGACTTGAAAGTAATGAAGTGGGAAAAATATCAATGCTGGTAAGAAGCGATTAAAAAAAAATAACAAAAATCACAGAACAGGAGTAGAAAACACAGTTGATGAGCTATCTGCTGATATCCTCGCCCTCCCTATATACAGTCGCTCAAAAAAGTATCTGAATACTATGGTTGATTACAGAATTCAGAAAAAATATCTAGCAATGATTTTTTTAGAGATTAGTGATCTGGCAACCTTCGTGTCACGTGATTACAGAATTCAGAAAAAATATCTGGAGCGTGTACAGCAACTGTACACGCTCCAGTTACCGTTCACAGCAAACTGGAGCGTGTGCAGTTACTGCACACGCTCCAGTTTGCTGTGAACGGTAACTGCACACGCTCAATATTTCCGTGAGTGAGCCCACACGGTGTGAGCTCACAGGATCCAATGTGCTGTGAACATTAACCTCAACCGCTCCAGTTTGCTGTGAACGGTAACTGCACACGCTCAATATTTCCGTGAGTGAGCCCACACGATCCAATGTGCTGTGAACATTAACCGCAACCTCTCCAGTTTGCTGTGAACGGTAACTGCACACGCTCCATATTCATTGCATTATATATTCATACGCATTACATATATTAAAAATTATCCGAACACTATGGTTGATTACAGAATTCAGAAAAAAATATCTGGCAACGATTTTTTTTTAGAAATTAGTGATCTGGCAACCTTCGTGTCACGTGACACGAAGGTTGCCAGCTCACTAATTTCTAAAAAAAAATCGCTGACACATATTTTTTTCTGAATTCTGTAATCAACCACAGTGTTCGGATACTTTTTTGAGCGACTGTACGTGATGTAGGTGTAGATTTAATTTACATCGTGTCAAAATATAAAATGCCATTTCGTAAAGAATGGTTATTTGTGTTTTGCTGATGGGAGTTATCTGTCATCATGTTAGCTTTTAACGGCGGAAAATAACAAAAGAGAAGGCTAAAAGCTCTTTTAGTCAACTCTTAAAAATATTACATTTTTTTGGCATCAGAAAAAAACGTTTTATTTGGCGGCTTGCTTCGTTGGTATAAAGAAACCTTTTTGTGCGTGTTCTATGACAGCAGTTTAAATGAAAATATATGCATTCATTTTGCATGCCGAAACTTTACAAGTAATACGATTACTGGAAAATAAATTCAAAATTTCAACAAATGTTATTTTCTTTTACATTATGTTTTTTTTTCAATATCTTTTTTCTGATTTTAAATCGATCAGAATGATTAATTGTGGTGATTCAAGACAGGCCCCGATGTTGAAAAAACTTTGGTGGGGAAGGATTCACAGTGACTAAATTGGGCCGGGATGGATCAGAATGGCGTTTCGGTGTGTGACTGTTCTTATTTATCAGAAATTATTCTTTTCGGATAGTGTAATATGCTGTTCCCTCGTCATTTGGGCGAAGGATGGCTCAGTCAGTATCACGCGAGGCTCATCAGCTTCAGTTCCCAGTTTCGAGTACCAGCTGTGCCTTCTTTGAGATTTATCTCCGCTGATCTCTCCACTCATTGAGAAAGAAGATATCGTTGGACTTATAAAGAACGCCGTCAGACGGATGGGACATAGAGCCGTGTACTGTCTGCAAGAAAATGCTGGTAAGAATTGACGTTGGGGGGGGGGGATTTCTATCAGTGTCATATCCTTGACGGGTGGTGGTTTCTATCATTTTGATAGCCTTGACGGGTGGGGGTTTCTATCAGTTTGATAGCCTTAACGGTGGTGGTTTCTATCATTCTGATAGCTTTGACGGGTGGTGGTTTCTATCATTCTGATAGCCTTGACGGGTGGTGGTTTCTATCATTCTGATAGCCTTGACGGGTGGTGGTTTCTATCATTCTGATAGCTTTGACGGGTGGTGGTTTCTATCATTCTGATAGCCTTGACGGGTGGTGGTTTCTATCATTCTGATAGCTTTGACGGGTGGTGGTTTCTATCATTCTGATAGCTTTGACGGGTGGTGGTTTCTATCATTCTGATAGCTTTGACGGGTGGTGGTTTCTATCATTCTGATAGCCTTAACGGTGGTGGTTTCTATCATTCTGATAGCTTTGACGGGTGGTGGTTTCTATCATTCTGATAGCCTTGACGGGTGGTGGTTTCTATCATTCTGATAGCTTTGACGGGTGGTGGTTTCTATCATTCTGATAGCTTTGACGGGTGGTGGTTTCTATCATTCTGATAGCCTTGACGGGTGGTGGTTTCTATCATTCTGATAGCTTTGACGGGTGGTGGTTTCTATCATTCTGATAGCTTTGACGGGTGGTGGTTTCTATCATTCTGATAGCCTTGACGGGTGGTGGTTTCTATCATTCTGATAGCCTTGACGGGTGGTGGTTTCTATCATTCTGATAGCTTTGACGGGTGGTGGTTTCTATCATTCTGATAGCCTTGACGGGTGGTGGTTTCTATCATTCTGATAGCCTTGATGGGTGGTGGTTTCTATCATTCTGATAGCCTTCACGGGTGGTGGTTTCTATCAGTTTGATAGCCTTGATGGGTGGTGGTTTCTATCATTCTGATAGCTTTGACGGGTGGTGGTTTCTATCATTCTGATAGCTTTGACGGGTGGTGGTTTCTATCATTCTGATAGCCTTGACGGGTGGTGGTTTCTATCATTCTGATAGCCTTGACGGGTGGTGGTTTCTATCATTCTGATAGCTTTGACGGGTGGTGGTTTCTATCATTCTGATAGCCTTGACGGGTGGTGGTTTCTATCATTCTGATAGCCTTGACGGGTGGTGGTTTCTATCATTCTGATAGCCTTCACGGGTGGTGGTTTCTATCATTCTGATAGCCTTGACAGGTGGTGATTTCTATCAGTTTGATAGCCTTGATGGGTAGTGGATTCTATCATTCTGATAGCCTTGACGGGTGGTGGTTTCTATCATTCTGATAGCCTTGAAGGGTGGTGGTTTCTATCATTCTGATAGCCTTGACGGGTGGTGGTTTCTATCATTCTGATAGCCTTGACAGGTGGTGATTTCTATCAGTTTGATAGCCTTGATGGGTAGTGGATTCTATCATTCTGATAGCCTTGACGGGTGGTAGTTTCTATCATTCTGATAGCCTTCACGGGTGGTGGTTTCTATCATTCTGATAGCCTTCACGGGTGGTGGTTTCTATCATTCTGATAGCCTTCACGGGTGGTGGTTTCTATCAGTTTGATAGCCTTGATGGGTGGTGGTTTCTATCATTCTGATAGCCTTGACGGGTGGTGGTTTCTATCATTCTGATAGCCTTGAAGGGTGGTGGTTTCTATCATTCTGATAGCCTTGACGGGTGGTGGTTTCTATCATTCTGATAGCCTTCACGGGTGGTGGTTTCTATCATTCTGATAGCCTTGACAAGTGGTGATTTCTATCAGTTTGATAGCCTTGATGGGTAGTGGATTCTATCATTCTGATAGCCTTGACGGGTGGTGGTTTCTATCATTCTGATAGCCTTGAAGGGTGGTGGTTTCTATCATTCTGATAGCCTTGACGGGTGGTGGTTTCTATCATTCTGATAGCCTTGACAGGTGGTGATTTCTATCAGTTTGATAGCCTTGATGGGTGGTGGTTTCTATCATTCTGATAGCTTTGACGGGTGGTGGTTTCTATCATTCTGATAGCTTTGACGGGTGGTGGTTTCTATCATTCTGATAGCCTTAACGGTGGTGGTTTCTATCATTCTGATAGCTTTGACGGGTGGTGGTTTCTATCATTCTGATAGCCTTGACGGGTGGTGGTTTCTATCATTCTGATAGCTTTGACGGGTGGTGGTTTCTATCATTCTGATAGCTTTGACGGGTGGTGGTTTCTATCATTCTGATAGCCTTGACGGGTGGTGGTTTCTATCATTCTGATAGCTTTGACGGGTGGTGGTTTCTATCATTCTGATAGCTTTGACGGGTGGTGGTTTCTATCATTCTGATAGCCTTGACGGGTGGTGGTTTCTATCATTCTGATAGCCTTGACGGGTGGTGGTTTCTATCATTCTGATAGCTTTGACGGGTGGTGGTTTCTGTCATTCTGATAGCCTTGACGGGTGGTGGTTTCTATCATTCTGATAGCCTTGACAGGTGGTGATTTCTATCAGTTTGATAGCCTTGATGGGTAGTGGATTCTATCATTCTGATAGCCTTGACGGGTGGTGGTTTCTATCATTCTGATAGCCTTGAAGGGTGGTGGTTTCTATCATTCTGATAGCCTTGACGGGTGGTGGTTTCTATCATTCTGATAGCCTTGACAGGTGGTGATTTATATCAGTTTGATAGCCTTGATGGGTAGTGGATTCTATCATTCTGATAGCCTTGACGGGTGGTGGTTTCTATCATTCTGATAGCCTTCACGGGTGGTGGTTTCTATCATTCTGATAGCCTTGACGGGTGGTGGTTTCTATCATTCTGATAGCCTTCACGGGTGGTGGTTTCTATCAGTTTGATAGCCTTGACAGGTGGTGATTTCTATCAGTTTGATAGCCTTGATGGGTAGTGGATTCTATCATTCTGATAGCCTTGACGGGTGGTGGTTTCTATCATTCTGATAGCCTTGAAGGGTGGTGGTTTCTATCATTCTGATAGCCTTGACGGGTGGTGGTTTCTATCATTCTGATAGCCTTGACAGGTGGTGATTTCTATCAGTTTGATAGCCTTGATGGGTAGTGGATTCTATCATTCTGATAGCCTTGACGGGTGGTGGTTTCTATCATTCTGATAGCCTTGAAGGGTGGTGGTTTCTATCATTCTGATAGCCTTGACGGGTGGTGGTTTCTATCATTCTGATAGCCTTGACAGGTGGTGATTTCTATCAGTTTGATAGCCTTGATGGGTAGTGGATTCTATCATTCTGATAGCCTTGACAGGGTGGTGGTTTCTATCATTCTGATAGCCTTCACGGGTGGTGGTTTCTATCATTCTGATAGCCTTGACGGGTGGTGGTTTCTATCATTCTGATAGCCTTCACGGGTGGTGGTTTCTATCAGTTTGATAGCCTTGATGGGTGGTGATTTCTATCAGTTTGATAGCCTTGATGGGTAGTGGATTCTATCATTCTGATAGCCTTGACGGGTGGTGGTTTCTATCATTCTGATAGCCTTCACGGGTGGTGGTTTCTATCATTCTGATAGCCTTGACAGGTGGTGATTTCTATCAGTTTGATAGCCTTGATGGGTAGTGGATTCTATCATTCTGATAGCCTTGACGGGTGGTGGTTTCTATCATTCTGATAGCCTTGAAGGGTGGTGGTTTCTATCATTCTGATAGCCTTGACGGGTGGTGGTTTCTATCATTCTGATAGCCTTGACAGGTGGTGATTTCTATCAGTTTGATAGCCTTGATGGGTAGTGGATTCTATCATTCTGATAGCCTTGACGGGTGGTGGTTTCTATCATTCTGATAGCCTTCACGGGTGGTGGTTTCTATCATTCTGATAGCCTTGACGGGTGGTGGTTTCTATCATTCTGATAGCCTTCACGGGTGGTGGTTTCTATCAGTTTGATAGCCTTGATGGGTGGTGGTTTCTATCATTCTGATAGCCTTGACGGGTGGTGGTTTCTATCATTCTGATAGCCTTGAAGGGTGGTGGTTTCTATCATTCTGATAGCCTTGAAGGGTGGTGGTTTCTATCATTCTGATAGCCTTGACGGGTGGTGGTTTCTATCATTCTGATAGCCTTGACAGGTGGTGATTTCTATCAGTTTGATAGCCTTGATGGGTAGTGGATTCTATCATTCTGATAGCCTTGACGGGTGGTGGTTTCTATCATTCTGATAGCCTTCACGGGTGGTGGTTTCTATCATTCTGATAGCCTTGACGGGTGGTGGTTTCTATCATTCTGATAGCCTTCACGGGTGGTGGTTTCTATCAGTTTGATAGCCTTGATGGGTGGTGGTTTCTATCATTCTGATAGCCTTGACGGGTGGTGGTTTCTATCATTCTGATAGCCTTGAAGGGTGGTGGTTTCTATCATTCTGATAGCCTTGACGGGTGGTGGTTTCTATACGTTTGATAGTCTTGACGGTTAGGGATTTCTATGAGTTTCATATCCTTGACGGTGGTAGTTTCTATCAGTTTGATAGCCTTGAAAGGTGGTGTTTCTATCAGTTTGATATCATTGACGGGTGTTGTTCTTTTCCATCTGTCCCTTAAGAATGTCAATGGAGTCTCCTTCATAACTCTATGAGAGCCCTTGCAGTCCTTCGGATCAATCCATTTTGCTCACTCTGTGCACAAATGCACATTTCCGAAATTAAGTAACGCAACGTTAGAACTGGAAACGGAAGCCAATCAAGGGGAAAAAGGGACTAAAATGAAAACTCTGCTACAAAATAGGATTAGCAAAACATATTCTTCAGATCAGGCAAATGATTGTGTATAATATAGATATTTAATCTTCACTAAATCTTGTTAATAAATGTGATAGCGTTCCGAAAACGTAAGAAAAAAAAAATATGTTTCAGGTTTATAGCACTTCAGCTTAAATAGCAGATGAAGAGAATATGTTGTCTATTGCTTACCTGCCCTTGTGTCTTAGGCTGCATCCAAGCCATTATGTTTTGTTCCAGGTATTGCTGCGCCTGCTGGGCAACAGCTCCTGGGACAGCAGGGCCGCCACCACCAGATGGCGGTGCTGGAGGCTTCCCCTGTCTGGACATCCTGAAATGGAAAAAAGAAAGTCAATAGTTTTACAAAAAATAATAATTATTTCTAGTTATACAGATGCAAAAAATATGAATTAATCGAAACAATCGGAAAAAAATTATAGTCGATTTATTCAGTCCCTGATATAGAGAAAACTAAAGAGACTGGCGAAGGGGAAGGGTTGTTGGGTTGGGTTATCTCTGAACGGCACTTTTTTTGCACACCATGGGCTAAATGGCCAGGTCACATGGACCCCGAAGGCTCAGAGAAGGTTGGGGGAGGGGACCCACTGGAACAGTTGTTGGGAGACAGATGGTAGCCTCCCGTCAAGGCCATCCAGCGTGTTCTTTAACGTGCACAGGGTATGGCTCTCCCGCACACGGGGCCTAGGCTTAACGTCCCATCCGACGGACTGCTGCCTTTCCAAGCCCATCGGTGTCCGCTACTGATCGTGGGCAGGGCGGGGAATTTTGCGGAGATAAATCTCAACGCTGACCCAGCTGGGACTCGAACCTGGGAACGGCAGATAACGAGCCTGGCGCGCTACCGACTGAGCCACTCCCGCCCGAAAAACTTCGCTTTAAATCACCTGTAAAGCATTTGAAAACAACCCACTTTGTTGTAAACGTTTACTCATATTCGGATTAATACTTCACAGAATGATTGTTACCTTTTCGCCACGAGCAAATTGTCCATCCTCATCCACCTATTAACTTTGCAAATTACGAACACAAAGTACAGCATCTTTTGAGGCATTAAAAACGTTCCCAACACACCCATTTTAAGAGCAGGAGGCACGTGGGTTCCACGTTATCCTTTTTTCCCCTAGCTGGCATTAGCAGAAACCACCACCACCATGGATAGAAGATGAGCCCTCATCAACAGCGAACAGACTGTTGGGCTAACCGCTGATCTTTCCTTGATTATTTTTTTAATGTTACTCATTTCCTCCTTTCTTTCCGTTTCATATTATTACATCACTAACGACTCAATTACGTGCCCAGGCGAGCAAAAAATTCCTCAATTAAACCGCCGTTGCCTCTGCAAACAAAGGTAGTTAATTGTTTCTTCTTTTTTTTACCAAATACTCGGGGAAATTTTGATATTTTTCCGGGTGAAAAAACAACTGACGAATTTTACTCCTTTGCTGTTTATCGTGGTTCGTTGCTAATATAGAACTTGCGTGGATGAAGGGATAGATATAAATGTAAAAAAAATATATGGGGAGGAAAAAATACAGTCGAATGTTTTATTTGGAAACTGTTGCATTTTTATGTGGTAGTTATCCATAAAATGCTTTCGATGACTTCTTTATTTTTATTTCCCCGGTGGCTGAGCCATTTGTTACTGATAAAAGAGACCTGGGTTCGAGCCCTGGTTTTTCAGAAAAAGACACCAATGGCCTTTCCAAGCCCTTTGATGTCTTTTTCAGACCAACAGGTCTTTCCAAGCCCACTGGTGTCTTTCTTCTGACCAATGGGTCTTTCTAAGCACATGGTGTCTTCTGACCAAAGGGACTTTCTAAACCCACGGTGTCTCTTCTGATCAAGGGGCCTTTCCAAACCCATTGGGTGTCTTTCTTCTGATCAAGAGGCCTTACCAAACTCATTGGTGTCTTTCTTCTGCCCAAGGGGCCTTTCCTAGCCCATTGATGTTTTTCTCCTGATCAAGGGGCCTTTCCTAGCCCATTGGTGTCTTTCTCCTGATCAAGGGGCTTTACCAAACTCATTGGTGTCTTTCTTCTGCCCAAGGGGCCTTTCCCAGCCCATTGATGTTTTTCTCCTGATCAAGGGGCCTTTCCTAGCCCATTGGTGTCTTTCTCCTGACCAAGGGGCCTTTCCTAGCCCATTGGTGTCTTTCTCCTGATCAAGGGGCCTTTCCTAGCCCATTGGAGTCTTTCTCCTGATCAAGGGGCCTTTCCAAACCCATTGGTGTCTTTCTTCTGATCAAGGGGCCTTTCCTAGCCCATTGGTGTCTTTCTTCCGCCCAAGGGGCCTTTCCAAACCCATTGGTGTCTTTCTTCTGATCAAGGGGCGTTTCCAAACCCATTGGTGTCTTTCTTCTGATCAAGGGGCCTTTCCTAGCCCATTGGTGTCTTTCTTCCGCCCAATGGGCCTTTCCAAACCCATTGGTGTCTTTCTTCTGATCAAGGGGCGTTTCCAAACCCATTGGTGTCTTTCTTCTGACCAAGGGGCCTTTCCAAACTCATTGGTGTCTTTCTTCTGATCAAGTGGCCTTTGCAAACCCATTGGGTGTCTTTCTCCTGCCCAAGGGCTTTTCCTAGCCCATTGGTGTCTTTATTCCGCCCAAGGGGCCTTTCCAAAACCATTGGTGTCTTTTTTCTACCCAAGGGGCCTTTCCAAAACCATTGGTGTCTTTCTTCTGACCAAGGGGCCTTTCCAAACCCATTGATGTATTTCTTCTGATCAAGGGGCCTTTCCAAACCCATAGGTGTCTTTCTTCTGACCAAGGGGCCTTTCCTAGCACATTGGTGTCTTTCTTCTGATCAAGGGGAGGATTTAGAGGGAAAAACTCTCAATGCAGGCACAGTTGGGATTCGAATCTAGAATTTTAAATTGTAAGCCTGGCTTGATGTCGATTAAGATGAACCAAACCACCATTTCTTTTTAAAATCAATACTCTAATACTTTATATTTTAGGAAAGTTACTAACTCTGATTAAGGCAGTGGCCAGTTAAACTAGGCTTCGGTCTTAGTAGAGCATATCCTTGCATGAAAAGACTCATAAATCTAGGATTAGATTCTTTTCAGTCGTATACAGGGTCGGAAATTGGGAAAGGGAATGAAGGGTGTCATCCCCCCTTCAGAATACTAATAAGGGTAATAGAGTGGCAAAATATTTGAAAATCAATTTGCATTTCATGAATTTTGCAAGAAGATGTTTTAAAAACATGTAAAACATGGGAGATGTTATACTTAATTGGAATTCAGTCTCGTGACAACCGCGTTTTACATTTTCCCGGATCGACTGTTTTTGTCTCTCTCTCGATTTTGGTCCTATATGTTACAAATGAGCAAAAAAAGTGTAGAAAAGAAAAAAGACCTTAACACTCTTCACCATAACTTTTGTTTTATCAATTTATATGCAATTGAAACCCATAATAATGAAAGGAAATGTCTGTCTGTGTGTTTTCCCCGCCCTGCCCACGGTCAGTAGGGGACACCGATGGGCTTGGAAAGGCCGCCGCCCGTCGGATGGGACGTTAAGCCGTGGTCCCGTGTGCGGGAGAGCCATACCCTGTGCTCGTTAAAGAACACGCTGGATGGCCTTAACGGGAGGCTACCATCAGTCTCCCAACAGTTGTTCCAGTGGGTCCCCTCCCCCAACCTTCTCTGAGCCTTCGGGGTCCTTGTGGCCTGGCCATTTAGCCCATGGTGTGCAAAAACTGCCGCTCAGAGGTAATCCAATCCAATCTGTCTGTGTGCTTTGGTATCCATAACTCATCTGGAAATCATGGTAGACGCTTGAAATATCTCAGAGTGTGTGCATATGTCTTCCGAGTTGCAGGATCGAATTTCAAAAGGGGGGCTTGCTGCAAGCAAAAATATTTACCGTGCTGTTTCTATGGAAACTGAAGTCGCTGCCAAATCTAATGTTGCCATTTACTGCTCCTTAACTGCTCCTTAACTGTGAAGCCGTCCCATGGCCGAGTGGTTAGCGCGCTTGGCTACTGATCTAAGGGACCTGGGTTCGAGCCCCGGATAAGGCATGGATGGGTTGGGTTGTTTTACCTCTGAGCGGCACTTTTTTGCACACCATGGGCTAAATGGCCAGGTCACATGGACCCCGAAGTCTCAGAGAAGGTTGGGGGAGGGGACCCACTGGAGCTGTTGGGAGACAGATGGTAGCCTCCCGTCAAGGCCATCCAGCGTGTTCTTTAACGTGCACAGGGTATGGCTCTCTCGCACACGGGGCCACGGCTTAACGTCCCATCCGACGGACGGCGGCCTTTCCAAGCCCATCGGTGTCCCCTACTGACCGTGGGCAGGGCGGGGAATTTTGCGGAGATAAATCTCAACGCTGACCCAGCTGGGACTCGAACCTGGGAACTACAGATTACGAGCCTGGCGCGCTACCGACTGAGCCACCCCCGTAAGGCATGGATGTCTGTGTCGCTTTTCTGCAGTAGTCCTGCCATCCTCTCAGATCTTCTACTATGGCATATAAACTGACAGGCTCCTGTCAGATCTCTGTGACAAGCAGCTGCTTGAGGGGGTATTTATTATTTTTTTATTTAACTGTGAACGTAAAAGTCTTAACATTTCATTTGACTGGAATTTTTTCTTCTTTCTTCTGGGAAGTCTACTGCGTTGCCAGATCCCTCACATTCGCAAACCCATAATTATATTAAGGCTAATCAATTTTTGGTAGGAACTTGATTTTATAACCGACCACCGAGGCACAGAGGGGGAATCCGAGGAACGAACTTTGGGGTCATCACGGAAACCACAGAGTTCGAAATTTTGTCGAAATCAAAATAACGATATCGATAATTTGCATAAAACGAACGCCACGGGCTTTTGACGTCAGCAACGGAGTGCAATTCTTCGAGTTGAATATGTCTGGTAGTACTTTTAGTCTAGTGAAAAACCAGACTATGCATCTTAAGAGTGAAATCCAGGCAGCGCCGAGGGCAGTTCATCTGATACTGAATATATATAGCTTATGTTTCACTAAAACGTATTGAAATGTTCAGCTACAGAATTGTGTCATTATGCGATGGGGAAAGGCTGAAAAAGCTGGTGAAAAACTGTCAACGTTATCCGGCACTTTGATTCTTTGAAACACCCATGATTTTCCTTTCAACCACGTCGCTATAGAGATATTATTTCAAATTTGTTCAAATGGGTTGCGTTGTTTTTCATCTCTGAGCTGCACTTTTTTGTCCAAAATGGACAAAATGGTCACATCATAAGATCCCCAAAGGTTCAGAGAAGGTTGGCGGAAAGGGTTTGGGTTGTTTTACCTCTGAGCGGCACTTTTTTGCACCAAGGGCTAAATGGCCAGGTCACATGGACCCCGAAGGCTCAGAGAAGGTTAGGGGAGGGGACCCACTGGAATAGCTGTTGGGAGACAGATGGTAGCCTCCCGTCAAGGCCATCCAGCGTGTTCTTTAACGTTCAGAAAGTGTGGCTCTCTCGCACACGGGGCAACGTCCCGTCCGACGGACGACTTTCCAAGCCCATCGGTGTCCCCTACTGACCGTGGGCAGGGCGGGGAATTTTGCGGAGATAAATCTCAACGCTAACCCATCTGGAATTCGAACCTGGGAACTACAGATTACGAGCCTGGGGCGCTACCGACTGAGCTACCCCCCGCCCCTGTGTAGAAAGTATGTACCACGACTGACCACGGCTTAGCATCCACTTTCGATAGATGGCGGCCTTTGTAAGCTAACCAGTGCTCATTTTCTATCTTCAACTAGCAAAATATTAGTGTGCCGAGGCAACGAAAATGATCAAGACCAGCTAGACGAGAAAGCATGTGCAGGCAGTGATTGGGACATCCAAAAATATAAAATTTCTGGTGAAAAAAACAAAAACAAAGTGCGATGAATTTCAAATTATTTTTCCTTCAGAAGCCTCAATAAAAAAGTTGTTTATGTTTAATCAATATATTACTCGAATCCCCCCGCCCCCCCAAGAAAGTGCGCTGAAAACTGCCATAGAAGTTTTTCGTCCTTCTTCAATGTTTTTCGTTAGTGGAACCATTTAACGAAGGGAAACTATCCCGACTACTAAATGCTCTAAATGTCTTGAGTTTTAAATGGACTCTAATTAACAGTTTTCCTCTGTCAGTATTTCTATATTCGTCTTTACAGCCTGAAATTCCCTGAATAGCATGCGACAGCATCCATTCGTTGTACCCTTCCATTCACAGAAACTAATGGCCTGTAACCATTTCACCATTACATTGACAGACTCTAACAAGATAGATTGCAACGTGCGGAGTGCTTAATATACATTAGATAATACCAATCCCATTGATATAAATCAGTTGAGAAGCCTTCCGACGCTTCAACCTTTAAAGCTGTTTATATCATCACCGCTGAACACTTTTCACCTTCTATCCATTCCCTTGGAAATCGTTTACATAAATATCCCATTCCATTTTTACGTCGCGAACTCGAAAAGGCATCTCTCTTGCCTCTTGCTATAATGATATATCTTCGCCGGTCGTGTCGCCCAGCTTATCGTCTTCTGTTCATTACTGTCACAACCCAGCATCTTGTAAATTTTGCTCTCCATCCGATACGGCGATAACACAAATGAACCGGAGACCTGCCCTAACCTAAGTGGGATATCTTGAGAGAGCAGTCACGAGGGCTGTCACCACGTGTCTTCCACTTGACACGAGCCAGCTGCCACATCCCCCTGCCTCCTCATTAGTCGAAAGGTGGCAGCACTGTAGCGGCATGACATGCTAGGGATAATGAAGAACCCCCACCCCCCCTCCCAGCTTGAAGGCGTCTTTGGACATCAACTGGCAAACGAAGTCGTTACCTATCTTTTACAGATAGAACAAAACCTTACTGCCAAACACCGAAGAGGGCAGAGCAGGGATCACGCTCTTTGTCTCGTGCTCCTCCTCAAATCAACGGGGCCCTCCTTATCACCGCCCCTTGAGTGTTGTAGACGTGTGAGAGCTCTTCGTGCTGAGAGTTCCTGGGGTGCACAGACGACGAAGAGAACGCTGCTCTGTTGCGTTTCAGTACAATTAGATGTTCTTTCTTTTTATTGTCTAGGGACTGTAGCAGCAGGAGAAGGACCTCCATTAAGACTGGCAGTGTATTCCGGCTAAGGAAGTGGAAAAAATTGGTGTTTTTTTTTTCGTTTGTGGAGCAGTTATTAAAGCAGAAGGTGAAGTGGAAGATATACAGATCTATATTTTATTTTATTGTTTATGAAAAGGAATTGAGTAACATGAGAAACTTTCACTGCAAAACAGAAATGAAAAAGGCACAATATATGCATAAACAACTATAATATTTACTCTTTTCTTTTATTGAAATCATGTTATTCATTTTGATCTTTTCGAACGTAACCTTTTTTAGTCACGAATGTTTCGTGTTGCCGTTATGTGTAAAATACAGAAAACATTTCTGTCACTAATGTTTGATTGCCCTTTATACGTAAAATAGAGAAATCGTTTTGTGTCACGAATATCTGTTTGCCCTTTATGTGCAAAATAAAGGAAACTCTTTTCGTCACGAATGTTTGTTTTCCGTTATGTATAGGAATAAAGAAACCGTGTTGTGTCACGAATTTTTTTTGTCCTTTATATGTCAAATGAACCGATTCTAGTAATGAATGTTTTGTTTATTTTACACATAAAGGAAAAACAAACATTTTCTAGTCACGACTGTTTGTTTCCCCGTTTTTGTGCAAAATAAAGAAACCGTTTTTTCTAACGAATATTTGTTTGCCCTTTTTATGTAAAATAAAGGAAACTTTTTTTCGTCACGAATGTTTGTTTCCCGTTATGTATAGAATAAAGAAACCGTTTCGTATCACGAAAGTTTGTTTGCCCCTTATAAGCAAAGTACACAAATTCTAGTCAACGAATGTTTGCTTCCCGTATTATGTAAAATAAGCAAAACAATTTGTAGTCACGATTGTTTGTTTTTCCGTTTTCCGGTTCCAAAGAAACCGTTTTGCATCACGAATATTTGTTTGACTTTTATTGGTAAAATAAACAAATTCTAGTAAATCAATGTTTTGTTTATTTTACACACAATGGGAAAACAAACATTTTCTAGTCACGACTGTTTGTTTTCCTGGTTATGTGCAAAATAAAGAAACTGTTTTTTTGCCACGAATGTCTGTTTTCCCTTTATGTTTAAAATAAAGGAAACTTTTTTCGTCAAGAATGTTTGTTTTCCCGTTATGTATAGAATAAAGAAACCGTTTTGTGTCACGAAAGTTGTTTGCCAGTTACGTATTTATTTTGTTACTTCTCAGTTCTTGACTTCACGAGTTACTATGTGACGTGCTGTACTGACAAGTTTCTGTGAGATCTGCATACGAGACCTGGCTGTTTTACGAAAAATTCATTATGAAGATATTTTAAATGAGTGACATTTTTAAAGTAACATATGAATTAATCAATGGTTGGTTGGTTGTTTTACCTCTTAGCGGCACATTTTTGCACACCGTGGGCTAAATGGCCAGGTCACATGGACCCCGAAGGCTCACAGAAGGTTTGGGGAGGGGACCCACTGGAACAGATATTGGGAGACAGATGGTAGCCTCCCGTCATGGCCATCCAGCGTGTTCTTTAACGTTGGGTTGTTTTACCTCTGAGTGGCACTTTTTTGCACACCATGGGCTAAATGGCCAGGTCACATGGACCCCGAAGGCTCAGAGGTTAGGAGAGGGAACCCACTGGAACAGCAGTTGGGAGACAGATGGTAGCCTCCCGTCAAGGCCATCCAGCGTGTTCTTTAACGTGCACAGGGTATGGCTCTCCCGCACACGGGGCCACTGCTTAACGTCCCATCCGACGGACGGCGGCCTTTCCAAGCCCATCGGTTCCCCTACTGAGCGTGGGCAGGGCGGGGAATTAATAAATGAATGACATTACATCATCCTAAGGAAATATTAGAAAATTTCCATGTCATGTTATGATACGAGTTGTGTTAATTACGATGATGAGCTTGGCACGCCCTTGCCAAATACTAATATCACTTAGAATCGTATTGCAACTTTTAGTTATTATCGTTAGTAATTGAAGATGTCTTTACTAAGTTCGGACATTTTCTTTAGTTTTCAGGAACAACGAAAAGTGTAGAGAGCCAGCTACTTTATGCTGTTTTGTTTATAATTACTGTTACTAACTTAGTTTAATTACTTTAATTATAATTACTAAATTATTCCTAATAAACATTTGTGCTCTTCAAACGAAATCTAATAGTTACAGGGAATAAGATAACTATAATTTAAACTTATAAACTTTCTCAAAATGAGTACAGTTCTAACAAACTGCATTTTGGCCCAAATCAAATAGAAAAGAAAAATATGTAAACATCACTCTCACAACTGAGTACTTTTTTTCAATCGAAATTCTTCAGGATACAAGCTAAAAAACAAGTTCTTATATTTGAATACTGAAATACAGGACATAGAATCTGTATTTCAATATTGGAGTTTGCTCGAAATTGTCAAAAGTTTCAATTTCAATTTGATTGTTTACTCCTCTTCATAGAAGTCCTTCACACTTAGGGGCGGGGGTGGCTCAGTCGGTAGCGCGCCAGGCTCGTAATCTGCAGTTCCCAGGTTCGAGTCCCAGCTGGTCAGCGTTGAGATTTATCTGCGCAAATTCCCCGCCCTGCCTACGGTCAGTAGGGGACACCGATGGGCTTGGAAAGGTTGTCGTCCGTCGGATGGGACGTTAAGCCGTGGACCCGTGTGCGGGAGAGCCATACCCTGTGCACGTTAAAGAACACGCTGGATGGCCTTGACGGGAGGCTACCATCTGTCTCCCAACAGCTGTTACAGTGGGTCCCCTCCCCAACCTTCTCTGAGCCTTCGGGGTCCATGTGACCTGGCCATTTAGCCCATGGTGTGAACAAAAGTGCCGCTCAGAGGTTAAACAACCCAACCCTTCACACTTTCCAGAACCATGGAATACAGGGTGATTATAAACGATGTGAGCGGTTTCAAAAATTAAAATAACAATAATTTAAAAAACTAACTAAAAAGGTATACAGAAATGAAACTTACCCCATTGCAAATAATAATTAAAAAAATTTTGTACCTTATTGAAGTTTTAAGCAAGATAACAAGATTCTTTGGGAGTTTTCGTTATTTAAATTGAATAAAATCAAAGTTATGATTTTGAGTTTAATACTAACAAACTTTGCGTCTTGATGCTTTCGAAAATTGTTTTCTGGTCCGAAATTATTACATTTCTCTGTCATCTTTTCGGTTTAGATATTGTCTATCCTTGGGTATTCATAACTAACCCTAACTCGTACCTAACTCGAAAATGTAGGCCCTCGCGCTCGGAAGATGTTTTCTACTATGATTTTCTAATCTTCTCTTCTTTAGTGAGGAATAAATAAAGGGAAATATTTTTAATTGCCCTACATCACAAGCTTTCATTTGACATACAACTTGTTACGCTCTCGGTTTTTGCTTTCCAAAGTTACAGTTATGGGTTAGGGTTATTTTACCTCTGAGCGACACTTTTTTGCACAGCATGGGCTAAATGGCCAGGTCACATGGACCCCGAAGGCTCAGAGAAGGTTGGGGGAGGGGACCCACTGGAACAGCTGTTGGGAGACAGATGGTAGCCTCCCGTCAAGGCCATCCAGCGTGTTCTTTAACGTGCATAGGGTATGGCTCTCCCACACACGGGACCACGGCTTAACGTCCTATCCGACGGACGACGGCCTTTCCAAGCCCATCGGTGTCCCCTATTGACCGTGGGCAGGGCGGGGAATTTTGCGGAGATAAATCTCAACGCTGACCCAGCTGGGACTCGAACCTGGGAACTACAGATTACGAGCCTGGCGCGCTACCGACTGAGGCACCCTCGCCCCGAGCTGTTCTGGGAAAGCATCAATATTTGAAGAGAATCTCTTTTGAAAGTTCCAGTCTTTACTAGAGCAGTCCAAACTATAAAAACACTAGTTACAAGAATGTTAGCTACCTACACACAATATGCATATATACATATTGATATATATATATTATTTCGGAATTCCCTTTCCAGCAGCATTTTTCTGCGTAAGTTGGAATACATTTCAAACATTTTCACCGCCGAACTAAAAAAAAAATCTTGACAAGCTTTCCGAAATACAGCCAAAGAAGGATCAAAACACGTGCCGTGAAAGTCTTCAATATGTAAATATTTCATCAGAAACTCCGAACCTGTTCAGAGAGGTATATTCAGATAGAATCATTTGCATGCAGAAGAATAAGAAATATTGGAAGTATTTCATATTCGAGATCGGAGGAGAGGTGGGAGAGAGGTTGGAGAGGAAAGAAAAAGAGAGGGTAAGACGAAAACGAGATAGTACGAATGTAAGAATAACACCTAGTGCGCATACCAAAGATTCATTTGCTTAACTACAGACGCAGGACGAATTTGAATAATTTTCCTTTGATCACATGACCCGTGCCAGCCAGCTTCGGAAAGAGATGGAGGGGGTTGGGAGGAGAGTTGTAAGGGAGAGCAGAGGGTGACTGCCAAGAAGCCAGGCAAATATTTATTTATTCGTTCTCTCAACTTTACACATTGTTTGACATAATTAAAGAACAGCGCCCAATCTACACAAGAGGGCTAAGTGCAGATGTACAACAGGGCGACGCAGTTCAGTTTATGTATATGCAAATTTCTCTTCTTTCTGGCGAAATTTAAAAGGACGTGAGTGAATGGCGGAAAGAAGAACCAGATCGATAAGAAGGAGTTCTTTCTTTCTCCAGCTTCTGCAGGGCTCACATTCATCCCATTCTTAACTGCTCTTTCTGGCCTGTTTTTTCTTGCTCCTCTTCTTTTTTTATATGCTCTCTTCTCTTTCATTCCGCGGAGCAACTTTTTGCTCCCATTCCATTGGACGAAAGACGATGCTCGTCTGCCTTTAATAACAAACGGTGCTCTGAGTTAAGGGAGAGAGAAAAGCAGAGAGGGAAGATAAGGGGGGGGGGGGGGAGAACCGAAAGCAATTTCATTACCTTGATTAAAGGTGGAGAAATTTGCATTCCTGCTTTTTTTTTTTGGTATGTGTGTGTGTTGTCTGCGAGAGAGGAGTGTCTGAGAAACAAGGATGTTTTTGCACCACTCAGAGAAATGCTGACGTACACACACTCCATCAGACACACATACACACTCTGGAGGAATCTGAACACATCCCCAAGACCCGGCTTTTCGTCTCGGCGAAAATTGAAGGGGAGGGTGAGGGGACGGGGCCGTTTCTTTCGCTTGAATGGCATCGCTCGAGTGACAAGCTAGTTAAAGCCATTTTTTTTTTATCACCGCAAGATGAGGGTCTTGTGTCGAATATTTTTTTTTTCTAACGGAAAACGATTTATAGCGAAATAATGACGATAATAAGAAGCGTAGTTTTTCTTTTTTTTTATTATTTGGAAATATATATAAAAAAGTTTCTCCTGTTTCGTAAGGATAAAGATTTATGTGGAGGAAAATTTATAAGCTGGAGACATTGAAGCGGGATATTGAATAATTTTTTTATCATAAAGAAGGTAAAATTTAGTATGAAAAATTAAGTTAAAATTTTCTCATACCAAAACTCGTGAGAATTGTAGTACTCATAATCACTCATTCACTAACATGTCCTGTTTTTTTAAAAAGAATATTTGATTTTATCCCAATTACGAATATTATAATTTTTTAAATACCGAGATGTAATATTACCTATTTTATATTTAAAAAATTAAATATTGGAGGTTTTCTTTGTTTCCTTCAATTCTTTGAAAATTTTATGTGCATGTATAATATTTATTGTGGCTTTAGCATCCACAATTTTCTCTTGAGTTTTACGATTCAAAATAAGATTTTGATTTCTGATGTTTCTGAACATTAAAAAGTGGTTTTCATACTGAAGACTATCTTCATGCCAGTCGGTTCCGGTTTGTAAACTCCGAACGATTAAAAATATTTAGTCTTATCTTTCTGGGTAAGACTGAACAGGTCAGGCAGCAAAGTCAGGGAAATAATAAAAAGAGGGGCTACATTTATCTACGCAAGACTCCACACCCTGCCCTCGGTCAGTGGGGGACACCGATGAGCTTGGAAATCCTTGACGCCGCGTGCTGAAGTGAGGGACACCGATGAGCTTGGAAATCCTTGACGCCGCGTGCTGAAGTGGGGGACACCGATGAGCTTGGAAATCTTTGACGCAGCGTACTGAAGTGGGGGACACCGATGAACTTGGAAATCCTTGACGCCGCGTGCTGAAGTGGGGGGGCACCGATGAGCTTGGAAATCTTTGACGCCGTGTGCTGAAGTGGGGGGGCACCGATGAACTTGGAAATCCTTGACGCCGTGTGCTGAAGTGGGGGGGCACCGATGAGCTCGGAAATCCTTGACACCGTGTGCTGAAGTGGGGGACACCGATGAGCTTGGAAATCCTTGACGCCGTGTGCTGAAGTGGGGGACACCGATGAGCTTGGAAATCCTTGACGCCGTGTGCTGAAGTGGGGGGGCACCGATGAGCTTGGAAATCTTTGACGCCGCGTGCTGAAGTGGAGGACACCGATGAGCTTGGAAATCCTTGACGCCGTGTGCTGAAGTAGGGGACACCAATGAGCTCGGAAATTCTTGACGCCGTGTGCTGAAGTGGGGGACACCAATGAGCTCGGAAATCCTTGACACCGTGTGCTGAAATGGGGGACAGCGATGAGCTTGGAAATCCTTGACACCGGGTGCTGAAATGGGGGACCCTGATGAGCTTGGAAATCCTTGACGCCGTGTGCTGAAGTGGGGGACACCAATGAGCTCGGAAATCCTTGACACCGTGTGCTGAAGTGGGGGACACCGATGAGCTTGGAAATCCTTGACGCCGTGTGCTGAAGTGGGGGGGCACCGATGAGCTTGGAAATCCTTGACGCCGTGTGCTGAATTGGGGGACACCAATGAGCTCGGAAATCCTTGACACCGTGTGCTGAAG
Organism: Ryuthela nishihirai; assembly: GCA_038380435.1. Taxonomy (NCBI): domain Eukaryota; kingdom Metazoa; phylum Arthropoda; class Arachnida; order Araneae; family Heptathelidae; genus Ryuthela; species Ryuthela nishihirai. The sequence continues at coordinate 17,708,543 of JAWZYU010000029.1, read as the reverse complement.
TGGGGGACACCAATGAGCTCGGAAATCCTTGACACCGTGTGCTGAAGTGGGGGACACCGATGAGCTTGGAAATCCTTGACACCGTGTGCTGAAATGGGGGACACCGATGAGCTTGGAAATCCTTGACACCGGGTGCTGAAATGGGGGACCCTGATGAGCTTGGAAATCCTTGACGCCGTGTGCTGAAGTGGGGGACACCAATGAGCTCGGAAATCCTTGACACCGTGTGCTGAAGTGGGGGACACCGATGAGCTTGGAAATCCTTGACGCCGTGTGCTGAAGTGGGGGGGCACCGATGAGCTTGGAAATCTTTGACGCCGCGTGCTGAAGTGGAGGACACCGATGAGCTTGGAAATCCTTGACGCCGTGTGCTGAAGTGGGGGGGCACCGATGAGCTTGGAAATCTTTGACGCCGCGTGCTGAAGTGGAGGACACCGATGAGCTTGGAAATCCTTGATACAGTGTGCTGAAGTGGGGGGGACACCGATGAGCTTGGAAATCCTTGACACCGGGTGCTGAAATGGGGGACCCTGATGAGCTTGGAAATCCTTGACGCCGTGTGCTGAAGTGGGGGACACCAATGAGCTCGGAAATCCTTGACGCCGTGTGCTGAAGTGGGGGACACCAATGAGCTCGGAAATCCTTGACACCGTGTGCTGAAGTGTGGGACACCGATGAGCTTGGAAATCCTTGACACCGTGTGCTGAAATGGGGGACACCGATGAGCTTGGAAATCCTTGACACCGGGTGCTGAAATGGGGGACCCTGATGAGCTTGGAAATCCTTGACGCCGTGTGCTGAAGTGGGGGACACCAATGAGCTCGGAAATCCTTGACACCGTGTGCTGAAGTGGGGGACACCGATAAGCTTGGAAATCTTTGACGCCGCGTGCTGAAGTGGAGGACACCGATGAGCTTGGAAATCCTTGACGCCGTGTGCTGAAGTGGGGGGGCACCGATGAGCTTGGAAATCTTTGACGCCGCGTGCTGAAGTGGAGGACACCGATGAGCTTGGAAATCCTTGATACAGTGTGCTGAAGTGGGGGGGACACCGATGAGCTTGGAAATCCTTGACACCGGGTGCTGAAATGGGGGACCCTGATGAGCTTGGAAATCCTTGACGCCGTGTGCTGAAGTGGGGGACACCAATGAGCTCGGAAATCCTTGACGCCGTGTGCTGAAGTGGGGGACACCAATGAGCTCGGAAATCCTTGACACCGTGTGCTGAAGTGGGGGACACCGATGAGCTTGGAAATCCTTGACACCATGTGCTGAAATGGGGGACCCCGATGAGCTTGGAAATCCTTGACACCGGGTGCTGAAATGGGGGACCCTGATGAGCTTGGAAATCCTTGACGCCGTGTGCTGAAGTGGGGGACACCAATGAGCTCGGAAATCCTTGACGCCGTGTGCTGAAGTGGGGGACACCAATGAGCTCGGAAATCCTTGACACCGTGTGCTGAAGTGGGGGACACCGATGAGCTTGGAAATCCTTGACACCATGTGCTGAAATGGGGGACCCCGATGAGCTTGGAAATCCTTGACACCGGGTGCTGAAATGGGGGACCCTGATGAGCTTGGAAATCCTTGACGCCGTGTGCTGAAGTGGGGGACACCAATGAGCTCGGAAATCCTTGACGCCGTGTGCTGAAGTGGGGGACACCAATGAGCTCGGAAATCCTTGACACCGTGTGCTGAAGTGGGGGACACCGATGAGCTTGGAAATCCTTGACACCATGTGCTGAAATGGGGGACCCCGATGAGCTTGGAAATCCTTGACACCGGGTGCTGAAATGGGGGACCCTGATGAGCTTGGAAATCCTTGACGCCGTGTGCTGAAGTGGGGGACACCAATGAGCTCGGAAATCCTTGACACCGTGTGCTGAAGTGGGGGACACCGATGAGCTTGGAAATCCTTGACGCCGTGTGCTGAAATGGGGGATACCGATGAGCTTGGAAATCCTTGACGCCGTGCGCGGAAGAGCTGCATCCTATACCTGTTAAATAACGTTGGATGTCCTTGATGGGATGCTACGATCTGTCTCCTAACCTGTCAAGTGGGCACCACTTGTGACTTGTCGGAGTCCTTGTGACCTGGCCATTTAACTCAATATGTGCAGAAAAGAGGCGTTCAGAGGTAAAACAATCCACGAATGACATCATTACTGTTGCCATGATCCTTTGCGCCCATCATGACTTCTCCGCAACGTCCCAGAGAAATGAGTTGTTCACAAGACAAAAACTTTGTAGCAGAAACCTTTAAAGTCAGCCAGACAAGCGGACTCAGATGATGAAATATTAACTGGTGATCATCAAAAATGCACTTACGATGGCCAAAAGATCAACGGACGATTTTAATCCCAGGTAAATACTAGATGCGAAGATTGCTTCTTCCAGGATCAATGGCGATGACCTGTATGACGCTGAAGTCAAGGGTGTAAGAAACGACAAGAAATATCGGTATTAATCACATGGGATTCGAATCTACTATCCTAGGTTAGTAGGGTTGTTGGTTGTTTTACCTCTGAGCGGCAGTTTTTGCACACCATGGGCTAAATGGCCAGGTCACATGGACCCGGAAGGCTCAGAGAAGGTTGGGGGAGGGGACCCACTGGAACAGCTGTTGGGAGACAGATGGTAGCCTCCCGTCAAGGCCATTCAGCGTGTTCTTTAACGTGCACACGTGCACAGGGTATAGCTCTCCCGCACACGGGGCCACGGCTTAACGTCCCATCCGACGGACGGCGGCCTTTCCAAGCCCATCGGTGTCCCCTACTGACAGTGGGCAGGGCGGGGAATTTTCCGGAGATAAATCTCAACGCTGACCCAGTTGGGACTCGAACCTGGGAACTACAGAGTACGAGCCTGGCGCGCTAACGACTGAGCCACCCCCGCCCTCCTAGGTTAGTAAATTCGAGCGCTAACATGCTAAAGTTTTTATCTCTTATGTTTTCCGATAATATAGCCTAGTATATTAGAATGTTTTCCAAGAAGTGTAAGTGTCGTTAAAGACGGTTGAGTTGTTCTCCTTTAAGCTATCCTCTTGCGCATATAATGGGCTGAATGGAGAAGTCTATAGGACACCAAAGGCTCAGAGAAGGTTTGGGAAAGACCCCCTACCGGACACTATTAAGAGACAGATGGTAGCCATCCAGTGGGTTCTTAACCATTTTTATGTCATCCAGCGTTAAGAGACAAAGAACATGCTGGATGGCCTTGTCGGGAGGGTCCCGATGTCTCCTAGCAGCGGTTGAGTGGATCCCCTTCCCCAACATTCGCTGCGTCTTTGGTATCCTTATAGCACTGGCCATTTAACCAAGTGTGTGCAAAAAAAGTGCTGCTCAAAGGCAAAAACAACCCAACAATCTGTCTCAGGGCTGGGCTGTTTTTCCTCTAAGCGTCCCTATAGGGATCCCAAGGACGCAGAAAAGGTTTGGAAAGGGGACTCAAGGACAGATGTTAAGAAACAAGATGGTAGCTTCTCTTCAAGTCCATAGAGTGTGTTCTTTATCGTTCACGGATTATGGCTCTTCCGCACACGGGGCCAGGGCTTAACGTCCCAACTAGACGGACGACGGCCTTTCCAAACCCATCGTTGTCCCCTACTGGCCAAGGGCAGTGTGAGGAGTTTTCCGAAGATGAATCTTAACACTTGCTCAGCTAGGACTCGAACCTGGGAACGAAAATTACGAGCCTTGCACGCTACCGACTGAGCTCCATCCCCACGTCCCATTCTGTCTCAGGGAAGTGATTTTTTATTTAAGAAAGCACATTCCATATTCAGCAAACAGGATTTGATTTTTTAGTTATGTTTTTCAATTAATTATTAATATATTAGGGATTTCCATTAATTAGCTCCCTCTTCATTTTAATTTAAATTTACAGTTCCATTTCAAATTTTCCAATTTATTTATCTGCAGAATATATCGACGGTTCTTTAGGAGAGTGTTTGAATCAAATATTGCTTCAGCAAAGGTTCTCAGTCTACATACAGTCGCTCAAAAAAATATCCGAACACCATGGTTGATTATAAAATTCAGAAAAAATATCTGGCAACTAATTTCTAAAAAAAATCGTTGCCGGATATTTTTTCTGAGTTCTGTAATCAACCATAGTGTTCGGATATTTTTTTGAGCGACTGTACATCTCAGAGATTTCTTTTGAGAAAACGTTCTGAACAGATCCCGTGCCAGGCTCGTAATCTGCAGTTCCTAGGTTCGAGTCCCAGCTGGATCAGCGTTGAGATTTATCACCGCAAAACTCCCCGCCTTGCCCACAGTCAGTAGGGGACACCGATGGGCTTAGAAAGGCCACCGTCCGTCGGATGGGACGTTAAGCCGTGTACCCTGTGCGGGAGAGCATACCCTGTGCACGTTAAAGAACATGCTGGATGGTCTTGATGGGAGGCTACCATCTGTCTCCCAACAGCTGTTCCAGTGGGTCCCCTCCCCCTGCCTTTTCTGAGCCTTCGGGGTTATTGTGACCTGGCCATTTAGCCTATAAATAAATAATAATAAATACCCCCTCAAGCAGCTGCTTGCCACAGAGGTCTGACAGGAGCCTGTCAGTTTATATGCCATAGTAGAAGATCTGAGAGGATGGCAGGACCTCAGGTGTGCAAAAAAGTGCCGCTCAGAGGTAAAACAGCCCAACCCAACTGAACAGATCCACCAATACTTTTAAGTTCTTTTCCCACGTATTTGTCCAAACACACAAAAATGAACATAAATTACAGCGATGACATTCATTATTTGCATTTTCATGGGAAAAGGAGACGATTCTTTCGCAATTAGGAAAGAAACCCAATTTTAATTGTATGCAAACGTCTGATGGGCCTTTTTTGTAAAAACGCTTCTTCAAAATTCCTTGAGGAAAAGAATGAAAAAAAAGTTCCGAAATTTAAGACGACATCAAGAGTGAACGGAATTTGTCTTGGATTACCTCGTAGATCGTATAATCATTTTCGATGCACCGGGTAATAATTTTACCCCTAACCATCTCCATCTGAAAGATATGTCTATTTGGCATGAGTAAGAACAAAACGTATAAGTAATAAGGTCAAACATAAGAAAAGCTAAAAATAGCAGCAAAGTTGTATAAGAAACACCTAAAACGGGTAGGTCTCCTCAGAGAACGCTACCGTTTTAGGCTTCTTGTACTTGTTTAAAACAGTGTAAATATCTATATATCATATAATCATATTCGAGAATTATCAGTTCATTTGGATTATCTTTTTAAGGATCATGATTATTTATAAAATATTTAAATAATCTATTAGCCGGTAGTTTTGTGAGAGTTGATTTTTTTTCCCCTCGCAGGTGGAGTTTGGGTTGGGTCTGAGCGCACATTTATGCACACAATGGGCTAAACGGCCTGGTCACAAGAACCCCGAAGACCCAGAGAAGGTTGGGGGAAGGAGACCAGCTGGACAGCTGTTGGGATACAGATGGTAGCTCCTGTCAAGGCCATCCAGCATGTTCTTTAACGTGCACAAGGTATGGCTCTACCGCACACGGAACCACGGTTTAACGTCCCATCAGACGGGCGGCTACTGGTGTGGGCAGGGCGGGGAGTTTTGCAGAGATAAATCTCAACATTGGTCCAGCTGGGACTCGAAACTGATTTCAAGGGAGACAAAGAATTTGTACTTTTTAATTCCTATGCCTATTTCCCAATGGTGATCCATTTCTAGGATATTTGGGGTTAAACCACAGAGAAGCTTGTTAGAGATATATAACGAACTGGATAACGATCATTCTTTTATCTCATAGATAAAAAGTTATCAGTAGATGATAGATGAAGAGCGATTAGATTAGCTCATTTTTTTGGATGTATCTAGAAACCAACGCCGAATCCAGGGTGAGGGTTGGATGTGCGTGCATAGGGGTCATTGGATTGTTCAAAAGGTTGTTTGAGAATAGTAATAAAGGTAATGAAGGCCAAATATCATTTAAAGCGCATATTTGACTTATTTTTCAAGAATATTTTTTATAAACCAGCAAAACAAAGGGGAAAATATTACACTGCATGGAAAATCCACTCCCCCTCCCCCTCTATTATTTTTTTTTCTAGATCAGAGCCTGGTAGAAACTTTTGTCTAAAATTATGATATTCATAACAGGATTATCTGTTAATTAAGAAAAAGACAAAGAAAATTGCATTTTTTTAAATTGGTAAAGACTGCCGGTAATAAAACATCGTTCAAGATAATCCGGAGTATATTTTTATTTTCAGAATATTGTAGAATTTGAATATTAAGATATTGGATAAATATATCTCCCAATTCAGGACACCTCTAATCCGTATCTTCCTAATCAATCTTTCCTATATCAAGTACTCCACAGTAATATATCTCCCAATTCAGGACACCTCTAATCCGTATCTTCCTAATCAATCTTTCCTATATCAAGTACTCCACAGAAAAATATTTCAATGAGAGTTAGATTTCACAGGGAGTTCTCCGAAAGAGTAGATTTCACAGGGAGTTCTCAGAAAGAGTTTAGATTTCACAAGGAGTTCTAAGAAAGAGTTTAGATTTAACAGGGAGTTCTCAGAAAGTGTTTAGATTTCACAAGGGGTTCTCAGAAAGAGTTTAGATTTCACAGGGAGTTCTCAGAAAGTGTTTAGATTTCACAAGGGGTTCTCAGAAAGAGTTTAGATTTCACAGGGAGTTCTCAGAAAGAGTTTAGATTTCACAGGGAGTTCTCAGAAAGAGTTTAGATTTCACAAGGAGTTCTCAGAAAGAGTTTAGATTTAACAGGGAGTTCTCAGAAAGTGTTTAGATTTCACAAGGGGTTCTCAGAAAGAGTTTAGATTTCACAGGGAGTTCTCAGAAAGAGTTTAGATTTCACAGGGAGTTCTCAGAAAGAGTTTAGATTTCACAGGGAGTTCTCAGAAAGAGTTTAGATTTCACAAGGGGTTCTCAGAAAGAGTTTAGATTTCACAGGGAGTTCTCAGAAAGAGTTTAGATTTCACAGGGAGTTCTCAGAAAGAGTTTAGATTTCACAGGGAGTTCTCAGAAAGAGTTTAGATTTCACAGGGAGTTCTCAGAAAGAGTTTAGATTTCACAGGGAGTTCTCAGAAAGAGTTTAGATTTCACAGGGAGTTCTCAGAAAGAGTTTAGATTTCACAGGGAGTTCTCAGAAAGAGTTTAGATTTCACAAGGAGTTCTCAGAAAGAGTTTAGATTTAACAGGGAGTTCTCAGAAAGTGTTTAGATTTCACAAGGGGTTCTCAGAAAGAGTTTAGATTTCACAGGGAGTTCTCAGAAAGAGTTTAGATTTCACAGGGAGTTCTCAGAAAGAGTTTAGATTTCACAGGGAGTTCTCAGAAAGAGTTTAGATTTCACAGGGAGTTCTCAGAAAGAGTTTAGATTTCACAAGGGGTTCTCAGAAAGTGTTTAGATTTCACAGGGAGTTCTCAGAAAGAGTTTAGATTTCACAGGGAGTTCTCAGAAAGAGTTTAGATTTCACAGGGAGTTCTCAGAAAGAGTTTAGATATCACAGGGAGTTCTCAGAAAGAGTTTAGATTTCACAGGGAGTTCTCAGAAAGAGTTTAGATTTCACAGGGAGTTCTCAGAAAGAGTTTAGATTTCACAGGGAGTTTTCAGAAAGTGTTTAGATTTCACAAGGGGTTCTCAGAAAGAGTTTAGATATCACAGGGAGTTCTCAGAAAGAGTTTAGATTTCACAAGGGGTTCTCAGAAAGAGTTTAGATATCACAGGGAGTTCTCAGAAAGAGTTTAGATTTCACAGGGAGTTCTCAGAAAGAGTTTAGATTTCACAGGGAGTTCTCAGAAAGAGTTTAGATTTCACAGGGAGTTTTCAGAAAGTGTTTAGATTTCACAGGGAGTTCTCAGAAAGAGTTTAGATTTCACAGGGAGTTCTCAGAAAGAGTTTAGATTTCACAGGGAGTTCTCAGAAAGAGTTTAGATATCACAGGGAGTTCTCAGAAAGAGTTTAGATTTCACAGGGAGTTCTCAGAAAGAGTTTAGATTTCACAAGGGGTTCTCAGAAAGAGTTTAGATTTCACAGGGAGTTCTCAGAAAGAGTTTAGATTTCACAGGGAGTTCTCAGAAAGAGTTTAGATTTCACAGGGAGTTCTCAGAAAGAGTTTAGATTTCACAGGGAGTTTTCAGAAAGTGTTTAGATTTCACAAGGGGTTCTCAGAAAGAGTTTAGATTTCACAGGGAGTTCTCAGAAAGAGTTTAGATATCACAGGGAGTTCTCAGAAAGAGTTTAGATTTCACAGGGAGTTCTCAGAAAGAGTTTAGATTTCACAGGGAGTTCTCAGAAAGAGTTTAGATTTCACAGGGAATTCTCAGAAAGAGTTTAGATTTCACAGGGAGTTCTCAGAAAGAGTTTAGATTTCACAAGGGGTTCTCAGAAAGAGTTTAGATTTCACAGGGAGTTCTCAGAAAGAGTTTAGATTTCACAGGGAATTCTCAGAAAGAGTTTAGATTTCACAGGGAGTTCTCAGAAAGAGTTTAGATTTCACAGGGAGCTCTCAGAAAGAGTTTAGATTTCACAGGGAGTTCTCAGAAAGAGTTTAGATTTCACAGGGAGTTCTCAGAAAGAGTTTAGATTTCACAGGGAGTTCTCAGAAAGAGTTTAGATTTCACAGGGAGTTCTCAGAAAGAGTTTAGATTTCACAGGGAATTCTCAGAAAGAGTTTAGATTTCACAGGGAGTTCTCAGAAAGAGTTTAGATTTCACAGGGAGTTCTCAGAAAGAGTTTAGATTTCACAGGGAGCTCTCAGAAAGAGTTTAGATTTCACAGGAAGTTCTCAGAAAGAGTTTAGATTTCACAGGGAGTTCTCAGAAAGAGTTTAGATTTCACAGGGAGCTCTCAGAAAGAGTTTAGATTTCACAGGGAGTTCTCAGAAAGAGTTTAGATTTCACAGGGAGTTCTCAGAAAGAGTTTAGATTTCACAAGGGGTTCTCAGAAAGAGTTTAGATTTCACAGGGAGTTCTCAGAAAGAGTTTAGATTTCACAGGGAGTTCTCAGAAAGAGTTTAGATTTCACAGGGAATTCTCAGAAAGAGTTTAGATTTCACAAGGAGTTCTCAGAAAGAGTTAGATTTCACAGGGACCCCGAAGGCCCAGAGAAGGTCGGGGGAAGGTGACCCGCTGGACAGCTATTGGGAGACAGTAACTCCAGTCAAGGCCATCCAGCATGTTCTTCAACGTGCAATCAGGTAATGACTCTTCAATACCAGGGTCACGACATCGAAATTTTCAAGTCCTCATTCTTATAGAGTACAGAGGGAGATTAGTGGATAAAGCCATAGAGCAGGAGCAGTGATTTATCGCACTTCGAAACAACAGATTGTGAGCCAGACGTACTCATGATTGAGCCATCTCCCTTCCCTAGGCTGGAGAAGATGGGAATCTCTACACAAGGCATTCCATATTTTTTCAACGGAGCTTATTAATGAGTTATCCGTGCTTTGAAAGAAATCTTCAACTTTCGATCAAGACCTCAACGACGAAAAAAATCTAAGAAAATATCAACGCTGAGATGATGCGAGCTGAATTTCTAATATTTACCTAGTGTACTATCAACAAGGATTCTCAGAATCTCCATTCTTTTGAAGATGCGAATGAATCTTTAAACAAGCGAGGCTGAAACACCGCGTCTTTTCCTTTCAGGTCTTGCTACAAGAGAAGTCCAATTCTCACCTTGGAGAACGACAGCTTGTTTTATTCATAGTACAATTATCAACTCCTTCCACCAGAGGGATAAAAAATACATAAAAGTCAGTTGGCGTTTTTCACAGGCTCTTTCAGCCACACACAATGACAGAAATAGCTAGGAGTGAAAGACGCAGACTTGCGAGTATTTTGCGCATGGAAAGAGATAAAACGTTTTTAGTTTGTTAATGCCTGAGCAGCAGAGGTCTGTTTTTGTCGATGTGTTCTCCCATTTGGGAGAAAACTAGTTAAAAAGCGCGCTAACGTTTGCAGTAAGTCATGCAACGAAGCACACGTGCATCTGCAGAGTTAGTTGGAGTGATTTTCTGCACACAGAGCATCGCTGGAAATCTACTCTGGAGAAGTCATTAGGAACTAGAAAGAGTCTCACGCATGTAATCAAAGAGAATCGATAATTTTACAAAGAGGTCGACGACTTTTTTTTCCCTTTAATCTCTAGATGTTTGGGGCGGGGGTGGCTCAGTCGGTAGCGCGCCAGGCTCGTAATCTGTAGTTCCCAGGTTCGAGTCTCAGCTGGAACAGCGTTGAGATTTATCTCCGCAAAATTCCTCGCCCTGCCCACGGTCAGTAGGGGACACCGATGGGCTTGGAAAGGCCGCCGTCCGTCGGATGGGACGTTAAGCCGTGGCCCCGTGTGCGGGAGAGCCATACCCTGTGCACGTTAAAGAACACGCTGGATGGCCTTGACGGGAGGCTACCATCTGTCTCCCAACAGCTGTTCCAGTGGGTCCCCTCCCCCAACCTTCTCTGAGCCTTCGGGGTCCATGTGACCTGGCCATTTAGCCCATGGTGTGCAAAAAAGTGCCGCTCAGAGGTAAAACAACACAAACACAATTCTTGATGTTTATTTTGACAGGAAAGTCATATTTCTATGCCTCTTTATAAAACTCTTATTAAGTGTGATACTTCGTTATATCTTCGTTAAGTAAGATTTATTCCAAAGAAATTTATCAAAGAATTGATGGGTATTCAAATGTAAATATTTTATTTTATTTCGCTTCAGCTTGATATCCAGATGGTTTTAGAGGGATATTTTTGATGGGGATTGGATTGGATTGTTTTACCTCTGAGCGGCACTTTTTTGCACACCATGGGCTAAATGGCCAGGTTACATGGACCCCGAAGGCTCAGAGAAGGTTGGGGGAGGGGGCCCACTGGAACAGTTGTTGAGAGACAGATGGTAGCCTCCCGTCAAGGCCATCCAGCGTGTTCTTTAACGGGCACAGGGTATGGCTCTCCCGTACACGGGGCCACGGCTTAACGTTCCATCCGACGGACGGCGGCCATTTCAAGCCCATCGGTGTCCGCTACTGACCGTGGGCAGGGCGGGGAATTTTGCGGAGATAAATCTCAACGCTGACCTAGCTGGGACTCGAACCTGGGAAGTACAGATTGCGAGCCTGACGCGCTACCGACTGAGCCACCCTCGCCTCATCGGGATGGGGAAAAAGTCAAAAGAATTGGATTATTTAACCTCTGAGAGGGCCTTTTTTGCACACAATGGGCTAAATAGCCGGATTACAAGGACCTCGAAGGCTCAGAGAAGGTTGAGGGAGGGAATCCACTGGAATAGTTGTTGGGAGATAGATGGTAGTCTCCCATCAAGGCCATCCAGTGTGTTCTTTAATGTGCCTGGGTGATGGCTCTCTCTCCTGCATAAGGAGACATGGCTTAACCTTCCATCCAACGGAAGGTGGCCTTTCCAAGTCCATCGGTGTCACCTACTGACCGTGGGCGGGGAGTGTCGCAGAGATGAATCTCAACGCTGGCACAAGTGAGACTCCAACCTGGGAACTGCAGATTTTGAGCCTGGTACGCTCTAAAATAAAAGAATGAATCTCATTTCGGGAGAAGTGTGTGTATATGGAGAGTCAAAAGAACGATTTTCAAATTAATACATAATTTTTTTTGCCGATGAGCTGGACTCGAACCTACGTCTCTCCAGTTTCATGCCAGATTGTTCTGACCACTAAACTAACACCGGCTTCCTTCATTTATCCACTAATGTGACTTTTAAATCCACCCGAATGTGTGTTCATCTGTGATGGGAGAAGGCAACTACATTATTTTCAATGTTGCTCCAAATAATGTAAATAATAAAATCACTCATGCTCAAAGTGTTATTAATGAAATACTCAAAACTAAATTTTAGAATACTCTGTTATGAATCTGATGAGACCTGATTTGAGTCCAGAGCATCATCGGAAAAACAGATTTTTTCCACAAAACTATTAATTGATTTCTGTGTTAAAAGGTAATTCTGTGTACTTACTATTGACTGATGATTTCACTGATCGACATTTTTAATTCAGCACCCTTAATAATACCAAAATGCGTGTTTCTGCGTGTTGGGTTGTTTTACCTCTGAGCGGCACTTTTTTGCACACAATGGGCTAAATGGCCAGGTCACATGGACCCCGAAGCCTCAGAGAAGATTGGGGGAGGGGACCCACTGGAACAGCTGTTGGGAGACAGATGGTAGCCTCCCGTCAAGGCCATCCAGCGTGTTCTTTAACGTGCACAGAGTATGGCTCTCCCGCACACGGGGCCACGACTTAACGTCCCATCCGACGGACGGCAACCTTTCCAATCCCATCGGTGTCCCCTACTGACCGTGGGCAAGGCGGGTAATTTTGCGGAGATAAATCTCAACGCTGACCCAGCTGGGACTCGAACCTGGGAACTACAGATTACGAGCCTGGCGCGCTACCGACTGAGCCACCCCCTTTCTGCGTGTAAACACGTGCACATTATCATATACGCGTATGTGTGTGCTATAATTTACAGTTTTAATGCAACAAGATCGAAACAAAAAAATTATTATCAATTGCAACGATTTATTAACAGTTAGGAAACAATGTTTTAGTAGTTTCAAAATTCGAATCGCATTTAATCTCTTTGGAAATATTGTATCTCTAAAAAGTTATTCCTTTTTAAAATTGGAACTTAAAAGAGTTCTTCGAATGAGACACTGCATAAAATATTGAAACTGTTAAAGCAAAAACATAACAAGAACTAAAAAACATTTTGTCATACTAACGTAGTTCCTAGCAATTAAATACAGTATATATATGTATTATTAATATATAAAAATCTACGATTTGGAAAGAAATTTCAAAAAGCTGGATATATTTTGTAACTGAAATTAGTTTTCATCCTTCATATAAATTTTAGGCTTTGCAGATAATAAGTAACAACACAACAATTATTTGTAAAAACGCATACAGAAAGACTAATAATACTACAATCCCCTTTTTTCAAATGTTTTAAGCATTTAAAAATTTTCCGAGAATATTAAACGAAATAATTTTTATCTGGAATAGAATTTAAAATTATATCTAGGGATATTTCGTGCAAGTATTCCAAAAATTAATATTTCGAAAAGTTGGGTTGAGTTGTTTTCCTGTTGAGTAGTACTTTTTCCTGCAGAATGGGCTAAATAGCTAGGTCACAAGGGTTGTTGGGTTGTTTTACCTCTGAGCGGCACTTTTTTGCACACCATGGGCTAAATGGCCAGGTCACATGGACCCCGAAGTCTCAGAGATGGTTGGGGGAGGGGACCCACTGGAAGAGCTGTTGGGAGACAGATGGTAGCCTCCCGTCAAGTTGGTTGGTTGGTTGTTTTACCTCTGAGCGGCACTTTTTTGCACACCATGGGCTAAATGGCCAGGTCACATGGACCCCGAAGGCTCAGAGAAGGTTGGGGGAGGGGACCCACTGGAACAGCTGTTGGGAGACAGATGGTATCCTCCCGTCAAGGCCATCCAGCGTGTTCTTTAACGTGCACAGGGTATGGCTCTCCCGCACACGGGGCCACGGCTTAACGTCCCATCCGACGGACGGCGTCCTTTCCAAGCCCATCGGTGTCCCCTACTGACCGTGGGCAGGGCGGGGAATTTTGCGGAGATAAATCTCAACGCTGACCCAGCTGGGACTCGAACCTGGGAACTACAGATTACGAGCCTGGCGCGCTACCGACTGAGCCACCCCCGCCCCCTCCCGTCAAGGCCATCCAGTGTGTTCTTTAACGTGCACATGGTTTGGCTCTCCCACACACGGAACCACGGCTTAACGTCCCATCCGACGGACGGCGGCCTTTCCAAGCCCATCGGTGTCCCCTACTGACCGTGGGCAGGGCGGGAATTTTGCGGAGATAAATCTCAACTCTGACCCAGCTGGGACTCGAACCTGGGAACTACAGGTCACAAGGATCCGAAGAGTTCAAGGAGGGATGGGGAAAGGGGACCACCATGCAGCTGTTAGGAGACAGATGGAAACCTGCTATTAAGGCATTCGCATGTTCTTTAACGTGCACAGAGTGTGTCTCTCTTGTACAAGGATCACGGCTTAATGTCCCATCAAACGGACGGCGACCTTTCCAAATCATCGTTGTTACTTTTCTCATGGAGGGTAGGAGGGGGGGGGGGGCAAGATCAGTGGAGATAAATCTCAAAGGTTTAAATTCGAACCTGGAACTGCAGATTACGAGCCTGCCGCGCAAGAAATGTTGAGTGTGGAAGGTTTTACGAAAAAGAGCAATATTGGCGCTGAAACATATTCGCCTAACTTTCGGCGACCATGAGGTGCACGCCATGAGGTTGGGTTGTTTTACCTCTGAGCGGCACTTTTTTTGCACACCATGGGCTAAATGGCCAGGTCACAAGGACCCCGAAGGCTCAGAGAAGGTTGGGGGAGGGACCCACTGGAACAACTGTTGGGAGAAAGATGATAGTCACCCGTCAAGGCCATCCAGCGTGTTCTTTAACGTGCACAGGGTATGGCTCTCCCGCACACGTGGCCACGGCTTAACGTCCCATCCGACGGACGGCGGCCTTTCCAATTCCATCGGTGTCCCCTACTGACCGTGGGCAGGGGGGGGGGGGAATTTTTCCGAGATAAATCTCAACGCTGACCCAGCTGGGACTCGAACCTGGGAACTACAGATTACGAGCCTGGCACGCTACCGACTGAGCCACCCCCGCCCCACGCGACCATGAGGTGCAGGCCATGAGGTTGGGTTGTTTTACCTCTGAGCGGCACTTTTTTTGCACACCATGGGCTAAATGGTCAGGCACAAGGACCCCGAAGACTCAGAGAAGGTTGGGGGAGGGACCCACTGGAACAACTGTTGGGAGAAAGATGATAGTTACCCGTCAAGGCCATCCAGCGTGTTCTTTAACGTGCAGAGCATACGTGGCCACGGCTTAACGTCCCATCCGACGGACGGCGGCCTTTCAAATTCCATCGGTGTCCCCTACTGACCGTGGGCAGGGCGGGGAGTTTTGCAGATATAGACATGATGTGGAAGTGTTGAAACCTTCTCTATTAAAGAATTCGCTGAATCGCCTATACTAGATGTCTCTATATAAATAATATTTTTAGTTGTTGTGGGCTTTTGAATCTATGTCCTTGACTTTTAATTCCCCTGAAGTCAGACATTTTTGACTCAATAAATAACGCTGGTTTCCTTAAATTAAGGAACAACCCATTGTTATATCAATGCGGTGGCAACGTGCAAAACCTGTAATTTCTAAAACAGGTTTTGAAATAAGATTTCTGCAAACGCACTTTTCAAAATGCGATTGCAGATAAGGATCTCAATAAAACAGATCAATATCTCGATTTTCAACAATATTTGTTCAGTATTTAATGAGTTATGGAAGTTATGGGTATTTAAAAACAGTTGGGTTGGGTTGTTTTACCTCTGAGCGGCACTTTTTTGCACACCATGGGCTAAATGGCCAGGTCACATGGACCTCGAAGGCTCAGAGAAGGTTGGGGGAGGGGACCCACTGGAACAGCTGTTGGGAGACAGATGGTAGCCTCCCGTCAAGGCCATCCAGCGTGTTCTTTAACGTGCACAGGGTATGGCTCTCCCGCACACGGGGCCACGGCTTAATGTCCCATCCGACGGACGGCGGCCTTTCCAAGCCCTTCGGTGTCCCCTACTGACCGTGGGCAAGGCGGGGAATTTTGCGGAGATAAATCTCAACGCTGACCCAGCTGGGACTCGAACCTGGGAACTACAGATTGCGAGCCTGGCGCGCTACCGACTGAGCCACCCCCGCCCTTTTTCAACAGTAATACCAGTTTTAAAAAACTTATATAAAGTTCATAAGAGGATACTTTTAACCCATACAATAATCCAGCCTCTTTGATTAAATTTCCGAAAATCCCTGGAACAGAGACTAAATGGAATCGGTCGCTATGTTGAGTTATATTCATTGCAGAGTGCAAAAAAAAGGTAAAAAATAAAGACATAAAATAAAAGGGATGTCTAAGCCCACACAGACGCAAAATGGAAAAAGGAAACGGAAGTGAAACAGCAGATGCATAAGCAAAGAAATTCCGCGATGCAAAATCGGATGCAAGGCATAAAAGTTCCTCTCTCCGAAGTCTCCTGGCGACGAAATGGCTACGCGTTCAGAGCCCAAACTCGCCCTGAGTCAGATCGCCTCCCGGTCTTTCCGTGTGTAGACGAGCTTTTCTGAGACTTCTAGTAATGCAAAGGAAATCCCTTCCAGGGGATCCCTCAGCGAAGTAGCAGGTGTCTGGTGCAACGATGGCTAATCTTGCCGCTTCTTGGTATTCACTTGCTGCCTTGGCTCCATCCTCCCTGATTTCTGGCTGGGGAAGGAGAGGAAGAAGATGCAGGAGAGGAGGATGGAGAGGCAAGTAGATCACAGAAGCTGCGGAGGCGTAGGAGCTGGAGGATTAGGAAGGTATTAGACACTGAGACGAGAGAGGGGAGAATGTTCCTCATTAAATCAGCAAGAAAAGACTAATGGAGACGGAGTACAAAGAGTAGGGAACAGATAGTGCCGACACATTTGTTAGCAATTGACTTTTGTACGAAGCGTACTGATGTATACAGATGTGTCATGTTTTGGATCCCTTGCTTTCTTCGTCTGAAAGGTGGTGTTAACAGTGCAAAAGGGAATCACGAGATGGGTTTAGATACAGCTACGGAATCCATGAAAGAAATAAAATGATTGCATCTTCTTTTTTTCTGCCACTTCGTGAACCATGGGCAACGTTCGAGTCTGGTAAGACAATGTTGATATCAACTGAGGAGAAAAATTTTATTGCAATGATGAAGCAAACTTAAATTTTTGGAAGGAGGTTTGAAATCATCATAGTGGATGTTTTGAATGGTGTGAGATCATTTACGCTAAGTAACCATGGGATTCGGCAGGGATGGAACAAGAGGAAAGTTCTCCTCCTGGAAAAATTTATTTATGTTGAATAATATAGGGAGATTATGTTAATTCATTTAATGCCTAGGTAATATATAAATATTAAGGATAAAACATCAAAATATGAGTGTTTATTCCTTAATAAAATGTAACCTTAAATTTACACTTGCTCTCTTGTTTTCGCAATAATATTAAATAAAAATAAAAAATAAATACCCCCTCAAGCAGCTGCTTGCCACAGAGGTCTGACAGGAGCCTGTCAGTTCATATGCCACAGTAGAAGATCTGAGAGGATGGCAGGACCTCAGCAAAAAACAACACGAACATCCATGCCTTACCCGGGGTCGAACCCAGGTCCCGTAGATCAGAAGCCAAGTGCTCTATTTTTATTTATTAATGAGGAAAAAAACACATTTTTAGATGCATTTTCAATGATAGGTTTCTTAATTTTCCGTTTTGTTTTCGGCCATCCTATACGAAGTAGCAGATTTATAAAATATTAAAACATGGGGAAAAGGGAGGGGGGGGGGTCTCAAGAGACTGGGATTTTTATTGCAATATAATATTTCCCCTTCCGTTTCAGAGGTTTTTAAAAAAGAATCGCGAAAGATGCGTGAATTATTTATGCACAAATTTAATAATTTTTGGCTTCTATTTTCCTTGTTAGGATTATCGGGGGGGGGGGGGGGGGGTCTTACCTCAAACTCTTACCTTTAAACCTCTTACCTTCCCCCTAGATCCGGTCCTGGATATAGGCGTGATTGCTGTATTCGCAATTATCTTGATTATAATGAAAGTCTCCATATGCAGTCGTTCAAAAATAAAGAAAAAAGTCTGCATATGGAGACTGCAAAGTCTCCATATGCAGTCGTCACGTGACACGAAGGTTGCCAGATCACTAATTTCTAAAAAAATCGTTGCCAGATATTTTTTCCTGAATTCTGTAATCAACCATAGTGTTCAGATATTTTTTTTGAGCGACTGTACATATTTCTGTTTTAAAACACTAATTTGATTTTTGTTCCCCCCCCCTGAAAAAATATATATTTCTTTATTTTTTAATACGTTTAATAATATTTTTACTGAGAAAATTAAATTTTATCGCGCGCGAGACTCGAAAGGTCTCCCGAATACATGTCAAGTGTTCAAACATATCAACGACTAGCTCTATGGGGCGGGGGCGGGGGTGGCTCAGTCGGTAGCGCGCCAGGCTCGTATTCTGTAGTTCCCAGGTTCGAGTCCCAGCTGGGTCAGCGTTGAGATTTATCTCCGCAAAAATTCCCCGCCCTGCCCACGGTCAGTAGGGGACACCGATGGGCTTGTAAAGGCCGCCATCCGTCGGATGGGACATTAAGCCGTGGCCCCGTGTGCGGAAGAGTCATACCATGTGCACGTTAAAGAACACGCTGGATGGCCTTGACGGGAGGCTACCATCTGTCTCCCAACAGCTGTTCCAGTGGGTTCCCTCCCCCAACCTTCTCTGAGCCTTCGGGGTCCATGTGACCTGG
This sequence comes from Ryuthela nishihirai, assembly GCA_038380435.1. Taxonomy (NCBI): domain Eukaryota; kingdom Metazoa; phylum Arthropoda; class Arachnida; order Araneae; family Heptathelidae; genus Ryuthela; species Ryuthela nishihirai. The sequence goes on along the minus strand of JAWZYU010000029.1, from coordinate 17,690,130 downwards.
CCATTTAGCCCATGGTGTGCAAAAAAGTGCAGCTCAGAGGTAAAACAACCCAACCCAACAGAAGATATACCAAAAAAGAAGCCTACCATGCTTGAAATTACAGAGCTTGGTTTCTTAAATTATTGACAATTCTAAATAAAATAGATTTTGAGAAATGTTCAAAGAATGTTTTCCGACCTATATAACTGCTTACTACATAGGTCTGACGGGAACTGTCGGTTTATATGCCGTAGAGAAAAACTGTTAGGAAAGAGAGACCTCAGTAGGAAGAAAAATGCAAACATCCATGCCTTACCGCTGTTCGACCAGAAATCCCTTCGATTAGAAACCAAACGCGCTAACCACTAGGCCACGGGAAGTCTTACGATCTTAAAAGTTACGGAGACAAACTTTGGTGCATTTTTCCGATAAATAATGTTAATGAAAAGAAGGAGAATATTGTTCCTGTGGTGCACAAAAACATTCAAAAATCAAAACTTTTATCGATAGATTGAAATTTTCTCAATTCTGAGATCTTTTTTTGGTTGAGTTTTACTCCTAAGCGACACCTTTTAAAAACAATGGGCTAAAATGTCCAGATTACAAGGACCCCGAGAGTTCAAAGAAGGTTGGGGCAGGGGTTGGCTAGTTGGTTGGTGGAGGTTTTGTGGCGCAAGAGCAGCGAGGATAATATTGCGCCAAATAATGATATATAACGAGGTAAAACACTTAACCCACAACCAAAGTTAAAAAGAACAAAACTCGAAGGAACAATACAGAAAAAAAAAACGGAAAAAGGAATAAGTATGAAAACCTAGAATAAACAGGTCCAACAAGAGTAAAAGTTAACGATAACAATGGGTGTATAGGACCCAATTGAAACCAAAAACAAGAGTAGAATCTAGAAGCAGAGTATAAATATTATAAATGAATAAAATATCCCGTATAACGTAAAAATTAAAAAATAGGGTTAAAAACGAGTCATCGTGAAAAAGTTGTCAGAGAGTAAGCGGCTCGGATGTTGTTGGGTTGTTTTACCTCTGAGCGGCACTTTTTTGCACACCATGAGCTAAATGGCCTGGTCACATGGACCCCGAAGGCTCAGAGAAGGTTGGGGGAGAGGACCCACTGGAACAGCTGTTGGGAGACAGATGGTAGTCTCCCGTCAAGGCCATCCAGCGTGTTCTTTAACGTGCACAGGGTATAGCTCTCCCGCACACGGGGCCACGGCTTAACGTCCCATCCGACGGACGGCGGCCTATCCAAGCCCATCGGTGTCCCCTACTGACCGTGGGCAGGGCGGGGCTCGGATGTAAAATCATGAAAGTTAAAATAGAAACGTTCAAGGTTAAAAGCGATACATTCGACTAAAATATGTTTGATGGTTAAAATGGTATCGCAAAACTCACACTTAAGTTCGTCGCCTGCCCGAAGAAGAAATGAATGAGTAATTCGTTTGGGAGAGGGGACCCACTGGGCAGCTATTAGGAGACAGATGGCAGCATCCCGTCAAGGTCAAGTGTGTTCTTTAACGTGCCTGGGTATGGCTCTCCCTTCAAAGGAACCATGGTTTAACGTCCTATAGGATGGACGGCGGTCTTTCCAAGCCCATCGGTGTTCATTATTGACTGACAGCAAGTTTTTGCGGAAACAAATCTGAATGCTGCTCCAGCTGGAACTTTAACCTGGGAACTACAGATTTCGAACCTGACGCTCTACCGACTAAGCCACTTCGTCCCTCTCGAACCTGGTAACTGCAGCTTACTTTAATGGCGCGAAACCGGCTTAACCCCTATACTCTGTGGACTTTAAAGAACTGTTCGATGGTCTTCAAGTGTGGGACTGTACTTCCATAGAAGGGTTGGGTTGTTTTACCTCTGAGCGGCATTTTTTTGCACACCATGGGCTAAATGGCCAGGTCACATGGACTCCGAAGGCTCAGAGAAGGTTGGGGGAGGGGACTCACTGGAACAGCTGTTGGGAGACAGATGGTAGCCTCCCTTCAAGGCCATCCAGCGTGTTCTTTAACGTGCACAGGGTATGTCTCTCCCGCACAGGGGCCCACGGCTTAACGTCCCATCCGACGGACGGCGGCTTTTCCAAGCCCATTGATGTCCCCTACTGACCGTGGGCAGGGCGGGGAATTTTGCGGAGATAAATCTCAACGCTGACGCAGCTGATTCTCGAACCTGGGAACTACAGATTACGAGCCTGGCGCGCTACCGACTGAGCCACCCCCGCCCCACCTCCATAGAAGAATATCAGGTTCGGGAAAAGGGGCAACTAAACATCCATTGCCTGCGCTGTTGATGAGAGTATATTATCTGTCCTAAAAGCTGTTCAATGGGTTCATATTTCGCCTATGATCTGAGCAGTTGCATCATTCTCACCTGTTCATTCAGCTCATTTTGCAACAGAGCGAATTACTTTAACCGGAATTTTCCATCTAGAGAGAGGGAATTGGCCCAGTTTATAGCGCCAGGCTTGCAATCTGATGTACCGAACTTTGTGACCCTATTACATTAAGATTTTCTCTGCTAACCTTCACTTTGAACTAGGTGAAAAAGGGAACAAAGATCGACTTGAAAAATCCATCGGAAGGGACGTTAAGACTTGGCCTCGTGTTCGAGTTGTGTTGGGTTGTTTTACCTCTGAGTGGCACTTTTTTTGCACACCATGGGCTAAATGCCCAGGTAACGTGGACCCCGAAGGCTCAGAGAAGGTTGGGGGGACCCACTGGAACAGCTGTTGGGAGACAGATGGTAGCCTCCCGTCAAGGCCATCCAGCGTGTTCTTGAACGTGCACAGGGAATGGCTCTCCCGCACACGGGGCCACGGCTTAACGTCCCATCCGACGGACGGCGGCCTTTCCAAGCCAATCGGTGTCCCCTACTGACCGTGGGCAGGGCGGGGAATTTTGCGGAGATAAATCTCAACGCTGACCCAGCTGGGACTCGAACCTGGGAACTACAGATTACGCCCTCGTGTTCCAGAGAGAACCATTCGCTTGCACTTCAAAGAACACATTGAATGAATGAATGAGAGATTCTGTCTCCTGCCAGTTGTTCAGTGAATCTTCTATCGAGCTTTCAGACTTTGAGCGTCTCGTTACATGGACTTTTAGTTTCTGTATGAGCAAAAAACTGACTCCCAGAGGACAATATAAGCCATCTACCTTTAATTATTATCCTGTGGTCCTCAATACCGTAAATATTTGCTATCCTTTTAGGTTTGGACAGGGGTTGGCTCAGTCAGTAAAGGTGACAGTCTCGCAATTTGTAGTTCTCAAGTTCGAGTACCCCCCTTTTTCTTCATTAATATCTATTTCCTCTAAATCTCCACTTTGTTCTTGGTCAGGGCTTGGAAAGGCAGCCGTCTATTGGATGGTGGGTTAAGCCGTGGTACGGTCGCTCAAAAAAATATCCGAACACTATGGTTGATTACAAAATTCAGAAAAAATATGTGGCAACTGTTTTTTAGAAATTAGTGATTTGGCAACCTTCGTTTACGTACACGATAGTTGTCAGATCACTAATTTCTAAAAAAAATCGTTGCCAGAGTTGGATTGTTTTACCTCTGAGCGGCACTTTTTTGCACACCTGGGCTAAATGGCCAGGTCACATGAACCCCGAAGGCTCAGAGAAGGTTGGGGGAGGGAACCCACTGGAACAGCTGTTGGGAAACAGATGGTAGTCTCCCATCAAGGCCATCCAGCGTGTTCTTTAACGTGCACAGGGGTATGGCTCTCCCGCACACGGGGCCACGGCTTAACGTCCCATCCGACGGACGGCGGCCTTTCCAAGCCCATCGGTGTCCCCTACTGACCGTGGGCAGGGCAGGGAATTTTGCGGAGATAAATCTCAACGCTGACCCAACTGGGACTCGAACCTGGGAACTACAGATTACGAGCCTGGCGCGCTACCGACTGAGCCACCCCCGCCCCATCGTTACCAGATGTTTTTTCTGAATTCTGTAATCAACCATAGTGTTCGGATGTTTTATTGAGCGACACTACCCTATACAAGTGAGCCGTACCTGTGCACATTAAGGACACAGTGGACGACCTTGACGGGAGGTTTCCATCTGACCCCTAATAGCAGTCCAATGAGTTACCTTTGCTCAACTTTCTCTGAACCTAGGGTCCTTGTGACCTGGCCATTTAGCTCATTGTGTGCAAAAAAGTATCTCTCAGAGGTAAAACAATCCATAACCATTTTGGTCTGGTCATTCAACACATTGTAGATTCCACTGAATGATTTTAATTGAAGGGGGAGGAGGTGGCTCAGTCGGTAGCGCGCCAGGCTCGTAATCTGTAGTTCCCAGGTTCGAGTCCCAGCTGGGTCAGCGTTGAGATTTATCTCCGCAAAATTCCCCGCCCTGCCCACGGTCAATAGGGGACACCGATGGGCTTGGAAAGGCCAACGTCCGTCGGATGGGACGTTAAGCCGTGGCTCCGTGTGCGGGAGAGCCATACCCTGTGCACGTGAAAGAACACGCTTGATGGCCTTGACGGGAGGTTACCATCTGTCTCCCAACAGCTCTTCCAGTGGGTCCCCTCCCCCAACCTTCTCTGAGCCTTCAGGGTCCATGTGACCTGACCATTTAGCCCATGGTGTACAAAAAAGTGCCGCTCAGAGGTAAAACAACCCAACCCAACCTTGGGTCCTTGTGACCTGGCCATTTAGCTCATTGTGTGCAAAAAAGTATCTCTCAGAGTTAAAACAATCCATAACCATTTTGATCTGGTCATTCAACACATTGTAGATTCCACTGAATGATTTTAATTGAAGGAACGCATTCGATCTTACGGTTTTTCATAGAATCTTCGCTTTCAGTGCTATTATGGGCATTGAAGTGTTTGCAACCTAATCAATTACTATCCATTTTGTAGCAAATTGTGCAGCTCACCGGAAAAAAAAATAAACGTTAATTATTTTCTTTGAAACAAAAAAAAACTCCTCTCAAGAATTCATCACAGCGGTATCCAAAAAACTCTTTCGATGAGAAAAACTTGGAGAAATTTTTCTTCTTCAGTACCTAGCAGCTGAAACAATGCCAAATAAATATATGAAATATTGTAAAGAGAGAAATTAATTTAATATTTACGAACAACAGAAGCAGATGTGTCTGCTTATATTCCCAGTGGATTTGGCTAAGAAAAGGAAACCTTCATTGCGTTCATCACAAAATACCCATTACTTAACGAAAAGAAAAACTGTTAATCGTGCGAAGTGTTTACATCATACGTTCACTTTCATGCAAATTCTTTTTTAGATAACTTTTGCTCTTACACAAAATATGTCGTCTGAAAAAGAGGGAAATTCTTTAATAGGTTTAACTACTTTGTGATAAAAACTTGAATGATCATAAACAATTTTCGTTCCGTTTTAATCAAATGTATTCCTTTAAACGCTTTTTTTTTCAGGTACCGTGCAATAAAGTAAAAAAAAAAACAATGCGTTAAACCTATTAGATACAAAATTATATGTTTACTACAGCTTAAAAATTTTAATCATATTTTTTGTCTAACTAAATATTTCGACGACATATGTACGAGTCTTCATTCTAGAACATTATGAAGTAATTGAAAGAGTCTAAAGTATTAATTCTTTATAAGCGGAGCAAAAACATTACAGAAAGGTGGGAGTGTTATATTTCACCGAGGCTTATGAAATATACAGAACTTGTCTTTATAGAACCAGCTTCTCAATGTAAAATAAATAAAAGATGATACAAGAGCAGACTTTGAGAGAATAAAATGCCCTATAATTACTCGTCGTCTTTGGAATATTAATTACGTTAACGATTTTTTATCGCTGATGGGTAGGGTTGGGTTGGGTTGTTTTACCTCTGAGCAGCACTTTTTTGCACACCATGGGCTAAATGGCCAGATCACATGGACCCCAAAGGCTCAGAGAAGGTTGGGGGAGGGGACCCACTGGAACAGCTGTTGGGAGACAGATGGTAGCCTCCCGTCAAGGCCATCCAGCGTGTTCTTTAACGTGCACAGGGTATGGCTCTCCCGCACACGGGGCCACGGCTTAACGTCCCATCCGACGGACGGCGGCCTTTCCAAGCCCATTGGTGTCCCCTACTGACCGTGGGCAGGGCGGGGAATTTTGCGGAGATAAATCTCAACGCTGACGCAGCTGGGACTCGAACCTGGGAACTACAGATTACGAGCCTGTCGCTGATGGGTATTTGCTCTCTAAGTGCGTTGTAAAAGGCGCACTAACACAGTTTTTTTTTTTCATTCAAAAATTTAATAATAATGGTTTACCTCTGAGTGGCACTTTTTTATATACAATGGGCTAAATGGCCAAGTCACAAGTACCCCGAAGACAAGATTGGGAGAAGTGGGTATTCACTGGACAGGTGTTAGTAAATGGCCAAGTCACAAGGACCCCGAAGAGAAGATTGGGAGAAGTGGGTACTCACTGGACAGGTGTTAGCCTTCCGTCAAGGTCATCCAATATATTCTTTAACGTGCATAGGGTATGGCTATCTTGTACATTGAATCACGGCTTAACGTCCAATCCGACTATCTTCAACTGACTGAGGGCAGAAAGTTTTGCTGAGATAAATCTCAATGCTGACCCAGGTGGGACTCGAACCTGGAAAATGCAGATAACGAGCCTGGTGCGTTATCAACTGAGCCATTCCCCCGCTTAATAACAAGGCTTAAAAGATTAGATTGCATTATCATGATGGAATTAATATTAGCACGAGCTCTCTAAGAATTTTTTACATCTGTAGAAATAAGTTGCTTTACTGATTACGATTATTTTATATTTACAGTCGCTCAAAAAAGTATCCGAACACTGTGGTTGATTACAGATTTCGGAAAAAATATCTGGCAACGATTTTTTTAGAAATTAGCGATCTGGCAACCTTTGTGTCACGTGACACGAAGGTTGCCAGATTTAGAAATTAGTGATCTGGAGACCTTCGTGTCATAAGTTCTTTTAGAAATTAGTGTTCTTGCAACCTTCGTGTCACGTGACACGAAGGTTAACTAATTTCGGATCACTAATTCTAAAATCACTAATTTTCAAAAATCAGAATTTCTAATCACTAACTTCTAAGATCACTAATTTATAAAAAAAAATCGTTGCCAGATATTTTTTCTGAATTCTGCAATCAACCATAGCGTTCGGATATTTTTTTGAGCGACCGTACCAATAAGAATGCTACATTTAATTTTATTGGATAGAACTATATGAAAGATGAATTAAAGAATTAAAGAAAGAATTTCAAGGAGTATTTTTTTTATATAATTTGTATCAGACCCGAAAAGTTACTAGCTTATTTTCAGGTTCGTGAGAACTGACGACCATGCCAACCTGGGATTCGAACCCAGACCTCAGCATTTGCAGTGCCACCGCAATACCACTACACCACTGAGATGACTTTCAACATGATCTTCCACTGACGAATGATTATGGAGACTTGATGTCATATGATCGAGAAAAATGGACTTGATGTCATATGATCGAATAAATAGCCAAGTCACAAGGACCCCGAAGACAAGATTGAGAGAAGTGGATACTCACTGGACAGGTGGACTCACTCACAGGACCCACTACACCACTGAGATGGCTTTCAACATGATCTTCCATTCAACATGATCTTCCACTGACGAATTATTATGGAGACTTGATGTCATATGATCGAATAAATAGCCAAGTCACAAGGACCCCGAAGACAAGATTGAGAGAAGTGGATACTCACTGGACAGGTGGACTCACTCACAGGACCCACTACACCACTGAGATGGCTTTCAACATGATCTTCCATTCAACATGATCTTCCACTGACGAATTATTATGGAGACTTGATGTCATATGATCGAATAAATAGCCAAGTCACAAGGACCCCGAAGACAAGATTGAGAGAAGTGGATACTCACTGGACAGGTGGACTCACTCACAGGACCCACTACACCACTGAGATGGCTTTCAACATGATCTTCCATTCAACATGATCTTCCACTGACGAATTATTATGGAGACTTGATGTCATATGATCGAATAAATAGCCAAGTCACAAGGACCCCGAAGACAAGATTGAGAGAAGTGGATACTCACTGGACAGGTGGACTCACTCACAGGACCCACTACACCACTGAGATGGCTTTCAACATGATCTTCCATTCAACATGATCTTCCACTGACGAATAATCATTCGTCAGTGGACTTGATGTCATATGATCGAGAAAAATGGACTTGATGTCATGTGATCGAATAAATAGCCAAGTCACAAGGACCCCGAAGACAAGATTGAGAGAAGTGGATACTCACTGGACAGGTGGACTCACTCACAGGACCCACTACACCACTGAGATGGCTTTCAACATGATCTTCCATTCAACATAATCTTCCACTGACGAATGATTATGGAGACTTGATGTCATATGATCGAGAAAAATGGACTTGATGTCATATGATCGAGAAAAATGGACTTGATGTCATATGATCGAATAAATGGCCAAGTCACAAGGACCCCGAAGACAAGATTGAGAGAAGTGGATACTCACTGGACAGGTGGACTCACTCACAGGACCTATTTCATCATCAAGCAAACACCGTAACAGAGCGGGACAGAAAAGAAATTAAATCACCAAAATCACTCAAGAGGTGTGTCGAATCATTAATTGCACAGCCTCAAATTCTTCCATGTTGCTCCTAATGCATCTATCATTCACACGACTTCAACGTAATTTAAAAACTTTTCACTTACTTAAAGTTACTTTGTACTAAGTTTGCGAAAAGCATTGCAGGCTGAAGTCCGTGCACCCTTGATCAGCATCACGCCTTACACCTTGGCGTTTCCTTGACAACAACATCCATCTCGAATCGCTTCCTTCCCAGCAGCTGCTTCGAATTAAATCACGCGAATTTATTACCCGTTTTATCTGCCTGCCTTTCCTCTCGATTAAATGTTGCACGCATTTGCAAAATTTATGCCGCAAGAAATCACTCGTCGTCTATAAAAGCATCAGCGCAGTTCCAGAACAATTGATGGATGTAACAGACTTACCCGACGACGAAGAGACTTCCAGGTGAACGTCCCTCTCGCAGCCCCAGAGGCAGAGACGGGGAAGGGACTAGATGGACAAACACCGACAATGTCAAGGCTATCGGCGCCATCGCCAACTGGTGTCGTAGGCGAGAGAGGATGGGCCCGCGGGTCCTGTCAACATGCCGCAGAGACTCGAGGCCCAGGTGGGCTGCGAACACCGCTCGCTGTCCTGGTCGACAGAGGTCGGAGAAATTTGTACGACTCTGTGTTATTACACAAGGCGGGGCCGGCGAAACGACGCAAACTGAAGAGGCAAAGTGGTTTGGGCGGTGGAGAGCTGCGAGCATCTCTGAAGAGGCTGTGGACAGAAGATGAGGCAAGTTTGTCGTCGAAACTGATCCTGAAAGGGGACAGAGGCCCCCTAATTTTAGTGCACGTGCCACAGGAGGAAGTTTGAATTAGCTTTTCATATGCATATTTAAGAAAGGCGACTAAATTCAAAACGATTGCACAAAATAAATGACGATTTTCTTGTTTCGATGTTGTTCTACTAAAAGTCAATCATTTTTTTGACAATTTTTTCATCGGAGATTGGTTTTTTTATTATTATAAATAATAAATAATAAATCAATTCCCCCTCAAGCAGCTGCTTGCCACAGAGGTCTGACATGAGACTGTTAGTTTATATGCCAGAGTAGAAGGTCTGAGAGGATGGCAGGCCCTCAGCAGAAAAACGACACAAACAGCCATGCCTTGACCGGGGCTCGAACCAAGGTCCCTTAGATCAGTAGCCAAGATAATAATCAATATATATATTTAAAGGAACGGAGTGGGTTGTGTAGTTTTACCTCTGAGCCGCACTTTTTTGCACACCATGGGCTAAATGGCCAGGTCACATGGACCCCGAAAGCTCAGAGAAGGTTGGGGGTAGGGGACCCACTGGAACAGCTGATGGTAGCCTCTCGTCAAGGCCATCCAGCGTGTTCTTTAACGTGCACAGGGTATGGCTCTCCCGCACACGGGGCCACGGCTTAACGTCCCATCCAACGGACGGCGGCCTTTCCAAGCCCATCGGTGTCCCCTACTGACCGTGGGCAGGGCGGGGAATTTTGCGGAGATAAATCTCAACGCTGACCAGCTGGGATTCGAACCTGGGAACTACAGATTACGAGCCTGGCGCGCTACCGACTGAGCCACCCCCGCCCCTGGAACGGAGTGAATTCGACGTTCGACGTTCTATGAAAATAATTCGACGTTCTGTGAAATTAATTCGACGTTCTGTGAAAATAATTCAACGTTCTATGAAACAACTTCTGCGCTTTTTGATGACGTAAAGTTTCAGCGCTTTTTTAAACACATTTTCAGGTTAAGCATGTTTCGCGATCGAAACAAAAACCTCATTTCGACTTTTAACACGACTAGTTGCAGATAATTCAGCCCACCAGGGTTTTGCACGAAATATTCCTTTTGGAAGATAGTGAGAGAAATTATAAAGGGTGTGTTCATTTTTTTTTTTGCGTATGAAGATGTTCCGTTTTTAAAATAGAAAAGATAAAAAGAAAAGCTCAAAAATAATGAAAATGACTTTTTTTGTGGATTTGTCAAAACAGTAATTTCGCAATATCTTCACATCACGATCGCAAACATAAAAAATTAACATCATAATTTCTTTCATTTTAAAAATGTCAGAGTTGAGATTATTTTCCGCAAATCTCCCTGCCCTGGGTCAGTAACGGACACCGATGGGCTTGGAAAGGTTGTCCGTCCGTCGGATGCGACGTTAAGCCGTAACCCCGTGTGCGGATTGGATTGTTTTACCTCTGAGCGTCACTTTTTTGCACACCATGGGCTAAATGGCCAGGTCACATGGACCCCGAAGGCTCAGAGAAGGTTGGGGGAAGGGACCCACTGGAACAGCTGTTGGGAGACAGATGGTAGCCTCCCGTCAAGACCATCCAGCGTGTTCTTTAACGTGCACAGTATATGGCTCTCCCACACATGGGGGATACTGCTTAACGTCCCATCCGACGGACGGCGGCCTTTCCAAGCCCATCGGTGTCCCCTACTGACCGTGGTCAGGGCGGGGAAATTTTGCAGAGATAAATCTCAACGCTGACCCAGCTGGGACTCGAACCTGGGAACTACAGATTACGAGCCTGGCGCGCTACCGACTGAGCCACCCCCGCCCGGATAGGTACAGGACCAGCACGCTGAACCAAAGGACGTGGAGATCGCATGCTCCATAGGAGGACCATTCACGACCCTTTGACCACAGTGACTGTACTGCAGAGTGATTTGATGACCGCTGCAGGTATCGTGGTCTCGACGTAAACCATTAAACAACGTTTTCATGATGCAGGTATAAGGGGAAGATGTCCAGTCTGACATCTGCTGTTGCAGAGACATCACCGATCATGCCGTCTCCACTGGTGTCAAGTGAAGCAACATTGGATTACAGAATGGAAGAGAGTGTTGTTCACAGACTTCCCAATTCTGTTTGATATACCAGACAGCCATTTCTCCGCATGGTGCATTCAACGACATGAGCGTGAATATGCGCGATTCTGGCGTGAATTCATTCTTTGTATGGCAACCTTTTCAAATACATAGGTGTCTCCTAAAGTGGGCGGGGCGGGGGGTGGCTCAGTCGGTAGCGCGCCAGGCTCGTAAACTGTAGTTCCCAGGTTCGAGTCCCAGCTAGGTCAGTGTTGAGATTTATCTCCGCAAAATTCCCCGCCCTGCCCAGTCAGTAGGGGACACCGATGGGCTTGGAAAGGTCGCCGTCCGTCGGATGGGATGTTAAGCCGTGGCTCCGTGTGCGGGAGAGCCATACCCTGTGCACGTTAAAGAACACGCTGGATGGCCTTGACGGGAGGCTACCATTTGTCTCCCAATAGCTGTTCCAGTGGGTCCCCTCCCCCAACCTTCTCTGAGCCTTCGGGGTCCATGTGACCTGGCCATTTAGCCCATGGTGTGCAAAAAAGTGCCGCTCAGAGGTAAAACAACCAAACCCAAAGTGGGCTAGATTGGGGAACATCGGAGAAAATCTGAATATAAGCACAGCGGGGACTTGAGTCTACATGAGGGCTGGGTTATCTCACCACTGACCTTTTGCACACAATGGACTAAATGGCCAGCTTACAGAGACCCAGGAGGCTGGAGGAGACAGATGGCGACTCCCTTCTAGGCCATCCAGTGTGTTCTTCAACGAGCAAAGGATATTTCTCTCCCATACACGGAGCCACGGTTTAACGTCCCCATCCGACGGACGGCGACATTTCAAGTCCATTTTTCTTCCATACTGACCAAGGACAGGGCTAGTAGTTTTGTGGAGGTAATCTCAATGCTGGCCCAGGTTGGACTCAAACCTCGGAACTGAAGAATACGAGCCTGGCGCACTACCGACTGAGCCCCCCGTCCCCTACAAGAGGACACGAACCTGAATCAGTTACTGCGGGACTATTGACCCTCGGATATATATTTACTGTGTCACGAAATAACAGTTCAATGCTGAAAAAAATTGGTCAGTAGGATGAACTGTAAATGTAAATTTTAAGAGACAAAAGAAGTAACCTTACTGTCTCCATTCACAACTATGATGATGATGATCTATCTGATCAGTGTGATGATTGTAATCATTGTTTCGCAATTTTAATACATTGTTGTATGATCATACACTAGGGGTTTGAAATGTCTCCTTCCCATTCAATATGCAGAGAGTGTCTCCGACGAAAGACCGAGTCACGGCCGTTGCACCCACTTACAGTTTTCTAGAATATCAACGTGCCTACGATTCGCCTAATAATACGTCTCCCTATTGTCAGAATCTCAACACAACTGACATGTCCAGTCTCACTCCTCCCACTTAAAAAGGAAAAAAGACATACCTCTGACATCACTAATAATGATTCTTTTTTTTTGATTCGTCAATTTTTTTTTTTTTCGTTCTCCAGATGATTTTGGCTTGGTGCAAATTTTTTCTGCACTTAACTCGGTAAACGTAAGACGAACGCTTTTTTTTTTGTCATTGAACGTTTCTGATTTAACTGTTGAAGTAATTATGCAAATATTGGCAGTTATTTCTGAAAACTGCATTATAGATATCTCCGACTTATACAAATTTCGTGGTTTTGCGATGATGGTTGATATAAATAAACGCAGATCGCCAAAACGTCATCCTCACAGTGGGTAGTGATCAAGGTTCATAATCTTCATTCTCCAGGTTGGGTTGTTTTACCTCTGAGCGGCACTTTTTTGCACACCATGGGCTAAATGGCCAGGTCACAAGGAACCCGAAGGCTCAGAGAAGGTTGAGGGAGGGGACCCACTGGAACAGCTGTTGGTAGACAGATGGCAGCCTCCCGTCAAGACCATCCAGTGTGTTCTTTAACATGCACAGGGTATGGCTCTCCCACACACCTGGCCACGGCTTAACGTCCCATCCGACCGACGACGACCTTTCCAAGTCATTGGTGTCCCCTACTGACCGTGGGCAGAGCAGGAGTTTTTTGCGGAGAAAAATCTCAACGCTGACCCAGCTGGGACTCGAACCTGGGAACTACAGATTACGAGCCTAGCGCGCTACCGACTGAGCTACCCCCGTCCCATTTGTAGTCGTAGTAGTTTTAATTTAGTTAGCAATTTGTTCGGATTTATTAATTTACAATGATATCTTAAATTGGCTTAATCGTTACTAATTTTACAGGTTGCATAGGTTAAAATTCTTTTTAAAATACTAGACAACAGCAACTAAGGGTACCTCTTCTGTTTCTTGAAATGCAGCCCCCCCCCCCCCCCCCCCCAAGATCCTTACTTTATTTCGGTCCAGCTTTAACATTAATTTATCTAGTTTTATTGTTCCTATTTAAATTCAGCTCCCCAGCACCTCCACAAGTTTTTAGCCGTCCAGTGGCCGAATGGTTAGCGCGCTTGACTACTGATCTAAGAGACCTGGGTTCGAGTCCCGGGTAAGGCATGGATGTATCCGATGTTTTTCTGCTGAGGTCCTGCCATCCTCATAGACTTCTACTATGGCATATAAACTGACAGGCTCCTGTCAGACTCTGTGGCAAGCAGCTGCTTGAGGGTGTATTTATTTTTTTATTATTTATTCATTTCATATGTAACATGACCGATATAAATATATTACAATAGCACAAAGACAAAAATTTAAAATTTGCTTCAAATAAAATATTATTAGAGCTAAATCCATAATTTACACTCATTTAGATGGCAACACCTCCAAGCCCTTGTCAATTTCAACTTACACACTGAAGAGCCAAAACATTATGACCACCTTATGCCAATAAAACAGCTCTTACCCGGCGAGGGATGGATGCTACAAAATTTCTAAAGGTGTCTTGTGGTATCTGGTACCAACACGTTACCAGCAGATCCTTTAACTCTTGTAAGTTACGTGGTTGAGCCGCCGCAGATCTGATATGCTGTTTCAACACAAACCACAAATGATTGATTGGATTGATGTCTGGGGAATTTGGAAGTCAAGGCAATGCCTCGAAGTCTTCCTCATGTTCCGCCAATCATTCTCGAACAATCAGGGTAGTGTGGCATGGCGCATTATCCTGCTGAAAGAAGGCACTACTAGAGGGATACACCGTTGCCATGAAAGGATGTACCTGGTCTGTAATGATGTTTAAGTAGGTGGTAGATGTTATAGTTTTCTGCAAATGAATGACTGGACCCAGGGTTTCTCAGCAGAACATTGCCCAAAGCATTACACTTCCTCCTCCGGCCATTTTTCGTCCCACAGTGCATCCTGGTGCCAACACTTCCCCATGTAAACGCCGCACACGTACCCAGCCATCCACATGGTGCAACAGGAAACGAGATCCATAGGACCAGACGACCTTCTTCCAATTCAAGGTCCAGTTTTGATGCTCACGTGCCCATTGTAGGCGCTTTCAATGGTGAACCGAGATTAGAATGGGCACTCGGAAGTCCTGAACAGCCCTATTTTCAGCAGGGTTCAATGCACTGTGTGCTGTGACACATTACTATAGTCACCAGCATTCAAATTACGGACGAGTTGTGCCACAGCTCGTCACCCTTCTGTTCACAGTATACCCTTCTGTTGGGTCTTACCATATGGGATAGCCTTTGCTCACCTCTTGCATCGATGAGCCGTGATCGGCCCACACTTTGCCGGCGGTTCGTGGTTTCTTCCTCCTCGGACCACTTTTTGAAGGTACTAACCACGGCTGACCATGAATACCCCACAAGCCTTGATGTCTCGGAAATGCTCTGACCCAGTCGTCTGGCCATTACAATTTGGCCTTTGTCAAATTCACTTAAGTCCGCTGCCTTTCCCATCTGAAGAACAAGAATAACACTGATTAACAGAGCTCAATATCAGCTGTTATTTATACCGTTTCATGACCTTCAGGTGCGCCGTCGTTTACCTGCAGTTGCTTCGATTTCTATAAAGACGCGCTGGTCATAATGTTTTGGCTCTTCGGTGTATATTGCTACGGAAACCGAACGGAAACAATTAATTTATCCATGTTCTAACATTTTAAATTCAATTTATGTCAAAATATTGGGGCAGGGGGGGGGGGCGACTTACACGCTTGCTAGAGCGCCATGTTGTAATCTGCAGTTCCCGGGTTCGAGTACTAACTGCGTCACTTTAAAATTTTTCTCCTCGGAACTCTCCTCCCTGCCCTCCGCCAGTAGGGAACACTGGTAGGCTCAAAAACACCGCCGTCCGTAGAATGTCACGTAAAGCCGTGGCACCGTGTGCGGGAGTTGGGTTGTTTTTACCTCTGAGCGGCACTTTTTTGCACACCATGGGCTAAATAGCCAGGTCACATGGAACAGCGGACCCACTGGAACAGCTGTTGGGAGACAGATGGTAGCCTCCCGTCAAGGCCATACAGCGTGTTCTTTAACGTGCGCAGGGTATGGCTCTCCCGCACACGGGGCCACGGCTTAACGTCCCATCCGACGGACGGTGGCCTTTCAAAGCCCATCGGTGTCCCCTACTGACCGTGGGCAGGGCGGGGAATTTTGCGGACGCCTCAAGGCGGCACTATTTTCTACAGGAAAACATGTTTTCCCACTGGAAAAAAAAAAATTAAGAACTGACTTAACCACAAACATTTTGAGAAACCTAACACTTTAAAGGTAGCAAAGTCCACTTAAATGGTTGGGAGGGGGTTAGCTCAGTCGGTAGAGCGCCAGGCTTGTAATCTGTAGTTCCCAGGTTCGAGTCCCAGCTGGGTCAGCGTTGAGATTTATCTCCGCAAAATTCCCCGCCCTGCCCACGGTCAGTAGGGGACACCGATGGGCTTGGAAAGGCCGCCGTCCGTCGGATGGGACGTTAAGCCGTGGCCTTGTGTGGGAGAGTCATACCCTGTGCACGTTAAAGAACACACTCGATGGTCTTGACGGGAGGCTATCATCTGTCTCCCAACAGCTGTTCCAGTGGGTCCCCTCCGCCAACCTTCTCTGAGCCTTCGGGGTCCATGTGACCTGGCCATTCAGCGCATGGTGTGCAAAAAAGTGCCTCTCAAAGGAAAAACAACCCAACCACTTAAATGGCCATAGTGATGATAAAAACTCACTACCAATGAATAATCATCTCCCGACACTGCCTCTTAAAGACTGCACATAGAATTTTAAACAGGTAACTTGAAGGAAAATTTAGGGGCAATCAACGGAAGATAAAACATCCACATTGTTATCTAAAACAAAGCCACCTCGGTGTTTGCTTCGGACACAGGAAAGCTTCTGGTACGAGAGTTATCATCATATTACGAACGCACGTCACGTTAGAATTTTCCCTCCGAAAGTGAACTACGATTCTAGGATATCGCAGGCCCGCCCGCGTTTACTGTTATCGTCATAGCATCAGCTACATAAGAGGAGAAATATAAGGCCACGTAACAGCAACTCTAGCTATTGATACTTAACATTTTAAGTCCATATCTCTTCAAACAGGAATGGTTAATGAATGGCACAATCTCTGTCGAACAGTTTCGTGGCATAAACACCATGACTGTAAAGTGGATGAAATATATATATAATTAAAAAAAGAAATGTCAATAGTTGTTTTCCATAAGCGCCCTAAAATGCAAAAAAAAATATGTTGTTTTACCTCTGAGCGACTCGTAATCTGCAGTTCCCAGGTTCGAGTCCCAGCTGGATCGTCATTGAGACTTATCTTCACAAAATTCCCTGCCCTGCCCACGGTCAGTAGGAGACATCGATGGGCTTGGAAAGGCCACCGTCCGTCGGATGGGACGTTAAGCCGTGGCCCCGTGTGCAGGAGAGACACACCCTGTGCATGTTAAGGAACACGCTGGATGGCCTTGACGGGAGAGTACCATCTGTTTCCCAACAGCTGTTCTAGTGGGTCCCCTCCCCCAACCTTCTCTGAGAATTCGGGGTCCTTGTAACATGACCATTTAGCCCATGGTGTGCAAGAAAGTCGTGCTCAGAGGTAAAACAACCCAACCCAACTGTGAGCGGCACTCTTTTGCACACAATGGAATAACCGTTAGGACCCCGAGGGTTCAGAAAAAGTTGGGGAAGGGGATCAACTGCACAGCTGTTACGAGACAGATGGCAGCCCCCATCAAGGCCATCCAGCGTGTTCTACAACATGCTCTCCCGCACAAGGGATCACAGCTTAACGACCCATCCGAGGAGGAACATTAAAAGAAAACAGTTGATTTAACCACCCTCCAAGGTCGGGGGGGGGGGGGTAAAGTATTGTTGCAAAAGCAAACCTTGCAATGCACACCATCAATGTTTCAAATTTCCAGCAAAAAATACATCGTTTGCAATATTCGTTTGATATTTTGAAATTTTCAAACTTTTCCACCGTTAGATGGCGCTATTAGAGCTTTTCGGAAATTCGGAAAGTGCAAATCATAATATTTCTTCAACACCATTAAACGTAAGAATAATTCTTAATTTATCTCTAAAAACAGAAAAACAAAAAAGATTAGACGTGTACAGTCGCTCAAAAAAGTATCCGAACACTATGGTTGATTACAGAATTCAGAAAAAATATCTGGCAAAGATTTTTTTTAGAAAAAAATTCTGGCAACTTTCGTGTCACGTGACACGAAGGTTGCCAGAAATTTTTTAACTCTTCACTTATTATAATTCATTCGTGACATGAATACATTTCAAAACTTTTATTCTTTTACTTAACCCAGCGGTTCTCAACCTTTTATGCTTCACGTACCCCCCGGAAATGTGTATGTAACTGGCGTACCCCTTGTATAGATAGATAAAACTATAGTTATAGTATAACAATGGGAATAAAATAAAACATATATATCAGTGGTTCTCAACCTTTTATGCTTCACGTACCCCCTGGAAATGTGTATGTAACTGGCGTACCCCTTGTATAGATAGATAAAACTATAGTTATAGTATAACAATGGAAATAAAATAAAACATATATATCAGTGGTTCTCAACCTTTTATGCTTCACGTACCCCCAGGAAATGTGAATGTAACTGGCGTACCCCTTGTATAGATAGATAAAACTATAGTTATAGTACAACAATGGGAATAAAATAAAACATATATATCAGTGGTTCTCAACCTTTGATGCTTCACGTACCCCCAGGAAATGTGTATGTAACTGGCGTACCCCTTGTATAGATAGATAAAACTATAGTTATAGCATAACAATGGGAATAAAATAAAACATATATATCAGTGGTTCTCAACCTTTGATGCTTCACGTACCCCCTGGAAATGTGTATGTAACTGGCGTACCCCTTGTATAGATAGATAAAACTATAGTTATAGCATAACAATGGGAATAAAATAAAACATATATATCAGTGGTTCTCAACCTTTGATGCTTCACGTACCCCCAGGAAATGTGTATGTAACTGGCGTACCCCTTGTATAGATAGATAAAACTATAGTTATAGCATAACAATGGGAATAAAATAAAACATATATATCAGTGGTTCTCAACCTTTGATGCTTCACGTACCCCCAGGAAATGTGTATGTAACTGGCGTACCCCTTGTATAGATAGATAAAACTATAGTTATAGCATAACAATGGGAATAAAATAAAACATATATATCAGTGGTTCTCAACCTTTGATGCTTCACGTACCCCCAGGAAATGTGTATGTAACTGGCGTACCCCTTGTATAGATAGATAAAACTATAGTTATAGCATAACAATGGGAATAAAATAAAACATATATATCAGTGGTTCTCAACCTTTTATGCTTCATGTACCCCCTGAAAATGTGAATGTAACTGGCGTATCCCTTGTATAGATAGATAAAACTATAGTTATAGTATAACAATGGGAATAAAATAAAACATATATATCAGTGGTTCTCAACCTTTTATGCTTCACGTAGCCCCTGGAAATGTGTATATAACTGGCGTACCCCTTGTATAGATAGATAAAACTATAGTTATAGTATAACAATGGGAATAAAATAAAACATATATATCAGTGGTTCTCAACCTTTTATGCTTCACGTACCCCCAGGAAATGTGTATGTAACTGGCGTACCCCTTGTATAGATAGATAAAACTATAGTTATAGCATAACAATGGGAATAAAATAAACATATATATCAGTGGTTCTCAACCTTTGATGCTTCACGTACCCCCAGGAAATGTGTATGTAACTGGCGTACCCCTTGTATAGATAGATAAAACTATTATATATATATATTGTTATAGTATAACAATGGGAATAAAATAAAACATATATATCAGTGGTTCTCAACCTTTTATGCTTCACGTAGCCCCTGGAAATGTGTATGTAACTGGCGTACCCCTTGTATAGATAGATAAAACTATAGTTATAGTATAACAATGGGAATAAAATGAAACATATATATCAGTGGTTCTCAACCTTTTATGCTTCACGTAGCCCCTGGAAATGTGTATGTAACTGGCGTACCCCTTGTATAGATAGATAAACTATAGTTATAGTATAACAATGGGAATAAAATAAAACATATATATCAGTGGTTCTCAACCTTTTATGCTTCACGTAGCCCCTGGAAATGTGTATGTAACTGGCGTACCCCTTGTATAGATAGATAAAACTATAGTTATAGTATAACAATGGGAATAAAATGAAACATATATATATATACACATTAATTTTGTATTCATAAATTACATATATCGATAAACACAAAAAATGACATAAACAATTTAACAAATCTTATAAAATTATACATTTTACTGGGTAATCAGTGAAATGGTTGCGCTTCTTTACACTTGCACAGTTCATCAATGGTTGGGGCTATCTTGCTAAGGTAGAGTCGCAAGTCATCTTCAACATCTAGCCTGTTCCTATATATTTTTTAAAACAGTTAAAGATGAAAAACCAGTTTCAGATAAATAAGTTTTTTGAAAGGTAACAAATATTTGACTGCAATTCTTGACAAAGTCAGATATTCCTTCCCCACTCCAATCCAAAAACTAATCAATGGCTTTTTGGAATGAATGCTTTTTAAACTATTGCCATAAGATCTCTCAATCAACTCTTCTTTATTGGACAATGGAAGCTTACATTTTTCCAAATCAAATACGAAGGGGTCTCGAATCCATTGTTGCGTTTCATCATGGGTGGAAAATAGGTTGTCTGATGTCTTCAAAGTCTGCAATCGTTTGCTCATTTTCTTTAAGAAATGAATCTAGTCGCTGAAATTGGTCACAGCTGTTCTCTTTTTAATTGGGGCGGTGGTGGCTCAGTCGGTAGCGCGCCAGGCTCGTAATCTGTAGTTCCCAGGTTCGAGTCCCATCTGGGTCAGCGTTGAGATTTATCTCCGCAAAAATTCCCCGCTCTGCCCACGGTCAGTAGGGGACACCGATGGGCTTGAAAAGGCCGCCGTCCGTCGGATGGGACGTTAAGCCGTGGCCCCGTGTGCGGGAGAGCCATACCCTGTGCACGTTAAAGAACACGCTGGATGTCCTTGACGGGAGGCTACCATCTGTCTCCCAACAGCTGTTCCAGTGGGTCCCCCCCCCCAACCTTCTCTGAGCCTTCGGGGTCCATGTGACCTGGCCATTTAGCCCATGGTGTTGAAAAAAGTGCCGCTCAGAGGTAAAACAACCCAACCCAACTTCTTTTTAATTCCGTTTTCCCAGAGAGAATTGTTTTTATCATAGCGATTTTGTTACTAGATCTAGCGACTTTTGAGCTCTCACGGCATACCCCAAAAACCTTTACCGCGTACCCCACGTTCAGAACCCTTATTCTAGATAATAGGGCTCCCTGCGCTGACATCATAACTTGCTCATCCTGCCTTCTGTTTTAGGAAGTGTTGCATGACCCTCTTCTCCTAAATACCGTCCTGATTCTACTGTTAAAAGGTCTGGTGTTTCTATAGGATATTTTTATACTCTTAGTTCAGCCTATTGTACGCGATTTCCATCCATTATCGCTATCAGGTGTCAAATGTCAAAGCAACAAGCCCTCGGTGCGAAACGTAACAGCAACAAAGCTATTGTTCATCAACTCCGTTAGAGCATTTATAAATATGAATAGCTCTCTCTACAGGCGGTTCAACCTATATATCCTTCCACCCCAAAGTGACAACTCTATCTGAAAACCCCCAAGTCACCAGAGTGTCCCGCGAGCATGTCTCAACTAACCTAACACCCCCCCCCCCCCCACCACCACCACCCCTTTCCTCACCCCGTTTGCGGGTGGTAAGCTGGTTCTTCTCGAATACAATGAGAAAAGTGCAGATGTTAAGTGTGCGAGGAATCATGTCACAAAAAAGGCCACCGACAGAAACAGAGAACCAAAGGGGGAGGGGGGGAGGTTCTCCAGAGCACTGGGTGACAAGAGAGGGTTGAACACGTGGTATCGGGCGTTCATTTGCAAGCGTTACTCACACTAGTCTCGAACCTCCCCTCCCATCCTTCCCACCCCTTTTCTGCAGTGTTCAAAGTGGCGGAGGAACCTAACAATGTTAACCGCCAGCAACCAGAAGGGTTGTCGACTAGGTGGTGGCGGCGGCAGTGATGTTGTGCGTAGTCGCCCAGTCATTCAGAACCAAAAGGGGTGTCGAAACTCCGACACAGTCCAGTACACTTGAGGCGATTGGGTTAAAAAGCTAGTGCCGAGTTCGCATTGCATTGAAAGGGAGGCTTCTTCTTTACAATGGGAGCACCCTCCCGCACTTTGGCGCACGTGCGGATCATTTGCTTCATCCTTCTCCTCCTCTTTTTCCTCACCCCTTTAGTTTCCATGGTGACAGTTGGAGGATCGAAAGGGGGAACTATACGTTGGTTACAAGTGACGAAAAGATTTAATTAACACCTCGCAAAAATGGTGATGAAAAAAACGAACTGAAAGGATAAAAAGAAAAAAGCGTTTAAATTGATTTATTTCTGTCCTATTAACTCTTGGAAAAGTTCATCCTTCTTTAGAGTTTATTTTTTTAACAATGAAAGGATTGGTCAGAACAATAGGAAGCGAAAAGGGAAATAATTTTAATATAAAAAAAAAGCTCCAAGCAAAGTGTTTTCGAGGCTGAAGCTACGATTGAAGATTTTGAAGATAAAAAAAATGTGAAAAAAATTATGCGTATAGGATATATAGATGGAATTGAATGTATTTCTAGAAATGCATTTAGATATTTTTTGCTACAAGATAGGTTCTCTCTTAACGCAAAAAAGGAAAACAAAAATTGACAATAGCGGAAACAAAAGCAATAAAAAAAGTAGCAACGCTCCAAAAATAAGAAACAAATTTTTCTCCGTTAGTTTTTTTTTAGTACGATATAGACAAATTCAGGCTCTGTGACGTCCCTTCTGAAGAGTGTTATTTAAAGAGATCTTAAATCGCAAAATGTAACGGAATGTGAGACACAGTCAACTGAACAATGATGAGACGCGAGAACAGGAATATTAAAGTGCGAGTTTCAAAACACGTGACAATGGATCAATAAAAAGAGTAGTGTTAGTTTTGTACGTGTTCATTCGGTTTTGTTTAGAAACACTCTATCTTCCTTTCATCACTTGAGGAGTAATGAAACGCAGTGTTTTTTTTCTCATCTTTTGAAATGTAAAGAAATTCTCAAGTAGTATAAAAAACACAAAGTATGTCGTCTCTTACAAACCTGTCAACAAGTATGCACGCTTCAGGTCACCTGTGAAGCGTAAGATTCTCCTTCAGTTTTATTAAAAAGAAAAATAGTATTGTGTTGTTTTATTTACATTCTTTACTTTATTATTAAAATTGAATAATTTTCTGCACGTGGAAAAAATTCTGTTAAAGAGAGTATTTGCACAGTTTTCTTTACAATTATTGCTGTTTTTGGTTAGGTTGTTTTTACATCTGAGCTGCAGATTTGGGCATTAGTGGTTAGTAATTACCCAAGGGAAAGGAGATTGTAACCCCCCCCCCCTTTTTTTTATGACTAAGTGACGTAGATTTTCTAAGCAATTTTCCGAATATCAGAGAATGACGACGAAAAACTTCCTCATTAGACTCAACATCCCCTCGTAAGGTTTTGAGACGTGTTGGTTTTTTTAAAACTCCGAGAGGCACTTTCGCACACAATGGGTTGGGTTGTTTTACCTCTGAGCGGCACTTTTTTTGCACACCATGGGCTAAATGGCCAGGTCACATGGACCCCGAAGGCTCAGAGAAGGTTGGGGGAGGGGACCCACTGGAACAGCTGTTGGGAGACAGATGGTAGCCTCCCGTCAAGGTCATCCAGCGTGTTCTTTAACGTGCACAGGGTATGGCTCTCCCGCACACGGCGCAATGGCGTAACGTCCCATCCGACGGACGGCGGCCTTTCCAAACCCATCGGTGTCCCCTACTGACCGTGGGAGGGCGGGGAATTTTGCACAGATAAATCTCAACGCTGACCCAGCTGGGACTCGAACCTGGGAACTACAGATTACGAGCCTGGCGCGCTACCGACTGAGCCGCCCCTGGCACACAATGGACTAAATATCCTGGTCATAAGGACCTCACAGCTTAGTGGAGGTTGGGGAAGAGATCCCACTGGACAGCTGTTATGATACAGATGGAAGCCTCCCGTCAAGGCCATTCCAGGGTGTCCTTTAACGTGCACAATGTATTGCTTTTCTGCACGTGGGTCACGGCTTAAGACCCCATCCGACGGACGGCGATCTTTCCAAGCCCATCGGTGTTCCCTTTCTGGCCGAGGACAGGTGAGGATTTAACGGAGATAAAAACGAGTCTAGTACACTCTCGACCGAGACAACCGTCTCCCCTAGTTGTTATTCCGTTGCAAGAAATCAAAGGATTTCAAAGCTAGGTATGTAAAGAGAATCACCAGCACAACTGTTAATCGGAAGTTTGGAGCCTCCTGTAAAAACCATCCAGCGTGTTTCTTAGTGCATTCTGGATAGGGTTCGGCTCAGTAGGGTTGTTGTTTGTTTTACCTCTGAGCGGCACTTTTTTGCACACCATGGGCTAAATGGCCAGGTCACATGGACCCCGAAGGCTCAGAGAAGGTTGGGGGAGGGGACCCACTGGAACAACTGTTGGGAGACAGATGGTAGCCTCCCGTCAAGGCCATCCAGCGTGTTCTTTAACGTGCACAGGATATGGCTCTCCCGCAAACGGGGCCACGGTTTAACGTCCCATCCGACGGACGGCGGCCTTTCCAAGCCCATCGGTGTCCCCTACTGACCGTGGGCAGAGCGGGGAATTTTTGCGGAGATAAATCTCAACGCTGACCCAGCTGGGACTCGAACCTGGGAACTACAGATTACGAGCCTGGCGCGCCATCGACTGAGCCACCCCCGCCCCTATAACATGGAAGCAGATGGTCATAATCCAGCGAGCAGTGAGTGTAATATGATGCTTCTAATGCATTGTGATCATGATATTTAACTACTCTGCATGATGAAGATGCTGAATGTGGGCAACCATCATCAAACTATAAATTAATAAGGAGTTTCTTGTAAGGTGAGCTTGCTCTAATTACTAATGCCATTATTATCTTGCATTCAGTGATTAACAAAAATTTATTTGCTCAAGCAGTCATTATTATCTATTGCTGTGATGGATTACTGACCACACTGGATGAAATGGGAGATAAATAACCTCCATAGTATAGGATGACTTTCACTGTTAGGGAGAAACAGAAGATGCTGAGAGAGCATCCTATCATCTCCGCATCTCTGCGGGATGCGTTAGAGCGAGGCTGTATCGCCCGTGCAGTACAAATAGGGTTATCATATGAGTTCGCGCACTGACCTTACACGTGGAGACGGCAATTTGTAGCGTGGCAGCCACGTGCCCTGATAAAACTGTGACATGTGTCCTGGCTCGTGGGACATTTACGGCTATTAGTGATCGCTGGAATGGAAGTAATGGCTCCATAACGAAATGTGGGAGTTAGGCCTAGATGGTGGGTGTATTTTTTTTATTCTTTCCTACTTTGGTTAAGGGAAAAGTCAAAGCGTTATTAAATGTTAAGAAAGGAACTGAATGAAAAAAAATAGGGAGTCACCCGTCTGTTCATGATTCATGTCTATAGTTTGATTTATGTTCGTTCAGTATGGCTCACTGATTAATTTTTCCACAAAGAACTTTTTTTTTTCAGTTATATGTTGCATGATGTGGTTCCCGTTAGACTTCTTATTAAAAAAAAATCATTTTAAAACACTGTCCTAAAAATATTAGAGAATTTCCATGTTACGTCAGTGAGAGTCTGACTTCGACGCTATGTAATGTCAAAAATATGCATTTAGATTAAAGATCTTAATCAAACCTATTGAAATCACGATTTTCAACAATATTTCGTCAGAATTGAAAGAGTTATGGAAGCTAGAGTATTTCATAACGGTAGTGCGTCATAAGAATTTACCCCATAAAGCAAAATTTAATAAGTACTGCTTCAAACCATTAAACAAAACATTTTTGAAGTCTGTGTTGTCGGATTGTTTTACCTCTGAGCGGCACTTTTTTCCACACCATGGGCTAAATGGCCAGGTCACAAGGACCCCGAAGGCTCAGAGAAGGTTGGGGGAGGGGACCCACTGGAATAGCTGTTGGGAGACAGATGGTAACCTCCCGTCAAGGCCATCCAGCGTCTTCTTTAAGGTGCACAGGGTATGGCTCTCTCCCGCACACTGGGCCACGGCTTAACGTCCCATCCGACGGACGGCGACCTTTCCAAGCCCATCGGTGTCCCCCTACTGACCGTGGGCAGGACGGGGAGATTTGCGGAGATAAATCTCAAGGCTGACCCAGCTCAACTCGAACCTGGGAACTACAGATTACGAGTGAGCCTGGCGCGCTACCGACTGAGCCACCCCCGCCCCAGAAGTCTGTGTAGTGATTATTTCATTAGCATAATATTATGAATATTTTTTATGAAACATCCCCTTTGCACCATAAAATTCCGAACAAACGCAACCAACGAAACAAATTTTTATAAAATAAATAATTTATTGTTCAATAGCCGAGCTTACCTAGCTCTTTAAATATTGAATGAATATTATTGAAAATCGAGATTTAAATAGATTTGATTACAATCTTTACTTTATCTTCAGTCATATTTTTCCATTAAATCAATAATTTAGAAGTTATAGAGCTTCTAAGTTAAATTCACATTCACATATCATGAAAATTGTCTAATATTTTGTTTTGGTAGTATATAATATGAAGCAAAATGATAACGTAGAGTGATATTTAATAAATGATAGTATACGATTTTAAAACGAGAGTGAGCATTGCTCATTTTTCCTCTGATTCTCAGTAGTTTCATCAACCGAGTTCTACCGGAAAATGTAATTTTCAAATGCTTCTTTATTTGTTCGCAGTTTATCATCCATTTCTTGCATTGCTCACATGTTCTTGCTCCAAAGAAGCATTTTTATTAAAAACTTTTGAAAATATTGAACAAGAAGATCTAGCTTAATGCAAGTAAAATATGAATGGTCGTTTTCTTTTCTGTGAGTAAATCATTTTAAGTCGGGGCGGGGGTGGCTCAGTCGGTAGCGCGCCAGGCTCGTAATCTGTAGTTCCCAGATTCGAGTCCCAGCTGGGTCAGCGTTGAGATTTATCTCCGCAAAATTCCCCGCCCTGCCCACGGTCAGTAGGGGACACCGATGGGCTTGGAAAGGCCGCCGTCCGTCGGATGGGACGTTAAGCCGTTTCCCTGTGTGCGGGAGAGCCATACCCTGTGCACGTTAAAGAACACGCTGGATGGCCTTGGCGGGAGGCTACCATCTGTCTCCCAACAGCTGTTCCAGTGGGTCCCCTCCCCCAACCTTCTCTGAGCCTTCGGGGTCCATGTGACCTGGCCATTTAGCTCATGGTGTGCAAAAAAGTGCCGCTCAGAGGTAAAACAATCTAGAACCCACTGTGCCAGACTCTCATTTATGCTACTACTTTGAAGCACTTTAAAAAAAAGGGTCTTGTACAGTACATCATTATAATCATACGGAGGATCCCCCCCCCCATCGCAGCGTTTATGTGCAGGTTGTTCTTCCATGTGACGTCGGATAATCTGGATGTTGGTGGCTCGAGGAGAAGCTCGCAAGTTCGAAAAGGACTGATGGAGGAAAGGAAGTGTTGGGTTGCAGCAACTGTAGCTCGGGGGTGAGAAGACTATTTGTAAAGGATGGTGGAATACGGTCACACACTTTCCCTGTTTTTCAATACAAGGATAGTCCGAGATTTTCAATTCCGGACTGAAATATTACGCCGCTGGAAATGCTTTTTTTTTTCTCTTTTTCATGGGAGGAGATAATATTTGTGTCGGTTTTGCAAGCACTTTTATATGTTTGGAAAATATGGGAAAATATTTTTTTCCGTTTTCTCTTTCCTTGATAGGAGGATGCGAGATGTCCGATTCTTTTGTGTTTTTTGACATTTGGAACTTGGAGCTTTTTTCTTGCGAAATAACTCTTAAAACGTTGAATTGATAGTTTTAACTTTTGATGAATACGTTTTTAATGCAGTAAACGATGATATTAATCAGAAATCAACAACATAAAAGAAGCTTCTATTAGAATAATGTAATTCAGGATTAAAAATATCAATGAAAATTATCTTAATCTAACTACGAAGATAAGTAAGAAAATAAGATCCCTTTTTAATTCCTTCGAAAGTCGACGGTTGGGTTGGTTAACTTCTAAGCGACACTTTTTCCCACACGATAGGCGAAATGGCTGGGTTGGGTTGAGTTGTTTTACCTCTGAGCGGCACTTTTTTGCACACCATGGGTTAAATGGCCAGGTCACAAGGACTCCGAATGCTCAGAGAATTTGGGTTGAGTTGTTTTACCTCTGAGCGGCACTTTTTTGCACACCATGGGTTAAATGGCCAGGTTACAAGGACTCTGAATGCTCAGAGAATTTGGGTTGAGTTGTTTTACCTCTGAGTGGCACTTTTTTGCACACCATGGGTTAAATGGCCAGGTTACAAGGACTCCGAATGCTCAGAGAATTTGGGTTGAGTTGTTTTACCTCTGAGCGGCACTTTTTTGCACACTATGGGTTAAATGGCCAGGTTACAAGGACTCCGAATGCTCAGAGAATTTGGGTTGAGTTGTTTTACCTCTGAGCGGCACTTTTTTGCACACCATGGGTTAAATGGCCAGGTCACAAGAACTCCGAATGCTCAGAGAATTTGGGTTGAGTTGTTTTACCTCTGAGAGGCACTTTTTTGCACACTATGGGTTAAATGGCCAGGTTACAAGGACTCCGAATGCTCAGTTGGGTTGGGTTGTTTTACCTCTGAGCGGCACTTTTTTGCACACCATGGGCTAAATGGCCAGATCACATGGACCCCGAAGGCTCAGAGAAGGTTGGGGGAGGGAACCCACGGGAACAGCTGTTGGGAGACAGATTGTAGCCTCCCGTCAAGGCCATCCAGCGTGTTCTTTAACGTGCACAGGGTATGGCTCTCCCACACAAGGGGCCACGGCTTAACGTCCCATCCGACGGACGGCGGCCTTTCCAAGGCCATCGGTGTCCCCTACTGACCGTGGGCAGGGCGGGGAATTTTGCGGAGATAAATCTCAACGCTGACCCAGCTGGGACTCGAACCTGGGAACTACAGATTACGAGCCTGGCGCGCTACCGACTGAGCCACCCCCGTCCCTATCTGCGCCGGACAGAGCCACAAGTTCTGAATGGATTTCCACCGGTTGGATCTTTTTGTATCTGCAGGAAACGAATCACTGCTCTGATCCTCAGTCCCGTATACACGTGGGCAGTATCTTCGCCAGGTCCATCCCGACTCTTCACCTCACAACACGAGTGTGTAACAGTGATGAGTGCTGCCTCTTAATGACACTATTTGTTACTAATATATATGGAGATGCAGAGCCCCTGATGTTTGTTAGAATACATTCCTTATATACACTGAAATGCCAGTTTATCAGGTACAGT
Source organism: Ryuthela nishihirai (assembly GCA_038380435.1). Taxonomy (NCBI): domain Eukaryota; kingdom Metazoa; phylum Arthropoda; class Arachnida; order Araneae; family Heptathelidae; genus Ryuthela; species Ryuthela nishihirai. The sequence continues at coordinate 17,660,761 of JAWZYU010000029.1, read as the reverse complement.
CGCTCAAAAAAGTATCCGAACACTATGGTTGATAACAGAATTCAGAAAAAAATATCTGGCAACGATTTTTTTAGAAATTAGTGATCTGGCAACCTTCGTGTCACGTGGTACGAAGGTTGTCAGATCACTAATTTCTAAAAAAATCTTTGCCAGATTTTTTTTTTGAATTTTGTGATCAACCATAGTGTTCGGATACTTTTTTGAGCGACTGTACTCCACTCCTCGTGACTTAGGTGGCTCATTCCAACACGTAATATGTCACGTGATGCGTATGTGCGGTATACAGCAATCATCAAACTGGCCAGCAACAATGCACAATTTATTGAATAATGTTTAAGAAATAATTTATATACGTAAATAAAGTCCTTTAATCTGGTAATTAATTTTTTAGACTGTTGTCGTTCAACGAATCTGGTTCGAATCGCAGTTGAAGCCTTCTTTCATATTCATATTATCGTTTCCCAAAATCAGCTATCCCACTCGAGTTAATACTCCTCTGTGGGAAAAACAACACTACATATTAATAGATTAAGTGACAGCGTTTGGAAAATGAAAATCTTACCTTGTAAGCAGAGTCGTCCTGAGTTTTAAAAATGTTATGTTTAACACAGATGATTATTAAAGACATTTCAGTAGTTTTTACCCAAGAAACTCTTGAATAATCCAATTCCTTAAAGAATGTTCTTTAATATTATTCATAAGTTTAAGTTCTTTTTGGCCTTGCCATTGTATGCACAAAAGTACAATGGCTCAAAAAAGTATCCGAACTCTATGGTAGATTACAGAATTAAAAAAAAATAAAAAAATATCTGGGAACGATTTTTTTTTAGAATTAGTGATCTGGCAACCTTCGTGTCACGTGACATCACTAATTTCTTAAAAAAAAATCTTTGCCAGATATTTTTTCTGAATTCTGTGATCAACCATATTGTTCGGATACTTCTTTGAGCGACTGTACCACTCAGATATGGGGGCGGGGGTGGCTCAGTTGGTAGCGCGCCAGGCTCGTAATCTGTAGTTCCCAGGTTCGAGTCCCAGCTGGGTCAGCGTTGAGATTTATATCCGCAAAATTCCCCGCCCTGCCCACGGTCAGTAGGGGACACCGATGGGCTTGGAAAGGCCGCCGTCCTTCGAATGGGACGTTAAAACCGTGGCCCGTGTGCGGGAGAGCCATACCTTGTGCACGTTAAAGAACACGCTGGATGGACTTGACGGGAGGCTACTACCTGTCTCCCAACAGCTGTTCCAGTGTGTCCCCTCCCCCAACCTTCTCTGAGCCTTCGGGGTCCATATAACCTGGCCATTTAGCCCATGGTGTGCAAAAAAGTGCCGCTCAGAGGTAAAACAACCCAACCCAACCACTCAGATATAACCCAACCAGCCTTTCTAGATTCTTCCCCTGTTATTATAATTGCTGACTCGTACTCCCATTCAGGAAACTAAAAGATCTCCATCCTAAGTCTACAACTATGATTAAAGAGAGATTTAATTACAATCTTTATATTGCTTCGTTGCAATGCTTTCTGGGTCTCGCTCCTGCATCAGCCTCTCGCAATCATTTAGCATCATAAGCGTGTAACGGAATGAATCCATTATAATCTACTTAATTCCCGCCTCTGTTGTTTTTCCCGTGCTAAACACAGTTTCCGAGCGCGCTGCAGCTTAAAGAGGGGTGTGACCAAGACTAGGGTAATATGCGGTTTGAGTAACAACCGACCAGCTCCGCTGCACCGTCTGCCTGAGAGCCATTTCTTAAAACCCCCTAAGTGGAGTGTGGTTTACAATCGTTTAATGAGGTCGTTTAGCGGAGTGTAGTAACACCGTCCATTAAAGGCAGCGAGCACGGCAGAAACTATATCAAATGATGTAGGCCGTTATCAGACCCGTGACCGGACATACGTATGAAGGGTAAAACGGGAGAGGCTTCCGGCTGCAGGAAGCGAAATTTTATGAGAATAATTCAAAAGTTGCGTTGCGATAGCCTCGAAGATGGGAAAAGGCTTTTGCCCCCTTTTGTTACGATAGGCAGACACACAGATGCTTCCTCATTAATAAGGAACGTATAATGGCAGTAGCATGATGGAAATTATTTTTGGAACTTTAATGGGAAACGACTATAATAATTTCGAGGTGCTTGCTGTTGTTGAAGTTTAGAGTATTTATTATCTAGTTTAACAAGACAGGTAATTTAAATGGGTTCTTCAGTTATTATGATACTATAAAAGGTTCAGTTTCAGAAAATAAAAATAGTTTATGTGAAGACACTTTTGGGTTGGGTTGTTTTACCTCTGAGCGGCACTTTTTTGCACACTATGGGCTAAATGGCCAGGTTACAAGGACTCCGAAGGCTCAGAGAAGGTTGGGGGAGGGGACCCACTGGAACAGCTGTTGGGAGACAGATGGTAGCCTCCCGTCAAGGCCATCCAGCGTGTTCTTTAGCGTGCACAGGGCCACGGCTTAACGTCCCATCCGACGGACGGCGGCCTTTTCAAGCCCATCGGTGCCCCCTACTGACCGTGGGCAGGGCGGGGAATTTTGCGGAGATAAATCTCAACGCTGACCCAGCTGGGACTCGAACCTGCGAACTACAGATTACGAGCCTGGCGTGCTACCGACTGAGCCACCCCCGCCCCCATGTGAAGAGACGGTTTGCATCAAAATGAACTGCAATGTCGTTCATGTGTATCTTTTAAAATGTTTTTTGCTAAAAATGCAATAGAATAAACTTCTCACATTCGCGGGATTAACATACACTGAATAGTCAAAACATTATGACCACCTGCTTAATATGATGTTGGTTCTGCACGTACTGCCAAAACAGATCTTACCCAGCGAGGGATGGATGCTACAAGATTTCTAAAGGTGTCTTGTGCTATCTAGTAACAATACGTTACCAGCAGATCCTTTAACTCTTGTAAGTTACGTGGTCGAGCCGCAGCAGATCGGATATGCTGTTTCAACACAAACCACAAATGATTGATTGGATTGATGTCTGGGGAATTTGGAAGGCCAGGGCAATGCCTGGAAGTCTTCCTCATGTTCCGTGAATCATTCTCGAACAATCCGGGTAGTGTGGCAGGGCGCATTATCATGCTGAAAGAAGGCACTACTAGAGGGATACACCGTTGCGATGAAAGGATGTACCTGATCTGCAATTATGTTTAGACAGGTGGTAGATGTCTCAGTTTCCTGTACATGAATGATTGGACCCATGGTTTCCCAGCAGAACATTGTCCAAAGCATTACACTTCCTACACGGACTACTTTTCGTCCCACGGTGCATCCTGGTGCTAACACTTCCCCAGGTAAACGACGCACACGTACCTTGCCATCCACATGGTGCAACAGGAAGCGAAATTTATCGGACCAGATGACCTTCTTCCAATCATTCAAGGTCCAGACCGATGTTAGCATGGGCACTTGGAGCGGCCTGTGGCTACACAGCCCCATTTTCAGCAGAGTTCGATGTACTGTGTGTTGTGACACATTACTTCTGTCACCAGCATTCAAATTACGGACGAGTTGTGCCACAGTATACCCTTCTGTTGGGTCTTACCATATGGGATAGTCTTTGCTCACCTCTAGCATCGATGAGCCGTGATCGGCCCACACTTTGCCGGCGGTTCGTGGTTTCTCCCTCCTCCGACCACTTTTTGAAGTTACTAACCACGGCTGACCATAAGCACCCCACAAGCCTTGATGTCTCGGAAATGTTCTGACCCAGTCGTCTGGACATTGCAATTTGGCCTTTGTCAAACTCACTTAGGTTCGCTGCCTTTCCCATCTGAAGAACAAGAATAACACTGATTAACAGAGCTTAGTGTCAGGTGTTATTTATACCGTTTTATGACCTTCACGTGCGCCGTCGTTTACCTACAGTTGCTTCCATTTGCATAAAGACGCGCTGGTCATAATGTTTTGGCTCTTCGGTGTATTCCCGATATAATTTGATGCTTTTTCAAAGTCGTAAATTCGCGATATTAAATTATTTAAATAAAAATGATGAAATAAAACTAAAGTGATGAAAATTGGTCGGGCAGACTAAGGTTCAATAAATTCGAATAGTTCCACAAAGAGCACGTGTCTCATTTTAATTATCTTAGGAGCTATGTAAGATACTGGTGATGTGCGGCATGAGATTAACAGACGAATAGGAATTGCGGCTAAGACTTTTAACGATCTATGGAGACTGGGGAGAAATCGGTGTATACACCTAACGACTAAAATTAGACCGTATAATTGTTTGGTTCTTTCTAGACTTAGTTATGGTAGTGAAACTTGGACCCTTTGTAAACAAGGTTGGGTTGTTTTACCTCTGAGCAGCACTTTTTTGCACACCATGGGCTAAATGGCCAGGTCACATGGACCCCGAAGGCTCAGAGAAGGTTGGGGGAGGGGACCCACTGGAACAGCTGTTGGGAGACAGATGGTAGCCTCCCGTCAAGGCCATCCAGCATGTTCTTTAACGTGCACAGGGAATGGCTCTCCCGCACACGGGGCCACGGCTTAACGTCCCATCCGACGGACGGCGGTCTTTCCAAGCCCATCGGTGTCCCCTACTGACCGTGGGCAGGGCGGGGAATTTTGCGGAGATAAATCTCACCGCTGACCCAACTGGGACTCGAACCCGGGAACTACATATTACGAGCCTGGCGCGCTACCGACTGAGCCACCCCCGCCCCTTTTGTAAACAAGATAACAGGGAATTTGATGTTTTTGATTCCATATGCTTGCACAGTATCTTGGCATTTGGTGGTTCAACTTTGTATGCAATGATGAGTTTAAGCACAAGAGTTAGCAGCCTCCTTTGAGCAGCACATTGTCAGAGTAATATACATGGCCAAAGCAACTCCGTTGGTTTGGCCATGTTACCCGTATGCATAACTATAGATGAACGAATAGAGTTATGAACAGTGTGCCCAAAGGTCTCAGAAAGAGGTGGAGACTTAGGATGTGATGGACAGATAGATAATGTCAAACAGGACCTTGCTAGAATTGATGTGCAGTGGCCAGATGCAGCAGATGTAGCTCAGGACAGATATGCTTGGAGAACTAAATTTCACAATCTGGTTGCACCTCCGTAGCCCATGGCTGCTTTAGTATGATAATGATGATGCTGATAGGAAACGGATTTTGGGCAATCGAAAGAGCATGACTCTAGCACCCCTGCTGACGAATACAGGTAGTAAACTGTAATATGTGTGTGAACTATGGAAAATAATGAAACAAAGTGAATGCAAAGTTGTAAAGCAGTATTGAAATAGTGAGTAACTACATATTGTATGCATTGTATAATAACTTTCACTTTCAAACGAAGAGTGGTATCTACATCCTGGTGCAGGGGTCTCAAACGCGAAGTCGGAGGGGAAACCTGCAAGCAATACAAACAATGGGTCAGAATTCTGTCTTATTACCTTGGCGCCACTTCGATGATCTTATAGGAACATGGAGAATAAGATCGCGTTCAGCTGAAGATGATATCAATACAAATGAAATTTGCTTTTTTGTATATTAAAAGTATCAAACATTTAAATAATAAATCAACAATTCAAGTAATTATGTTTTGTTTATGCCGCCCGTCATTTATCGAAAGAGCAACTGATTTAGCTCCTCATATATTATTATCATCATCATCCTCAAGCAGCCAAGGGCTACGGAGGTCCAACCAGACCGTGCAATTTAGTTCTCCAAGCAAGTCTATTCTGAGCTACATCTACTGCATCTGGCCACTGCACACCAATTCTAACAAGGTCCTGTTTGACATTGTCTGCCCACCGCGTCCTAGGTCTCCCCTTCTTTCTGAGGCCTTTAGGCACACTGTTCATAACCCTATTCGCCAATCTATAATTATCCATAAGGGCAACATGGCCAAACCAGCGGAGTCTCTCTCTGCAAAATATGCTGCTTAAAGGAGGTTGCAAACTCCTTTACCTAACCTCATCATTAGTTACAAAGTTAAACCACCTAATACCCAAGATACTGCGTAAGCATCTAGAATCAAAAGTATCTTGTTTCCTGTTATCTTGTTTACACAACGTCCAAGTTTCACTACCATAACTAACCCTAGAAAGAACCAAACTATTATACAGTCTAATTTTAGTCTTTAGGTGTATACGCCTATTTCTCCACACTCTCCATAGATTCTTAAAAGTCCCGGCAGCAATCCCTATTCGTCTGTTAATCTCATGCCGCACATCACCATTATCTGTTACATAGCTCCCAAGATAATTAAACTGTGACACCTGCTCAAGACTGCAACCATTCAGATTAAATGAATCACAGCCTGCCTGACCAATTTTCATCACTTTAGATTTCTCTCTGTTTATAACCAAACCTACTCTACTACCAGTCTGATCAACAGCGCGAATGAAAGAGTTCATCTCATCAACATCATTTGACAAAAGGGCTAAATCATCAGCATAATCTAAATCAGAAATTTTTGCATCTCCAGGCCATTTTTAGGCTTGCAGTGAATTTCTCATAATATAATCAATAACCAAACTAAAGGGAAAAGGAGACAAAATGCACCCTTGTTGAACACCAGAAGCAATGCTAAACCAATTGCTGCAAGCCTTACAAACTCTCACACATGACTCAGTGTTATTATAGAAAGCTTTCATTATTTTAACTAACTTGTCTGGTATACCATATGATTTCACAATCAACCACAAATTATGACGATCCTGTTTGTGGACATCCAACCACAAATTAAGCCTTTTTGAAATCAACCAAGCTAGCAACCAAAGATTTCTGAAACTCTAAACATTTCTCAAGAATCTCCTAAGTGAAAATATCTGATCCACACATCCCCTACCACTTCTGAATCCACATTGCTCATCAGGCAATTGACTGTCAACCAGATTCTTAATTCTATTAAGCACAATCATGGAAAGAACTTTACCTGGAACAGAGAGTAGGCTGATACCCCTATAGTTATCACAAGAACTGCGATCACCTTTTTTGAAAATAAGGATAACAATAGCTCTGGTAAAATCCTTAGGAACCATGCCTTTATCATAAAAGATATTCAGAATTTCAGTCATTCAAGTGGTAACCGAAACATTCTCAGCTCTAAGCATTTCAGTAGTAATTTCATCTACCCCTGGGGATTTATGAAGTTTAAGTTTAGAAACAGCCAAAATAACTTCAGATTGTGTTATAGGGCCAACACTAAAGCTGCCAATGCATCTATCATCATTACAAACAATGGGAATAGAACTAACCACATTGTTTAGAGTATCACTGAAATGCTCAGCCCACCTAGCCGTGACAGAATCCTCACCTTCTATAACCTTACCTTGTTTATCCTTCAATCCCTGTATACCTATCCGTTTTCTACCACACAAAACATAAATTATCTGGTACAGCTCTCTGCTGTTGTGCTGTCTAACTGCTTCCTCGGCTTTGTTAGCCAAGCCATCAAGCCAAAGATTCTTATCAGCAGCTAACTGATCATTTACACGTTTATTAAGTTCTCTATAATGCTTTCTATTAGGACTAGTAGGGTATTGATTAAGGACATTCCTGCAGTTCTTTCTTTCTGAAATAAGCTCAAGTGCCTTATCACTCAGATAATTCTGTCTCTTCTGCTCCTTTTTTCCTAAAAGAGTACTGTTAGTTTCCAAAAAAGCCTGTTTAAAACGGTTCCATTCTTCCTCAACTTCAGTAGTAAGCATACCATGATTGTCATAATGACTAAGTAACCTATCATGGTAAGCTTTGGCTATAACTGGGTCTTTCAGAGCTTCAGTATTAGAAGCAAATTTTTTAACCCTAGCACAACACTTTTTAAGTTTGAGTTGCAACACACTTTTAACAAGGTAATGGTCAGATCCAATTTCAGCTCCCCTATATGCCCTGGTATTCCTAACAGAACTAGCCCATTTGCTGTTAATTAATATGTAATCAATCATATTCTTATGCAGCCCATCAGTTGAAACCCACGTGTACTTATGTATGTCGCGGTGTTTGTAATAAGTGTTAGTTATTCTGAATCCATTGAGATTATTTACCTGTAGGAGACGTTGCCCATTGCAGCTACCAATATCAAAAGGGCCTATTACTCCTCCCCAAAGGTCAGAGTCAGTACCAACTTTGGCATTGAAGTCACCAAGAACAAGGGTAATATCTCCTTTCTTGACGGAATTCAAAATATCGTGAAGTTGTCCGTAAAACCTCTCCTTCTCATCCTCGTCGGCATCCTCAGTGGGGGCATAACAGCAGATAACATTCAAGGCTTTAACGCTTGTCGGAAATTTTGCTGTAAGAAACCTTTCATTAATGCACTCATATCCTAGAAGAGCATCGCTAGCGTGTCTGCTGAGAAGCAGACCCACGCCTTGGTGATGCTTATTGTCGTCCCTCCCTGAAAAGAGAAATTTAAGATTATTTTTAAGAATCTGACCTTTATCTGTCCATCTGGTCTCTTGCAAGCCGAGAATATCTAAATTATAACGGTGGAATTCTTGTGTGAGGACATCAAGAGAAAAAGCTCTGTGCAGAGTCCTCACATTCCAACTACCTATGGAGAGAAAATGGTTAGTGGGATGGTTAAAGAAAGTATGTTTATTGAGAGAGGGAATGCCGACAATATCAAACAGCCCCCTAATCGCAGACATGGGGCAAAGACCCGTTCTCCCACCACTAAAGGCTGATGCCATCTACACTGGAAAACTTCCTCCAATGTAGAATTTGACGATGCCAATAGAAGCAAAGAGTTCAGGTGCCTGCGATGACTTCTGCTGAGGATTATCCACCAGCTGATAAACATATCCTGTGAATCTATTCACTTGGGGCTGTCAACCCACAAACAAACAGAAAACACAGCGGAAGATTTTCCCTCCCCAGAAGCCCACCAGTGCAGCAAAATCAGGATCCATAACCAAGCTCAGAGCCATAATTCCGTTCAGGTTGGTACATATGGTCAGCACCAGGACCCTGTGTGGTTGACCACTCCTCAGCAGGGTAGAAAAAAAGGGAAAAGTAACCATAGTTGTCCAGATTAGTAGGCCACACTAATCTGGCAGCCCTCCCCTTCCGTTCACTTCCACAAGAGAGTATCTCTTTTGAAAGGTACTAACGGTCTGCACCACGAGAAGGCGGGGTTGGACATTAGGTGCTAGGCCTGGCCGGTTCTATGCATCATCACAGGGGATTGGTGCATAGCTCTCCTTCCAGTGACTACCTAGTTTAATTTACGCAAACAATATGAGTACACATACATAAAATAACACGCTTAGAGTGTGAAGGGCAATTGATTTTGCTCTTCACATATATATTGAGAAGCAATTGATTCGGTCCCTCGTATAATCTGGTTGTTTTACTCTGAGCTGCACTTTTTTTTGAACACAATGGGCTAAGTGGTCAGGTCATATGGTTGGGGGAGGAAATGCATTGGACAGTTGTTAATAGACAAATAAGACCTCCCTCAAGGCTATCCAGCGGTTATGTCTCTTGCGCACACGGGACCATGGCCTTGCCAAGCCCATCGGTGTCCCCTATTGGCCGGGGGCAGGGCGGGGAGTTTTGCGGAGATAAATCTCAAAGGTGGGCCAGGAGGGACTCGAACCAGGGAACTTTTAAGAGACCGGCGGCTACCGACTGACCCATTCCTGAACCAATCATATAACGAAAAGCATTTGATTTGGCCTCTAATATACTGAGAAGGAATATATTTGGCCCATCATATTAAGAAACAATTTATTTGACCCCTCCTATATTGAGAAGCAATTTATTTTGGCTCATCCCATATTGAGAAGCAATTTATTTGGCCTCTCCTACATTGAGAAGCAATTGATTTGTACACTCATATATACTGAGATGCCAGTTTATTAGGTACACCTACCTAATACAATATGCACCTCCTTTGGCCTTCAGAACAGCCCGAATTCGTCGGGCATGGAACTTAGAAGATGCTGTATGCAATGTGTAGGAAGGTACCATGAGGAAATGATCGTGAAGCGCAGTTGCTGCAAATTCGGCGGCGGAACAGTTTCACTGCGAACAGCTCTTACCACCTCATCCCAAAGATGCTCGATAGTGTTCAAATCTGGGAACTGTGCAGGCCAATGAATCAAGGAAAATTCGTCGGCATGTTCCTTCGTGTACGTACACGAAGGTTGCCAGATCACTAATTTCTAAAAAAAAAAAAAATCGTTGCCAGATAATTTTCTGAATTCCATATTCTTATCAACCATAATGTTGAGATATTTTTTTGAGCGACTGTACACTGAATATTCACCATTCTTCCGAAAGAAAAAGTACTAACTGCAGTACCTTTTTTAAAACTCTATCTCCTTCTTCAAATCAACTGTCAACTCAAATTACCTACGAGAATAATTTTTTCCTCTTTAGTGAAAAGAATCTTGGTATCAAGCAGACCATCCCCGTCACGACTCTGAAATCGAGTTTCGTTTTATACGCCCATAAAAATGGAGAAGCAAGAACTTATTTAATCAAGTGAAAATTGGGAAAGGAGGAGGAAAACGGGGGAAAAAAAAGACATTTTAAAGTAGCTCCCGTGGTGGCCTCGTCGCGGCTGGCAAAAATAAATATGCACGAGTGCGTCTCGTTGTCGCCTCAACCGCGTGCCACTTTCACATAATCAATCGAGACACGTGCCTATTTCTCCGTATATAAATTCTGATCCACGGCGACCGTAACCGCAGATGTTGATCTCACTACGACGCGAGCGACGACTGCGGTGGGACGTTATCGGGGCGAGCAGCGAAGCCGTTCATCAAGGAGACAGCATCTGAGATCCGAAATTATGGCGGGAGAAGTTTCCAGAGAGGAGCTTGGGAGGAGAGAGAGATGCTCTCTCGTGCTCACACAGGATCGAAATTCTATTCCAACTGTTGTGAGATCTCGTGTCGGTAATGAATAAATTATCCTTATTACTGGAAGCGTTCGCCGTTAGAAGTAGACGATCTGAATGATGGTTGGGAATCGTTAGTGATGCGGATGGTGACGCTCAGAGATTAGGACGAGCGGTGGGCAGTGGTATAGTGAGTGTGGAGACTATGAGGCTGCGCAGTTGACTTAAATCAATAATTTATCAGCTACCTGTCAACATATTGTTAATCTGTGGGAATGATCGAATCGTGCTAAAGGAATAGTCGCATAGTCTCCGCTGTTATGTCATGCTAAAAAATAAATAAAATACCCCCTCAAGCAGCTGCTTGACACAGAGGTCTGACAGGAGCCTGTCAGTTTATAACTAGAGGGAGAAAAATTATTTACTTGAAAATACTGGACGCAAATGTGGGTTAGGTTGGGTTGTTTTACCTCTGAGTGATACTTTTGTGCACTTAGAGGATATTATTATCTAAATGGTCAGGTCACAAGGACCCTGAGGGCTCAGAGAAATTTGGAGAAGGGAACCTACTGAACAAATGTTAGGAGATAGGTGTCAGCAAACACATCAAGGCTACACAGCGTGTTCTTTAACGTGCACAGGATATGGCGGAGATAAGTCCCAACGTTGGCACAGTTGGGAATCGAACCTGAGACCTGTGGACACTACCTAAACGTACGACGAGACTGTCGCGCTACCGACTACTAGCCACCAAGCCCCTGCAAAAGTGGAAACAGTTCCACGTTATGTCAGTAGGACGGATTCAGGTCAGAAAAAGCTTCTCAAACTCTTTCATGAAAAAATGAGACAAGAAAAATTTAGATCAACAAAAAAATCTCAATTTTTTTTCGTATTTAAAGTGTTATGAAAAATTGGACAATAATAGAACATTCTACAAAAAGGGGAAAAAACATTGAATGCTGGAGAAAAATTATAAGTAATCATTACACTAACTGTGCGAAAACAATGCACTTACAATGCATGAGTACCTCTTAAATATTGTTGGAAATAGAAATTTGTATGGATTTGGTTGGGATTTTTTATCTTAAACTTTTTTATCGAAAGATGGAAGAAATGGAAGAAAGCGATTACTAAGCTTTGAACTCTTAATTTTTTTAATATATCGATTTTATTTTTGTTAGAAAGTTGGGTTATTTTACCTCTGAGCGAAACTATTTTTCACAAAATGGGCTAAATGACCATGTCACAAGGATCTCGATGAGTCAGAGAAAATGGGGATAAGGGGATCCAGTGGCCAGCTGTTGCACTGGGTAGCCTCCCGTCAAGGCCATCCAATGTATTCTTTAAGATGCACAAGGTATGTCTCTCCACCACACCGGGGCACGGCTTAATGTCCGCCATCCGATGGATGGCGGCCTTTCCAAGTCCATCGGTGTCCTCTACTGATCATGGATAGCGCGGGTAGTTTTGCGGAGATAAATATCAAGCTGTCCCAGCTGGGACTCGAATATGGAAACTGAAGATTACGAGCCAGGCGCACTACCGATTGAGCCACCCTCGCCTCTGTCAGCAGGCTCGAGTGTGATCTATCTCATAAGATCTCGAAGATTTTATCTCCGATTTTTCCATCAATGGATGTTGGGTTTCAGCATGAAATACTGAAACTTCACGCGACACGTACGATGTATAACTTGGCACCGTGGTTTCCATTTCATAATAATGATTTCATTTCGACAACAAGGCGTTTCTGCTACTCGACAATGTTGGCCTTACGTAACCCATCGCACGATAATATTGACACTGCTTAACAGAACGCGCGGAAATGGAGACATACGTAACAGATGGCGCCATAATAGATACATTAGGTAGCGTTGTTTGAGTTGTTTTACCTCTGAGCGGCACTTTTTGCACACCATGGGCTAAATGGCCAGGTCACATGGACCCCGAAGGCTTAGAGATGGTTGGGGGAGGGGACCCACTGGAACAGCTGTTGGGAGACAGATGGTAGCCTACCGTCAAGGCCATCCAGCGTGTTCTTTAACGTGCACAGGGTATGGCTCTCCCGCACGCGGGGCCACGGCTTAACGTCCCATCCGACGGACGGCGGCCTTTCCAAGCCCATCGGTGTCCCTTACTGACCGTGGGCAGGACGGGAAATTTTGCGGAGATAAATCTCAACGCTGACCCAACTGGGACTCGAACCTGGGAACTACAGATTACGCGCCTGGCGCGCTACCGACTGAGCCACCCCTGCCCCCATTAGGTAGCGAATCGGAGGAAAATGCTCCCATTGCGTTTACTTTCGTATAAAGGATTTTTTTTAACTGGTTTCCCCAAGAAAAGTAGCTTTCGATTTCACTTTTCTTCTGGGGACCCTTCTTTTCGTCAGTAAAAATTCAAACGTTTTTACAGAAAAATTAAATTTTCTTAAAGTTAGATAGATACTTATGAAATATCAGAATTCGCATTTAGCGAATGCATGAGAATGCAGGGTCAGTTAGGAATGGAAATCAGCTACGATTTTTTATTTTTCATAAAGAGAAATCCGACAACAGCATAAAAAACGACGCAGCAGTAAGCAATGACGACAAAGAAGGCAAAAACAACATTGACAACACAGAAGGCAAAAAAAATGACGCAAAAGAATATAAAAACAACAATGATAGCAACGTAGGGAAAAACAATAACAATGACAACAACGAAGGCAAAAACAACGATAATGACGAAAAAGAGGGCAGAAAACAACAATGACAACAAGAGGGCAAAAAACAACAATGGCGACAAAAGAAGACAAACGCAATTAAAAAAATAACGCAGGCAAAAATAACGAGAATGACACCAATGAAGACAAAAGCAACAACAATGACAACGACGAATGCAAAAGCAACAACAATGACAACGACGAAGGCAAAAGCAACAACAATGACAACGACGAAGGCAAAAGCAACAACAATGACAACGACGAAGGCAAGGGTTGGGTTGGGTTGTTTTACCTCTGAGCGGCACTTTTTTGCACACCATGGGGCTAAATGGCCAGGTCACAAGGACCCCGAAGGCTCAGAGAAGGTTGGGGGAGGGGGTCCACTGGAACAGCTGTTGGGAGACAGATGGTAGCCTCCCGTCAAGGACATCCGGCGTGTTCTTTAACGTGCACAGGGTATGGCTCTCCCGCACACGGGGCCACGGCTTAACGTCCCATCCGACGGACGGCGGCCTTTCCAAGCCCATCGGTGTCCCCTACTGACCGTGGGCAGGGCGGGGAATTTTACGGAGATAAATCTCAACGCTGACTCAGCTGGGACTGGAACCTGGGAACTACAGATTACGAGTCTACCGACTGAGCCACCCCCGCCCCACGACGAAGGCAAAAGCAACAACAATGACAACGACGAAGGCAAAAGCAACAACAATGATAACGACGAATGCAAAAGCAACAACAATGACAACGACGAATGCAAAAGCAACAACAATGACAACGACGAAGGCAAAAGCAACAACAATGACAACGACGAATGCAAAAGCAACAACAATGACAACGATGAAGGCAAAAGCAACAACAATGACAACGACGAATGCAAAAGCAACAACAATGACAACGACGAATGCAAAAGCAACAACAATGACAACGACGAATGCAAAAGCAACAACAATGACAACGATAAAGGCAAAAGCAACAACAATGACAACGACGAATGCAAAAGCAACAACAATGACAACGACGAAGGCAACAAAGATGACGTACGATTGTGACAACAACAAATAGCAGACAATGAGAACAAAACTTTTTCCGGTCCGATCTCTTTGACATTAAATCCATCTTTAACACGATAATCCTTAAAAGTAAGAGCCGCGACAAGTAATACAAAAGCAAAAAGAAACTTTGAGAGTCTCGTTATCATCTTCTTCCTCGTTCGCCATTATTTAAATATCAGAAACACATTTCGCTCATTCATCAGTTCAGAAATGCTGTTTGTAAAAAAGAACCGAGTTGTTGCCACCACTCTACAAAGAAATTTCCTATGGAGAAATAAAAAAAAAAAGGAGAGCGCTTTCTTTAGTTCAAGAAAAAAGATGATAGTTAAACCAAAACTCCAGAACAAAGATATCAAGAAAAAAGTCTTACGAAAATTCGATTGCTTAATTGCATTAAAACATTACAATGTTTTTCTTCACGTGGGGTGTTTTTCAGCCCCCCCCCACCCCCACCCGCCATCTTTCTTTGTATCTCCCTTCATTAGCCAGGCGACGGACCCGAAGTGTCAGACAACCTTGCTAAATCTTCGATTACTTTCCAATCAGCGGCAGGTTTCCTCCTCTTCTTCTTCCAAGACTACCCTCCGGAAACCTCTAATTTAACAGCTGGATCGCAGCACGAGCATTCAACCGCTCTTTTGAACTGTGCGGATAATGAAATCCATGCAGCTCCTCTTCTTCGGTTAAAAGTTGTGCGGTCCGCCGAACCAACAATGTCCTTAGCCTGGTTAATTGTTGGCGGCGAGCGGCGGTTGCTAGGTAACGTCGCATTCTTGCGATGCCTGGCAACGTGGATGGGGGATAGAGGATAAAAATGAAATTGTGCAGGTACACATCGCTCGAGTGCTCAACCTGCTGTTTGAGTGGGGGGGGGGGGTGCTTTTCGCTTCTGGCTTGAAAAGGTGCGCTCTTCAAACTCCAGGAAAAGGAGGAGGAACGGAAAACGTTTCGGTTTGGAATCAGAAAATGTTTTAAATTTAGGATTTTGACTAAGGAGATTTAATAACTTCTAAGATTTAGAAATTCTGACCTTATTTATTGTGTAAAAATATTAATGCTTAAGTATTAGCAAGTTTTAAGTATGTTTGGTTTAGGACCTCTGCCAAATACATTATACTACATAACAGGGTTGGGTTGTTTTACCTCTGAGCGGCACCTTTTTGCACACCATGGGCTAAAAATGGCCAGGTCACATGGACCCCGAAGGCTCAGAGAAGGTTGGGGGAGGGGACCCACTGGAACAGCTGTTGGGAGACAGATGGTAGCCTCCCGTCAAGGCCATCCAGCGTGTTCTTTAACGTGCACAGGGTGTGGCTCTCCCGCATACGGGCCCCCGGCTTAACGTCCCACCCGACGGACGGCGGTCTTTCCAAGCCCATCGGTGTCCCCTACTGACCGTGGGCAGGGCGGGGAATTTTGCGGAGATAAATCTCAACGCTGGCCCAGCTGGGACTCGAACCTGGGAACTGCAGATTACGAGCCTGGCGCGCTACCGACTGAGCCACCCTCGCCCCCACATAACAGGGTGTAGTGTGTGTGAGAGAAAGAAGAAAATCGTATTTTACGATTTCCAGAGCACAGAATACTATTTCGGTATTTTCAGAGATGGAGTACAGGAGGGGAGAAAAATATTATTTGCGATTTTCAAGGGAGAGGGATCTATTTTAAAATATCCGGATGGCACAAAATATTATTCTTTGATTTGCGAGAGAGATTTCGTTCCACACTGTATTCTCATTAGTCCTTCACTATGAATCCGGGCGGGGGTGGCTCAGTCGGTAGCGCGCTAGGCTCGTAATCTGTAGATCCCAGGTTCGAATCTCAGCTGGGTCAGCGTTGAAAGTTTATTCGCAAAACTCCCCGCCCTGCCCACGGTCAGTAGGGCACATCGATGGGCTTGGAAAGGCCGCCGTCCGTCGGATGGGACGTTAAGCCGTTGTCCCGTGTGCGGGAGAGCCATACCATGTGCACGTTAAAGAACACGGTGGATGGCCTTGACAGGAGGCTACCATCTGTCTCCCAACAGCTGTTCCAGTGGGTCCCCTCCCCCAACCTTCTCTGAGCCTTCGGGGTCCTTGTGACCTGGCCATTTAGCCCATGGTGTGCAAAAAAGTGCCGCTCAGAGATAAAACAACCCAACCCACTATGAATCAGGTTGTTCTACATATGAGCGGCACTTTTTTGCACACCATGGGCCAAATGGCCAGGTCACAAGGACCTTGAGGGTTCAGACAACGTTGGGGGAAGGGGACCCACTGGAACAGCTGTTGGGAGACAGATGGTAGCCTCCCGTCAAGGCCTCCCGTCAAGGCCATCAAGCGTGGTCGTTAACGTGCACAGGGTATGGCTCTCCCGCACACGGAGTCACGGCTAAACTTTCCATCTGATGACAAAGTTAAGCCTTGACCCCAAGTTCAGGAGAGGGAGAAAGTACGGGCGGCAGTCTTTCCAAGTCCATCGGTGTCACCTTTCTGGCTGACGATACTGTCGGGGTTTAGTGGAGACCATTCTACTATTTCTGAAACCATTTTACAAAGAACAATCTGAAATATGTTTCCTCCTGAAAACTAGGGTTAACTAAGATAAATTAAAAGACAACATCCTTTGCGATTCGCCTCAGAAATCTCGATGAGTTTGATGAGAGCGAATTGTTGTGTGCGGTTATTTACACTGCTCGACGTCTAAAATGCCACACCAGGAAATATTTGTCGAAGTGCCATGCCAATACGTGGGTATGTATCGACAGTCGAGTTGTGGAAATGAATGCAGTTGTGAACCAATCACGTGTTAAGTAAAGGAGATAACAGGACAATATGGGTCTGCGTAGCTTAGTTTGGTCGTCCTCACCTGGGCGTGCGCAGTGATGCGCACGCCCAGGGAGCATAGGAGTGATATCGGTGGCAAAAGCACGCGTAACGAGTTGTTGGGTTGTTTTACCTCTGAGCGGCACTTTTTTGCACACCATGGGCTAAATGGCCAGGTCACATGGACCCCGAAGGCTCAGAGAAGGTTGGGGGAGGGGACCCACTGGAACAGCTGTTGGGAGACAGATGGTAGCCTCCCGTCAAGGCCATCCAGCGTGTTCTTTAACGTGCAGAGGGTATGGCTCTCCCGCACACGGGTCCATAGTTTAACGTCCCATCCGACGGACGGCGGCCTTTCCAAGCCCATCGGTGTCCCCTACTGACCGTGGGCAGGGCGGGGAATTTTGCGGAGATAAATCTCAACGCTGACCCAGCTGGGACTCGAACCTGGGAACTACAGATTACGAGCCTGGTGACGCGTAACGTGTGAGAATGTCTCGGCGATGTCATCGGGAATCCTACCATCACATGGTCTCCTTTACCAGAGTCTTCATCATAGGGCTATGTATGGGATGGCTGATCCCTGCGTCGCATGACGGAGGAAAGCCTTCGAGATGGAACAACTGTCGGTCGAATTTGGCGACAGTGGTTGGAGGAAGGCATCGTGTCTCCATAGTGAGACTGGTGCATGTAGGCGGACGTTCGAACGATTCGATCGCCGTGTTCAACGGCAAGCCGTAGCAGCTCCACAATCCGCAGTGGGTGACATTCGACATGGTGTACAGGCAGCTATGAACATCACCGTGTTGACACAGACTATGAATTACGGATTGGATGGGGGCGGTGGTGGCTCAGTCGGTAGCGCGCCAGGCTCGTAATCTGTAGTTCCCAGGTTCGAGTCCCAGCTGGGTCAGCGTTGAGATTTATCTCCGCAAAATTCCCCGCCCTGCCCACGGTCAGTAGGGGACACCGATGGGCTTGGAAAGGCCGCCGTCCGTCGGATGGGACGTTAAGCCGTGGCCCCGTGTGCGGGAGAGCCATACCCTGTGCACGTTAAAGAACACGCTGGATGACCTTGACGGGAGGCTACCATCTGTCTCCCAACAGCTATTCCAGTGGGTCCCCTCCCCCAACCTTCTCTGAGCCTTCGGGGTCCATGTGACCTGGCCATTTAGCCCATGGTGTGCAAAAAAGTGCCGCTCAGAGGTAAAACAACCCAACCCAACCCAACGGATTGGATGAGGCAGATTTGCACTCTCGCCAGCCCCAGCGACGACTGTCGGTCATTGCAACACATCGTGGCGCAAGATTGCAGTGGTGCCGTACGAGACATGCATGGTGGGACAAATGGAGCCATGCTGTGCTCACTGAAGAATCGCTTCTGTCTCAGTGCCGACGATCGCCGATTGAGAGTCTGAAGACGACGTGGTGACCAGGCTGATCTTGCTGCCATCGGTGAGTAACATATGGCCCCTCAGCCTGGTATATCAGTTTCAATAGCCGTTCATCTCTGGTACACATAGTGGAT
The DNA here is from genome assembly GCA_038380435.1 of Ryuthela nishihirai. NCBI lineage: Eukaryota > Metazoa > Arthropoda > Arachnida > Araneae > Heptathelidae > Ryuthela > Ryuthela nishihirai. The sequence continues at coordinate 17,641,860 of JAWZYU010000029.1, read as the reverse complement.
ACAATGACAGAACTACGATACATCGACGAGGTGCTGCAGCCCGTTTTGTTGCCGTATCTGCATTGTATCCTTGATGCCCAGTTTCAACACGATGACGCCCGCCCATAGTGCCTATAAGGTGTCCAGGTGCTGTCTTGGCCTTGCGATCCCCAGATTTCTCCCCATTAGAAAACGTGTGGGATGTCATTGGCAGACGACTTCACGCCTCTACATGACCCCCTCCCCCCCCCCCCAAAAAAAAAAAAAAAAATCGATGAATTATGGACACATTCAGCGATGCATGGTCTTCGATACCTCAATACACCATCCGGGAATTTTTGCACTTGATGCCACGCCGTGTTTCCAAATGTATAGTCCAGCATGGAGATCATACGACCTACTGACTCAGGTCACATTATTCCGTCTCCTCGCCTATGGCATTCATACAATCCCTCAGAAATTAAATCATTTCTTTCTCACCTACTTGTCTACATGTGTGGTAAGTTTCGTCTCATTTCGTGCATTCCTTCATGGTGTGGCATTTTCTATGTCGAGCAGTGTATGTGACATGAGTCACCACTCTACACTGGGATTTAGGGTAATCTAGGCTTTGTTGTTTTCTGCTTTATGAAAATCTAAAAGCTGTCAATTATTCAATTAATCCATGACGCAGCTTCAGAAGCAGCCAAACGCCACCAGATATAACGGTCAGGCTGCTTTACCTCTGAGAGGCAATTTGATGCAAGTAATGGGCTAAATAGTGAGGTCACAAGGACTCCGATGGCTCAGAGAGATTTGGGGGAAGGAGACCCGTTGGACAGCTGTTATAGGAAGCAGATGGGAGCTTCCCGTCAGGGCAATCGAGCGTGTTCTTTATCTTGCAGAGGGTATGGCTTTACTACACACTGAGCCAAGGCTTAACGTCGCATTCGACGGACGGCGGCCTTTCCAAGCCCAACGATGATCTCTTTCTCACCGAAGGCAGGTAGGAGGTTTAGCGGAGATAAATCTCAATGCTAGACCAGGTGGGACTTGAACATGAGAACTGAAGAGGACGAACCTGAGAATTGAAGAGGACGAACCTGGGAACTGAAAGAGAACGAACCTGGGAACTGAAAGAGGACGAACCTGGGAACTGAAAGAGGACGAACCTGGGAACTGAAAGAGGAAGAACCCGAGAACTGAAAGAGGAAGAACCTGAGAACTGAAAGAGGACGAACATGGGAACTGAAAGAGGACGAACCTGGGAACTGAAAGAGGACGAACCTGGGAACTGAAAGAGGACGAACCTGGGAACTGAAGAGGAAGAACCTGGGAACTGAAAGAGGACGAACCTAAGAACTGAAAGAGGACGAACCTAAGAACTGAAAGAGGACGAACCTAAGAACTGAAAGAGGACGAACCTGGGAACTGAAAGAGTACGAACCTGGCGCATTGACCGAGCATCCCGAAGGTTATAAGGAGTATAGAAGACCACAAGATGCCAACGGACGATAGTTGAAGACTGAGTTGTTTGAAAGGGGCGATACGAAACTGGAATGATTAAGTTACGAGGCGAAGAACAATGGCAGAAGCCACAGAGAAATGTCTGACAAATTTGAAGGAGTGATTAGCGGTGGTTGTCGGGCAGAGCGAGCTCGAAAGCAAGAGAGAAGACAGAAAAATCGATACCGCTGTCTCTATCGCCGCAGCACGATCGCGGAAGCGGTATCGTGCATCGTCGTAGCAAAGGTTTGAGTCAAAGGACAAGGTTTAGAGGCCGGGTGGCAATGGGCTGGAGGAGGGAATAGAATATTGACTGACGACTCAAGACCGAGAAGGTAGGAAGGGTTGGAGGATTCCACTTCTGAAAGGGTGGCTGATAGGTTGAAGCAGATAGCGATGGAGTCGCTGAAGATCATTTTAACTCTTTTAAAGTGAAGGGGATGATTTTGAAACGTTTTCTGATTTTTAACGTCGGTTGGGGTTTATTTTGAACTGTAACGAGAAACACATTCCACAATTTGATCGCACCGATTCTTTTCTATGTATATGTACTATTAGTAAAAGTATTGGGACACTACCATATTATAGAATATTTTGTTTGGGATGTTTTATCTCGAGCGGCACTTTTTTTTTGCACAGAATGAGCTGAATGGTCAAGTCACAAGGTCCTCAAATGTTCAGAGAAGGTTGATTGAGGGGGAGGGTTAGGAGGCAAGTGAGAGCCCCCCCCCCGTCAAGGCCATTCAGCGTGTGCTTTAATGTGCACAGAGTATAACTCTCTTGTAGAAGGGGGTCACGTGTTACGATCGCATCCGACAGACGGCAAGATTTCCAATCCTTTCCTCATGTTCCCTTTCTATCGAGAGTATAACGGTTGTTAGCGGAGATAAATCTGAAAGCCGGCACTCGAGTATGAGAGATGCAGATTAGGAGTCTAGGAACTGCAAATTGTGAGCCAAGGGAAAATGCGGAGTACGAGCATGGCGCGCTACAGGCAGAGCGAACTTCTGGTCCCAAATATTTAAAGATAATCATGAATAAAAAGTAAACTGTGAGATTCAGGATTGTGCTTTTGCTTATTTCTGAAATTTTTATGTTCATTTTAATCTACCGCTTTTGATATTTGGAGAAAATCTTAGGGAGATCTGGTATGCTCTGTACTTGGGTTGGGTTGTTTTACCTCTGAGCGGCAAATTTTTGCACACCATGGGCTAAACGGCCAGGTCACAAGGACCCCGAAGGCTCAGAGAAGGTTGGGGGAGGGGATCCGCTGGAACAGCTGTTGGGAGACAGATGGTAGCCTCACGTCAAGGCCATCCAGCGTGTTCTTTAACGTGCACAGGGTATGGCTCTCCCGCACACCGGGACAACGGCTTAATGTCCCATCCGACGGACGGCGGCCTTTCCAAGCCCATCGGTATTCCCTACTGACCGTAGGCAGGGCGGGGAATTTTGCTGAGATAAATCTCAAAGCTGACCCAGATGGAACTCGAACCTAGGAACTACAGATTACGATCTTGGCGCGCTACCGACTGAGCCACCCCCGCCTCTTAGAAAAAAAGGACCACTTAACAGCTGTTAACACAGAATTTTACATTAAAGGCCTTCCAGTGTTGTTTATTGAGGCTCTTAAGGCAAGCATATATCGCACAGCTATTTGTCAGCAGTGATTTATCAAACAAATCAATTCTTACCGTGAAATGAGCATATTATAATAGCAGCTCTAGAAATGAAAAAAGTGAGGCTTATAAAAATTGTAAATTAAATATTAGAATCTGTAAGAAAATATATTTAAAAAAAAATTATACGCCAGAGTGGCAAACCTATTTTAACATTTCCACGTTTTGTGAATGGAAAGACCAAATATATAAAAATATAATTCGATGCTCCAAGTTTCGAAACCAAAAAAAAAAAACACTTTTTGGAGAAAAGTATCAATGAAAAATTGATCTAACTCAAGTGATTTCTAAATCTCGATTTTCAATAATATTCGTTTAGTATTGAAACGACATGCTCACGAGAAACAACGGAAGTGCGACTATTACAAGGTGTGGAAAGTAGTGTAGAAGTATGTCATGTTCGGAATAGTTGGGTTGTTTTACCTCTGAGCGGCATTTTTTATGCACGCAATAGGCTAAATGGCCAGGTCACAATAACCCCGAGGGCTTCTTACCCTGAAATATTTCAATACAATACCTGAAAAATTTCAATAAAAAATTGAAAATATTTGAAACTATTTGAAAATATTTCAAATTTTTCTTGAAAATATTTCAATATAAATACCCTGAAATATTCCAAATTTCTCTGAGCCCCGAGGGCTCAGAGAAAGTTGGGGGAAAGGAACGCACTGGACAGCTGTTAGGAGACAGATGGTAGCCTCCCGTCAAGGCCATCCAGCATATTCTTTAATGTGCACAGAGTAGGGCTCTCCCGCACACGGAGTCAGGGCTTAACGTTCCATCCGACGGACGGTGGCCTTTTCAAGCCCATCGGTGTCCCTTACTGACAGAAGTTGGGATGGGAGTTTTGCGGAGATAAATCTCAACGATGACCCAGGTGGGTTGAGTTGTTTTACCTCTGAGCGGCACCTTTTTCTACACACAATGGGTTAAATGGCCAGGTCACAAGGACCCTGAAGGCTCAGAGAATGTTGGGGGAGGGGACCCACTGGAACAGCTGTTGGGAGACAGATGGTAGGCTCCCGTCAAGGCCATCCAGCGTGTTCTTTAACGTGCACAGGGTATGGCTCTCCCGCACACGGGACCACGACTTAACGTCCCATCCGACGGACGGCGGCCTTTCCAAGCCCATCGGTGTCCCCTACTGACCGTGGGAAGGGCGGGGAATTTTGCGGAGATAAATCTCAACGCTGACCCAGCTCGGACTCGAACCTGGGAACTACAGATTACGAGCCTGGCGCGCTACCGACCGAGCCACCCCCGCCCCACTAGCAGTAATAATTACTCATTATTTTAGTTAGTCTATTGTATACCAACTGATAAATACTTCAGGTTTTACTTATTTCTTCTAAATTAATTGCTTTTATTTATTATATAATTTCGTTTATTAGCCGTTTGATTAATTCGAATTCACGCACATGTTGCCAAAAAAAAAACTAAAAATCTTTAACAATATTCACACTGTAGTTATAGAAGCTAAAATATTTAACATCGGACTGTTTGTTAGAGTTTACACTTTACATCAAAACTGACGAAACTGATATAAATAACTGGTTAAGAAGCTACTTATTTCAGAGGAAAGCTCTTGTAGAAGTAAATGGTAGTATATCAGATGAACATTTTATTTACAGAGGTGTGCCTCAAGGTTCGATTCTTGGTCCGATCCTTTTCCTACTTTACATTAACGACTTAGCAAAGTTACACATTAATTCAAAGATGTTATTATATGCTGATGATACAAGCATTGTCGATTTCAACCAAGATTCTGCAAGCCTGATTAGCAGTGTTAACTACTCTCTAAATATTATATCTGAATGGTGCAGACATAACAATTTATTAATAAATGTCAAGAAATCCAAATACATGATTTATAAAAATAAAAACAAAAATATCGATGAGAAATGTTTCGATATGAAGATTAATGAAATTAAGCTAAAGAGATGCACTGAATATAAATTCTTAGGAATATGGATCGATGAAAATCTGAACTGGTCATTTCACGTAAAGCAGCTGAGAATCACTCTGTCAAGGAATATTGGTATGATTGGTAAAATACGTCATCTGGTTAACAAACAAATTTTGACAAATTTATACTACTCTTTCATTTATTCTTATATAACATATGGAATCTTAGTCTGGGGTAATACTTTTGACTATAATCTGAATGCTATATATCGTCTTCAGAAAAGAATTGTTAGATATATTGTTGGTAAAAGATATTATGATCCCGTGGCACATTTATTTTCTGAGGTTAAAATTCTTAATGTCTATAATAATTACAAACTGATATCAGGAAACTTTGTGTATTCGATTACAATGAGATTGATTAAATTGGATAGATTTAAAGACTATTTTCAGAGTCTTTCGAATTTTCATAATTATGAAACACGTCATAGAGAGGATCTGAGTATACCTTTGTGTCGATTGTCAATTGGGCAGAGATCTGTCAAATACAATGCAGTAAAAATTTGGTCTGAATTTCCTGATGATGTTAAAAATGCAAAATCTTTAAAATTATTTAAAATCAAATGTAGAACGTTTCTTCTTACAAAGCAATGAAACCTTCTATGTATCAGTGTAATATGTCTCATAACCATTTGACCTTTTATACTATTGAATTATTGTGCTATTTGAATTATTGTATACTTTACTGTTGTCATAATTGAACTTTAAAGGAAATAGGGAGCATTAACTAAAAATAAGCGTCAGCTTACTATGCTCTCCTTTTTTGTTTCGCCTTTCCTATTAAACACCAATATTTATATTTACTTTTTCTGATGCAATTGATATTTCTCAGCTATTTCACTTCTCAATTTTTCATGTATATATTAATTGTTATTAGATAATTATGCTATGTAAATGTATATTGTATTGACTGGCGGAATAAAATAAAGATTATTATTATTATTATATACACAAACTTCCAAAATTGCATTTATGTTTGTAAAAGATCTGTTAAAACAGCTATTACTTGCTTTTGAAACAACTTTTGAGATGAATTATTGTTAGTAGAAATGCTGTTTTTTCATGAAGTTTCAGTTTCAATAAATTCTTAAATATTAAACAAATATCATTGTAAATAACCAAATTTGAAGAGATTTTTAACTAGGATCGTTAACTTATTTCAGCAACTTTTTCCTCAAATAGTATATTTTCAAACTTATAGAGCTTTGACTGCTGCTTTACTTTCACATAACATGGAGGGTTACGATACTTTTGGCAACGTAGTGTTTTATACAAAGCAAATTCTTGTGCGTTAATTTACCTAAAAATTAAGCTATATTTCTAAACTTTTTTTTTTGCATTTTTGCAGCAGTCTTTGTTTAGCGCATTCGTTAATTCGATTTTTCATCAGATCTTCCAAGACCAAAATTGACAATCCCATTGCTATTGGATTGTTTTACCTCTGAGCGGCACTTTTTTGCACACTATGGGCTAAATGGCCAGGTCACAAGGACCCCAAAGGCTCAGAGAAGGTTGGGGGAGGGGACCCGCTGGAACAGCTGTTGGGAGACAGATGGTAGCCTCCCGTCAAGGCCATCCAGCGTGTTTTTTAACGTGCACAGGGTATGGCTCTCCCGCACACGGGGCCACGGCTTAACGTCCCATCCGAAGGACGGCGGCCTGCCTTTCCAAGCCCATCGGTGTCCCCTACTGACCGTGGGCAGGGCGGGGAATTTTGCGGAGATAAATCTCAACGCTGACCCAGCTGGGACTTGAACCTGGGAACTACAGATTACGAGCCTGGCGCGCTACCGACTGAGCCACCACCGCCCCAATCCCATTGCTATCTAAGCAAGAAGTGGTCTGACTTAAACGCAATTTTTTCCCCTAATTACACGGAGGAAATATCTGTTTCACCACCGAAGTTAATTAGTTAATTCCGTTGACTAACCAGTTTTGCTCTATTGATTAGTTTGTGGTGCGAAGTTAATTAGTTTGTTGTGCAAATTAATTAGTCTGTTCCGCTGGTGACACGAATGTAACTATGTGTAACGCTGTTTAACCTGCTTGTAGCCGACTGCTATGGGTTGAATTGCGTCTAACCATCTCTGAGATATGGCATTTAAAAGATGCAGTTTCAGCTATTCAAATTTATCATTAGGATCATTTGAGGGGGGGGGGGGGCGAGTTCAGTTGATAGAGCGATAGCCTTGTAGCCAAATGCTCTCACGTTCAGTTGCGCGCCAGGCTCGTAATCTGTAGTTCCCCGGTTCGAATCCCAGCTGGGTCAGCATTGAGATTTATCTCAGCAAAATTCCCCGCCCTGCCCAAGGTCAGTAGGAGACACCGATGGGCTTAGAAAGGCCGCCGTCCGTCGGATGGGACGTTAAGCCGTGGCCCCGTGTGCGGGAGAGCCAAACCCTGTGCACGTTAAAGAACACGCTGGATGGCCTTGACGGGAGGCTACCATCTCTCTCTCTCCCAACAGCTGTTTCAGTGGGTCCCCTCCCCCAACCTTGGGGCGGGAGTGGCTCAGTCGGTAGCGCGCCAGGCTCGTAATCTGTAGTTCCCAGATTCGAGTCCCAGCTGGGTCAGCTTTGAGATTTATCTCCGCAAAATTCCCCGCCCTGCCCACGGTCAGTAGGGGACACCGATGGGCTTGGAAAGGCCGCCGTCCGTCGGATGGGACGTTAAACCGTGGTCCCGTGTGCGGGAGAGCCATACCCTGTGCACGTTAAAGATCACGCTGGATGGCCTTGACGGGAGGCTACCATCTGTCTCCCAACAGCTGTTCCAGTGGGTCCCCTTCCCCAACCTTCTCTGAGCCTTCGGGGTCCATGTGACCTGGCCATTTAGCCCATGGTATGCAAAAAGTGCCGCTCTGAGGTAAAACAACCCAACAACCGAATCTGGCATCGTCTATGGCAGCGTACAAACCGTATCTGGCAACGGTATCTGCCAGCAACGGTCTAAAAACTTATCTTACGGTATAGCAACGGTGTACAACCGTATCTGGCAACGGTTTTTTTAGAAATTAGTAACCTAAAACGAAGGTTGCCAGATTACTAATTTCTAAAAAAACGTTGCCAGAAATTTTTTTCAGAATTCTGTAATCAACCATATTGTTCGGATATTCTTTTGCGAGACTGGATTCTTTTTGCGAGACTGGATTCTTTTGCGAGACTGGATTCTTTTGCGAGACTTTTGCTGTACTGCTGCCATTTCTAAAAGCTTCTCGACTCATTGGGAAGCCATAGCACATAATTTGAAAATCTCTGGTCTAGTTGAACACCTGCGCAGATGCGAGTCTTTGGGATTCATGTGATCTGCCATTTGTTTAAAAAAAAAGTTCAACTGAGAGATAAAACATACCTACATATGTTGGGTAATTTTACGAAATTTACAACTTCTACTACTACTCGGTAGAATCCCCCCCCCCTCCGGTTCCTCCCTATTTATTAGCAGCAGTCATCACTGTCACATACCCCCTGTCACATACCCCCTGTCACATACCCGTGCTGTGAAACGCAGATTCAGAGCGAACATGGCGAATGCTTTGGGTTGTTTCTTCTCTGAGCGTCACTTTTTTGCACACCATGGGCTAAATGACCAGGTCATATGGACCCCGAAGGCTCAGAAAAGGTTGGGGGAGGGGACCCACTGGAACAGCTGTTAGAAAACAGATGATAGTCTCTCGTCAAGGCCATCCAGCGTGTTCTTTAACGTGCACAGGGTATGGCTCTCCCACACACGGGGCCACGGCTTAACGTCCCATCCGACGGACGGCGGCATTTTCAAGCCCATCGGTGTCCCCTACCGACCGTGGGCAGGGTGGGGAATTTTGCGGAGATAAATCTCAACGCTGACCCAGCTGAGACTCGAACCTGGGAACTACAGATTTCGAGCCTGGCGCGCTACCGACTGAGCCACCCCCGCCCCCATGGCGAAAGCGCTGCACATGGAAATGAAACTGGAGATGCGATCAGCAATTAGCATGTTTCTGTGTTCGCAGAAGACCCAACCGGTGAGAATCCATCTACAGCTTGTGGCTGTGTATAGCTCGGGTGTTCTATCCGTGCAACATGTGAGAAAATGATGCCGTGAGTTAGGGAATGGTCATGTGACTGTAAGGATTGGGAATCTCCTAACCTGGAGATAGGAAACTGCTCACTGCCAACCATGCAATTCAGAACTAAAGTCAAAAAATGGTTTCAGGAACAGGACGCGTTAATAGGACGTGTTAATCTCAGGAACAGGCGTCGATTAGATGATCGATCACTAGGAGAAGTATCTCTACGAATCGTAAACTACGTGGAAAAGTAATATACGTATGTGGGGACGGTATTCAGTGTAATTATCTGTTCTCCGTAGAAATCAAACATAGAATTTTAATTTCCGATTTACTTTCATAATAGCGGACAATGTAAGGCGTGCTTGTCCAATAAAAATTCGCTGAAAAAGACACTTGTTAAACTCTATTCTTAAAGAGCCTCAAGAAAAATTCACTACTTAAAAACAAAAATATGCATTTCTAATGAGTAATGAATTGTAAAAAAAAATATTTTTAAGGGTTGAGTTGTTTTACCTCTGGGCGGCACTTTTTTGCACACCATGGGCTAAATGGCCAAGTCACATGGACCCCGAAGGCTCAGAGAAGTTGGGGGAGGGGACCCACTGGAACAGTTATTGGGAGACAGATGGTAGTCTCCCGTCAAGGCCATCCAGCGTGTTCTTTAACTTGCACAGGGTATGGCTCTCCGGCACACTGGCCACGGCTTAACGTCCCATCCGACGGACGGCGGCCTTTCCAAGTCCATCGGTGTTCCCTACTGACCGTGGGCAGGGCGGGGAATTTTGCGGAGATAAATCTCAACGCTGACCCAGCTGGGTCTCGAACCTGGGAACTACAGATTACGAGCCTGACGCGCTACCGACTGAGCCACCCCTGCCATTATTTTTAAGGAATGAAGAAGATATCGTCATTAAAAATAAAAATAAAAACATTTTTAATGACTGCTATGAATTAGTAAAATCATTCAGTTATGCACCTAAAAATATTTGGCCAAAAAGTTTGAAGAAATGAACTAGATTCGGTATATTAATTATTTTTTTTATGAACCACGAGTTCTTTTATGATGAGCCGCGGGTCAGCCTGAAGTAAAGGATATCAGTTTTTAAAAAAAAAATTCTGTCTAGACAATGTTGGGAATTTTTTTTTCTTTTGTCAGAAAAAAAACTTCATCTGAACAACCAAAGAAATATGTTTCCTCATTCTCATTTCTTAAGAAATAAAAATCAGTAAAATCCTAATGCATCATTCTTGCCTCCGTTTTTAAACATGTATACAATTGATCCTTTTCCTGTTCTATCACCCTATTGATCTAAGCATGACTTCATATCACAAGTTGAAGATTATTATTAAAATAACTCCGATTGCTGAAATAAGAATTTACTGCTTAAAAGAGATTTTCGCTTAAGATTACAATTAAGAAGATTACATCTACTTTGGGCAGATGATGATGAGAACGGTGAACTACAATTTGTTAAGTGTAGAAATATTTTCGCACAGTGCAGTTCCTTTACATTCGCGGGGCTCGGGGCAAGAAATATTTCTGGAGGCCCATTCATTCTTTGAAATAGTTGGGTTGGTTTGTTTTACCTCTGAGCGGCACTTTTTTTGCACACAATGGGCTAAATGACCAGGTCATAAGGATCCCGAAGGCTCAGATAAGGTTGGGGGAGGGAACCCACTGGAACAGCTGTCGGGAGACAGATGGTAGCCTTCCGTCAAGGCCATCCAGCGTGTTCTTTAACGTGCACAGGGTATGACTCTCCCACACATGGGGCCACGGCTTAACGTCCCACCCGACACGGACGACGGCCTTTCCAAGCCCATCGATGTCCCCTACTGACCGTGGGCAGGGCGGGGAGTTTTGCGGAGATAAACCTCAACGCTGACCCAGCTGGGTTGGGTTGTTTTACCTCTGAGCGGCACATTTTTGCACACCATGGGCTAAATGGCCAGGTCACATGGACCCCGAAGGCTCAGAGAAGGTTGGGAGAGGGGACCCACTGGAACAGCTGTCGGGAGACAGATGGTAGCTTTCCGTCAAGGCCATCCAGCGTGTTCTTTAACGTGCACAGAGTATGGCTCTCCCGCACACGGGGCCACGGCTTAACGTCCCATCCGACGGACGGCGGCCTTTCCAAGCCCATGGGTGTTCCCTACTGACCGTGGGCAGGGCGGGGAATTTTGCGGAGATAAATCTCAACGCTGACCCAGCTGGGACTCGAACCACGGAACTACAGATTACGAGCCTGGCAAGCTACCGACTGAGCCACTCCCACACCCTTCTTTAAATAGAAACCTCGCACTCTTAAAGTAGCTTTCTCTTTTCTTGTCACGCTGTTATCATTTACTTCTGCATGATTTCCTTCCATCTTTTCCGCTAATTTTTATTTTGTACTGCAGCTCGGGGAGAACGTCCTCTCCCAACCGTGTTAAGGGCGGGCCTGCTCTCGATCATGGCTCCAGAATAATCTTCCGTATAGAAATACTGAACTACGATTTGCTGAGTGAAGACATTGGGCTTTAGTTGCCGAGTTTCCAGGTCCATGCATTCCTCGTATTTCCCCTGGGGGTAGGAGTTCCCTTTATTTCATGGGAGGAATTAGAGGCACAGAACACTCTCTATTATTTAGGTGTGGATTATCTCTGTATGGCTTGGGTTGGGTTGTTTTACCTCTGAGCGGCACTTTTTTGCACACCATGGGCTAAATGGCCAGGTCACATGGACCCCGAAGGCTCAGAGAAGGTTGGGGGAGGGGACCCACTGGAACAGCTGTTGGGAGACAGATGGTAGCCTCCCGTCAAGGCCATCCAGCGTGTTCTTTAACGTGCACAGAGTATGGCTCTCCCGCACACGGGGCCACGGCTTAACGTCCCATCCGACGGACGGCGGCCTTTCCAAGCCCATCGGTGTCCCCTACTGACCGTGGGCAGGGCGGGGAATTTTGCGGAGATAAATCTCAACGCTGACTCAGCTGGGACTCGAACCTGGGAACTACAGATTACGAGCCTGGCCGCTACCGACTGAGCCACCCCCGCCCCTCTCTGTATGGCAGAAATAAAATGAAAAGCAGATCATTGAAACCCAAAGAAATCGATTCTCCAGATCATTCTCGAGCTTTTCGAAAAACGAGAATTTGTGGAAACGAAAAATAATTGAGAATGATTCGGTAGCTGAAACTACTACAGATTATTCTGGTAATAAATTTGAAAATAATACGAAAATTGTATGGCTTATTGTTTGAGCATTCAGAAACTAAATTTTTAAACTGCGTAAAAAGTTTTTCAAATAGTACATTTCATTTACATTATTAAAGACTCCATTGTTTATGGAAAATGCGTTTGCTGATGATACAATTTTAGTTTATTATGCTATGTTTTTTCTGCGCAATCCTTTTGAGTAATTACACTTTATGGAGAATCCAGTACTTGAAAGAATTGCAAAATGGTTCTGTGATAAACTCCTTTTAAATGAATCCAAGGTAAAATATATCCTGTTCTCTGCATCTAACTCTTCCAACAGCTATTCTTTTCCACTGAACATAATGGCTATCCTTTTCCACTGAACATAATGGCTATCCTAATCCAACATGCCTACAGCTATCATTCTCCACTGAATCTAACAGCTGATCTAACCCACTGTTGTAATCAGCTGTCTTCCGTTTCAACAGCTATTATAGTTTCCTAACCCTAATAGGTATTCTATTTCGATAATAATAAGAGCGATTCAAGTTCACTAGGGCCAATTACTGTCTACTTCTTCAGTTTCCTAATACAGTGCACCTAACTGTAATCATTTAATCCCAGAGCTAACCATTTCCCGGAATTCACAGCTATTTAATGCACTGATATCTATCTAAATATACTGAATCCAAGGTTATTGGACTGCTCAATACAGTGGTCTTAATCCACAACTAATAGCTATCTACTGATTCAATATTGTAATTTGTAGTTCCCAGGTTCGAGTCCCATCTATGACAACGTTCAGATTTATCTCTGCCAACCCCCATCGTGCCTTTGCTGAGAACAGGGATACCTATGAGCTCTGAAAGGCCGTCGTCCGTTGTATAGGACTTTAAACCGTGTTTCAATGTGCAGGAAAGCCAATCCCCCTGTCAGGTTAAAGGAAAACACTGGATGGCTTTCAAAGTAGGATTCAATCTGTCTGCTAAAAGCTGTAGAGTTTATCCTTCCACAACTTTCTCTGAGCCATAGGTTCCTTGTGATCTGGCCATTCCGTGAAGAGAAAAAAAAAAAACGTGCAGCTCACAGGTAAAAAATAACCCAAACAACTGATCTGATAACTTCTCTACTGCAAAGTCATCCAAATCTATTCCACTCAACAACTGCACTAAAACATTCTTTTCACAATCCTTGTATTTTGAACTATGGAGTCTGTGACATACAGAAATATCGCTGAAGAGGTGAAACAACCCTTTATAACCAAGATAACAGAAAGAACGATTCTTAGGAAACATCTTGGGTTGTTTGATTATTCAAAGAGGGTTGGGTTGTGTTGTTTTACCTCTGAGCGGCACTTTTTTGCACACCATGGGCTAAATGGCCAGGTCACATGGACCCCGAAGGCTCAGAGAAGGTTGAGGGAGGGGGCCCACTGGAACAGCTGTTGGGAGACAGATGGTAGTCTCCCGTCAAGGCCATCCAACGTGTTCTTTAACAACACAGGGTATGGCTCTCCCGCACACGGTGCCACGGCTTAACGTACCATTCGATGGACGACGGCCTTTCCAAGCCCATCGGTGTCCCCTACTGACCGTGGGCAGAGTGGGGAATTTTGCGGAGATAAATCTCAACGCTGACCCAGCTGGGACTCGAACCTGGGAACTACAGATTACGAGCCTGGCACGTTACCGACTGAGCCACCCCCGCCCCTATTCAAAGAGTGAAGAAGTTATATGAAGTCAGGAGCTACCTCTGAGCAGCATCCTGTACAAAGAGAGGCTGCGTTGATTTGACCTTGTATTCCACATGTAAAACTACTAATTATATTAAATAGAATTAGTACCTAAATGCATGAGAAAAACAGAGAGCTGGTGGTAGGAGAGATCTATAACATGGTAGGCAGATAATGCCAATAGGGACCTTGTTAGAATTAACTTGTAGCTGCGCCTACTGCAACAGCTCACGAAGACGTGTTTGAACGACGAAATTAAGTAGTGTGATTGGATCTCAGTAGCCAATGGCTACTTGAGGATTACGCATATATACATGCATGTAAAAAAAAATCAGAAAACTGAACAAAAATCAAAACTAAGAAATAACACCTGTTAAGTACCCCTCTCCAAAAACTGAACTTTGCTCCTTCCAAAAATCTTATAGCGAGCATTTCATTTGGATTACTATGACTGCATTTTTAAAAATTAAATTCTGCCTTTTGTGGGGAGACCTAGGATGCGGTGGGCAGAAAATGTCAAACAGGATCTTGTTAGAATTGGTGTGCAGTGGTCAGATGCAGTAGATGTAGCTCAGGATAGACTTGCTTGGAGAACTAAATTACACGGTCTGGTTGGACCTCCGTAGCCCATGGCTGATGAGGATGATGATGTAAACCTAGATCCACAGACTTTTATACTTAACAAAAATCATGCAGATCTCGCTAAAATTCCATACAAAGCACAAAAAAGTTATGACAAAAGATTTGCATCCTCTTTTTTTTAAATTAATGCACTTATTTGTTGATGATTTTTATCTGTCTAAAGTACAAATCCTGATTACTCCAGTACCAATCAAGGTACTCTGGGTTCTACTGTACTCGAAACTCTTTAGGTCTTTCGGTAATATAACTATTCACTCACCTATTACTATGCGCATCACGTTGCATGCATTGTGCTAAAATTAGACACCGTTTCGCCGAGAGCCGCGGATGCCTGAGACTGGATACTGCGATTTGCGATACCGTGTGCCATTTATTGATGGTGAGTGCTCAAAACCGTCGTCGACAGGGGATTACGCCATTCCTTTACAAAGAAAATTTTATTCCGACTTTTTTTTCATCCTGATTACTGTTAGTTAAAAAAAGGAAAAATGGTCGGAATAAAATCCGACTTTTCTTCTCAGGCTTTTCCTTATTGCTGTACAGTCGCTCAAAAAAATATCCGAACACTGCATTTGATTACAGAATTCAGAAAAAATACCTAACAACGATTTTTTTTATGAAATTAGTGATTTCGTGTGACCTTCGTGTCACGTGACACGAAGGTTGCCAGATCACTAATTTCTAAAAAAAATCGTTGTCAGATATTTTTTTTCTGAATTCTGTAATCAACCATAGTGTTCGGATACTTTTTTGAGTGACTGTACTGTAAAACTACTGGGTGGAAATAAGGTCGAAATATAATTTTCCGACTTTTTTGTCAGCCTTTTGCTGATTGCTGTACTGCAAAATTACGAAACTTAATGTCGGAAGAACTTAACGTTAAAACTTAAAAGTGGGAATAGAAATTTCCGACTTTTTGTCAGGCTTTATCTGAACTGAAAAAATTATGAAAAAACAAAAAAAAGTCGGAATAAAATTTTATGACATCTTTTGTCAGGCTTTTGTTTATTGCTGTACTGTAAAAGTACGAAAAAAAAAGTCTAAATAAAAATTTTCGACAATTTTTTTCAGGCTTTTTTTATTGCTGTACTTAAAAAACAGGAAATGTGTAGGGATAAAATTTTCTGACTATTTTTCCAGAGTTTTGGTGATGATTATTGTATTGCAAAAATACGGAAAAGGGACCCAAAACAAAGATTAACAGGGTTGGGTTGTTTTACCTCCGAGCGGCACTTTTTTGCACACCATGGGCTAAATGGCCAGGTCACATGGACCCCGAAGGCTCAGAGAAGGTTGGGGGAGGGGACCCACTGGGACAGCTGTTGGGAGACAGATGGTAGCCTCCCGTCAAGGCCATCCAGCGTGTTCTTTAACGTGCACAGGGTATGTCTCTCCCGCACACGGGGCCACGGCTTAACGTCTCATCCGACGGACGGCGGCCTGCCTTTCCAAGCCCATCGGTGTCCCCTACTGACCGTGGGCAGGGCGGAGAATTTTGCGGAGATAAATCACAAAGATTAATATTTTCTTCTCTTGGCTTTTACTAATTACGGAAAGAAAGAGTCAGGGAGGAAAAGTTCCGACTTTTTCTCTCGGGCTTTAATCATACACACATCTCATTACAGGGGCGGGGGTGGCTCAGTCGGTAGCGCGCCAGGCTCGTAATCTGTAGTTCCCAGATTCGAGTCCCAGCTGGGTCAGCGTTGAGATTTATCTCCGCAAAATTTCCGCCCTGCCCACGGTCAGTAGGGGACACCGATGGGCTTGGAAAGGCCGCCGTCCGTCGGATGGAACGTTAAGCCGTGGCGCCGTGTGCGGGAGAGCCATACCCTGTGCACGTTAAAGAACACGCTGGATGGCCTTGACGGGAGGCTACCATCTGTCTCCCAACAGCTGTTCCAGTGGGTCCCCTCCCCCAACCTTCTCTGAGCCTTCGGGGTCCATGTGACCTGGCCATTTAGCCCATGGTGGGCAAAAAAGTGCCGCTCAGAGGTAACCCAACCCAATCCATTACAGAAAGATTCAATGCCTATAGTTATTTTCGAAACGAAAAATTCGGAACGTGATAATTCGGAACGTCGTAACGTGAAGGGGCAAAATTTAATGACGATACATTTTGAAAGAATAAATATGAAGTTTTATAAAGAAATCAGCAAGAAATATTTGAACGGTTATATAAAAATATTAAAAAAAAATAAAAATAAATACCCCCTCAAGCAGTTGCTTGCCACAGAGGTCTGACAGGAGCCTGTCAGTTTATATGCCATAGTAGAAGGTCTGTGAGGATGGCAGGACCTCAGCAGAAAAACGACACAAACAGCCATGCCTTACCCGGGGCTCGAACCCAGGTCCCTTAAAAATATTAGTCATCCAAATATCAAAAGCTCGTGTTATCAGTTGGACTAATTTTTTCTTCAAACACATAAGCATAATACATTGCAAATATTGATTTATTTATATACAATTCAGAGTAATATCATAGTGGAAATTTGAGATCATATCGGGGTTTATATTTAATTTTATTTAAAGCTGTACTCTTAAAGGTGTATTAAGTGTAGTCTTAAGTTTCGTTAAATCAATCTTTGAATTGTTTTGCTTTTTTCAAGCCATTAACTAATCACATGTGAAGAAACTAAAAATAAATTTCCTGAAAAAAAAAAAAACCTGAAGTCTTGAATTTTAAGTGCAGTCTTTAAGTGGATAGGATTTTTTTTCAATTTAAGATCACTAAATATTCAAAAATCCTATGGCAAAGCATTTTATTTTATATAATCTTATTTACAGGTGTTATTTTTTAATCATGTTTGTATGTTATATGAGTTGGGTTGGGTTGTTTTACCTCTGAGCGGCACTTTTTTGTACACCATGGGCTAAAGGACCAGGTCACAATGACCCCGAAGGCTCAGAGAAGGTTGGGGGAGGGGACCCACTGGAACAGCTGTTGGGAGACAGATGCTAGCCTCCCGTCAAGGCCATCCAGCGTGTTCTTAACGTGCACAGGGTATGGCTCTCCCGCACACGGGACCACGGCTTAACGTACCATCCGACGGACGGCGGCCTTTCCAAGCCCATCGGTGTCCCCTACTGACCGTGGGCAGGGCGGGGAATTTTGCGGAGATAAATCTCAACGCTGACGCAGCTGGGTCTCGAACCTGGGAACTACAGATTACGAGCCTGGCGCGCTACCGACTGAGCCACCCCCGCCCCATATGTTATATGAGAAACGAGAACAAGCCCAATAGAATTTCTTGGTTATCTGCATCCTTTATATGGGGTAGTGCTTTCTTCGCTTAATATATGAATAAATTAGAAAAAATTAATTATTTTGAAAAATAAATGTATAATTTTTGACAAAGATATTTGCGTATATTTCTTTGAAATAGCAGCGATATGGTGCAAAAGCATTTTAGAAAGAGGCAAATTTTTTCTGAACTGGAAAAAATAATAAAGAAGTTTTTATTCTGAGAATTTTAATAGAATTGAGGTCCAAGAATTGGGAGGGAGATTAAGAAGCCCATGTCCCTCTCCAATTGTCAAATTTTAATTGACAATTGGAAGACCAAAAAATAGCATATTTTGTAATAATAAAAAATTGTATTAGTGATAAAAAAAATAGTAAATATGTTACACTATTCTTAAGAATACTTTTATAAATAAAAACGGTGATAAAAGATCGTTATATTGTTAATCATTTCATTTAAATATAAGTTTTACTGTTGGTTTCTTTATTTTAAAAAAGTTGTTCTATTAATAATATTCGACGAAACTTAAGTGCATCGAAAGACTGATTTAATGAAATTTAAGAGTACACTGAATAGGATTTTTTTCTTAAAATAATTAATAGAATTATAAAGAAATTTCTAAACTTTGTACATTATATATAAATATAAAAGATCGTAATCACATTTCTAAGTCAGGTGTTTGGATTTGCTGATCGAATCAACGCTTAAAATTTAAATTATAAATCAATTAAATTTAAATTTATAAATCAATCAAAACACGACATTAAACAGAAGCCAAATTTCACTACAGATGACAGACAACTTGAGGAAAGAAAAAAACAGGAACCAAATGAACGCTACCTGAATGGCGTTGGATTTGACCTCAGGTCAGGTGACAGAACTACACTTCGCACATTGACGGGCAATCAAGACATACAGCCGCGGTCCTGTCGAGCCGCTTTTTTCCTCCAACGGATATTTCTTCACCGCTGCTCCTTCCTCTAGCACCTCTCAACAACGCGAACGGCGTGCAGTTCTTCCCCCACGTGCACCCTCTTCTTCGAGGCGGGCCCACCTCTCCTCAGAAGCGGGCCGCTGACGTAATGATGAAGGATGCGAGAAAATAATGGCAAGGCGTTTCTATTTGCTTGCACTCACACACTCGTTTTCGCCAGGGGGGTTGTTATCCGCCCGATTCCGTATTAAGATTACGGCGTTACACACACAGCTTTTAAACAAATATGTATACAGAACTAGATTGTCACTTGCATAGCAACCATCAAGGATAATCCAGAGAAATCCATCTTTTAAATTCACTCGTCACATCTTGAGCGATTGAAAACGAACAGGCTTTCGCACAGGGGGTCGGGATAGACGATAACCGATAGAAATTCTCCCAGGCACAGCCGAGAACATCCACTACTTACACCACGCACATGCACTACGGAGTAGGAACTCCAGAGCCCTAGTTGCCTAGGCGACGTACTACGGACCCCGCGCTGCCGTCGACGACGTGCCGGAGGAGCAGCAGCAGTGGCTCCGCTCTCAGGAGGACAACGCAAGGGACTGCTGCATCGTTACCACCGGCTGCTCACTCGCGGGCAGAGCTGGGGAGACTGCGCACCGCCAAGCAAGTGGTACCGCCACATTGTCATGCTTGTCTCGTAGCCGGCGCGAGGGTCATGCTCCGTGGGGCTGTTTTCTCTTCTTTCGCTCGCGCTTCACCTATCTGTCTCTCCACGCTCTGTCTCTTACTTCTCCTGTCACCTCAGGAATTTTGAACATCTTTCCATTTGCAGCATCTTCTGTAATAATTCAGTAATTCTTTCTTTCCTGTTCTTCTGCATTCACTTTATTCACCGACTTCCCAGTTTTGCATATCACTATCTGCTATTGCTTTCTTTTTCTCACCACTACCTTCTGCTAATGTTGGGGGGAAGAGTGATGCAGTCTCTCTCTCTCTCCTCTCCACATCCTTCTCCTTCTCATCACAAGTTCTCCTCTTTTTCTTTCCGCATCACCTCTGGAATTTTAAGTATTGCTTTTTTTTTTATTTTCTTCGAATTTTCTTTGTTTCTTTCCACGGCTATTTTCCTTTTCTGTTTTCATTTTCAGTCTTTGTTTCTGGGGTCGTAACATCTGAAATATTGTGTTCTCAGAAACAACCGAGTTCCGATGAGGAATAGGAACACAGTTTTGGGCCACACACGAAAAAGGAACCCATTTCCAATTTGTTTTTTTCTTTTATTAAACAACGTTTATAAATATCTAGGACATGGTACCAGTCTGAATCTTTAAGTCGCTCCGAAAAGTGCTTAATGTGTTGAATACATTTTTGTGGGCTAAATACAACTTAGAATATTGTTAATATACAGTAGAAATTCGTTTTTCCGGTAGGGGCGGGAGTGGCGCAGTCGGTAGTGTGCCAAGCTCGTAATCTACAGTCCCAGGTTCGAGTCTCATTTAGGCCAGAGTTGAGATTTATCTCCTCAAAACTCCCCGCCCTGCCCACGGTCAGTAGCGGATGCCGATGGGCTTGGAAAGACAGCCGTCCGTCGGATGGGACGTTAAGCCGTGGCTCGTGTGCGGGGGAGCCATACCCTGTGCACGTTAAAGAACACGCTGGATGGCTTTGATGGGAGGCTACCATATGTCTTCCAAAAGCTGTTCCAGTGGGTCCCCTCCCCCAACCTTCTCTGAGCCTTCGGGGTCATTGTGACCTGGCCATTTAGCCCATGGTGTGCAAAAAAGTGCCGCTGAGAGGTAAAACAACCCAACCAATCACGTATTATAATAATAAGTCAGAAATATTATTATTAGCCACAGAAAATAACACATAAATTAAAGAAAAAAGCATTTTATCCCTGCTGCGTAACGAGCACACATCTTTTTAAGTGACGATGTGCGATGATACTCGTGCGCTAAAATCGATACTTAGAAGCAAGACTCTGTTGATGAGATCTCTTCAAAGTTCTTCTTAGTGAAGCCCTTGAATCTCACACTTTGGGTTGTTCTATCTTTGACCAGACAAAGAGTTAATGGTCAAGTCACAAGTACCCTAAGGCACTTGGAGTGGAGTTGAGTAAGGGACGGCCAAGACCTGGTTTAACGAGGGGAAGGGGCCATGAGTCTTCTCTCTCTACTTTGAGAATACTACGAACTAAAATGGAGGTTTGGGTTGTTTTACCTCTGAGCGGCACTTTTTTGCACACCATGGGCTAAATGGCCAGGTCACAAAGACCCCGAAGGCTCAGAGAAGGTTGAGTGAGGGGACCCACTGGAACAGCTGTTAGGAGACAGATCGTAGCCTCCCGTCAAGGCCATCCAGAATGTTCTTTAACATGCACAAGGTATGGCTCTCCTGCACACGGGGCCACAGCTTAACGTCCCATCTGATGGACAGCGGCCTTTCTAAGCCCATCGGTGTCCCCTACTGACCGTGGGAAGGGCGGAGAGTTTTGCGGATAAATCTCAACGCTGACCCAGCTGGGACTTGCAGATTACCAGCCCGGCGCGCTACCGACTGAGCCCCCCTCTCCCCCCAAAAAATGGAGGGGAAAAATATTCAGGTTCAACCTTTTTTTTTTATTCGGATCTGGTGAAGGATATTTCTGGAGAGATATTTGCAATTATATGGAAGCCTTGCATCAAGGCTATCGAAGATTATGGCTCTCTTTGCACATGGGGATTTTCCAAGTTCATCTGTGTCCCCTTTACCACCGATAGCAGGACAGGGGATGGGAAATATCTCAACTCAAGCGCAAGGTGAACTTGAGCTTGAGAACATCATGCTAAGAGGCTGGAACACTACCTTAACACGTGCCTCAAAAAATGCGAAGAGAAAACCTAAAAAAAAAATTACTAAGTGAATCGTGACAGTGGTAGGACGTGAACTTCTAAACAGATGAGACAAATGTATGTATAGTGAAACCAATTTCTCAGGAGCGGGGATTTGGGTTAAATGGAGCACAATGGGCTAAATGGCCAGGTTACAAGGACCCCAAAGGTTAGAGAAGGTTGGGGGAGGAGACCCACTGGAACAGCTGTTAGGAGACAGATGATAGCTTTCCGTCAAGAACATCGAGCATATTCTTTAACGTGCACTGGATATAGCTCTCTCTCAGACACGGGGACACCGTTTAACGTCCCATCTGACGGACGGCTGTCTTTTCAATGCGGCCTCAGCTGGGACTCGAACCTAGGAAGTGCAGATAACGAGCCTGGAGCACTACCGATTGATCCAGCCCTCCCTCAAAGAGCCGGGGATGTTTTTGGTTATTTTCTCTCTGAATCATGCACGTACCCCGGATTTAATTTCTAGGGGTTCGCGCGTGCATGCGTGTGTGTGTGTGTGTGTGTGTGTGTGTGTATCTATGGGCCCCCCCTCCCATAGATGTGTGTGTATCTATGGACCCCCCCCCCGGTCAGAGAATTTAGTTTCGGGGAGGGTTCGTAGTAAAATAATCCACCTGACAAGAAATGTTTGATATCCTATATGCAATAAAATTTCAGAGTTGTTTTTAAAATCTACTTTTAGTGCCGGACCTGTACTATGGTAGTAAAATAAAATTATACAAAAACATCTGATATGGATTTCGAAACGTGCAGAAAAGTTTGAGATTTCATATAATACGACGGAATTTTCGGGAGAGGTCTGAATTCCCTGCTACCCCTCCTCGAGTACGTCTTTGCCCTGAGTGGCACTTTTTTGCACACAATTAGCTAAATGGCCAGGTCACAAGAACCCTAAGGGCTTAGAGAAAGTTGAGGGAGGGAACCCATTGAACAGACCTTCCCGCCAAGCCCATCCAGTGTGTTCTTTAACGTACACTGGCATGGCTCTCCTGCACAAGGAGCCACGGTTTAATTTTCCATTCGAGAGACGGTGTCCTTTACATGACGTCGGTGTTTCCTTTCTGGACGAAGGCAGGGTTGGGGTTTAACGACATAAATCTCAACATGTGCACAGGTGGGACTCAGACCGACGACAGTCAGATTACAAGTACGGAATCATCAAGTACGAATCACCAGTATCTGTTATGTAGCTCCCAAGATAATTAAACTGTGACACCTGCTCAAGGGTACAACCATTCAGATTAACTGAATCACAGCCTGCTTGACCAATTTTCATCGCTTTAGTTTTCTCTCTATTTATAACCAAACCTACCCTATTACCAGTCTCATCAACAGCTCGAATGAAAGAGTTCATCTCATCAACATCATTTGTCAAAAGGGCTAAATCATCAGCATAATCTAAATCAGAAATTTTCGTATCCACTCCAGTCCATTTAAGGACAAAATCTTTCCCTTGAAGTGAATTTATTGAAAAATAGGACTACAGAAATTAAAATCTCTTTCAAATTTCTATAATTTTCGATTTTGAACAACATCGATGCCAGTCACAATAATTTACATCAGAAGTAACTGCAACATTTTAAATATGCAGAACCAAAACATTATGACCAGCGCATCTTTATGCAAATCGAAACAACTGCAGGTAAATGACGGCGCGTGTGAAGATCATGAAATGGAGTAAATAACACCTGATACTGAGCTCTGTTAACTAGTGTTATTCTTGTTCTTCAGATGGGAAAGGCATCAGACCTAAGTGAGTTTGACAAAGGTCAAATTGTAATGGCCAGACGACTGGATCAGAGCATTTCCGAGACAGGAAGGCTTATGGGGCGCTAACAGTCAAGGTAGTACAAAGGTTTTTGAAGGTAGTACCTTCAAAAAGTGGTCCGAGGAGGGAAACACCACTAAACGCGGATGGGGCGGGGGTGGCTCAGTCGGTAGCGCGCCAGACTCGTAAACTGTAGTTCCCAGGTTCGAGTCCCAGCTGGGTCTGCGTTGAGATTTATCTCCGCAAAATTCAACGCCCTACCCACGGTCAGTAGGGGACACCGATGGGCTTGAAAAGGCCGCCGTCCGTCGGATGGGACGTTAAGCCGTGGCCCCGTGTGCGGGAGAGCCATGCCCTGTGCACGTTAAAGAACACGCTGGATGGCCTTGACGGGAGGCAACCATCTGTCTCCCAACAGCTGTTCCAGTGGGTCCCCTCCCCCAATCTTCTCTGAAACTTCGGGGCCCTTGTGACCTGGCCATGGTGTGCAAAAAGTTTCGCTCAGAGGTAACCCAACCCAAATGTAGGTTTTAGATTTTTCTGCAAATAATTCTCTTGTTATCAGTTTTACATAAGTTTCCTGGGATTGACTTTGCTGCTGTTAAATATTCAAGTTTCCACAGCTCTTTAAATACGAAATGATTAATGTTGAAATTCCAGATTTAGAGAGATTTAAATGAGGTTTTATTTTATCCAGTATTATTTTCTTGTAAAATGCTCATTGTGGATTTTACGGATCGTCGAATTTGATTTTCCGTTGACTTAAAATGGAAATGTTTCTATTTCTCTGCTGCTACATCATGACATGTATGTAGAATATCGCACACTTATTAGATAAACACAGTTGGGTTGTTTTACCTCTGAGCGGGGGGCGGGGGTGGCTCAGTCGGTAGCGCGCCAGGCTCGTAATCTGTAGTTCCCAGGTTCGAGTCCCAGCTGGGTCAGCGTTGAGATTTATTTCCGCAAAATTCCCCGCCCTGCCCACGGTCAGTAGGGGACACCGATGGGCTTGGAAAGGCCGCCGTCCGTCGGATGGGACGTTAAGCCGTGACCCCGTGTGCGGGAGAGCCATACCCTATGCACGTTAAAGAACACGCTGGATGGCCTTGACGGGGGGCTACCATCTGTCTCCCAACAGCTGTTCCAGTGGGTCCCCTCCCCCAACCTTCTCTGAGCCTTCGGGGTCCCTGTGACCTGGCCATTAAGCCCATGGTGTGCAAAAAAGTGCAGCTCAGAGGTAAAACAACCCAACCCAACCTCTGAGCGGCACTTTTTTGCACACCATGGGCTAAATGGCCAGGTCACAAGGACCCCGAAGGCTCAGAGAAGGTTGGGGGAGGGGACCCACTGGAACAGCTGTTGGGAGACAGATGGTAGCCTCCCGTCAAGGCCATCCAGCGTGTTCTTTAACGTGCACAGGGTATGGCTCTCCCGCACACGGGGCCACGGCTTAACGTCCCATCCGACGGACGGCGGCCTTTCCAAGCCCATCGGTGTCCCCTACTGACCGTGGGCAAGGCGGGGGAATTTTGCGGAGATAAATCTCAACGCTGACCCAGCTGGGACTCGAACCTGGGAACTACAGATTACGAGCCTGGAGTGCTACCGACTGAGCCACCCCCGCCCCATAAACACAGTTATTCATCTTTCATTTCGAGAGAAAAATATTTGAAACTCGTGGATGAAAATAGTGGCAATTTTTTGCACGTGACAAATATTTTTCAACTAGATTTTTATGCGCAGATTCTAACTATAGGTCGCAACTATTTGATTTCCATGAAGTGAGCGCTAGGAAAAAGTTCTTGAGAGAAAATAGGGATTAAAGGCTGAAAATGTTGCTAACAGTAGGGAATGGCCAACATCAACCCTTATTTGTCGAACATTGGAAGAATGCCTAACGTGTTTTATTACTTATGTGTTTTAATTTACATGCTGTTTTTTGCTGTTATTGTTTTGTTTTTCATTTTGTGCATATTTTTTGTTATTCGCGTTTTATTCTTTAACTAACCTGTCATGTGTTTGAGAGGAATCCTGCTGACAAGCCATAAGGCTTAAAATACTTTACTATGTATATAACCAAACTGAAGACTAAATAAACCTATTATTGTTATAAATGTCATTTTATCCATTGTATCGTGTTTTTATCCATGCATGATTTCCCTAAATCCAGTGTATGAGTGGGGCGGAGGTGGCTCAGTCAGTAGCGCGCCAGGCTCGTAATCTGTAGTTCCCAGGTTCGAGTCCCAGCTGGGCAGCGTTGAGATTTATCTCCGCAAAATTCCCCGCCCTGCCCACGGTCAGTAGGGGACACCGATGGGCTTGGAAAGGCCGCCGTCCGTCGGTTGGGACGTTAAGCCATGGCCCCGTGTGCCGGAGAGCACGTTAAAGAACACGCTGGATGGCCTTGACGGGAGGCTATCATCTGTCTCCCAACAGCTGTTCCAGTGGGTCCCCTCCCCCAACCTTCTCTGAGCCTTCGGGGCCATTTAGCCCATGGTGTGCAAAAAAGTGCCGCTCAGAGGTAAAACAACCCAACCAAACCCAGTGTATGAGTTGGCTCGTAATTTTCAGTTCCCAGGTTCGAGTCCCAACTGTGGGATTTATCTCCGCTAAACCCTTACCCTGTCCTCAGTTAGAAAAGGGACACTGATGGCTTGGAAAAGCCACCGTCCATCGGCTAAGATGTCAAGCCGTGGCACCGTGTGTAGCAAAGCTACACCTTGTACACTAAAGAATAAACCGATGCCTTGACGGGAGGCTCCTGTCTCCTAACAGCTGCCTAGTGGATCCTCATCCCAACTTTCTCTGAGCCCTTTGGGTCCTTGTGACCTGGCTCTTTAGCCCATTGCTTGCATCAAATTGCTGCTCAGAGCCTAACCATTATATCTGGTGGCGTTTGGTTGCTTCTGATGCTGCGTCATGGATTAATTGAATAATTGTCAGCTTTTAGATTTTCATAAAGCAGAAAATAACAAAGCCTAGATTTCCCTAAGTCTCAGTGTAGAGTGGCGACTCATGTCACATAATTAACTGCGCACAACAATTCGCTCTCATCAAAATCAGCGACGATTTCTGAGGCGAATCGCAAAGGATGAGTTCGTCATCTTCATCAACATCTTGTTTCCTTCCTTAACTGCCTTTTTATTTTTAAAGGTTTTCTCAATACATATCCATTTCAATCTCCTCATCAAGTCGTACTTTATACTTTAATTTCCCATTCTCCAGCTGACGAAACTGAATCCTTCCTCTCCAGAATGGCGGATCTGGATCGAGAGAGACAGCTTAGGCATGCTCAACTCTCCTGGTACTAATTCTCCGAGTGAGAATGACGACGAAGACTCTATAAACTCCGAAACCAGTACGAAAGCTAATCCCCGGCGACAGGTAGACCGAGACATCTCAAGTAGGGAACCCTGATTAATATTAATCGCGTTATGCAGCAGCAGAGGAATGCGAACTCTGGGAAGGAATGTGCGTGTGTGTGTGTGTGTTACTGTACCGTTAGTCCTTTGCAAGTGTGTGCGTTTGGGTGCAGGAACCGTGGATGAATTAATGCCAGAATTCTTTACGTTTAATTAAACAGTCGCCGGTTCCGAGCGCGACAGAGGGGAAAACAAAAGTGATACCGAAACTGAAATGAGCCAATGGAGAAGGGCGATCACTGCTAGAGTCCCAAAGAGGATGGAAGAGGAGAGAAGCTTTCATCCCAAAATGTTCAACGAGAGAAACTGAGAACCAGAAGGAAAAAGATCTAGTGACTATCCGGAGAGAGGTGTTACGCTAGAGGGGGGAGGGGAGAAAGAAAAAGAAGGTGCAAAAAAAAAAAGAAGAGAAAGCGAAAGTAGAATAAAGTTGTTCTTTCTCTCTATCTAAGAGATGTGCGCGTAACTTTAAGTCATCATTTCTTCTCCACCACGGTGGCTTTTATCTAATTTCTGACGATTCACAAAAGCTAGTGGCTGGATGAAAGGAGACCCCTTTCCGAAGAAGCGTCAGAGGCAGAAGCAGCAGCAAGCTAACAGGGTTTTGGGTAGAACACAAAAGATAGCTTTTCTTTCGTCGCTGCTGCGGCTTCATCAAACGTGTTCGTTTCATCTTCTTCTCTGCCTCTCCTCCTCCTCTTCTTCCTTTTCCACCCTCCTGGCTGTTTCGTCGTGCCTGGATGAGCGCCGTTCTTTATTTAGAGCTCTGTATGGCCAATTCGTCGTCGCCACCTGAGGTTTGCTTGCCTGGGGATGCGCAGAGAGGAGGTGGAGGATAGTCGTGGTTGTGTATAGTGAGGAGTAGGTGGTAGTTTGGAGGAGTAGGATGAAGAATGGAATAATTTAGCTGCCTTTTGTTGTAGTGATTCCCAAGGGTTTTTTTTTTACTGTTTGTTCGTTGTAATTATTTTTAAGTACTAACTTTCAAATATTCATGCTGTTAGTTAAGTTGTACGAGTACTACAGGAGTTTTTTTTTTCAAACGTGTGTGTCAGAGATGAGTTGTTGATGACGTTAGTGTGATCATTGCGAAGAAATGCATCAAGGAGAGTTTTTTCATCTTTTTTTCTCATTTGTACAGCATATATACAGATATATATACAGATAAAAAGGGTAACCAGAAGCAGTACAGAGATTTCAAGTGATAAAACGATACTGTTTGATTTGATCTAAACGTCAGTGATTGACGAAAAACCTATTTATGCTATATATATTTTTTGTCATTGTATTTGTTTTGTACATCGAATATTTAATTTTTTTTGTGTTCATTGATTGTGTTGTACTCGGTATTTTTGACACTTTTTGTGTTTGTCTGTTTTTGTTTTAAACAATTTCTGCAACGTTGTAGCTTTTCTTTTTACCTTTATTTATCGAATTTCTTTTAGAACTGTTAGTTATATCTGATTTTGCGCATGCGTCGATAGAGTATCCTTTAAAGTCTCTCAGTGATAGCTTGTCACGTGCATATTTTCTCAGACATTTTATTTTTCAGACATTTTATTTTCAGACATTTTATTTTCTCAGACATTTTATTTTTAAAGTCTTAAAGAAAGGGGAGTGGCGTAGTTGGTTTTGCGCCAGGTTCGTAATCTGCAATTCCCAGGTTTGAGTACCAATTGTGCTACTACAGGATTTATCCCTGAGAATGTTTTGGTTACCACATGGCTTATTGAAAATTTGAATATATTTTATGATAAAGGCATTGATCCTAGGGATTTTACCAGAGCTATTACTATTATCCCTAGTTTTGAAATAGGTTGGTGGTTTTACCTCTGACCGGCACTTTTTTTGCACGCAATGGGCTAAATGGCCAGGTCATAAGGACCCCGAAGGCTCAGAGAAGGTTGGGGGAGGGGACCCACTGGAACCGCTGTTTGGAGACAGATGGTAGCCTCCCGTCAAGGCCATCTAGCATTTTCTTTAACATGCAAAGGGTACGGCTCTCCCGCACACGAGGCCCACGCTTAATGTCCCATCATTTTTGTAACAGTATTTTTCAAAGATGCTACGTCAAACTTTAGTAACGGTATTTTCCAAAGATGCTACGTCAAACGTTAGTAACGGTATTTTTCAAAGATGCTACGTCAAACGTTGGTAACGGTATTTTTCAAAGATGCTACGTCAAACGTTGGTAAGGTATTTTTCACAGATCCTACGTCAAACTTTGGTAACGGTATTTTTCAAAGATGCTACGTCAAACTTTGGTAACGGTATTTTTCAAAGATGCTACATCAAACTTTGGTAACGGTATTTTTCAAAGAAGCTACGTCAAACTTTGGTAACGGTATTTTTCAAAGATGCTACGTCAAACTTTGGTAACGATATTTTTCAAAGATGCTACGTCAAACTTTGGTAATGATATTTTTCACAGATGCTACGTCAAACTTTGGTAACGGTATTTTTCAAAGAAGCTACGTCAAACTTTGGTAACGGTATTTTTCACAGATGCTACGTCAAACTTTGGTAACGATATTTTTCAAAGATGCTACGTCAAACTTTGTTAACGATATTTTTCACAGATGCTACGTCAAACTTTGGTAACGGTATTTTTCAAAGATGCTACGTCAAACTTTGGTAACGATATTTTTCACAGATGCTACGTCAAACTTTGGTAACGATATTTTTCAAAGATGCTACGTCAAACTTTGGTAACGATATTTTTCAAAGATGCTACGTCAAACTTTGGTAACGATATTTTTCACAGATGCTACGTCAAACTTTGGTAACGATATTTTTCAAAGATGCTACTTCAAACTTTGGTAACGATATTTTTCAAAGATGCTACGTCAAACTTTGGTAACGATATTTTTCACAGATGCTACGTCAAACTTTGGTAACGATATTTTTCAAAGATGCTACGTCAAACTTTGGTAACGATATTTTTCACAGATGCTACGTCAAACTTTGGTAACGATATTTTTCAAAGATGCTACTTCAAACTTTGGTAACGATATTTTTCAAAGATGCTACGTCAAACTTTGGTAACGATATTTTTCACAGATGCTACGTCAAACTTTGGTAACGATATTTTTCAAAGATGCTACTTCAAACTTTGGTAACGGTATTTTTCAAAGATGCTACGTCAAACTTTGTTAACGATATTTTTCACAGATGCTACGTCAAACTTTGGTAACGATATTTTTCAAAGATGCTACTTCAAACTTTGGTAACGATATTTTTCAAAGATGCTACGTCAAACTTTGTTAACGATATTTTTCACAGATGCTACGTCAAACTTTGGTAACGATATTTTTCAAAGATGCTACGTCAAACTTTGGTAACGATATTTTTCACAGATGCTACGTCAAACTTTGGTAACGATATTTTTCAAAGATGCTACTTCAAACTTTGGTAACGATATTTTTCAAAGATGCTACGTCAAACTTTGGTAACGATATTTTTCACAGATGCTACGTCAAACTTTGGTAACGATATTTTTCAAAGATGCTACTTCAAACTTTGGTAACGGTATTTTTCAAAGATGCTACGTCAAACTTTGTTAACGATATTTTTCACAGATGCTACGTCAAACTTTGGTAACGATATTTTTCAAAGATGCTACTTCAAACTTTGGTAACGATATTTTTCAAAGATGCTACGTCAAACTTTGGTAACGATATTTTTCAAAGATGGTACGTCAAACTTTGGTAATGGTATTTTTCAAAGATGCTACTTCAAACTTTGGTAACGATATTTTTCAAAGATGCTACGTCAAACTTTGGTAACATTATTTTTCAAAGATGCTACGTCAAACTTTGGTAACGATAGTTTTCAAAGATGGTACGTCAAACTTTGGTAATGGTATTTTTCAAAGATGCTACGTCAAACGTTGGTAACGGTATTTTTCAAAGATGCTACGTCAATCGTTGGTAACGGTATTTTCAAAGATGCTACGTCAAACGTTGGTAACGGTATTTTTCAAAGATGCTACGTCAAACGTTTGTAACAGTATTTTTCAAAGATGTTACGTCAAACGTTTGTAACAGTATTTTTAAATGTTTCTCCTTAATTCTTCCCCTGTCTTCTATCGTAGTTTGACCCAGAAAATATAATCTTCCTCAAACTCTAGTAACAGTAAGAAGAAATTCTTCCTCGAAATCTTTAAAAAAGGTGTTTTTTTTAGAAAAGAGGATTTCCATAAGGAAGATTCCTATTCAAACTCTTGTAACAGGGTATTTTACAATAAAGATTGCTCCTAAAAATAATCTAACAGGGTGTTTTCCTTTATAGAAGAAAATATTCTTTCTCAAACTCTTATAACAGGGCTTTCATTTTGCGAAAAGTAAAAAGCTTCTTCAAGTTTTGTAACTGTTTTTTTAATGATTCTTCTTCAAACGTGGTGTTCAAAAAAATCGATTACTCCCCGAATTTTAGCAAAAATATTTCTCCTGAAATTCTTGTAAAAGTGTGTTTTTTTTTTCTTTAAAAAGAAATAAATCATCCAAATATTGTAATAAGGTGTTTTTTCAAAAAAAACTTCTCAAATTCTTGTAAGAGGGTTCTTTCTTTCTTTTTTAAAAAAAAATATTATTTGTAACCTTTAAACTTTTTTTTGTATTTTTTTTATTAGAGATTCTTTCTCCAACTTTTATAACAGTTTATTTTTAATGTTACCTTTGTAGAGTTTTTTAACGGAGTTTTCTTAATAAATCGACTCCTTCTCACTCTGGGGCGGGGGTGGCTCAGTCGGTAGCGCGTCAGGCTCGTAATCTGTAGTTCCCAGGTTCGAGTCCCAGCTGGGTCAGCGTTGAGATTTATCTCCGCAAAATTCCCCGTCCTGCCCACGGTCAGTAGGGTACACCGATGGGCTTGGAAAGGCCGCCGTCCGTCGGATGGGACGTTAAGCCGTGGCCCCGTGTGCGGGAGAGCCATACCCTGTGCACGTTAAAGAACACGCTGGATGGCCTTGACGGGAGGCTATCATCTGTCTCCCAACAGCTGTTCCAGTGGGTCCCCTCCCCCAACCTTCTCTGAGCCTTCGGGGTCCATGTGACCTGGCCATTTAGCCCATGGTGTGCAAAAAAGTGAATGGTGTGCAAAAAAGTGCCGCTCAGAGGTAAAACAACCCAACCCAAACCCTTCTCACTCTCGCAATGGTATTTTTCTTAGAATATTTATTCTTCTTCAAACAAGCCTAGTAGAGCTTCAAAATTATCTCTGCCTTTGTATTAATATAACCAATTTTATAAATTTTTATCATTCTGATGAAAAAATAATATTACTATTATAATCACTTTAGTTGCACAAACTCATTACAATCCATCATTGGAGAAAAGTTTTAGATGTCTTTAGCATCAGTCAAATTATCGGTGTATACAAACGTCCTTCTCAAAAACATTTTGAATACAGAATATATAAAAAAAACGTTACTCATTGTTTCTCTATTTATGTGCTTTTGATGTAATGTTGGGTTGCATTGTTTTACCTCTGAGCGGCACTTTTTTGCACACTATGGGCTAAATGGCCAGGTCACATGGACCCCGAAGGCTCAGAGAAGGTTGGGGGAGGGGACCCACTGGAACAGCTGTTGGAAGACAGATGGTAGCCTCCCGTCAAGGCCATCCAGGGTGTTCTTCAATGTGCACACGGTATGGCTCTCTCCCACACACGGGGCCACGGCTTAACGTCCCATCCGACGGACGGCGGCCTTTTCAAGCCCATCGGTGTCCCCTACTGACCGTGGGAAGAGCGGGGAATTTTTGCGGAGATAAATCTGAACGCTGACCCAGCTGGGACTCAAACCTGGGAACTACAGATTACGAGCCTGGCGCGCTACCGACTGAGCCACCCCCGCCCCTTTTTTTGACGCAATGAAAGTGATCAGTAAGCATTCTATCTCATATCTCCGACTATAAACCAACATCAAGAATATATCTATGGTTAGAAAGAATTCACTCTTTTGCCATTGAACCCAAAACGTTCCTTACCATTAACTCTTTAATTACTGGAAACAATTCGACTTCGTCTGCTACAAACAAAAAAGGAAAAAAAAAAACTCTCCAACGACGAAGCGAGGTGCAGAAAGCCAAGAGACATATTCTGCTAGCAACCAAGCTCTCTGTTGAACCACAGAAGAGAGCCAATAAGGCAGCGCTCTTGGTGGTCGCGAGAATACATGAGCAGAAGCAGGGAGGGTTCCGCTTTCTACCAGTGGTCAATATGAACACATGAGCTGGTAGTGTATACCCATTGCAACCAGGGACGTTTTTTTCTAAGCAAAGCTTTCAGCTGTGCTGCTGTATGATATAACCACAAGTGAAGTTTCTGTTTTTTCGTTTAAAGAGTTTGGTTTCCAGTAAATCTGGCCATATATTATATACACTCCGTGGTCATTGGATTATGACAACCACCCCTCACATCATATATCAGTTGGGTTGTTTTACCTCTGCGCGGCACTTTTTTGCACACCATGGGCTAAATGGCCAGGTCACATGGACCCCGAAGGCTCAGAGAAGGTTGGGGGAGGGGACTCACTGGGACAGCTGTTGGGAGACAGATGGTAGCCTCCCGTCAAGGCCATCCAGCGTGTTCTTTAACGTGCACAGGGTATGGCTGTCCCGCACACGGGGCCACGGCTTAACGTCCCATCCGACGGACGGCGGTCTTTCTAAGCCCATCGGTGTCCCCTACTGACCGTGGGCAGGTCGGGGAATTTTTGCGGAGATAAATCTCAACGCTGACCCAGCTTTGACTCGAACCTGGGAACTACAGATTAGGGGACTGGCGCGCTACCGACTGAGCCACCCCCGCCCCCATCATATATCAGAGGAAGGTAACTTCGGAGCTCTATAATTTCTAAGAGTTTTATGAGAAAATGCAACAGAAGATAAATTAATGATGTCAATCATGTCTATCAAAATCTCGATTTTAAAGAATATTCGCTTTGTTTTTAAAGAGTTATGGAAATTCAAATGTTTAACAGCAATAATAGAAGTTTTAAGGAACTTAGAAAATATTGAAAGAATTGAATATACAAACTTTTAAATATGCAGCTATCGCATTAAATGGTATGAAATAATACTTCTCATTCAAATTATAATTCTTAGGGTTAGGTTGGGTTGTTTTACCACTGAGCGACACTTTTTTGCACACAATGGGATAAATGGCCAAGTCACAAGGACCCCGAAGGCTCAGAGAAGGTTGGGGGAGAAGACCCACTGGAAATGCTGTTGAGAGACAGATGGTAGCCTTCCGTTAAGGCCATCAGTGCGTTCTTTAACGTGCATAGGGTATGGCTCTTCGGCACACGGAGTCACGGCTTAACCATCCAACGGACGGCTTCCTTTTCAAGCCCATATATAATTCTGAGGTAATTCCAATTTTGGCATTATGAAAATTTTAATATTTAATATCAACTACTATTTAAATACAAGGACCAAGAGGGGCTGGAGGTGGGGGCTCAGTCGGTAGCGCGCCAGGCGCGTAATGTGCAGTTCCCAGGTTCCAGTCCTACCTGGACCAGAGTTGAAATTTATCTCTAAAACACCCCGCCTGACCGTGGCGGGGGTGGCTCAGTCGGTAGCGCGCCAGGCTCGTAATTTGTAGTTCCCAGGTTCGAGTCCCAGCTGGGTCAACGTTGAGATTTATCTCCGCAAAATTCCCCACCCTGCCCACGGTCAGTAGGGGACACCGATGGGCTTGGAAAGGCCACCGTCCGTCGTATGGGACGTTAAGCCGTGACTTCGTGTGCGGGAGAGCCATACCCTGTGCACGTTAAAGAACACGCTGGATGGCCTTGACGAGAGGCTATCATCTGTCTCCCAACAGCTGTTCCAGTGGGTCCCCTCCCCCAACCTTCTCTGAGCCTTCGGGGTCCATGTGACCTGGCCATTTAGCCCATGGTGTGCAAAAAAGTGCCGCTCAGAGGTAAAACAACCCAACCCTACTCCGCCTGACCTCAGTCAGTAGGGGACACCGATAGGCTTGGATGGGACGTAAAGCCATGGCCCCGTGAGCTGGAGAGCCAATTCTTTGCACGTTAAAGAATATGATGGATGGTCTTGACGGGAAGCTACCATCTGTCTCCTAACAGCCGTTCAGTGGGTCCTCGTCATTTAGCCCATTGTGCGCAAAAAAGTGATACTGAGAGGCAAAACAACCCAACTCTACCCCCAAATTTTCCTGAGCCCTTGGGGTCCTTTTGACCTGGCCGTTTAGTCCATTGTATGCAAAAAAAGTGTTGCTCAGAGGTAAAACCATCCTTTAAACACAAAGCGAATATTGTTTGAAATCGAGGTTTATATAGACTTTACTGAGATTTTTAATTTATCTTCAGTCACATTTTTTCAAGAAACGTTTTTTAAGAAGTTACAGAGCTTCGAAGTTAGCTTCCATAATATGGAGAAGGGGAGGGGGAATCATAATTCAATGACCACTGAGTGTATATGGCAACTGTTTCTCTTTTGATAATCTGCTTTTGCATATAAATCGCGAAATTCCCCGCCCTGCCCACGGTCAGTAGGGGACACCGATGGGCTTGGAAATGCCGCCGTCCGTCGGATGGTACGTTAAGCCGTGGCCCCGTGTGTGGGAGAGCCATACCCTGTGCACGTTAAAGAACACGCTGGATGGCCTTGACGGGAGGCTACCATCTGTCTCCCAACAGATGTTCCAGTGGGTCCTCTCCCCCAACCTTCTCTGAGCCTCCGGGGTCCATATGACCTGCCCATTTAGCCCATGGTGTGCAAAAAAGTGCCGCTCAGAGGTAAAACAACCCAACCCATATAAATCGCGAAATTTTCCATATTAATTACTGTTAGAGCAGTTTTTAAAGAATAACTGTTGAAGAAAACTTAAGCTATTTATACTTTATTTCCCATAAAGAATGGAACGGCAAAATCTGAAGATCAAAGAAAGGTACAACCAATGAAAAGATGACACACCCACGTGGGTTCTACAAAAAAAGAACTTGCAGATGTAATACTCCGCTACAGCAAATAATTACGCTTTTTATGACATGCAATAAGGTAGTTTTTCTAATGAAAATGATTATGGGTTGTTATTGGGTTGTTTTACCTCTGAGCGGCACTTTTTTGCACACCATGGGCTAAATGGCCAGGTCACATGGACCCCGAAGGCTTAGAGAAGGTTGGGGGAGGGGACCCACTGGAACAGCTGTTGGGAGACAGATGGTAGCCTCCCGTCAAGGCCATCCAGCGTGTTCTTTAACGTGCAGAGGGTATGGCTCTACCGCACACGTTGCCACGGCTTGACGTCCCATCCGACGGACGGCGGCCTTTCCAAGCCCATCGGTGTCCCCTACTGACCGTGGGCAGGTCGGGGAATTTTGCGGAGATAAATCTCAACGCTGACCCAGCTGGGACTCGAACCTGGGAACTACAGATTACGAGCCTGGCGCGCTACCGACTGAGCCACCCCCGCCCCCGAAAATGATTATGTATGTATACATTACGGAAGTGAGCAATTGGAAATGCTGTTTTTATTTCAGATTATTGTGAAATACACGATGAAGAATAATTCTTTTCCACCAGTATATTCGCGATGTAAAAGACTTGCTGTAGAAGCTCCCTAACGGAGTTGAGGATTGATACAATTTCAGGCGTCGCATCATGTTTTTTAATTGGCTCTCATGGTTATAATTAGACAATAAATTCTTTGGGAGATAATTACCGTGAGTACTCCAATAATAATTATTGTTGTGTTGTCAACAAATATTTATGAAAAAATTATCGCCGACGTGGCGGAAATCGAACCCGCAACTCTCCAGATAGAGAGTCGTAATCTGTAGTTCCCAGGTTCGAGTCCCAGCTGGGTCAGCGTTGAGATTTATCCCCGCAAAATTCCCCGCTCTGCCCACGGTCAGTAGGGGACACCGATGGGCTTGGAAAGGCCGCCGTCCGTCGGACGGCGGCCTTTCCAAACGTTAAGTCGTGGCCCCGTGTGCGGGAGAGCCATACCCTGTGCACTTTAAAGAACACGCTGGATGGCTTTGACGGGAGGCTACCATCTGTCTCCCAACAGCTGTTCCAGTGGGTCCCCTCCCCCAACCTTCTCTGAGCCTTCGGGGTCCATGTGGCCTGGCCATTTAGCCCATGGTGTGCAAAAAAGTGCCGTTCAGAGGTAAAACAACCCAACCCAAACTCCAAAACTGCGGCTAAGTATACTGGTTTCTCAGAAAAAATTCTTTTGAGACGTTGATCACCACGCACAAGACGATGATTTCTTATTTTTTTTCTTACTCGTTCACTAACAAGATCCACACTAATAAACTTATTTAACTTACCCCCCCCCCACACACACACCAAATAAAAACATTTATTCTTTATACTCTAGTGCACAGACTAAAATAACTACGTTTTCTTCCCACAATTTTTTCCTAATTACAACTCACTTATTCTTTGTTTCAAAGTTAAGTTCGTTCGAAGTGGTTAGTGACGTAATTCTCACGCGAAACACAATGCTGGGCACATCAAAATGATACATCACAAGTTCATTGTAGCACGTTCAGCTGTCGTAACATTGCCCATCTCCTTAGGTCTTGTTCGTCCCGAACAATTCTGGATTCCGAAGCTTCTTCAGTTCTTCGATGAAACAGGGCTAAACGATCCACGTGAACCACCTTGCACTTTGTAGTCTGAAGTTTTGGAAAATCTCTTTTTTCCATGTGGATTGTACAGCTAGACAAGATCGCATTGATTTAAAACAGTTCCATTTGTTTTATGTCGTACCCCGTCTTGGTTCTCTCGCTTGCCAAGTTGATGTCTGACGGCGTGGTGTATTTCTTCTAGTCTTTGTTGCAATTCTTGTACCTATTGTGGAGTGGACACAGGCATTGTTTCGCGCCTACCATATAAAATGCCACAGGGAAGACGTAATTATCTTCCAAAGAGCATCATGGAAGGTGACTGTCCAGTTGTCTCGTGCACTGCTGTTCTGTATGCCAACAAAAAGAGTGGTATATGGCGATCCCAATCACGTTGATGGTCGTCGTAACAATATTATTCCTATTTCTGTCCTATGTAAATCCATTTACAATCAGAACCGGATCTAGTAGAGGGTGGCAATGGGGGTTATGCCATCCCTCGTCCCTTCTAGACATGTTGGTTTGATGGACGCCAAAAGATTTTTCATCTGTCCTCAACTTTCTCTGAGCCTTGGGGATCCTTGTGACCTGGCCATTTAGCTTATTTCATTCAGCCCAGCAAAACAAAATGCTTCTCAAAAGGTAAGAGAGCCTCATTAACCCTCTTCGACTGCCTGGCGCAAAACATAGGTGCTTTTACTACTATCACTAGTGGTCACTCTGAAGATTGATGCGAGCACGATTCAGTGCTGTTGCGTACACAATAAACAGTCCTGCTCCGTAACTGTTATCACGTCATCTCTTTATCATCATCTGTACCTATGCTGATTTCGTCCTTCGCTTCTGGGCGGGGCAGTTTCAATTTCACAGAGTGGATGATAAACTTCTATTTTTAACCACTGGAAGGAATGTATTATTTCAAAACGGAAACGTGTTCGATATTTACTTTTCTAATTATGCTAATGAACGAAATCCAAGACCTTTAATTATTGGTATAATTTCGGTACATTAAAAGAGAAAAAAAAACCTGATTGCAACTGTTAAGTAATATTAAAGACAAAAAAAAAATAATTGGAATTTTGGGTTTAGTGTCATTAGTCAAAATAATTTTTATATGCATTTCGATATCTTCAAACGCATCTAATAATGCCGACATACTGTCGCTGGTTGGTTGGTTTACCTCTGAGCGACACTTTTTTGCACACCACGGGCTAAATGGCCAGGTCACATGGACCCCGAAGGCTCAGAGAAGGTTGGGGGAGGGGACCCACTGGAACAGCTGTTGGGAGACAGATGGTAGCCTCCCGTCAAGGCCATCCAGCGTGTTCTTTAACGTGCACAGGGTATGGCTCTCCCGCACACGGGGCCACGGCTTAACGTCCCATCCGACGGACGGCGGCCTTTCCAAGCCCATCGGTGTCCCCTACTGACCGTGGGCAGGGCGGAGAATTTTGCGGAGATAAATCTCAACGCTGACCCAGCTGTGACTCGAACCTGGGAACTGCAGATTACGAGCCTGGCGCGCTACCGACTGAGCCACCCCCGCCTCTCACATACTGTCGCTAATCGTTATCTAATACAGAATTCCGCAAAGTTGGGTTGGATTGTTTTATTTCTGAGCGGCACTTTTTTGCACACCATGGGCTAAATGGCCAGGTCACATGGATCCCGAAGGCTCAGAGAAGGTTGGGGAAGGGAACCCACTGAAACAGCTGTTGGGAGACAGATGGTAGCCTCCCATCAAGGCCGTCTAGCGTGTTCTTTAACGTGCACAGGGTATGGCTCTCCCACACACGGGGACACGGCTTAACGTCCCATCCGACGGACGGTGGCCTTTCCAAGCCCATCGGTGTCCCCTACTGACCGTGGGCAGGGTGGGGAATTTTGCGGAGATAAATCTCAACGCTCACCCAGCTGGGACTCGAACTTTGGAACTACAGATTACGAGCCTGGCGCGCTACCGACTGAGCCACCCCCGCCCCATTTCCCTACCGACTGAGACACCCCCGCCCCATTTTGCAAAGTAAACATCAGCTATTTCACATAGCACTGGATGAAAATTTCATATAGCATTGAATTAATGACTAAAATGATCTTCCCAAAATTGCTTTTAGAACTCGCTAAGCTAGGGATTTGTCGTTCGCAGGTTTCAGCCCCGCCAAGCTTCCGCTTAAGAAGATATTTCTCAGCTAACTCTCCCCCCCCCCCCCCACCATCACCACCACTCTTTATTCTGCCTTGGATGAGAACCAGATGGGTTTAAAATCTGCCATCTGTCGGATGGCAAATTAAGTCGTGGTCACGTACAGTCGCTCAAAAAAGTATCCGAACACCATGGTTGATTACAGAATT
Source organism: Ryuthela nishihirai (assembly GCA_038380435.1). Lineage (NCBI taxonomy): Eukaryota > Metazoa > Arthropoda > Arachnida > Araneae > Heptathelidae > Ryuthela > Ryuthela nishihirai. The sequence continues at coordinate 17,601,926 of JAWZYU010000029.1, read as the reverse complement.
CAGAAAAAATATCTGCCAACGATTTTTTTAGAAATTAGTGATCTGGCAACCTTCGTGTCACGTGATTACAGAATTCAGGAAAAATATCTGCAGCGTGTACAGTAACTGTACACGCTCCAGTTACCGTTCACAGCAAACTGGAGCGTGTGCAGTTACTGCACACGCTCCAGTTTGCTGTGAACGGAAACTGCACACGCTCAATATTTCCGTAAGTGAGCCCACACGATCTAGTATCAAAATAATATGACCACCTACAGTCGCTCAAAAAAGTATCCGAACACTATGGTTGATTATAGAATTCAGAAAAAATATCTGGCAACGACTTTTTTTAGAAAATAGTGATCTGGCAACTTCGTGTCACATGACACGAAGTTCAGTGAGTCTTTCAGTCGATATTCTCTGAGCCCTAGAGGTCTTTGTGACCTGGCCATTTAGCCCATTGTGTACAAAAAAATGCAGCTTAAAGGTCAAATAACCAAAGCTGTTTACAGGGGGACCCACAGCACTGCACGAAGCGTGGCTCAATAGTCACCAGTTTCACATTCGCAGCCTCTTCACTCACTACAGTGAGGTTTGGTCGTTGGTATTGTTGCTCACTGAGACCACACTTTTTATTTTCGTAAATTTTTGGTTTATTTTTACAGAGCGGCACTTTTTTGCACACGACATTCTGAATGGACAGGTCACAAAGACCCCAAAAGCTCATCAATTCATCGCGCTCAATTCATCACAACGTCAATTCATCGCCATTTAATAAATTCAAACCATTTAATAAAATAAGCATTTTAAAAGTTTGCGTGGGGCGGGGGTGGCTCAGTCGGTAGCGCGCCAGGCTCGTAATCTGTAGTTCCCAGGTTCGAGTCCCAGCTGGGTCAGCGTTGAGATTTATCTCCGCAAAAATTCCCCGCCCTGCCCACGGTCAGTAGGGGACACCGATGGGCTTGGAAAGGCCGCCGTCCGTCGGATGGGACGTTAAGCTGTGGCCCCGTGTGCGGGAGAGCCATACCCTGTGCACGTTAAAGAACACGCTGGATGGCTTGACGGGAGGCTACGATCTGTCTCCCAACAGCTGTTCCAGTGGGTCCCCTCCCCCAACCTTCTCTGAGCCTTCAGGGTCCATGTGACCTGGCCATTTAGCCCATGGTGTGCAAAAAATGCCGCTCAGAGGTAAAACAACCCAACCCAATCCCACTGCATATTAAAGAACCTGCTGGAGAACATCGAAGGCAGGCTTCAACGGTTCTTTCTGTCTCCTAACCGCTGTCCAGGGACTCGCTCAGAGGTAAAAAAAAACAATTTTCTGTTGGTTGATTGGTTGGTTGGTTGTTTGGGGTTTTATTGCGCATGGGCAACAGAGGCCATAATGCGCCTAATTCTCTGTTCTAAAGTGGGGTATATAATAAGAATTTTAGGTACTTCACGTAACAGTTGGTCAACATAACAAAAGAGCTCCTCAAAATTACCCTACAAAATAGAGAATTACCATTTTATGTCAATGGGATATAATTTCGTAGCTCTATAACTTATATAATATTCATTTAATAGAAAAAAATAACTGATGATAAATTATATAAAATAATCAAATGTATTTGAATCTCAATTTTCAACAATATTCGTTCAGTATTTAAAGAGGCACGGAAACTGGAATATTTAAAAATAAATTATTTTCATCAATAGGATTAAGGATTGTCTAATTATTGAAATAATCATTATGCAAATTTTTAAAATGCTTATTTCATTAAATGGTTTGAAACAACGCTTGTTATTTAAGGTTTAGTTAATTTCTGAAATAAATTCTTATGAAGTATGTTTAACCTTTCAAAGTCTAAATTATTGTCTCTAGAGTTGGGGCGGGGGTGGCTCAGTCGGTAGCGCGCCAGGCTCGTAATCTGTAGTTCCCAGGTTCGAGTCCCAGCTGGGTCAGCGTTGAGATTTATCTCCGCAAAATTCCCCCGCGCTGCCCACGGTCAGTAGGGGACACCGATGGGCTTGGAAAGGCCGCCGTCCGTCGGATGGGACGTTAAGCCGTGGCCCCGTGTGCGGGAGAGCCATACCCTGTGCACGTTAAAGAACACGCTGGATGGCCTTGACGGGAGGCTACCATCTGTCTCCCAACAGCTGTTCCAGTGGGTCCCCTCCCCCAACCTTCTCTGAGCCTTCGGGGTCCATGTGACCTGGCCATTTAGCCCATGGTGTGCAAAAAAGTGCCGCTCAGAGGTAAAACAAACCAAACCAAAGTCTCTAGAGTTCATTTGAACAATCTACAGATTTGAACGCACACGCTCAATATTTGAACGCACACGCTCAATATCTGTAGATTTGAACAATCTACAGATGCAGAAAGTCAATAAAATTATATGTCTAACTGCGATGAATTGACGTGGAACCAAGAGATGGTTGGAGGAGGAGACCCACTGGAACAGCTGTTAGGAGACAGATGACAGCCTCCCGTCAAGGACGACCCTCCATCACCGACGGCCTTTCCAAGACCATCGGTGTCCGCTAATGACGGGGCGGGGGTGGCTCAGTCGGTAGCGCGCCAGGCTCGTAATCTGTAGTTCCCAGGTTCGAGTCCCAGCTGGGTCAGCGTTGAGATTTATCTCCACAAAATTCCCCGCCCTGTCCACGGTCAGTTGGAAAGGCTGCCGTCCGTCGGATGGGACGTTAAGACGTGGCCCCGTGTGCTGGAGAGCCATATCCTATGCACGTTAAAGAACACGCTGGATTGCCTTCACGGGAGGCTACCATCTGTCTCTCAACAGCTGTTACAGTGGGTTCCCTCCCTCAACCTTCTCCGAGCCTTCGGGGTCCATGTGACCTGGCCATTTAGCCCATGGTGTGCAAAAAAAGTGCCGCTCAGAGGTAAAACAAACCAACCCAAATCCGCTAATGACAGAGGCTAGGTCAGGGGTTTAGCGGATATATTTTCGTAAGTAATTGCATTTGATTTGATAAACAAGCTTAACCGTTTCCATTTTACCTTGTTATCCATCAGTCCACTTGTTCTGAGCTCCAAGCGAGTACGCCTTGTAGTTGGTGCAATTTCAAAAGCTAACAGTGTATTTTAGACAATTTAATGTGTTTTTCGCGAGTTTTAGGCGCAGTCGCTCAAAAAAGTATCCGAACACTGTGGTTGATTACAGAAAAAATATCTGGCAACGATTTTTTTAGAAATTAGTGATCTGGCAACCTTCGTGTCACGTGACACGAAGGTTGCCAGATCACTAATTTCTAAAAAAAATCGTTGCCAGATATTTTTTCTGAATTCTGTAATCAACCATAGTGTTCGGATATTTTTTAATATATATAATGCGTATGAATATATAATGCAATGAATATGGAGCGTGTGCAGTTACCGTTCACAGCAAACTGGAGCGGTTGCGGTTAATGCTCACAGCACATTGGATCGTGTGAGCTCACAAAGACCTAGATCGTGTGGGCTCACTCACGGAAATATTGAGCGTGTGCAGTTACCGTTCACAGCAAACTGGAGCGTGTGCAGTAACTGCACACGCTCCAGTTTGCTGTGAACGGTATCTGGAGCGTGTACAGTTGCTGTACACGCTCCTGATATTTTTCCTGAATTCTGTAATCACGTGACACGAAGGTTGCCAGATCACTAATTTCTAAAAAACGTTGCCAGATATTTTTTCTGAATTCTGTAATCAACCATAGTGTTCGGATATTTTTTTGAGCGACTTTACTTCGAATGCAATGTTGACTTTATGCGCAAGTCATTAGCACTAAGAATTCATCAAAACTCTTTAATTAAAAGAGTTAAATTTAATGTCTAAAGTCCAAATGAAAGTGGAGTATGATTAATTTTCATTTTACTTGTTGAAGCAGCAGTGTCGAGGCTTTTAAACTCAAACCCACGTTGATCACGAGAATTCATAACTAGAAATTCCTATGATAAAAATGATGGCTTGGACAAAAACGATGGCTTCTTCACTCGAAAATTGATGACGTGGTGGTAACGCCATTTTTTCCAGTCCGTGATGATCGTGACGTTTCATGAGCATCTGTTGGCAATATAAATGGTTTGTGAGAATTGACGAAATATAATTTTCTCTTAAAGCAATAAATATCCCAATTAGTAAACATATAGAAATGCAATATAGATTCTTGATAATGGATCCATGCTGCTGATCCATTTGGACGATGAAATTCCCCACAGAAGGATTGTAATGTGTTGAAGGAATGCAAAACAAAATGGGAGAATGGACATGGAAGGGCATGACGTCACCATTGCAATTTCTTTGTGTCTTCGACATAGGCGTAAGTAAAAATTTGCCTTTCGGATTAAGTTTATTACCTCTGAGCGGAACTTTTTTGCACGCAATATGATGATCAGGATGACCTGACATCATCATCCCATAAAATTATTTCTTGTGCATATGACAATGATTTGTGAAAAAGGCAAAAACTATGATAGTGATTTGTGAAGTAGGTAAAAACGTATGACAATGGGTTGGGTTGGGTTGTTTTACCTCTGAGCTTTTGCACACCGTGGGCTAAATGGCCAGGTCACAAGGACCCCGAAGGCTCAGAGAAGGTTGGGGGAGGGGACCCACTGGAACAGCTGTTGGGAGACAGATGGTAGTCTCCCGTCAAGGCCATCCAGCGTGTTCTTTAACGTGCACAGGGTATGGCTCTCCCGCACACGGCGACACGGCTTAATGTCCCATTCAACGGACGGCGGCCTTTCCAAGCACATCGATGTCCCCTACTGACCGTGGGCAGGGCGGGGAGTTTTGCGGAGATAAATCTGAACGTTCACCCAGCTGGGACTCGAACCTGGGAACTACAGATTATGAGCCTGGCGCGCTATCGACTGAGCCACCCCCGCCCCCGCATGACAATGATTTATATAAAAAGGGCAAGATTGTATAATAGCGATTTATGAAAGAGACCGAAGGATAGTGAATTGTCAAGGCAAGATAGTGATTTGATGAAGAAAGCAAGACGGTGTGATGGTGATTTATGGAGAAGGCAACACTGTACGACAGGGATTTGTGGGGAAGCCAAGACCGTATGATGAATTATGAAGGAGGCAAGACCGTATGATGAATTATGAAGGAGGCAAGACCGTATGTTAGCGATTTGTGAAGAGGGGAAGGCCGTATAATAGTGTTGTGTGAAGTCGAATGATAGTGATTTGCGACGAAGGCAATACCGTATGGTAATGATTTATGGAGAAGTCAAGATCGTGTCGCAGTGATTTCTGAAGAAGTTGTTGTTGGGTTGGGTTGTTTTACCTCTGAGCGGCACTTTTTTGCACACCATGGGCTAAATGGCCAGGTCACAAGGACCCCGAAGGCTCAGAGAAAGTTGGGGGAGGGGACCCACTGGAACAGCTGTTAGGAGACAGATGGTAGTCTCCCGTCAAGGCCATACAGCGTGTTCTTTAACGTGCACAGGGTATGGCTCTCCCGCACACGGGGACACGGCTTAACGTCCCATCCGACGGACGGCGGCCTTTCCAAGCCCATCGGTGTCCCCTACTGACCGTTGGCAGGGCGGGGAATTTTGCGGAGATAAATCTCACCGCTGTTTTTTTTTTCGGCTGGAGCACTTCTTCCACATAACGACATATGAAGATTATACACGAGGTGAGGAAAAAGAAAAGGAGGCTATGCCAATATAACGTTTATTAGGTGAAAAACTCCAGAAAGCAAAGGTTGTGCCAGTAAAAATCGCCATTGATTCTCTTTGACCCTAAAGTATTTTTCCATTCTCGTTTTGCCATGCTTCGGAACATTTTTTGCAAGTCCTCTTTTATAGGAATGCTTTTTAAGTGTCGTAAGTTTCTTTGCGTGATCCACTTCTTCAAAATGGGTCCCTATCGTAGGGTGGGAGTTCCATTGTTGTTACTTCTTCAGGACAAAAATTTCGTTACTAATAATGCTAAACGTGTAAGAGCATTGTAGTGATAAAACACGTTCGTCGATGTGCACAGTGCGGTCAGTTCCACTTTGTCTGGCAAGGGCGATAGCACAAGTTTTACACAATTGGCAACAGCACACATACTATTCATCCGGTTCGAACATGTTAGCGGTTATTAGAACCAGCAAAAACCAGTCTACACAGGTGTTGAATCCGTTTGATTGTTGAGAAGGTATTACGTAAGCAATACGTGTAGTGGTTTATGATTTATATGAAAGGACTTTGATGGGTTGTGTTACCTCTGAGCGGCACTTTTTTGCACACCATGGGCTAAATGGCCAGGTCACATGGACCCCGAAGGCTCAGAGAAGGTTGGGGGAGGGGACCCACTGGAACAGCTGTTGGGAGACAGATGGTAGCCTCCCGTCAAGGCCATCCAGAGTGTTCTTTAACGTGCACAGGGTATGGCTCTCCCGCACACGGGGCCACGGCTTAACGTCCCATCCGACGGACGGCGGCCTTTCCAAGCCCATCGGTGTCCCCTACTGACCGTGGGCAGGGCGGGGAATTTTGCGGAGATAAATCTCAACGCTGACCCAGCTGGGACTCGAACCTGGGAACTACAGATTACGAGCCGGACGCTCTACCGACTGAGCCACCCCCGCCCCAATAAGTGTAGTGGTTTATGATTTACATGAAAGGACTTTGAAGGGTGCCTGCTACCAGCTGGTCCCATTTCGGTACTCTGTTGGTTTTAAACGACTTAGTCATGAAGCACTGAAAAGTATTTCACTTGTTGCAGTTCAAAATGTTAAAAATGGTGTTAAATATTTTTTTAATTTTTCCAATGATGATTATACTCAGTGACCGATGTCCTATTAACTTAGGGGCGGGGGTGGCTCAGTCGGTAGCGCGCCAGGCTCGTAATCTGTAGTTCCCAGGTTCGAGTCCCAGCTGGGTCAGCGTTGAGATTTATCTCCGCAAAATTCCCCGCCTTGCCCACGGTCAGTAGGGGACACCGATGGGCTTGGAAAGGCCGCCGTCCGTCGGATGGGACGTTAAGCCGTGGCCCCGTGTGCGGGAGAGCCATACCCTGTGCACGTTAAAGAACACGCTGGATGGCCTAGACGGGAGGCTACCATCTGTCTCCCAACAGCTGTTCCAGTGGGTCCCCTCCCCAAACCTTCTCTGAGCCTTCGGGGTCCATGTGACCTGGCCATTTAGCCGATGGTGTGCAAAAAAGTGCCGCTCAGAGGTAAAACAACCCAACCCCTTTCACCTACCTTTCTGTGACCCTCGGGTTCTTGTGACCTGGTCATTTAGCCGATGGTGTGCTAAAAAGTGCCGCTCAGAGGTAAAACAACCCAACAACCTACTGCTCAAAGATGAAAATTGGAAATGACCGAATTCAATGTCTAAGGGTGCAACAGATATTCCCGTTTAGGGATTAATGTCGGTTTTTGATGTCCCTCTCTTGACAATCATATTCTTGCCATGCAGACGAATAAACCTCTAAGAACTCCAAATTCTTCTGTAACAGGGAGATGTACATTTTTTGGTAGTGTTTATTTACAGCTATCACATTGTTTGGGGTTATATGCTTTTTTGTGTAAAGTGCATTATTTTATTTTTTATTATTTCTTGAGAATTTTGGCATCGCTTAGTAAGATATATTTCAATGCATTCAGTTATTAATAATCAGACACTAGTCACTTATTAATAGCCAGACACAATCAGCAGTCCTCCACAGTATTAATAATCAACGGAGTCGAACAACAATAAATATTGCATCTGAAACAAAAGTCAGCATATTTTCGTAAAGACAACAAAGACAAGAGCACCATTTGAACAACATTCAACAGATTTCATAGCAACAGTAATGTACACATAAGCAACAACAACAATAAACTAGCAACAAATCTTCCCTTTAACAATTGTGTACAGATTCATTAAAAACAGCGTTCAAAAGACCACCATAGAAACAACAGTTATCCTAAAAAAAATTATCAACGGATCTTTATAAAGACAAAAAAAGATGGAATGAAACAGTAAACAACAGTCAAACCTGTAGGGAAACAACAATCAGTACATTACATTGAAGCAATAATTAAAAGACTATCTTTTTTGGCAACAATAAACAGTTCTTCGTAGAAACAATGATCAATAAATAGACACATCAACAAATGATTGATGATGAATCAATCAATGATTGATGATGAATTATTATATAATAATTGATTATTAATTTAATTATTGATTGAATTATTATCAAATAATTGATGATTAATGAAAATCAATTGATGATGAATCATCAACAAATGAATGAAAAATTGCATTTCAACACGAAGACATTTATAACATAAAAACAGAAAATTAATTATTAAAACCATTTTTAACATTTAAATGACCTGAATGAGTCAGAATAGGTTTAAACTATTCAGGAATATTCAATTTTGAGAGAAGTTTTCAATCAATCAATCAACAATAACAATCGGAAACGGTCAGTAGGACCAACAATTAACAGATCTTCAGAGAAACAACAAACAATAATATACATGTAATCGCCATACTGATATAGAAAAAAGCCAAACGGTATGATAATGATTTGTGAAGAAGATAAAGCCATATGAGAGTATCAATCAATAATAATTCACTTATTTACCTGTTGACATATAAATTCAAGAAATAACTTTGTGGAGAAAAATGAGTTTCACCGAAATGAACTCATTTTTCCCATAAAATTATTTCTTGTGCATATGACAATGATTTGTGGAAAAGGCAAAAACTATTATAGTGATTTGTGAAGTAGGTAAAAACGTATGACAATTATTTATATAAAAAGTGCAAGACTGTATAATAGCAATTTGTGAAAGAGACCGAAGGATAGTGAATTGTCAAGGCAAGATAGTGATTTGATGAAGAAAGCAAGACGGTGTGATGGTGATTTATGGAGAAGGCAACGCTGTACGATAGGGATTTGTGGGGAAGCCAAGACCGTATGATGAATTATGAAGGAGGCATGACCGTATGTTAGCGATTTGTGAAGAGGTTGGGTTGTTTCACCTCTGAGCGGCACTCTTTGCACAAAATGGGCTAAATGGCCAGGTCACATGGACCCCGAAGGCTCAGAGAAGGTTGGGGGAGGGGACCCACTGGAACAGCTGTTGGGAGACAGATGGTAGCCTCCCGTCAAGGCCATCCAGCGTGTTCTTTAACGTGCAGTGTATGGCTCTCCCACACACGGGGGATACGGTTTAACGTCCCATCCGACGGACGGCGGCCTTTCCAAGCCCATCGGTGTCCCCTACTGACCGTGGGCAGGGCGGGGAATTTTGCGGAGATAAATCTCAACGCTGACCCAGCTGGGCTCGAACCTGGGAACTACAGATTACGAGCCTGGCGCGCTACCGACTGAGCCACCCCCGCCCCAATTCGTGGGGAAGCCAAGACCATATGAGGGAGGAAGGCAAAACCGTTCAATATAGTATATCGAAGGCAAGACCGTGTAACAGTGATATCTGAATGCAAGACCGTGTAATAGTGATATCTGAATGCAAGACCGTGTAATGTGATATGTGAAGGAAAGCGTTACGATGGTGATTTGTGAAAAAGGCAAGATCATACGACAATGATTTGTAAGGAAGGGGAGACCGTATTATAGTGATTTGTGAAGCAGCAAGAAATGTGATGGTGATTAGTGAAGAATATAAGCCATATATGGTGATTTTTTGAAGGCAAAATGGTACGATGGTGAATTGTGAAGAAGGCAAAAAGACGTACGCAGCATCCATTTTTTTTTCGGAGGGTGAAGATTCCAATCCAGGTTTTTTCCCCATAAAAGTCAGAAACACACTGACTGCTCTAAAGTGAACGATATTAGGAAGATAACGACGTCTTGAATCAGGTTTATCTTACCACTCACATCTCTATCATCATCAAACAGCAACAAAGATCCATCCTCTTCATTTCCGTTTTCACCACTCAAAAATAATCTCTTCCTCGTATTTACAATAAATTCTAGCGACAGACCACTCACATTCAAACACCGAATAAATCCGTCAAAGAATGCGATTTGTTATGGGTTGGGTTGTTTTACCTCTGAGCGGCACTTTTTTGCACACTATGGGCTAAACGGCCAGGTCACAAGGACCCCGAAGGCTCAGAGAAGGTTGGGGGAAGGGACCCATTGGAACAGATATTGAGAGACAGATGGTAACCTCCCGTCAAGGCCATCCAGGGTGTTCTGTAACGTGCACAGGATATGGCTCTCCCGCACACGGCTTAATGTCCCATCCGACGGACGGCGGCCTTTCCAAGCCCATCGGTGTCCCCTACTGACCGTGGGCAGGGCGGGGAATTTTGCGGAGATAAATCTCAACGCTGACCCAGCTGGGACTCGAACCTGGGAACTACAGATTACGAGCCTGGCGCGCTACCGACTGTGCCACGCCCGCCCCAATTTGTTATGAAACAATAAACAAATAAATCTCCAAGATGCGTTAAGTTTAAAACTACTATTTCTCCTCTCCAATTCACCAACTAAAAGAAAGAAGCGATTTCCCCTGCATCTGCTGTTAAGGCACGCAAACTAAACATCACCACTTTTCGAAGCCTTCCCCTCTTATCACAACAGACACTGTACACATATCCGATACCTCACACAATAAGGGCGTTGAGGCGCAATTATTAATGGATAACACTCCTTTTTTTTCTCTCCAACTTTTGGAAACTTTCATTGCACTTTTGAGCACCCAGCAAAGACCGTGAACTATTTTTCCCTTTTGACAACTGCCTACACTTCTAGGACAGAACTCTCTCTAGAAGTCCCGTGTTCCCGGGTACCGCCAAAGGCAGGCGACGACGACATGGTCCTGAGAAGAGGCCATCATTTACTGATTAATATTCGTCGGCTTCCTCCGTTTGACGGCCCCGCAAGCCGCCGTCCTCAGGGAGTAATTAGAGGGGAGGTCGCACCTGGGCACGCAATGGCGGGGGGGGGGGGAGCTGTCGAGTGAAGCAGGAGGGAGGGAAGACTGACTGAGCATCGCCGCATAAATCAGCCACTACGTGCGATAATTAGTCTTGTAGAAGCTTACGTGTCACTTCGGTCTTTTTGGGAAGGTCCTATGTTGGTATAGGTCGAAATAATTTTTGTTTTAGGAAGAGGGCGCTTCAGTTTCATTCATCCATAAAAAGAAATTGTTCAGTGAAGATGAAGAGAGAATGTCATGAAATTTTCATTTCTTTAGGAGCAGAAAGGATTTTTTTTTGTCGTAGTGGATTTTGATGATTTCTCTCTGAACGCCACTTTTTTTGCACACAATGGGCTAAATGACAGATCGGTTGGGTTGTTTTACCTCTGAGCGGCACTTTTTTGCACACCATGGGCTAAATGGCCAGGTCACATGGGCCCCGAAGGCTCAGAGAAGGTTGGGGGAGGGGACCCATTGGAACAGCTGTTGGGAGACAGATGGTAGCCTCCCGTCAAGGCCATCCAGTGTGTTCTTTAACGTGCACAGGGTATGGCTCTTCCGCACACAGGGCCACGACTTAACGTCCCATCCGACGGACGGCGGCCTTTCCAAGCCCATCGGTGTCCCCTACTGACCGTGGGCAGGGCGGGAAATTTTGCGGAGATAAGTCTCAACGCTGACCCAGTTGGGACTCGAACCTGGGAATTACAGATTACGAGCCTGGCGCGCTACCGACTGAGGCACCCCCGCCCCAATGACAGATCATAAGGACAACAAGGGCTCAGAGAAGTTTGGGGAAGACGATACACTGAACAGCTATTAGAAGACAGATAGTAGTTTCCATTTCAGGCCAATGTGCTATTTTAACGAACACGGAACCACGGCTTTGCGTACCATCTGACAGACGGCAGCCTTTCCAAGCCGATCAGTGTCCCCTTTCTCACCGACGGCAGGGTGGGAGTTTAGCTGAGATAAATCTGAAAGCTGGCACAGTTGGATTGGGTTCTTTTGCCTCACCCCGCCTTTTTTGCACACAATGGGCTAAATGACTAGGTCACAAGAACCCCGAAGGCTCAGAGAAGGTTAAGGAGAGAGGCCCCAATGGAACAGCTGCTGGGAGACAGATGATAGCCTTTCGTGAAGGCCATCCAGCGTGTTCTTTGAGGTGAACAGGGCATGGCCCTCTCCCACATAGTGAACCACAGCTTAACGTCCCATCCGACGGACGGCGGTCTTTTCAAACCCATCAGGGTCCTCTACTGACCGTGGGCAGGGCGGGGAGTTTTGCGCAGATAAATCTCAAAGCTGGCTTAGCTGGAACTAGAACCTGGGAACTACAGATTACGAGCCTGGCGCGCTACCGACTGAGCCATCCCAAACCCAAATGCCTCTAGGTTGGGTTGTTTTACCTCTGAGCGGCACTTTTTTGCACACCATGGGCTAAATGGCCAGGTCACACCATGGGCTAAATGGACCCCGAAGACTCAGAAAAGGTTGGGGGAGGGGACCCACTGGAACAGCTGTTGGGAGACAGATGGTAGCCTCCCGTCAAGGCCATCCAGCGTGTTCTTTAACGTGCACAGGGTATGGCTCTCCCGCACACGGGGCCACGGCTTAACGTCCCATCCGACGGACGGCGGCCTTTCCAAGCCCATCGGTGTCCCCTACTGACCGTGGGCAGGGCGGGGAATTTTGCGGAGATAAATCTCAACGCTGACCCAGCTGGGACTCGAACCTGGGAACTACAGATTACGAGCCTGGAGCGCTACCGACTGAGCCACCCCCGCCCCCAAATCCCTCTAGTCATATTCAGCAATATTCGTTCAGTATTCCTAAAGAGTTATGATAGATAGCATTCACCTCGTGCTATAACGAAGAGTGGCGATTTTATTTTGCTCTGTCGGAAAATATCCGACTTGTCATAAGAGTTAATATAGCTTGAACGAATGGGTGAAGCCAATTGTTCGGTTGGATGATGATTTGTCTCTGCTCTGCTCAAACAGAAAATGCAAGGCTGAATGTCTCTCTCATCATCATTAAGGATCCCCGGAGACTCTGTATGAGGTCATTCATTCACTGGAACTCATAATCGATTATTGACTTTTTTTGTTATTATGGTTGTATTAGCTTGATCTTTATTCTCTTTTACGCTTGGAGAGGAACATAAAGGTATTTAATTAAAATAATTTAATAAAGCATCAATTGGATTAAAGATCATATTTTTCTTCGGTGAGCCGTCCCGTGGCCGAGTGGTTAGCGCGCTTCGCTACTGATCTACGGGACCTGGGTTCGAGCCCCGGGTAAGGCATGAATGTTCGTGTTGCTTTTTGCTGAGGTCCTGCGATCCTCTCAGATCTTCTACTGTGGCATATAAACTGACAGGCTACTGTCAGACCTCTGTGGCAAGCAGCTGCTTGAGGGGGTATTTATTTTTCTTTATTTATAGCAATGTGCTGTCCCATGGCAGAGTGGTTAGCGCGCTTGGCTACTGATCTAAGGGACCTGGGTTCGAGCCCCGGATAAGGCATGGATGTATGTGTCGTTTTTCTGCTGAGGTCCTGCCATCCTCTCAGATCTTCTACTATGGCATATAAACTGACAGGCTCCTGTCAGACCTCTGTGGCATGCAGCTGCTTGAGGGGGTATTTATTATTTATTTTATTTATTCTAACAACTGATTAAACGATTCGCTTTCTGTTACATATACATTAAAAAATTAAATTTCTTTCGAGTTCTTAATATAGGCAGTTGTAAAATGAAATTATTCGTGCAAGATTTTAAAATATCAGCAATATATAACAATAAAGCAAAATATATAACGAGAAATGTTTGAGATCAATCAAAAGAACTGTTAAACGAATATTTCTTAACAATTGAATGCTATACATGATGTGCAAAAATGAAAGTGTTAAATTAAATTTAATTTCTTTTTTATTTAATTCTTTTTGTTCTTTATTTATTAATTTTTATAATTTTCAGTTGAAAAATTATACAATGAATTTCGTATTATAACCTGGATGAACTTATATTTAGCTTATTGTTATGGATATTAAAAATATATTTTTCTTCATGTGTATGCATATACAGTCGCTCAAAAAAATATCCGAACACTATGGTTAATTACAGAATTCAGAAAAAAATATCTGGCAATCAACCATGGTGTTCAGATATTTTTTTGAGCGACTGAACATATATGATGTGCTGTATGCATATATATATATGAGTTGGGTTGTTTTACCTCTGAGCGGCACTTTTTTTGCACACCATGGGCTAAATGGCCAGGTCACATGGACCCCGAAGACTCAGAGAAGGTTGGTGAAGGGGACCACTGGAACAGCTGTTGGGAGACAGATGGTAGCCTCCCGTCAAGGCCATCCAACGTGTTCTTTAAAGTGAACAGGGTATGGCTCTCCCGCACACGGGGCCACGGCTTAACGTCCCATCCGACGGACGGCGGCCTTTCCAAGCCCATCGGTGTCCCCTACTGACCGTGGGCAAGGCGGGGGAATTTTGCGGAGATAAATCTCAACGCTTACCCAGTTGGGACTCGAACCTGGTAACTACAGAGTACGAGCCTGGCGCGCTAACGACTGAGCCACCCCCGCCCTCCTAGGTTAGTAAATTCGACCGCTAACATGCTAAAGTTTTTATCTCTTATGTTTTCCGATAATATAGCCTAGTATATTCACTCACGGAAATATTGAGCGTGTGCAGTTACCGTTCACAGCAAACTGGAGCGTGTGCAGTTACTGCACACGCTCCAGGAGCGTGTACAGTTGCTGTACACGCTCCAGATATTTTTCCTGATTTCTGTAATCACGTGACACGAAAGTTGCCAGATCACTAATTTCTAAAAAAAAACGCTGCGAGATATTTTTTCTGAATTCTGTAATCAACCATAGCGTTCGAATGCTTTTTTTGAGCGACTGTACTCGATGCAACAATCACTATCATCAATATTTCTTTTTTTCTTCGTTCAGATTTGACAACTGCATTCCCGTTTCGATCAAAAGCGATTCTATTACCATTCTATTACCTTTTCGGAAGACTCTTTCCAAGGAAGTGACAGCACTGTCTTCAACAGCGACGCTTTCCGCTGACTTGGAAATAAACTCCTTTAATTGGTGTCACTCCCTGCCTGGAGGAGGAACTAGTCCGTCTGCGCAGAAGAGAGGATCACTTTCCGGAGCAAAGTTTGATTTAATCAATTCACTAAATTATTCGACGAAGAAAAGTTCGTTGTCCGTTTTCGTTGCTCAAGGCGTCGTCGTCTTCTTGCGCAACAAACCCACATAATTTACTTGACGGGGCCCATTCTCAGCTTCTCCCAGTCCCGTGTGTTGATCCATCAGCTCCATTGATGTTCCTGTTGTCAGCTTCTCGCCAATGTTTACGTTGTAAATAATGAAACAATACTTCGTTACCGAAACCGAAATGCCTCGGGAGGAACGTGCAAACAATGAGGGAGCATTCGCTCGTGACAGAATGGAGCGACTTGTGTCTCGCGCGTGTTTAAAAAACGGGTGTGATTTTCAGGCGCGCACGGCAGTAAGATGGTACACGGCGAAAATATTTATAGAAACTAATCCCTATTGGTTTCCTTGACGACATCATCCGCTAATCTTCTTCCCTCTTGTTTTTAAAGCTAATGGAGGCCCTAAAGAGGTAAAAAAAAATATTGCAAATAATCTTTAGACGAAATGCCTATTTACTTTCATGTGCACGCCAAGGTTTTTTTTTTAGAATTGCGAATCTCTTGTGTTTTTATTTACATATATTTCCTTATTATATTTATTATATTAGATTCTATATATATATATGGTTTTTGCACATATATTATATATATTATTACATTAATTGCAGATGCATTATTTATATATTTACATTTACTTTTTGCATATTATTTAGGTCCGTTCCGTGGCCGAGTGGTTGGAGCGCTTGGTACTGGTCTAAGAGACCTGGGTTCGAGCCCCGGGGAAAGGTATGGATGTATGGTGGCGTTTTTTTGCCGAGATCCTGCCATCTTCACAAACCTTTTACTATGGCATATAAACTGACAGGCTACTGTCAGACTTCTGTGGCAAGCAACTGCTTGAGAAGGTATTTATTATATTATTTAGACCAGTGGTTCTCAACCTTTTATGCTTCACGTACCCCCTGGAAATGTGTATGTAACTGGCGTACCCCTTGTATAGATAGATAAAACTATAGTTATAGTATAACAATGGAAATGAAACATATATATCAGTGGTTCTCAACCTTTTATGCTTCACGTACCCCCTGGAAATGTGTATGTAACTGGCGTATCCCTTGTATAGATAGATAAAACTATAGTTATAGTATAACAATGGGAATAAAATAAAACATATATATCAGTGGTTCTCAACCTTTTATGCTTCACGTACCCCCTGGAAATGTGTATGTAACTGGCGTACCCCTTGTATAGATAGATAAAACTATAGTTATAGTATAACAATGGAAATGAAACATATATATCAGTGGTTCTCAACCTTTTATGCTTCACGTACCCCCTGGAAATGTGTATGTAACTGGCGTATCCCTTGTATAGATAGATAAAACTATAGTTATAGTATAACAATGGGAATAAAATAAAACATATATATCAGTGGTTCTCAACCTTTTATGCTTCACGTACCCCCTGGAAATGTGTATGTAACTGGCGTACCCCTTGTATAGATAGATAAAACTATAGTTATAGTATAATAATGGGAATAAAATAAAACATATATATCAGTGGTTCTCAACCTTTTATGCTTCACGTACCCCTTGGAAATGTGTATGTAACTGGCGTACCCCTTGTATAGATAAATAAAACTATAGTTATAGTATAACAATGGAAATGAAACATATATATCAGTGGTTCTCAACCTTTTATGCTTCACGTACCCCCTGGAAATGTGTATGTAACTGGCGTATCCCTTGTATAGATAGATAAAACTATAGTTATAGTATAACAATGGGAATAAAATAAAACATATATATCAGTGGTTCTCAACCTTTTATGCTTCACGTACCCCCTGGAAATGTGTATGTTACTGGCGTACCCCTTGTATAGATAGATAAAACTATAGTTATAGTATAATAATGGGAATAAAATAAAACATATATATCAGTGGTTCTCAACCTTTTATGCTTCACGTACCCCTTGGAAATGTGTATGTAACTGGCGTACCCCTTGTATAGATAGATAAAACTATAGTTATAGTATAACAATTGGAATAAAATAAAAGATATTATCAGTGGTTCTCAACCTTTTATGCTTCACGTACTCCCTGGAAATGTGTATGTAACTGGCGTACCCCTTGTATAGATAGATAAAACTATAGTTATAGTATAACAATGGGAATAAAATAAAACATATATATCAGTGGTTCTCAAAATTTTATGCTTCACGTACCCCTTGGAAATGTGTATGTAACTGGCGTACCCCTTGTATAGATACATAAAAATATAAAAATGGCTATTTTTACTTTGTTACTGGACCTAGCGACTTTTGAGCTCTTACAGTACACCCAAAAATTTTTTACCGCGTACCCCACGTTGAGAACCCATAATTTCGACTATTACATCTGTAGTATACTTAAGTAGGGGACACCGATGGGTTTGGAAAGGCCGCCATCCGTAGGATGGGACGTTAAACCGTGGCTCTGTGCGCGGGAGAGCCATACACTGTGCACGTTGAACAACACGCTGGATGGCCTTGACGGGAGGCTACCATCTGTCTCCCAACAGCTATTCCAATGGGTCCCCTCCCCCAACCTTCTCTGAGACTTCGGAGTCCTTGTGACCTGGCTATTTAGCTCATAGGGTACAAAAAAGTGCCGCTTAGAGATAAAACAAACCAACCCAACCTATAGTATACTTTACATAATATACATTTTTTAATAATAATTTTTCATTAATTGATTAAATTGATTTTAAATAATTCATATATATATATTAATTTTAATTCAATCTTTATTATCATTATAATGTTGCAAAACAATTTTCGGTTTTCTCACAAAGCTACATTGTTTGTCTGCAGGAAAATAGAATGCAACAGATTCAATATTTATTTGACTCTATTAATTTCTAAAAACAAAATTAATTTTCATATATACATAAAGCTGAACAAAAGGCTAGTAAAATTATCTACTTAAGGGGATATGAAGACAGAAATCAAATATATATGTAATATATTTCATTTTCGTCGCACATCTTTATGACATAAAGAATAATTTAAAAACTGATGAACTTTAACATTTCAAACTAATTCGTGAACAAAGTAAATAATTTTGAAAATATAATTGTAGCATTATGCATTGTTTTCCTTAAAAATCATTTTCAATTTTATTTTCAATGTGGAAAAATCGATTGCACTTAATATTTCTCCAGGTTGTCGAATTATTGAGAAGATTTAAAAATCATCCTTAAAATATCTTCATCTTCCATAATTATTCTCGATTTTTGGCAATTTAAAATACGTATTTATATTCTTTTCATCATTTCATATGTGATTTATTTTAATCTTAAAGCAAAATCACCAAAGGAAGTCTTTAGCAAAATATTTCTTAAAGCTATATAAGATAGGATATTTAAATCTCTCCGTTTTGTCATTAAGTAAAAAGAAATAATGAGCTGCTTTATTTGATTCTGTTAGAAGGAAAGGCATAACTGAAGATAACAACGCTTCGTGAATATAAAATCATGAGATTTAAGTTGGTAAATAGGTTACTATGTATGTCCAGTACGTAAATAAATAATAAATTCTAAGGAGTGAAAGAATTTAGAAATGTTAAGGTTGGTTGTTTGTTGTTTTATCTCTGAGTGTCACTTTTTTTGCACACAATGAGTTAAAATGACCGAGTTACAAGGGACCCGATTCCGCAGAGAAGGTACCCTGTGCACGTTAAAGAACACTGGATGGCCTTGAACGCTAGGTGGCCTTGACGGGGGGCTACCATCTGTCTCCCAACAGCTGTTCCAGTGGGTCCCCTCCCCCAACCTTCTCTGAGCCTTCGGGGTCCTTGTGACCTGGCCATTTAGCCCATGGTGTGCAAAAAAGTGCCGCTCAGAGGTAAAACAACCCAACCCAACCCTCAGAGAAGGTTGGGGGAGGGGACACACTGTACAGCTGTTGGGAGACAGATGGTAGCCTCCAGTCAAGGCCATCCAGTGTGTGGATGATTCCAACCAGTGTCACGTGACACGAAGATTGCCAGATCACTAATTTCTAAAAAAATCGTTCCCAGATATTTTTTCTGAATTCTGTAATCAACCATAGTGTTCGGATATTTTTTGAGCGACTGTGATGATTGATGTCTATGATTTGTGATACAGTTTCCTCTTCAGATATTGAGAATAGATAAATTATTATTATTAAACCTGTTTTAGATAAGTCACTAAACTTTCATTGATGAAACAAATCAATAAAAATAGAGCAATAACTTTTTATGCAAATTGGATACCTTGACATTGAAAATCGACTGTTGTTAAAATTCTGTTATTATATGTTAATCAAAATATTAATTAATGATAACAACTGTACGGATTAATCTTTACAAGAATCCGTTAAATGGGACCCCTGATTGAATTTTCTCTACATACCTCGCTTTGCATACGACACTGGAATCGCTTCGAATTTCATTGCTCAGGAAATAAAATAAACACTGTCTTTCCCTCGTAACCAAAAGTATAAATTATAACCCAAAGCTCGCAAGTCTGCAATTTCACCAAAGGCTTCATGAACTTTAGTAAGCGGTTAGCAAAGAAAGGACATCGTCTAAGTGAAGCTCAATTTTATGCGACACATACAATAACAATGAGGATCCCAACACAATTTACAGCCGAACGAGGTTGGATTAGAAAACTCTGCTCCCGGTCATATTTAATTAAGATTATTAACATAACTTCCCCCCCCCTCCTCCATAATCTGAATATGGAGCAATTTATGCAAGTTGGAAGAGAAGGTATTTGGCTCGCAAAAATATTCACGTGCGCAAATTATAGCGTGGATGACAGAAAAGGAAAATAACACGATTTACGCACTATGAGCATTTATTAATCTCTATTGCTCAAGCATGCATGCTTCGAGGTGCTGCTGCAGAGATAGAAGAAGGAAGCTGAAGAAGACGACGACGGAAAATTCTGGATGGATGATGCTTTTGGAGGGGGAGTGTTTAAGAAGATTAAATGTGAACTAAATGGATATTGACTCTAGAGCAAATGTTATCAATGTTTCAGCTGTATATACTGTCCTTTAATATGTTTGGAAAATGTGGGTTGTTATAGTTGGGTTTTGCTCACACAATGAATGAAAAGGCTGGGTGGGTTGTTTCACCAATGAGCGGCTTTTTTATACATATAGTGGTCAGGTTCAGGACCGGATCTAGGAGAGCGGGCAAGGGGCTATGTCTCACCCCCTTTGAAAAAATGCTAATAAGAGTAATGGAGACAAAAAAATCCAAAGACCTCTGAAACGGAGGAGAAAACTATTTTCCATCCCGATTGCGTCACTTCCCCTCTTTCATTTTTTCTAGATCCGGGACTGGTTCAGGTCACAAGGGCCCTGAAGGTCAGAGAAGATACAGTCGCTCAAAAAAGTATCCGAACACTATGGTTGATTGCAAAATTCAGAAAAAAAATATCTGGCATTGACTTTTTTTAGAAATTAGTCATCTAGCAACCTTCGTGTCACGTGACGGTTGCCAGATGACTAATTTCTAAAAAAAATCAATGCCAGATATTTTTTCTGAATTTTGCAATCAACCATAGTGTTCGGATACTTTTTTGAGGTGACACGAAGGTTGCCAGATGACTAATTTCTAAAAAAAATCAATGCCAGATATTTTTTCTGAATTTTGCAATCAACCATAGTGTTTGGAGGTCAGCTGTGGTCAGCTGACCCAGTGGAATATTATAAATAGAGAAAGTAACCTCTCCTAATAGCTGACCGAGTGGTCAGCTGTTAGGAGACAAATGGAAGCCTCTAGGCAAGGCCGTTGTGGTTAGCCTTCGTAAGGGAAAGACCCCTTTCTTCTTCTGATCAATGAAGTCACGCATGGTTAGTTATGCTACTGAACTGCGCCGAATGTCGCGTTGCGATTCCAATGGCATAGATATCGCTCTTTAGCAGAGGAGGAGATCGCTTAGCTCCTTAATTAGATTCACCATTGCTCAGATGAAATAACAGGTTCGTGGGTTGTTACACCCGTTCCGTATGCTAACAATTCACGCACGAGAATTGTATAGGGACGACACAATTTATTCACATTTATGTAGAATCACGTGCTGGGGATGCGCTCGACTCCGAGGCCTTTGCTGCTTCGCTGCTGTAAACAAATATGCAATGACGTGCAGAACCGCACTTTTGCAGATTCTCGTTTTACGACCTCAAACTCGGCGAAAGGATGTCCCAACCTTGACTACAACGTGGTTCACATAGAACTCACCTCAGTTCCACAGAACTGGGTGGGGGTGGCTCAGTCGGTAGCGCGCCAGGCTCGTAATCTGTAGTTCCCAGGTTCGAGTCCCAGCTGGGTCAGCATTGAGATTTATCTCCGCAAAATTCTCCGCCCTGCCCACGGTCAGTAGGGGACACCGATGGGCTTGGAAAGGCTGCCGTCCGTCGGATGGGACGTTAAGCTGTGGCTCCGTGTGCAGGAGAGCCATACCCTGTGCACGTTAAAGAACACGCTGGATGGTCTTGGCGGGAGGCTACTATCTGTCTCCCAACAGCTGTTCCAGTGGGTCCCCTTCCCCAAACTTCTCTGAGCCTTTGGGGTCCATGTGACCTGGCCATTTAGCCCATGGTGTGCAAAAAAGTGCCGCTCAGAGGTAAAACAACCCAACCCAATCCACAGAACTGTACTTGGTTCACCAAGAACCGAACCTCGATTCTCACATAGAATCGAACTCTCTCCTTAAGGGTTTTGTTTGAGTAAGAGCTGCGTCCCTTGACGCGTGTTCAAACGTCATTCCTGTTTGACAGCGACACTTCAGACTGTTGTTTATTATTGCCCGGCTCGTCTCCAGCGCTCACACACGCGCCGCAGACTAGTTGTAAACGGCCGTAAAAGGGCTTTTTGGACTCCTCGGCATGAGCAGGCAGCCAGCTCAGAAGAGAAAACAACATCTATGAGTCACATCTCCACAACAGCACTTCCAAAAACACACAATACGTAAAAATATTGACAACAAAAATACAATAAAAAATGCAACAATAAATAAAAATAAATTCATTAGAGAGTTGGGTTGGGTTGTTTTACCTCTGAGCGGCGCTTTTTTGCACACCATGGGCTAAATGGTCAGGTCACATGGACCCCGAAGGCTCAGAGAAGGTTGGGGGAAGGGACCCACTGGAACAGCTGTTGGGAGACAGATGGTAGCTTCCCGTCAAGGCCATCCAGCGTGTTCTTTAACGTGCACAGGGTATGTCTCTCCCGCACACGGGGCCACGGCTTAACGTCCCATCCGACGGACGGCGGCCTTTCCAAGTCCATCGGTGTCCCCTACTGACCGTGAGCAGGGTGGGGAATTTTGCGGAGATAAATCTCAACCCGGACCCAGCTGGGACTCGAACCTGGGAACTACAGATTACGCATATCATTCTGATACGACTGTGTATGTCTAAGATAAATTAAAGATATCAATCAAATCTATCTAATTCTAGATTTTAAACATTATTCGTTCAGTATTCAAAGAGTTATGAAACTGAAATATTTAATAGGCTACAAAAAATTGATTCCAAAGGTTGAATTTAAACATTAAAACAGGTTACGGGTTATGAGATCAGAGATCATTTTTGACTCTAGCATAGTTGGACCAGGGGCTGATCTCTTAATCTGTTTTAAAGTTTTAATTAAATTTTGGGGTCAGTTTTTTTGTAGCCTTTTAAATACTCCAGCTTTCATAATTCTTTGAATACTGAACAAATATTGTTTGAAATCGAGATTTAGATAGATTCGATTGAGCTCTTTATCTTTAGACATATTTTTTCATTAAAAATCATATTGAAGAAGTTATTGAGCTCTGAAAATGATTTTCTATTGCGATAAAAAGGAACTGTTTCGATTTTTCTATTTCTCTGTCCAGTATCTGTAAGTCCTAATGCAAAGGATCCATTGAGTAGCTGTTAGAGGAGCCGGAACCTTCCTATCAAGGCCATCAATTGTGTTTTCCAGTATGCAGACAGTATGGCCTTCCTGTTCACGGGGGCCGAGACTTAACGTCCCATTCTGGACCCTTTCCAAGTTCATCGGTGCCCCCCCCCCCCTTTGTCATCAGGGTGGAAGTTCGAAATGGAATAGATGCACAGGAAAACTGCTAGGATACGGATGTTATCTTAATGACAAGATTGTACGGAGTGTTTTTTTGGGGTGGGGGTGGCTCAGTGGGTAGCGTGCCAGACTCGTAATCTGTAGTTCCCAGGTTCGAGTCCCAGCTGGGTCAGCGTTGAGATTTATCTCCGCAAAATTCCCCACCCTGCCCACGGTCAGTAGGGGACACCGATGGGCTTGGAAAGGCCGCCGTCCGTCGGATGGGACGTTAAGCCGTGGCCCCGTGTGCGGGAGAGCCATACCCTGTGCACGTTAAAGAACACGCTGGATGGCCTTGACGGAGGCTACCATCTGTCTCCCAACAGCTGTTCCAGTGGGTCCCCTCCCCCAACCTTCTCTGAGCCTTCGAGGTCCATGTGACCTGGCCATTTAGCCCATGGTGTGCAAAAAAGTGCCGCTCAGAGGTAAAAACAACCCAACAACAACCTCTATTATTTCTCTATTACCCTTACTAGCATTTTCAAGGAGGAGGAAGACATTGCCCAAATTCGGCTTCTTGAATCAGTTATAGAATTAGAACCTAAACATTTAGGTGGAGAAATTCAAAGCTCCAGAAATTTTTATATCATTAACAACCAATTACATCTTGTGATCAGCATGAGATCGTGAGTGCTGCCATTCTGAACTGACATAATTCCAGTCAAAGGTAATAAACACTAACTAGTGTTTTCTAATCTTCCAAATGTACTATTTGCGTTAGAGCAATGGCTGCCTCAAGGCAGGAGGGGGGGGAGTAAAGGCCGCCGCCTCCCAAAGACTACAAGAAGTTAGAGATAACCAATGTGCATCATTTTTGAGAAATGTTCCCTACACTTAAAATGTGCTTCTTGGGACCACCTCTGCATTAGAGCCTTTTTCTTTTAAATATTAAAAATAGCTCGTGGACTTTGGGTTGGGTTGGGTTGTTTTACCTCTGAGCGGCACTTTTTTGCACACCATGGGCTACATGGCCAGGTCACATGGACCCCGAAGGCTCAGAGAAGGTTGGGGGAGGGGACCCACTGGAACAGCTGTTGGAAGACAGGTGGTAGCCTCCCGTCAAGGCCATCCAGCGTGTTCTTTAACGTGCACAGGGTATGGCTCTCCCACACACGGGGCCACGGCTTAACGCCCCATCCGACGGACGGCGGCCATTCCAAGACCATCGGTGTCCACTACTGACCGTGGGCAGGGGGGGGGGATTTTGCGGAGATAAATCTCAACGCTGACCCAGCTGAGACTCGAACCTGGGAACTACAGATTACGAGCCTGGCGCGCTACCGACTGAGTCACCCCCGCCCCCAGCTCGTGGACAATGGGTAAAAATGGTCAGGTCATAAGGACCCCGAAGACTCAGAGAAGGTTGGGGGAGGGGACCCACTGCACAGCTGTTGGGAGACAGACTCAAGGCCGTCCAGCGTGTTCCTTAACGTGCATAGGGAATGGGTTTCCCCCACACGTAAACGCCATTCGACGTAACGGCAGCCTTCTAAGCCCATCGGTGTCCATTTACTGAACGTGGGGACGACGAGTTTTTGCGGAGATAAATCTCAACACTTGTCCAGAAGGTACTCGAACTAGGACCTGCAGATTACGAGCCTGGTGCGGTAAAATATGCTTTTTGAAACCACCTGGTTAGGATTTTCCTTAAATATTAAATTATTATTTATACTGAAGGAACCACAGTTCTATTTTTACATTAATTAAACCGATTAGCTTTATTTCTCAGCCATGTCATTTCATTATATCACAGAGTGCAAGTCAAATTTTGCACCCATAAAAATCCGTTGGTTGCCACTAGAAATTCGTTTAAGTTCATTTCATCAAGAATCGCTTTTACAACATCCCCTCTTTTGATGTTCCTCCCATTTTCGACCCTCAAAAATTCCCCGCCCTGCCCAGTCAGTAGGGGACACCGATGGGCTTGGAAAGGCCGCCGTCCGTCGGATAGGACTTTAAGCCGTGGCTCCGTGTGCGGGAGAGCCATACCCTGTGCACATTAAAGAACACGCTGGATGGCCTTGACGGGAGGCTACCATCTGTCTCCCAACAGCTGTTCCAGTGGGTCCCCTCCCCCAACCTTCCCTGAGCCTTCGGGGTCCATGTGACCTGGCCATTTATCCCATAGTGTGCAAAAAAAGTGCCGATCAGAGGTAAAACAACCCAACCCATTTTCGACGGATAAAAAGGCGTAATCTTCATAGAATCAATGACCATTTTCATCCCTAACAGATAC
Source organism: Ryuthela nishihirai (assembly GCA_038380435.1). Lineage (NCBI taxonomy): Eukaryota > Metazoa > Arthropoda > Arachnida > Araneae > Heptathelidae > Ryuthela > Ryuthela nishihirai. The sequence continues at coordinate 17,576,514 of JAWZYU010000029.1, read as the reverse complement.
AGACCAATATAATAATCCACCATCGACCTCCTGGAGTCATTCCCACTCTTGGATCCATTCCGAGGCGTGTTCCAATAAACGTCCTCCCTCACGGAGAACGACCTTTTTCGAGAAGCCAAGATGACGGACTATTGCTATTTCGGATCACGTATTTGCCAACGTCCGTCTGTCGTTAACGTAAATCACAACTGACGAACGGAGGTGGAATGGAGTGCGAAACAAGTGGACATGGCCCATCGAGAGACGATTGAAGGCTTTGCTGATTAGAAAACACTCATTTCGGTAGAAGCCCAAACTCACTTCGACGCGATGCTTAGGGTACTTAAATGAGATTGGTGCGAGATCGTTTTTGCTGCGGTTCATTCAATTCCGTTTGACAACATATGGGCGTCCGCAGGTGTAGGGAGAAAGAGAATTATGCTCTCTTTGCTACCTTCCCATCCCACTTTATCTCATCCAGTCTCCCGTGGAACGCTTTATGTCCTTCCACAACGATATTGGAAATGGTTTGGATCAACACTAACGTTCTCAAGAATCGATGAATATAGCACCATTAACATCCCAACATTCACATTTATTCGTTTATGCGGATATCATCAGTGATCGGGACATACAAATTCTCTGCATTTCTCCACTAAATGGTCAAGTTACAAGAACCCCATGGAGTAGGTTGTTTTACTTCTGAGCGGCACTGTTTTTTGCACACAATGGGTTGGGTTGTTTTACCTCTGAGCGGCACTTTTTTGCACACTATGGGATAAATGGCCAGATCACATGGACCCCGAAGGCTCAGAGAAGGTTGGGGGAGGGGACTCACTGGAACAGCTGTTGGGAGATAGATGGTAGCCTCCCGTCAAGGCCATCCAGCGTGTTCTTTAACGAGCACAGGGTATGGCTCTCCCGCACACGGGGCCACGGCTTAACGTCCCATCCGACGGACGGCCGCCTTTCCAAGCCCATCGGTGTCCCCTACTAACCGTGGGCAGAGCACACAATGGACTAAATGCCCAAGTCACAAGCACCCCAAGGCTGAGGATAGAGTAGGGGGAGGTAATTCATTAACAGCTGTTAGGGGACAGATGGTAGTCTCCTGTTAAGGCCATCCAGCGATCTTTAGCACGAACAAGAGAGGCTTTCCTGCATATGGAGTCACGACTAACATTCCATCAGAAGGACGGCGTCTTTTCCAAGTCCAACGGTGTCACTTTTCTCATTATCAGGATCTAGATTCAGAACCTGGAGAGATGTCGATTGAGAAAAATCTTGCCCCATTCTGGTAGAGAATACTTCTCACGAAATATGAGAGTTCTCTCAGTCCCAGCTGAGTCAGCGTTGAGATTCATCTCGGGAAAAATCCCAACCTATCCTCGATTAGTAGGAGACACCAATGGACTCAGAAAGTCCGCCGTCCGTCAGATCGAACGTTAAGCTTTGACCTACCTTGTGGACGTTAAAGAAGTTGTTGAACTTACCTTGTGGACATTAAAGAACATGCTGGATGGCCTTGATGGGAGGCTACCATCTGTCATCTAGCAGCTGCTCAGTGATTCCCTTCCCCCAACCTTCTGAGTCCTTGTAACCTGGTCATTTAGTTCATTGTGCACAAAAAAGTTCCGCCCAGAGGTAAAACAACCCAACTCTGAAAGTTTGGGTTTATTTCCCATTCACGTCAATTGACTCCAACTTCTGCTACAACAAACAGTGCACTTTTCCTTGTCTATTCTTAGGCGAGGTGGCTCAGTCGGTAGCGCGCCTGGCTCGTAATCTGTAGTTCCCAGGTTCGAGTCCCAGCTGGGTCAGCGTTGAGATTAATCTCCGCAAAATTCCCCGTCCTGCCCACGGTCAGTAGGGGAACCGAAGGGCTTGGAAAGGCCGCCGTCCGTCGGATGGGACGTTAAGCCGTGGCACCGTGTGCGGGAGAGCCATATCCTGTGCACGTTAAAGAACACGCTGGATGGCCTTGACGGGAGGCTACCATCTGTCTCCCAACAGCTGTTCCAGTGGGTCCCCTCCCCCAACCTTCTCTGAGCCTTCGGGGTCCATGTGACTTGGCCATTTAGCCCATGATGTGCAAAAAAGTGCCGCTCAGAGATAAAACAACCCAACCCTTGTCTATTCAACTAATCATCATCATCATCCTCAAGCAGCCATGGGCTACGGAGGTCCAACCAGACCGTGCAGTTTAATTTTCCAAGCATATCTGTCCTGAGCTACATCTGCTGCATCCAGCCACTGCGCACCAATTCTAACGAGGTCCTGTTTGACATTGTCTGCCCACCGCATCCTAGGTCTCCCCCTCTTTCGGGGCGGGGGTGGCTCAGTCGGTAGCGCGCCAGGCTCGTAATCTGTAGTTCCCAGCTGGGTCAGCGTTGAGATTTATCTCCGCAAAATTCCCCGATCTGCCCACGGTCAGTAGGGGACAACGATGGGCTTGGAAAGGCCGCCGTCCATCGGATGGGACGTTAAGCCGTGGCCCCGTGTGCGGGAGAGCCATAACCTGTGCACGTTAAAGAACACGCTGGATGGCCGTGTCAGGAGGCTACCATCTGTCTCCCAACAGCTGTTCCAGTGGGTCCCCTCCCCCAACCTTCTCTGAGCCTTCGGGGTTCTTGTGCCCTGGCCATTTAGCCCATGGCGTGCAAAAAAGTGCCTCTCAGAGGTAAAACAATCCAATCCAATCTCCCCCTCTTTCTGAGTCCTTTAGGCACACTGTTCATAACCCTATTCGCCAATATATAATTATCCATAAGGACAACATGGCCAAACCAACGGAGTCTCTCTCTGCACAATATGTTGCTTAAAGTAGGTTGTAGACTCCTTTGCCTAACCTCATCATTAGTTACAAAGTTAAACCACCTAATGCCCAAGTTACTGCGTAATTTGTTTTCAACTTAAACTACCCCTAAAATATTACTGTTATCTTTTAAATTACTTTTGACATCTTCCAACGCCAAATAGCAGTAGACAACAATAACAAACAGACCATGGGTTCGATTGTTTTACCTCTGAGCGGCACTTTTTTGCACACCATGGGCTAAATGGCCAGGTCACATGGACCCCGAAGGCTCAGAGAAGGTTGGGGAAGGGGACTCACTGGAACAGCTGTTGGGAGACAGATGGTAGCCTCCCGTCAAGGCCATCCAGCGTGTTCTTTAACGTGCACAGGGTATGGCTCTCCCGCACACGGAACCACGGCTTAACGTCCCATCCGACGGACTGCGGCCTTTCCAAGCCCATCGGTGTCCCCTACTGACCGTGGGCAGGGCGAGGAATTTTTGCGGAGATAAATCTTAACGCTGACCCAGCTGGGACTCGAACCTGGGAACTACAGATTACGAGCCTGGCGCGCTACCGACTGAGCCACCAAACAGACCATGCATAGGATCTTACATAAACTAACTGCAAACCGAATGAAACTTAAAACCATCCCTGCTTACTCAGTCCTTGCTGCTTATTAATTTTTCATCAACATTAGGAATCAACTTAGACTAACAGGAAGCGGACTGTGGCATTCGCTCCATATTAATGAATCGCCGGACACAAGAGTTCAACAGAAACAGGTGGGGTTGGAATTTCGTCAAACCGAGCCAGCCTTGTGAAGGTTTATTATTGCCACGAGTGTTAAGTGTCCCCATCCCCTAATTAATTACAACGCTGACAGACACACCAGTAATTACGACTACTGGAGGAAGAAATGTGGGTCAAAGTCAATAGAGATTAGGAGCTAAGTTTTGCTTACTTCGTTTCAGAACAAGAAATAATTACTAGAATTATTTATTTATTTTATTGCTGTTCTTGAGTTGAGATAACGATTCTCATAAATTTAGAAATCAGATTGTGGGGATTTGTATCTGAAACACAGCAGTCGATTTGAAGTGCTATTTTTAGGGTGTTCGGTAAACATACTTTTCTTGTACTCGAAGGAATATGTTTTGTTTTCGTAAATAGTGAATTGATAATGAAGATGATAATGATGTGAATTGCTTTTGGAGGGTTAGGTTTTTACTTGGTTTTTAGGGGCGGGGTGGCTCAGTCGGTAGCGCGCCAGGCTCGTAATCTGTAGTTCCCAGGTTCGAGTCCCAGCTGGGTCAGCGTTAAGATTTATCTCCGCAAAAATTCCTCGCCCTGCCCACGGTCAGTAGGGGACACCGATGGGCTTGGAAAGGCCGCAGTCCGTCGGATGGGACGTTAAGCCGTGGTTCCGTGTGCGGGAGAGCCATACCCTGTGCACGTTAAAGAACACGCTGGATGGCCTTGACGGGAGGCTACCATCTGTCTCCCAACAGCTGTTCCAGTGGGTCCCCTCCCCCAACCTTCTCTGAGCCTTCGGGGTCCATGTGACCTGGCCATTTAGCACATGGTGTGCAAAAAAGTGCCGCTCAGAGGTAAAACAACCCAACCTGGTTTTTAAGCAAAAATATTTCTAAAGGTTTTTCCTACTGCACTGGTTTTTCTATAAATTAAGGAATAACCGTATATTAGGTTAATGGAAAATTAAAGTCGATAACTTCTAAAATAAGTTTTTTGGTTTTGAAAATTGTATTAGCAGATAAGGAATCTAAATCAAATTTATCAATAGCCTCATTTTTTCAATAATATTCATTAGTATTTAATGAGCTATGAAAATTCGAATATTTAGAAAAAAAATGACAGTCTTAAGAAACTTATAAAAAAAACTGAAGAATAGTGAAAGAATTCTTTACACAGAGTACTAAAATACAAACTTATTTTATTAAACACTTTGATCCAATACTTATTACTAAGTTTTAATTAACTTCTGAAGTCAATTTTTGTGGCTGGCTTCCATAACTCATTAAATACTGAACGAATATTATTGAAAATCGATCGAGAATCTTTATGTGCTATTTTCAAAAGAAAAAACTTATTTTAGAAGTGTTAGAGCATCAACGTCAGCTTCCAATTTACGTAACATAGGGTTGTTCCTTTACTTTGGGAAACTACTGTATAATCGATTTATGGTCACTATAAGAAATACTGTAAAGAATATTATAGTGGAATTAGCAGATTAAGATTCTTGAAAAGAGACATGATTTTTAAGTTTGATTAAACTTGCAGTAAATAATTAAAGATATATATAAAAATCAAATTACTTTTACTAAGGGTTTAATCACTATTAAAATGTTTCAGTAACAGGATATAGACCGGTTAGGAAAAAAAAATTTTTTTCTTGAGCGGCGTGAGATCTCAACTCAAGACCTCCTGAGTTTCTATAAAGTTTCATTTAAAATCTGTAATCTTTTTTCCAAATTATCATCATGAAAAAGTTCTATGTTTACAATGTTTCATGTAAATGCTCTACTGAGATACAGTCGCTCAAATAAATATCCAAACATTATAGTTGATTACAGAATTCAGAAAAAATATCTGGCAACGATTATTTTAGAAATTAGTGATCTGGCAACCTCCGTGTCACGTGACACGGAGGTTGCCTGACACGGAGGTTGCCAGATCACTAATTTCTAAAATAATCGTTGCCAGATATTTTTTCTGAATTCTGTAATCAACTATAATGTTCGGATATTTTTTTGAGCGACTGTACCAATCCCCTGCGATGATGCACAGAACCGGCCAGGCCTAGCACCTAAAGTCGGACCTTGCGTTCGGGTGGTGCAGGCATTAGTATCTTTCGAAAGAGATGTTCTCTTTTGGAAGGAAACGGAAGGGGAGGGCTTCCAGATCAGTGTGACCTACTGATCTGGTCATCTATGGCCACTTTTTTTTTTCTGCCCTGCTGAGGAGTGGTCAACTTCACAGGGTCCTGATGCTGACCATTTATACCTACTAGACTGAATTGGTTTTGTAAACTTAGGTCCTCAAACAGAGAAAGAATCCTCAACCATTCACTGGATACGGAAGTCCAACCTGATTATCCAATTAAAATTTTTCATAAATGTTTATTCTAAGCTGCTTGCTAATCATGTCTTCTTCTTTCACACTATTGACTGATCGCATTCTACGTCTCCCTCTTTTTCTGAGGTTTGGGTTGTTTGGATTGTTTTACCTCTGAGCGGCACTTTTTTGCACACCATGGGCAAAATGGCCAGGTCACATGGACGCCGAAGGCTCAGAGAAGGTTGGGGGAGGGAACAGCTGTTGGGAGACAGATGGTAGCCTCCCGTCAAGGCCATCCAGTGTGTTCTTCAATGTGCACAGGGTATGGCTCTCTCCCACACACGGGGCCACGGCTTAACGTCCCATCCGACGGACGGCGGCCTTTCCAAGCCCAATCGGTGTCCCCTACTGACCGTGGGCAGGGCGAGGAATTTTGCGGAGATAAATCTCAACGCTGACCCAGCTGGGACTCGAACCTGGAAACTACAGATTACGAGCCTGGCGCGCTACCGACTGAGCCAGCCCTGCCCCTCTAAGGAGGGGGCAATCCACACTTGCGTATGAAATGTTATCGTGATTGTGCTGTGATGCTATATCATGTGATTCTAAGTGTCGGGGCTATTTATACCGACGAGAACTAAGATTTTATCACTACATATCAAGTAATATGCTTTCGGTTATTCAGATTCTCAGCCTGATTACTACTCAGATTATTCGCTTGCCTAATTATCACAAATAGATAGCACTATAGTGATCTTCCTTATTTCCTGTGAAATTGGCTGTCGGATTACGGCGGAGAGGTTATTTCCATCCAGAGCTTCGATGCTGAGCATCTGAATAACGGAAAGTACAGAGTGATTCAAAATTCACTCAATCCATATTAGAATATTTTATTTCTTCTCGATTTACGTTCACTAATTGTTAACAAAGGGTTACAATAGATGTTGAAAGTGAATCAGAAGACTGCTCATTGAAGTCAGCTTGAACAATTAAAAACGATTTGGTTGTTAAATAACGTTCGACTATGTATTCAGATTCGGTCTGCGAAAATTTCTTTATGGGTAACTGCTATAATACACGTCACCAACAAAGAACTGACAGCGTGAGAACTAACCTGTATTGCATAGGTCAGTAACTGCAAGGTTGACAACGTGAGAATCGGTATTTGATTCCGTTAAGTTGGCGAGAAATGTTAAGCATTTACACTTCGGGTTGCACGAATTCTGAATCACTCTTTATATTGCTCGATATGTGGTTATAAAAAGCTTGATTCTCGTCGGAATAAATAGAGCTTTAGCGACCCGACACTTTAAAATCACGTGGTGAGGCTTCACAGCACAACCATCACAACCTTTCTTAATCAAGTGTGAATTGTCCTCGCCTTAGCTCAACCAAAAGATCAAGAGTTCCAGCTCACCAGTTGGATATATTTACACTTTCCCAATTATTATATTACAGTTTTTAGGCGTCACCGAAGGGCGGGGGTGGCTCAGTCGGTAGCGCGCCAGGCTCGTAATCTGTAGCTCCCAGGTTCGAGTCCCAGTTTGGTTAGCGTTGATATTTATCTCCGCAAAATTCCCCGCCCTCCCCGCGGTCAGTAGGGGACACCGACGGGCCGTCCGACGGATGGGACGTTAAGCCATAGCCCCTTGTGCGGGAGAGTCATACCCTGTACACGTTAAAGAGCACGCTGGATGATCAGAGAAGGTTGGCCATGGTGTGCAAAAAAGTGCCGCTCAGAGGTAAAACAACCCAAAACAACCCTCCCCCAACCTTCTCTGAGCCTTCGGGGTCCTTGTGACCTGGTCATTTAGCCCATGGTGTACAAAAAGGTGCCGCTCAGAGGTAAAACAACCGAAAACAACCTCCCCCAACCTTCTCTGAGCTTTCGGGGTCCTTGTGACCTGGCGATTTAGCCCATGGTGTGCAAAAAAGTGCCGCTCAGAGGTAAAACACCGAAAACAACACTCCCCCAACCTTCTCTGAGCCTTCGGGGTCCTTGTGAGCTGGCCATTTAGCCCATGGTGTGCAAAAAAGTGCCGCTCAGAGGTAAAACAACCCAAAACAACCCTCCCCCAACCTTCTCTGAGCCTTCGGGGTGCTTGTGACCTGGCCATTTAGCCCATGGTGTGCAAAAACGTGCCGCTCAGAGGTAAAACAACTCTCCCCCAACCTTCTCTGAGCCTTCGGGGCCGCTCAGAGGTAAAACAATCCAACTTAACGCACCACCGACTGCACAAACTATCATCGAACTCGAAACAGCAGTCCCGTTACAAAATATTTCTTTTCAGCTACAACACTTTTAAAACACCTGGTACTTTATACAAAAGAGCAGTTTGTATTTAATTAAGCGTCTGACATTAAACGCTACCTTTGCTGTTATTTTATTACGTCACGGATTTTGTTAATTACTCCTTCTAGCAGCTATTGGCAAACGAGCGACGATAAAGATAAAAACAGGAACTGCGAATCATCAAAGAAATTGTTTGCGAGCCATCGTCTCAATTATTAGCTGGCGTATCATCGTGTAAACGACTCAGCCTTTATGCAACTTCGCACGCAGCAGGCAGCATTCGCCTCCCACGTCGAAAAAGGAATGACATTATCCAAATAACGACTTCGAAGTGAAAACTTCAATAATGATTGCGAGCTAGAAGCAGCAGCAGCTTTTGGATTACGAAATTTTACAGCCGCTTTCGACGACAATTTATTCGTTGATTGGATTTAAGCAAGTCGGAAGCTGGACGAAGTAAAAAGAGCTCGAGTTGTTGTGCATGTTACTCTGATGTACAAACAGGATCAACTTGTACAGGGAATTTGAGATTCGGCGACCAGCTCTGAGCTGCGTGTTTGTTACTGTTTTGCCCAACACAAAGAGAATAATTGAGCTGCTTTTGATAGAGAGCAAATTCGCTTTTGATCCCAGAAGACAGGAAATGCAATCTTTTGTTCTCTGTTATATGCAGATGCCTTTTCTTTTGTTTTTAATGAATAAACAAGGAGATGAAAATGTGAGAATTTCCCCAGTGGGTGTTTTTTCACTCTTTTAGTATAAAGCAGTGACAGATAATTTTTTTTTAAAAAATGCTTAGGATAAATCACACGTATCTACCAAAGCGTACAGTCGCTCAAAAAAGTATCCGAACACTATGATTGATTACAGAATTCAGAAAAAAATATCTGGCAACGTTTTTTTTAGAGATTAGTGATCTGGCAACCTTCGTGTCACGTGATTACAGAATTCAGGAAAAATATCTGGAGCGTGTACAGCAACTGTACACGCTCCAGTTACAGTTCACAGCAAACTGGAGAGTGTGCAGTTACTGCACACGCTCCAGTTTGCTGTGAACGGTAACTGCACACGCTCAATATTTCCGTGAGTGAGCCCACACGATCTAGTATCAAAATAATATGACCACCTACAGTCGCTCAAAAAATATCCGAACACTACTGTACACGAAGATTGCCAGACCACTAATTTCTAAAACAATCGTTGCCAGATATTTTTTCTGAATTCTGTAATCAACCATAGTGTTCGGATACTTTTTTGACCTACTGTACAGTCGCTCAAAAAATATCCTAACACTAGGGTTGATGACAGAATTCAGAAAAAATATCTGGCAACTATTGTTTTTTAGAGATTAGTGATCTGACAACCCTCGTGCACTGTCAAAAAATATCCGAACACTAGGGTTGATGACACAATTCAGAAAAAATATCTGGCAACTTTTATTTAGAAATTAGTGATCTGGCAACCTTACAAGAAGGTTGACAGATCACTAATTTCTAAAAAAAATTGCTAGATATTTTTTTCTGAATTCTCTCATCAACCTTAGTGTTCGGATAATTTTTGAGCAACTGTCCATATTTTTCTAAGTGAGTTGGGTTGGGTTATTTTACCTCTGAGCGGCACTTTTTTGCACACCATGGGCTAAATGGCCAGGTCACATGGACCCCGAAGGCTCAGAGAAGGTTGGGGGAGGGGACCCACTGGAACAGCTGTTGGGAGACAGATGGTACCTCCCGTCAAGGCCATCCGGCGTGTTCTTTAAAGTGCACAGGGTATGGCTCTCCCACACACGGAGCCACAGCTTAACGTCCCATCCGACGGACGGCGGCCTTTCCAAGCCCATCGGTGTCCCCTACTGACCGTGGGCAGGGCGGAGAATTTTGCGGAGATAAATCTCAACACTGACCCAGCTGGGACTCGAACCTGGTAACTACAGATTACGAGCCTGGCGCGCTACCGACTGAGCCACCCCCGCCCATTTTCTAAGTGAGAGTTAGATAGAGAAGATGGATATTCGCTGAAGGTGATATATATATAGATATTAGATAGAGAAGATACACTTCGCTGAAGTGAATAAACGAGAGAATACCATTTTGATTTTGCTTCCTCATTCACTCTTCTCTCTTTTGAAGCAGCAAAATGGACTGCTGAACTTTAAATCCCAGATGAATTTCAGGTCATTATTTTTAAAGCATTTTTAAGCATTGTGGCTCTCTGATGACACAGAGATGCACTTCTTGCAAACACCGTAGTTATTTTTTATGTTATCAACAATATTTACTTTATTAATGTTTTTGCAAGCAGGTTATTAGACTGAATACAGAATGCGTTTATTGTAGCTGAAAAGGTTGGGTTGTTTTACCTCTGAGCGGCACTTTTTTTGTACACCATGGGCTAAATGGCCAGGTCACAAGGACCCCGAAGGCTCAGAGAAGGTTTGGGGAGGGGACCCACTGGAACAGCTGTCGGGAGACAGATGGTAGCCTCCCGTCAAGGCCATCCAGCGTGTTCTTTAACGTGCACAGGGTATGGCTCTCCCACACACGGGGCCACGGCTTAACGTCCCATCCGACGGACGGCGGCATTTTCAAGCCCATCGGTGTCCCCTACTGACCGTGGGCAGGGCGGGGAATTTTGCGGAGATAAATCTCAACGCTGACCCAGCTGGGACTCGAACCTGGGAACTACAGATTACGAGCCTGGCGCACTACCGACTGAGCCACCCCCGCCCCCTACTGGGCAGATTTTAGCAGTCAGATGGATATATGGAAAACGGTACTCACTTTTCATAATCCCAATTGCACTCTCCCTACCATTCCCCCAAAAATGTAGCGCGCCAGGCTCGTAATCTGTAGTTCCCAGGTTCGAGTCCCAGCTGGGTCAGCGTTGAGATTTATCTCCGCAAAATTCCCCGCCCTGCCCACGGTTAGTAGGGGGACACCGATGGGCTTGGAAAGGCCGCCGTCCGTCGGATGGGACGTTAAGCCGTGGCCCCGTGTGCGGGAGAGCCATACCCTGTCCACGATAAAGAACACGCTGGATGGCCTTGACGGGAGGCTACCATCTGTCTCTCAACAGCTGTTCCAGTGGGTCCCCTCCCCCAACCTTCTCTGAGCCTTCGAGGTCCATGTGACCTGGCCATTTAGCCCATGATGTGCAAAAAAGTGCCGCTCAGAGGTAAAACAACCCAACTTCCCCCAAAAATTGATATTTATAATCCGATTTTTTTTTTCATTTGTATGCTAGTCGAATTGAAAAACCCGTACCTCAGGCCTGGGTAAACTTTTTAGCTGAAGGGCCGCATAAAAAACTGAAATGGAAGGGCGGACCCTGAAAAAATATATATAATCAACAACGCATGTATAACCAAGGAAGAAGAAAAGCAAACGAACATAACATGAAGAATAAACAATTTAATTTTATTAAAATTTATTATTTTAAAGCGAATTCGCTTCACCGAAGTTGGGCTTCTAGTCATTTATGCGTTCTCTTTCTCTTTTACAGATTCAATTTATTTGTCATCGTTAGGTTGCGGTCCGCACAAAAAGATGTGTCAGGCCACAATTCGTCCAGGAATGTCGTTCATCGTTGGTTCCTACCATATTCAAATAGAAGCAAAATTTTACCTTCTTTTGATTATTTTTTAAACTTTGATTTGATGCTGTAGTGGGGATTTGTTGGAATGGATCCAATTGAATTTCAGTGTCAACGGTCGCCATCTTCTGCGATAATGTCTGTCATTAAGTAGAAAGAAATCACCGATGGGTTGGGTTGTTTTACCTCTGAGCGACACTTTTTTGCACACCATGGGCTAAATGGTCAGGTCAAATGGACCCCGAAGGCTCACTAAAGGTTGAGGGAGGGGACTCACTGGAACAGTTGTTGGGAGACAGATGATAGCCTCCCCATCAAAGCCACCAAGTGTGTTCTTTAACGTGCACAGGGTATCCACACACGTGGCCACGGCTTAACGTCCCAACCGATGGACAGCGGCCTTTCCAAGTCCAACGGTGTCCCCTACTGACCGTGGGCAGGGCGAGGAATTTTGCGGAGATAAATCTCAACGCTGACCCAGCTGGGACTCGAACCTGGGAACTGCAGATAACGAGCCATTGGGATGTTGATCTGTAATCCCGTGTGCAGGAGAGCTACACTTGGCGACTTTAAAGAATATGCTGGTGCCTTGAAGAGAGGATTCTGTTCTTCGTACAAGGGTGGTTTTCCAGTTGGGTTGTTGGGTTGGGTTGTTTTACCTCTGAGCGGCACTTTTTTGCACACCATGGGCTAAATGGCCAGGTCACATGGACCCCGAAGGCTCAGAGAAGGTTGGAGGAGGGAACCCACTGGAACAGTTGTTGGGAGACAGATGGTAGCCTCCAGTCAAGGCCATCCGGCGTGTTCTTTAACGTGCACAGGGTATGGCTCTCCCACACACGGAGCCACGGCTTAACGTCCCATCCGACGGACGGCGGCCTTTTCAAGCCCATCGGTGTCCCCTACTGACCGTGGGCAGGGCGGGGAATTTTGCGGAGATAAATCTCAACCTGACCCAGCTGGGACTCGAACCTGGGAACTACAGATTACGAGCCTGGCGCACTACCGACTGAGCCACCCCCGCCCCCTACTGGGCAGCTTTTAGCAGTCAGATGGATATGTGAAAAACGGTACTCACATTTCATAATCCCAATTGCACTCTCCCTACCATTCCCCCAAAAATGTAGCGCGCCAGGCTCGTAATCTGTAGTTCCCAGGTTCGAGTCCCAGCTGGGTCAGCGTTGAGATTTATCTCCGCAAAATTCCCCGCCCTGCCCACGGTTAGTAGGGGACACCGATGGGCTTGGAAAGGCCGCCGTCCGTCGGATGGGACGTTAAGCCGTGGCCCCCTGCGCGGGAGACCCATACCCTGTGCACGTTAAAGAACACGCTGGATGGCCTTGACGGGAGGCTACCATCTGTCTTCCAACAGCTGTTCCAGTGGGTCCCTTCCCCCAACCTTCTCTGAGCCTTCGAGGTCCATGTGACCTGGCCATTTAGCCCATGATGTGCAAAAAAGTGCCGCTCAGAGGTAAAACAACCCAACTTCCCCCAAAAATTGATATTTATAATCCGATTTTTTTTTCATTTGTATGCTAGTCGAATTGAAAAACCCGTACATCAGGCCTGGGTAAACTTTTTAGCTGAAGGGCCGCATAAAAAACTGAAATGGAAGGGCGGACCCTGAAAAAATATATATAATCAACAACGTATGTGTAACCAAGGAAGAAGAAAAGCAAACGAACATAACATGAAGAATAAACAATTTAATTTTATTAAAATTAATTATTTTAAAGCGAATTCGCTTCACCGAAATTGGGCTTCTAGTCATTTATACGTTCTCTTTCTCTTTTACAGATTCAATTTATTTGTCATCGTTAGGTTGCGGTCCGCACAAAAAGATGTGTCAGGCCACAATTCGTCCAGGAATGTCGTTCATCGTTGGTTCCTACCATATTCAAATAGAAGCAAAATTTTACCTTCTTTTGATTATTTTTTAAACTTTGATTTGATGCTGTAGTGGGGATTTGTTGGAATGGATCCAATTGAATTTCAGTGTCAACGGTCGCCATCTTCTGCGATAATGTCTGTCATTAAGTAGAAAGAAATCACCGATGGGTTGGGTTGTTTTACCTCTGAGCGACACTTTTTTGCACACCATGGGCTAAATGGTCAGGTCAAATGGACCCCGAAGGCTCAGAGAAGGTTGAGGGAGGGGACTCACTGGAACAGTTGTTGGGAGACAGATGATAGCCTCCCAATCAAAGCCATCAAGTGTGTTCTTTAACGTGCACATGATATTCACACACGGGACCACAGCTTAACGTCCAAACCGACGGACGGCGGTCTTTCCAAGTCCAACGGTGTCCCCTACTGACCGTGGGCAGGGCGAGGAATTTTGCGGAGATAAATCTCAACGCTGACCCAGCTGGGACTCGAACCTGGGAACTGCAGATAACGAGCCATTGGGATGTTGATCTGTAATCCCGTGTGCAGGAGAGCTACACTTGGCGACTTTAAAGAATATGCTGGTGCCTTGAAGAGAGGATTCGGTTCTTCGTACAAGGGTGGTTTTCCAGTTGGGTTGTTGGGTTGGGTTGTTTTACCTCTGAGCGGCACTTTTTTGCACACCATGGGCTAAATGGCCAGGTCACATGGACCCCGAAGGCTCAGAGAAGGTTGGAGGAGGGAACCCACTGGAACAGTTGTTGGGAGACAGATGGTAGCCTCCAGTCAAGGCCATCCGGCGTGTTCTTTAACGTGCACAGGGTATGGCTCTCCCACACACGGAGCCACGGCTTAACGTCCCATCCGACGGACGGCGGCCTTTTCAAGCCCATCGGTGTCCCCTACTGACCGTGGGCAGGGCGGGGAATTTTGCGGAGATAAATCTCAACCTGACCCAGCTGGGACTCGAACCTGGGAACTACAGATTACGAGCCTGGCGCACTACCGACTGAGCCACCCCCGCCCCCTACTGGGCAGCTTTTAGCAGTCAGATGGATATGTGAAAAACGGTACTCACATTTCATAATCCCAATTGCACTCTCCCTACCATTCCCCCAAAAATGTAGCGCGCCAGGCTCGTAATCTGTAGTTCCCAGGTTCGAGTCCCAGCTGGGTCAGCGTTGAGATTTATCTCCGCAAAATTCCCCGCCCTGCCCACGGTTAGTAGGGGACACCGATGGGCTTGGAAAGGCCGCCGTCCGTCGGATGGGACGTTAAGCCGTGGCCCCCTGCGCGGGAGACCCATACCCTGTGCACGTTAAAGAACACGCTGGATGGCCTTGACGGGAGGCTACCATCTGTCTTCCAACAGCTGTTCCAGTGGGTCCCTTCCCCCAACCTTCTCTGAGCCTTCGAGGTCCATGTGACCTGGCCATTTAGCCCATGATGTGCAAAAAAGTGCCGCTCAGAGGTAAAACAACCCAACTTCCCCCAAAAATTGATATTTATAATCCGATTTTTTTTTCATTTGTATGCTAGTCGAATTGAAAAACCCGTACATCAGGCCTGGGTAAACTTTTTAGCTGAAGGGCCGCATAAAAAACTGAAATGGAAGGGCGGACCCTGAAAAAATATATATAATCAACAACGTATGTGTAACCAAGGAAGAAGAAAAGCAAACGAACATAACATGAAGAATAAACAATTTAATTTTATTAAAATTAATTATTTTAAAGCGAATTCGCTTCACCGAAGTTGGGCTTCTAGTCATTTATGCGTTCTCTTTCTCTTTTACAGATTCAATTTATTTGTCATCGTTAGGTTGCGGTCCGCACAAAAAGATGTGTCAGGCCACAATTCGTCCAGGAATGTCGTTCATCGTTGGTTCCTACCATATTCAAATAGAAGCAAAATTTTACCTTCTTTTGATTATTTTTTAAACTTTGATTTGATGCTGTAGTGGGGATTTGTTGGAATGGATCCAATTGAATTTCAGTGTCAACGGTCGCCATCTTCTGCGATAATGTCTGTCATTAAGTAGAAAGAAATCACCGATGGGTTGGGTTGTTTTACCTCTGAGCGACACTTTTTTGCACACCATGGGCTAAATGGTCAGGTCAAATGGACCCCGAAGGCTCAGAGAAGGTTGAGGGAGGGGACTCACTGGAACAGTTGTTGGGAGACAGATGATAGCCTCCCAATCAAAGCCATCAAGTGTGTTCTTTAACGTGCACATGATATTCACACACGGGACCACAGCTTAACGTCCAAACCGACGGACGGCGGTCTTTCCAAGTCCAACGGTGTCCCCTACTGACCGTGGGCAGGGCGAGGAATTTTGCGGAGATAAATCTCAACGCTGACCCAGCTCGGACTCGAACCTGGGAACTGCAGATAACGAGCCATTGGGATGTTGATCTGTAATCCCGTGTGCAGGAGAGCTACACTTGGCGACTTTAAAGAATATGCTGGTGCCTTGAAGAGAGGATTCGGTTCTTCGTACAAGGGTGGTTTTCCAGTTGGATTGTTGGGTTGGGTTGTTTTACCTCTGAGCGGCAATTTTTTGCACACCATGGGCTAAATTGCCAGGTCACATGGACCCCGAAGGCTCAGAGAAGGTTGGGGGAGGGGACCCACTGGAACAGCTGTTGGGAGACAGATGGTAGCCTCCCGTCAAGGCCATCCAGCGTGTTCTTTAACGTGAACAGGGTATGGCTCTCCGCACACGGGGCCACGGCTTAACGTCCCATCCGACGGACGGCGCCCTTTCCAAGCCCATTGGTGTCCCCTACTGACCGTGGGCAAGGCAGGGAATTTTGCAGAGATAAATCTCAACGCTGACCCAGCTAGGACTCGAACCTGAGAACTGCAGATTACGAGCCTGGTGCGCTGCCGACTGAGACACCCCCGCCCCCAATGGACCATGGTCTTTCCAAGACCATCGGTGTTCTCTAACTGACAAAGAGTAGGTAATTTTCCGGAGATAAATCTTACCGCTGGCCCAGCTGGGACTAGAACCTGGGAGCTACTGATTACGAGCCTGGCGCGCTACCGACTGAGCTACCCACACCCGAAAAACAGGCAGGGAAGGAATTGGCATTCTACACCACTCGAAAAAAGGTGAAAAACGAGAAAGGAAATGTATCGTTCTTTAAAAAAAATTCTTTTTTTTTGCTAAGAAAAAAAAAATCCTCATATCTCATAACGAGTAGTGATTCATGACACTCTCAATCTCTCAATAAAACCTTTATAGATAAACATCTCAGATACATCTGATATTATGTATAACAGCTGCTTGTTAAATCCAATGCAGAAAAACTAAGTTCTCATCTGAAAGTTCGTGCGGACTAATCTTTTTTCGGTCATAGCTATGGTTCATTAAAAACATTCTTTTCCTTACAAAGTATCCAGTTTGGATTCAAGAAGAAATTCCATTCGTTAATTTTGCTATTTTGCAGTCGTCAGCGCCCTCTTCTTTTTTGAAGGATGAAGTCAATTCAAAGTGTTGTTACAATAAAGCAATGCATTTTGTAAGTTCCACTTTCGCAATAGGTTGTTCCTATAAACTTTTAATCTGGGCCCTGGTACTTTGGTTAACTTATAAAAATATACGTAGTCTGAACTGCGAAGACTGAAATCATTGGCTCAATCGCAAGTGGGAGAGGCTCGCAATCTGTGGTTACCAGGTTTGAGTCCCAACTGGGTTGGGTTGTTTTACCTATGAACGACACTTTTTTTGCACACCATGGGCAAATAGCCAGGTCACATGGACCCCGAAGGTTCAGAGAAGGTTGGGGGAGGGGAACTACTGGAATAGCTGTTAGGAGACAGATGGTAGCCTCCCGTCAAGGCCATCCAGTGTGTTCTTTAACGTGTACAGGGTATGGCTTGGGTTGGGTTGTTTTACCTCTGAACGACACTTTTTTGCACACCATGGGCAAATAGCCAGGTCACATGGACCCCGAAGGTTCAGAGAAGGTTGGGGGAGGGGACCCACTGGAACAGGTGTTGGGAGACAGATGGTAGCCTCCCGTCAAGGCCATCCAACATGTTCTTTAAGTGCACAGGGTATGGCTCTCCCGTACACGAGGCCACGGCTTAACGTCCCATCCGACGGACGGCGGCCTTTCCAAGCCCATCGGGAGTCCCAACTGTGACAGGGTTGAGATTTATCTCCGAAAAACCCCCACCTTCGCCTGAGTGAGAAAGAGCTTAATTATGGAGTGTGGAAAGGTCGTATGCGGCAGATGAGACACAGTACTGTGGTCCCGTGCAGAAGAGAGCTTTGCACGTTAAAGACCACACTGGATTATTCTAACAGCTGTCTAGCGGGTTTCCCTCTAATATTAATGGGGTCCTTGTGACCTGGTCGTTTAACCCATTGTGTGCAAAAAAGTACTGATCAGAAGTAAAACATTCCGATATTTAAATCAAACTAATTTTAAAAAATATATCCCCCCTTAAAAACCATTCAAATTGTATTTTGTTCCTGCAAACAAGCTACAAAAATATATGGCAACGATTTTTTTTTATAAATTAGTGATCTGGCAACCTTCGTGTTACGTGACACGAAGGTTGCCAGATCACTAATTTATAAAAAAAAAAGTCGTTGTCAGATATTTTTTCTGAATTCTGTAATCAATCATAGTGTTCGGATATTTTTTGAGCTACTGTACATATATATCGGATAAATTTTAATTCTTGATTCAAGCTCAACCCTAAACGCTAAATATATAGAGATAATAGATTTATGAAAGACTACGTGTTTGAAAGAAAGCATATAAAGCTAAAACAGTGAAGTATTCGAAACTAAGTTCTCTACAAAGGGGAAAAATTAAATATAAATGTATAATGACAATGGCTAGGTGGGCTGAGCATGTTCTAAACATTGTGATTATTTTTACTCCCATTGTTTGTAATGAGGATAGATTCGTTATTGGCTTTAACGATGGCCCTATATCACATTCTGAAGTCGCTTTGGCTATCTCTAAATTAAAACTGCGTAAATCCCCTGGGATGGATGAAAACACCACTGAAATGTTTAGAGCTGGAAACTTTTGTGTTGTCACATAGCTGACTGAAATTGTGAATATTTTTTTTTATTAAAAAGGTGTTATCCCTAAGGATTTTACTACAGCTATTATTATTCCTATTTTTAAAAAAGGTGATCGTAGTTCTTGCGATAATTATAGGAAATTAGTTTACTTTCTGTTCCAGGTAATGTTCTTTGCCTGATTATACATAATAGAGTTAGGAATCTGGTTGACGGACAACTGCGTGATGAGCAGTGTGGATTCAGAAGTGGTAGGGGATATATTGATCAAATATTTTCACTTAGACAGATTCTTGAGAAATGTTACAGTTTTAGAAACCTATGGTTACTAGCTTTGTAGATTTTAAAAAGGCTTTTGACTCTGTTGATCAACATAATTTGTGGTTGATTGTTAGATCATATGGAATACCTGATAAGTTAGTGTAATGAAATATCTCTATAATGATACTGAGTCGTGTGTGAGAGTTGGTAAGTCTTATAGTAATTGGTTTAGCATTGCTAGTGGAGTTAGACAAGGGTGCATTTTGTCTCCTTTTCTCTTTAGTTTAGTTATTGATTATGTAATGCGAAATTCTTTGCAAGGAAAGGATTTTGGAAAAAAATTCTGATTTAGAAAATGCAGATGATTTGGCCCTGTTGGCTAGTGATGAATTCGTTCATTAGGGCTGTTGATGAGACTGGTAATAGAATAGGTTTCGTGATAAACAGAGAAAAAACTAAAGTGATGAAAATTGGTTAGGCAGGTGGTGCTTCAGTTGCTTTAAATGGCTGCCCTCTTGACCAAGTGTCTCAATTTAAATATCTTGGGAGCTATGTAACAGATACTGGTGATGTGCGGCAAGAGATAAATAGAAGAATAGGAATTGCCGCTGGTAGTTTCAGTAATCTATGGGGAGTGTGGAAAAATAATCATTACACCTAAAGACTGAAATTAGGCTGTATAATAGTTGGGTTCTTTCTAAGGTTAGGTAAGGGAGTGAAACTTGGACTCTTTGTAAGCAGGATAACAGAGACTTGATAATTTTGATGCTAGATGCCTACGCATTATCTTGAGCATTATATGGTTTGACTGTGAGCAGCATTTTGTGCAGAGAGAGACTGCGTTGGTTTGGCCATGTCGCCCGTATGTATAAGCAGCAGTGTGCCCAAAGGCTTCATGAATAGGGGCAGACGTAGGATGCGATGGGCAGACAATGTCAAACAGGATCTTGCTAGAATTGGCCTAAAGTGGCCAAATGCAGCAGCTGTAACTCAGGACAGACAGCTGTGGAGAGAAAAATTATACAGTCTGGCAGGGCCTCCGTAGCCCATTGATACATGTAGATTTTGTAATAATGGAAATTTTGCATTTTTAATACTTTTCATTTTCTTAACTTATGAGCAGCTAAATCTATGAAAAGGGGAGCAGCACATCGATATTTAACTCTGTCAAAATATCAGTAGTCTGTCATATCACTATGAATCTAATATTCATAATCTGTCATATCACTATGAATCTAATATTCATAGTCTGTCATATCACTATGAATCTAATATTCATAATCTGTCATATCACTATGAATCTAATATTCATAGTCTGTCATATCACTATGAATCTAATATTCATAGTCTGTCATATCACTATGAATCTAATATTCATAGTCTGTCATATCACTATGAATCTAATATTCATAGTCTGTCATATCACTATGAATCTAATATTCATAGTCTGTCATATCACTATGAATCTAATATTCATAGTCTGTCATATCACTATGAATCTAATATTCATTGTCTGTCATATCACTATGAATCTAATATTCATAGTCTGTCATATCACTATGAATCTAATATTCATAGTCTGTCATATCACTATGAATCTAATATTCATAGTCTGTCATATCACTATGAATCTAATATTCATAGTCTGTCATATCACTATGAATCTAATATTCATAGTCTGTCATATCACTATGAATCTAATATTCATAGTCTGTCATATCACTAGGAATCTAATATTCATTGTCTGTCATATCACTATGAATCTAATATTCATAGTCTGTCATATCACTATGAATCTAATATTCATTGTCTGTCATATCACTTTGAATCTAATATTCATAGTCTGTCATATCACTATGAATCTTATATTCATTGTCTGTCATATCACTATGAATCTAATATTCATAGTCTGTCATATCACTATGAATCTAATATTCATAGTCTGTACACATCTAATATTCATAGTCTGTACACCCGATTTGGGGCCGGAGTCCACCCGAAATTATTAGGGCCCGAGTCCACACGAAGTCTAATATTCATAGTCTGTCATATCACTATGAATCTAATATTCATAGTCTGTCATATCACTATGAATCTAATATTCATAGTCTGTCATATCACTACGAATCTAATATTCATAGTGTGTCATATCACTATGAATCTGATGTTCATAGTCTGTCATATCACTATGAATCTAATATTCATAGTCTGTACACATCTAATATTCATAGTCTGTACACATCTAATATTCATAGTCTGTACACCCGATTTGGGGCCGGAGTCCACCCGAAATTATTAGGGCCCGAGTCCACCCGAAGTCTAATATTCATAGTCTGTCATATCACTATGAATGTAATATTCATTGTCTGTCATATCACTATGAATCAAATATTCATAGTCTGTCATATCACTACGAATCTAATATTCATAGGCTGTCATATCACTACGAATCTAATATTCATAGTATGTCATTTCACTATGAATCTGATGTTCATAATCTGTCGTATCACTATGAATCTGATGTTTATAATCTGACTTAACACTATCAAACTTAACATCAAAGTCACAAGCGATTTCATCAAAGTTACTCTTTATATCATCAATGAACCTTCGTGTCACGTGACATGAAGGTTGCCAGATCACTAATTTCTAAAAAAATCGCTGCCAGATATTTTTTCTGAATTCTGTAATCAACCATAGTGTTCGGATATTTTTTTTTTGAGCGACTGTACGTAAATTCGTAATAAACAAACAGATTTAATAACTGAGGCAATAAATTTACATAAAAAAATAGTCGTCCCGTGGCCGAGTGGTTAGCGCACTTGGCTACTGATCTAAGGGACCTGGGTTCGTGGCCCGGGTAAGGCATGGATGCTCGTGTTGTTTTTCTGCTGAGGTCCTGCCATCCTCTCAGACCTTCTACTGTGGCATATAAACTGACAGGCTCCTGTCAGACCTCTGTGGCAAGCAGCTGCTTGAGGGGGTATTTATTTATTTTTATAACATAAAAATTTAAGTATTGATCACTTGAAATGCCCATATGTTAACCAACTATGAGTAGGTAATTCTGACATTCATCAAATTGCTAAACGAATGCAACATTTCAAAAGCGAATCATAAATCATACACACGACTCTTATCAATCACCTTTCACGAATTGCACAAACCGTGTGAAGGATATGGCACTATTTATGACAATTAAAGATGTACTGTTGTTCTACCAAACAAAACTACTTTTACCACGCAAATATCGCCAATTTCAAGTCGTCACCGCGCACAGCGGAAAAACGAGAAATCCTTTTCATACAGGAGGGGGTGGCTCAGTCGGTAGCGCACCAGACTCGTAATCTGTGTGTTCCCAGGTTCGAGTCCCAGATGGGTCTGCGTTGAGATTTATCTCTGCAAAATTCCCCGCCCTGCCCACGGTGAGTAGGGGACACCGATGGGCTTGGAAAGGCCACCGTCCGTCGGATGGGACGTTTAGCCGTGGCCCCGTGTGCGGGACTTTGTACACGTTAAAGATCTTGTACACCTTGTACACGTTAAAGAACACACTGGATGGCCTTGACGGGTGGCTACCATCCGTCTCCCAACAGCTGTTCCAGTTTGGTCCCTTCCCCCAACCTTCTCTGAGCCTTTGGGTTCCTTATGACCTGGCCATTTAGCCCATGGTGTGCAAAAAAGTGCCCCTCAGAGGTAAACAACCCAACCCTTTTCATACTCGTAGAACTCTCTACCGAATTCTCGTATCTTTTAAATGAACCGTATTCCAAAACAATCATGACGTACTTCACGCTACGTGCTATATCTCGCTTGTCTCGTAGTAAAAGTAATCACGCTTTCATTGTTGCATGTACAGATTGCGCTTCAATATATTAGACCGATACTGTGACCTCTATTCGACTTTAAATGCGACATCGGATCTAGAAATTCTTTTTATTTCTGAGTTGTACCGTTTAAATACAGTACTGTGCAAATTAGTTGGGACAATAGGAAAATGCAGTAACAAAGACACAACTAAAATTTTATTTGTTTAATAGTGTAGTTAATAGTTAATAATGTGACCCCCTTAGCTTTAATTACTTCTTCCACCCTCTCAACCATTGATGCCACTAGCTTTCCACACATCTCCTTCACTTCAGGGTCGTGGTACCACACTTTCATGACACTTTCTATCATTTTGGTTTTCGTCGTGCAATCCATCTTAGATATGCGCGCTTTAATAATGGCCCACAAATTTTCAATGGGATTTAGATCGGGTGAATTTCTTGGCCACTCCAATACCTTCAAATGTTGCTGGGTAAAGAAGCTCTTAGCAAGCTTAGAATTGTGTCATGGAGCCAGATCCTGTTGAAATACCCCATTGCCGTTAGGAAACAGCTTCTGCAGTGTTGGGACCATTTTCGCCTCCAGAACGCCTGTGTACTTTTTGCTATCCATCATTCCTTCAATGGGGTGAAGCGTCTGTGGCCCAGAAGCTGTGAAACATCCCCAAAACATGACCTTGGGTGGGTGTTTGGGGGATTGCTGGATGTGGCCGGATCGAAGAGGTTCTCCAGGCTTTGCTTGTCCCAACTAATTCGCACAGTACTGTAGCCTTATTAACCAATTTTTAGCTGTCCAGCTATGGTATATCGAAATTTGACCTCGAAGGACGAATCTAATCCAATTTTTCATAACATTTCTGAGATCTACAACCCAAACTACTCCCAGGAATCAATTTTTAGCTCTCAAGCACCGGTAGATCTCTATTTGACCTTTGACCTCGAAAGACACTCCTAATCCGAAATTTCTTAACGCTTCCTACAGACGATAGCCCTGAAACACCCCCAGACACCAATTTTTACGTTTTAGACCTCGTAGATCAAGGTTCGACTTTTACGTGACCTCCGTTTGACCTTGAAGGAAATGTCGAAGGCGAAAATTCGGATGTTTCTCGAGATCTACGAACCGGATTTCCCCTAGGTGCAAATTTTCAGAGCTCTGCGATTTCTGCACCATAGTTAGATTTAGCATTATCCCCTATCAGTGGGGCGGGGTGGCTCAGTCGGTAGCGTGCCAGGCTCGTAAATCTGTAGTTCCCAGGTTCGAGTCCCAGCTGGGTCAGCGTTGAGATTTATCTCCGCAAAACTCCCCGCCCTGCCCACGGTCAGTGGGAGACACCGATGGGCTTGGAAAGGCCGCCGTCCGTCGGATGGGACGTTAAGCCGTAGCTCCGTGTGTGGGAGAGCCATACCTTGTGCACGTTAAAGAACACGCTGGATGACTTTGACGGGAGACTACCGTCTGTCTCCCAACAGCTGTTCCAGTGGGTCTCCTCCTCAACCTTCTCTGAGCGTTCAGGGTCCATGTGACCTGGCCATTTTGCCCATGGTGTGCAAAAAAAGTGCCGCTCAGAGGTAAAACAATCCAGCCCCCATCAGTCGTAAATCAGTCTCTCATAATAACTATCTATATTTATGCTCAGAGTGAATTTATTATTCTTCAAATCGAAATAAATTTTCTTAAATGCAAAAGGAGCATAAAGTATGTGTTCAAAAACTTATTTTCTTTTCTAAACGCTTAGCAAATGACATCATCTAATCTTCATGAATAGAATCTTTTCAACCATGCTTGTAAAATCAGTCAACTCGTATTCACGAGAACTCATCTGTTCAGCTTCGGAATAAAATTACGGCATCCTTTACAAAAAATAGTGGTAATCTTGGTCTTCCGATCTGCCAGTGCACGAAACAGAGGCCGATGTCAAAAACATTTCGTTCTTTACTCGAAATTCTTCAAAACGAAAACCTATTATTCAGCATAAATTTTGAAGTTCCTCAAGTGGTCTTTTAAAAACTTTCCCAACCAATTTTTTCCAGTTCCGTCGTATCGGTGTGCATCCGACCAAAAATCCTTTTTCATTCCAAAATCCGTTTGCCTTCATTTATCAAATAACATTTTCATTTCTCACAAGTATTAGCCCATTACCCTTATCTATTTCTCGGGGCTTTTTTAAATCCATATAATTTCTCGCATTCTACACATCAGTGCTCAACTCACACACGCGTAACTTTCTCTCAAGATATTTTCTCAAGAACAGTCCTCTGATACTATCCATTGTTATGATATTTGTTGAAGTTGGTACGGTCTGTTAACTGATTATTACCACTCATTTTTTTTGTATTCATATTTAACCTAACGGATTCGTGGATCAGATGTGGTTAATCTACAACTGATTATCCAGACCACTTGAAAATGAATATACCTAAATTTAATAATTTTTTGTCTCCATTACTCTTAATAGCATTCGCAAAAGGAAGAGGAGGGGGAAAGGCCACCCTCCTCCCCATCTAGATCCGTCCATGTCCGCAGATCAGGGGCTGAGGGGTGGCTCAGTCGGTAGCGCACTAGGCTCGTAATTTACAGTTCCCAGATTCGAGTCCCAGCTGATTCAGCATTGAGATTTATCTCCGCAAAGTTCCCCGCCCTGCCCACGGTCAGTAGGGGACACCGATGGGCTTGGAAAAGCCGGCATCCGTCGGATGGGACGTTAAGCCGTGGCCCCGTGTGAGGGAGAGCCATACCCTATGCACGTTGAAGATCACGCTGGATGGCCTTGACGGGAGGCTGCTATCTGTCTCCTAACAGCTGTTCCAGTGGGTCTCCTCCCCCAACCTTTTCTGAGACTTTGGGATCCTTGTGACCTCGTCATTTAGCCCAGGGTGTACAGAAAAGTGCCGCTCAGAGGTAAAACAACCCATCCCACAGAGCAGCATTTTTGTTTTTGCTGGTCATGCATTTCAAAATGAATGCATTGCACGTTACAAGTTGTGTGATGACGTAGTCATAACACAACTATCAAGTGGTCACCGCGTTAAAAAAAAAGTGCTTTAGAGAGTCAAAAAACGTCTTCTCTGGATATGAATCCCTCATCAGAACGAAGTCTTCGAGTGTGATTCGCATTCCAACCATCGCGACATATACACCATGTATCATTCGTTTCTTATTTCTCAGCCGAAAAACTAACATATTTTCTCTCCAACTCATCCCAAAACTCCTCTCCCGAGAGACCTGCGAAACCTGCAACGAACAGGGTTAGAAGCAGTCAAGATCTTGACCCAAGTCTCCTGAGTTCGCTTTTATAGCGTTGGCAAAGTTTGCTCAAGAACTTCTTGGGGAATTACTAGGACAACTATTTCTTGGTGATGAAGGAGTGGAATTTGAGTCAACTCTTCTTCTTTTGCTTCTCCTCCTCCTCCTCGTTCCTTGCACTCCCTTCTGCTCGGCTTCTCCCTCGACATGTACAGCTCACATCTCCCTTGGCGAAGTGCGATGCTCAGCCGACGAAAAAGGAATGCTTAGGGATCGTTTGGAATTCTTGTCAGCTTCTAGACAAGGGACTCGGAACGGATCTTCTTGGCCAACGCATTTCTACTCGAAGGCAAACTTAAATGACACGGAATGGAGTGCAAGCGTGGAATATGAGAGGAATAGAAGGGAAAGGGGAAACTTTAAAAATTTTATATGTACCCTCTCGGAATAATAAACTTGAGTTTTTTCCTTTAATTTCCACGGAAAGAAGACTCAGAAGAAACTTTTTATATTACCTGACCGCAGGTCTGAATCTAGAAAAGAAAAAAAAGATGGAGGGAAGCGACAATTGGATTGGATTGTTTTACCTCTGAGCGGCACTTTTTTGCACACCATGGGCTAAATGGCCAGGTCACATGGACCCCGAAGGCTCAGAGAAGGTTGGAAGAGGGGACCCACTGGAACAGCTGTTGGGAGACAGATGGTAGCCTCCCGTCAAGGCCATCCAGCGTGTTCTTTAACGTGCACAGGGTATGGCTCTCCCGCACACGGGGCCACGGCTTAACGTCCCATCCGACGGACGGCGGCCTTTCCAAGCCCATCGGTGTCCCCTACTGACCGTGGGCAGGGCGGGGAATTTTTGCGGATTTTTGTACGCAAAAATGTTGTAGAAAATAAATTGTAGATCTCAAATTTATATAAACTTCGATTAAAAAAATATCCGTTTATATATATTAATAGAAAATAACATTAATAATAAAAATTATATTAATAAAATTATGTATTTATTTAAGGAGTTATTAAATGTGAAATATTTGACAGCAGATGTTGCTATTACATTCGCTCTGAACACTGTTTCAAAAATGATGCAAAGACAAAAATAACCCTAACATCTAAAATTATATTCATTTTAGTAAACAATTTCTTACAATTTTAAGGCAAATTCTCGAGAAATAACAGAGATATGAAATATTTCAGTTTACCGAATTTTTCAAATAATAAGCAGATATTGTTCAAATAAGTTTTTCTTTATTCGATGGCTTTGTAGATTTGGGGAATATTTTGAGATTTTCCATTTTTTTTTTTGTAAAGTTTTGCTACAAACCGTTTAATTCAAAGAAGCTTTAAACAGTTTTTCACAACATGAAAATATTCAATATATTTAATAATTTAGTATAATTTCTTCATTCCCAGAACAGAAGAAAGTAGAAGAAAAAAATTTTTAATCTCAGATGAATAATTTCATTTTTATATATTCATCATCAATTTCAAGCAGCCAGAAGCTACGGATGTCCAACCAAATAGTGCAGTTTACTTCCTCAAACACATCTGTCCTGAGCTACAGCAGCTCCATCTGGCTACTGTGGACCAATTCTAACGGAATCCTGTTTGTCGACGTTGAGATTTATCTCCGCAAAACTTCCCGCCTTGCCAATGGTCAATAGGAGACACCGATTTGTTTAGAAAGAACTCCGCCATCGGATGGGACGTTGAAGCCTTAGCTCCGTGTGCAGGAGAGCCATACCGTGTGCAAGAACATGCTGGATAGCTTTGATGGGAGATTACTATCTGTCTTCCAACAGCTGTTCCAGTGGGTCTCTTTCTCCAATTTCTCTGAGCGTTCAGGGTCCTTGTGATCTGGATAATTAGACCAGTGTATACAAAAAAGTTCCACTTAGAGGTAAGACAGTCCAACCCTGTTTGACATTGTCTGCCCACTGCATCCTAAGTATGTGTGATAAGTATTCAAGTAAAGTAATAAGTAAGTATAAGTAAATAAGTATCCTAAGTAAGTGCGTAGTATCCCTTCTTTCTGAGACTTTTAGCCACATTGTTCATAACCCTATTCACTAATCTATACTTATGCATACCAACGGAGTGTTTCTCTTCATAATATGCAGCTCAGAGGAGGTGCCGTCTCCTTTTTCCTAATCTTATCAATACTTACAAAGTTGGACCACCTAATACCCAGGATGCTGCGTAAACATCTAGAATTAAAAATACAGAGTTTCCTGTTATCTTGTTTACAAAGCGTTCAAATTTCACTACCATAACTAAACCTAGAAAGAACCAAACTATTATACAGTCTACTTTCAGTCTTCAGGTGTATACGCCTATTTATCCACATCTCCATAGATTAAGTGCACAATCTCCATAGAAAAGTCCCGGCAGCAATCCCTATTCGTCTGTTAATCTTATGCCGCACATCACCAGTATCTGTTAAATATCTCCCAAGATAATTAAATTGAGACACTTGCTCAAGGGTGGTCCTTTCAGATTAATTGAACCATAGCCAGCCTGACCAATTTTCATCACTTTAGTTTTCTCTCTGTTTATCACGAAACCTACTCTACTACCAGTCTCATCAACAGCTCGAATGAAAGAGTTCATCTCATCATCATTTGCCCAAAGCATTATTATCATAATCAAAATCAGATATTTCCATATCTCCAGACCATTTATACCCGAAATCTTTTCCTTGCAGTGAAATCTTCATAACATAATCAATAACCAAAGAGAAAAAGTTGCAAAATGCACCCTTGTTGAACTCCAGAAGCAATATTAAACCAATTGTTACAAACCTTACTAATTCCCACACGCGACTCAGTGTTATTATAGAGCTTTCATTAAGTTAACTAACTTGTGTGGTATGCCATACGATGTCACGATCAACCAAAAAATTATGACGGACAACAGAGTCAAAAGCCTTTTTGAAATCTACATAGCCAATAACGAAAAGTTTCTGAAGCTCCAAACATTTCTCGAGAATCTAAGTGAAAAAATCTGATCATTGCATTCCCTACCACTTCTGAATTCACACTGCTCATCATGCAACGCAATTGTGCTTGGGTTGGGTTGTTTTACCTCTGAACGACACTTTTTTTGCACACCATGGGCAAATAACCAGGTCACATGGACCCCGAAGGTTCAGAGAAGGTTGGGGGAGGGGACCCACTTTAACAGGTGTTGGGAGACAGATGGTAGCCTCCCGTCAAGGCCATCCAACATGTTCTTTAAGTGCACAGGGTATGGTTCACCCGCGCACGGGGCCACGGCTTAACTTCCCATCCGATGGACGACTGCCTTTCCAAGCCCATCGGTGTCCCCTATTGACCGTGGGCAGACACAATTGTGCATCAACCAAATTCTTAATTCTATTAAATATTGGCGGCTGCTATAGCCCATTCGTGATACGGTCCGATGTGTGGTGCATTGGAAGATGACCTACTGCACACCAATGTTTAATTCTGCTCTGATGTGCCTGGTTGTCGCCTTTCCTTTCGCTTGCACGATTATTGCCAGTCTTCTTTGACCCTGTGATCCATAAAATATTTTCGTCCACAGGATCGCCGATCATTTGCAGCTTTTGCTCTTCGCACGATTCTCGGTAAACCCTTGAAATGGTTGTGCGTCAGAAGATCAGGAGAACTGCCGGTTGGGTTGTTTTACCTCTGAGCTGCACTTTTTTGCACACCATGGGCTAAACGGTCAGGTCACATGGACCTCGAAAGCTCAGAGAAGGTTGGGGGAGGGGACCCACTGGAACAGCTGTTGGGAGACAGATGGTAGCCTCCCGTCAAGGCCATCCAGCGTGTTCTTTACCGTTGGGTTGTTTTACCTCTGAGCGGCACTTTTTTGCACACCATGGGCTAAATGGCCAGGTCACATGGACCCCGAAGGCTCAGAGAAGGTTGGGGGAGGGTACCCACTGGAACAGCTGTTGGGAGACAGATGGTAGCCTCCCGTCAAGGCCATCCAGCGTGTTCTTTAACGTGCATAGGGTATGGCTCTCCCGCACACGGAGCCACGGCTTAACGTCCCATCCGACGGACGGCGGCCTTTCCAAGCCCATCGGTGTCCCCTACTGACCGTGGGCAGGGTGGGGAATTTTGCGGAGACAAATATCAACGTTGACTCAACTGGGACTCGAACCTGGTATTGGAGCGAACTATTTATGTGACGATGGGTGGTGTACATAATAAACCGGCAACTCAGTGTATATCAGCGTGAAATCAGACGCGTGGTTATAAAAAATTAATACGGGAGAACGAGCAATGTTTAATTCATCACTGAATTGAACTAGGACGGGCAGGATGCAGTTCAGGTGTACACATTTTTTTTTATCACAAATTGCCTTGAATAGTACATTGTTCGTTTTCGTATTCTATTTTAATGATTTAAAGCTTTCTTTTTTTGCCACCGTTTCAGTTTTTAAGATTCTCCAAGGATGGAGAAGGAAGCACATCCCCCTCCCTCACATTCCTTACAACTTTCCCTGTGTATAACCACATGATTTATGAGTGGTCAGCGATTACGTTCGGTCCCGACACGTGCCTCGTGAATGCGAAAAGGCTGGACCTTAAATAATTGATGAGAAACAGTGCACAGAAATCCAACAGCAGTTGGGTGGCACACGCTACTGCAGATGATCTCTGCAAAACAGAGATATATTACTGAAGAGGATACTCTGGGAAAGGACACGGAGGATGAAAGAGCTCTGGAAACCTAATGGCAGATGATGGAAGGTGTAATATGTACAATGAATGACACAATTAAATAATTGACACCCTTCAAGATAACAAAGGGTTGTTGTTGTTTTTTTTACCTCTGAGCGGCACTTTTTTGCACACCATGGGCTAAATGGCCAAGTCACATGGACCCCGAAGGCTCAGAGAAGTTTGAGGGAGGGGACCCACTGGAACAGCTGTTGGGAGACAGATAGTAGTCTCCCGTCAAGGCCATCCAGCG
Source organism: Ryuthela nishihirai (assembly GCA_038380435.1). Taxonomy (NCBI): domain Eukaryota; kingdom Metazoa; phylum Arthropoda; class Arachnida; order Araneae; family Heptathelidae; genus Ryuthela; species Ryuthela nishihirai. The sequence goes on along the minus strand of JAWZYU010000029.1, from coordinate 17,545,534 downwards.
TGTTCTTTAACGTGCACAGGGTATGGCTCCCCCGCACACGGGGCCGCGGCTTAACGTCCCATCCGACGGACGGCGGCCTTTCCAAGCCCATCGGTGTCCCCTACTGACCGTGGGCAGGGCGGGGAATTTTGCGGAGATAAATCTCAACGTTGACCCAGCTGGGACTCGAACCTGGGAACTACAGATTACGAGCCTGGCGCGCTACCGACTGAGCCACCCCCACCCCAAGATAACAAAGGGAGATTTGATGAAACACATTAGTGAAGTTATCAGGTTTAAATTCCCCCCGTCGTAACAACTACCTTCCTCCCCAGAAGTAAACATCTGTTGGTGTCATTTTATCCGTGAGACAGTACAACATCCGGAGTATCGGATTCCCTGCAGCCGTGACACCAGCTACTCTAGTCACGTGCGACGTGACCTCATTTACATACTACGTCAACAGCTATCAAGTTGTTGTCCCTGGGCTATCCACACTTGTCTTAATGATGTATTTGAAAGTTTCAACGATATTAAAGTCTGATATTTGTATTTTTTATTAGCGGTCGTGTGTGAGTCGAAATTTTTAATATTTTTATTCGATAATTTTTATAGTATTTAAGCAGTGGTTCGGTTTGTATGTTTTTTTTATAAACCGTTTGGTATAGGAGGGGAAGACGTTTTCGTAGTGGCATTCAGTTATAAAGTGATGTTATTTGGGACAGTGATGCTGGCGTTGAAATATGCTTCGATGGTATTTAATAGAAAACTTCCATTTGCACTAAGAAGTGTTCAACGAGTTCCTAGTTCTGGTCTAAGTTTGCTCGAAGTTCTTGTGATCTGGCCATTAAAAACTACAACCAAATTGTTCTCATTAGTACTGGGAACTATTTAAAATTTTCAGCAGTAATTCTATAGCAAGCAGCTGCTTGAGGGGGTATTTATTTATTTTTATTTATAACGTTCCATCTTAGTTCTTCGTCAATTTCACTTAAAAAGAGTAAATTAATTTTTAAGCATTTGTTTTATCTCTAAGATGCAATTTTTTTGCACAAAATGGACTAAATGACCAGGTTACAAGGACCCCAAGGTTCGGTTGGTTTGTTTTACCTCTGAGCGGCACTTTTTTGTATACAAAGGGCTAAATGGTCAGGTCACATGGACCCCGAAAGCTCAGAAAAGTTTGGGAGAGGGGACCGACTGGAACAGCTATTGGGAGACAGATGATAGTCTCCCGTCAAAGCCATCCAGCGTGTTCTTTAATGTGCACAGGGTATGGCTCTCCCGCACACGTTGCCACGGCTTAACGTCCCATCCGACGGACGGCGGCCTTTCCAAGCCCATCGGTGTCCCCTACTGACCGTGGGCAGGGCGGGGAAATTTGCGGAGATAAATCTCAACGCTGATCCAGCTGGGACTGGAACGTGGGAACTACAGATTACGAGCCTGGCGCGTTACCGACTGAGCCACACCCGACCCCAGGTTACAAGGACCCCAAGGACTCTGAGCAGGTTGGGAAAGGAGACCCACTGGATAACTGTTAGAAGTGAAGATGGAAGCCCTCATCAAAGCCATCCAGCGTGTTCTTTAACTATTCAGGGTACGATTCTCCTGCACACGGGGCCACGACTTTAAGTCCCATCTGACTGGCGGCATTCTTTACAAGCCCAAAATGTCCCCTTTCTAAGCGAGGTCAGGACGGGGGGTTAGCGAAGTAAATCTCAGTTCTGGCACAGGGGAAAATCGAACCTGGGTCGTTAGGTTGTTTTATTTCTGAGCGGCACCTTTTTTGCAGACAACGGGCTGAATGTCCAGGACACAAGAACCCCAAAGTCAGAGAAGGTTGGGGGAGGAGACCTAGTGGAGCAGCTGTTGGGAGACATGATTGTCTCCCGTCAAGGCCATCCAGCGTGTTCTTTAATATGCCTGCTGCATACGGGGCCACGGTTTAACGTACCATCCGATGGACGGCGGTCTTTTCAAGCTCACCATTGGTGTCCCCTACTGACCGGGGACAGGCCGGAGAATTTTATGGAGATAAATCTCAACGATGAACCCAGCTGGGATTCGAACCTGGGAACTGCAGATTATGAGTCTGACCCGCTACCGACTGAGCAAAGTCGCCTCTGTGTAATAAGTAATCTCAAAGGCTCAGAGAAGATTGGGAAAAGGGTATTCACTGCACAACTGTTAGGATGTAGATGGGTGATCATCCTGCATGTTCTTTAGCATGAACAATATATGACTCTCCTGTACAAGGGGGGCAGGGGTGGCTCAGTCGGTAGCGTGCCAGGCTCGTAATCTGTAGTTCCCAGGTTCGAGTCCCAGCTGGGTCAGCGTTGAGATTTATCTCCGCAAAATTCCCCGCCCTGCCCACGGTCAGTAGGGGACACCGATGGGCTTGGAAAGGCCGCCGTCCGTCGGATGGGACGTTAAGCCGTGGCTCCGTGTGCGGGAGAGCCATACCCTGTGCACGTTAAAGAACACGCTGGCTGGCCTTGACGGGAGGCTACCATCTGTCTCCCAACAGCTGTTCCAGTGGGTCCCCTCCCCCAACCTTCTTTGAGCCTTCGGGGTCCATGTGACCTGGCCATTTAGCCCATGGTGTGCAAAAAAGTGCCGCTCAGAGGTAAAACAACCCTGTACAAGGCGTCATAAAACTGGGTAGTTGACATTTTGACAGTCCTCGTAGATCATAGCTGACTCAAGTTGTTGCATTTAACTCGTTAAAACTCTCCACTAAACCACAGCTCAACCATCGGTTAGAAAGAGGACACCGTTGGTCTTGAAAAGGCAATACCGTCGGATGGGTCGTTAAGCCGTGTGCAGGAAAGCGAGACTCCGAACACGTTAGAGAACACGCTGGATGTCCTTTACCGGAGGGTTTCATCTGTCTCCTAACAGGTGTCCAAAGGGTCCCCTTTCCTCAACCTTCTCTGATCCCTCGGGGTCTTTGTGACCTGGTTTATTTAGCCCATTGTGTGCAAGAAAAGGGCCGCTCAGAAGAAAAACAACCCACGAACTTCGGATTCTATATCTAATGTCCACCAACCCTGCGCTAGGGGGCGGGGGTGGCTCAGTCGGTATCGCGCCAGGCTCGCAATCTGCAGTTCCCAGGTTCGAGTCCCAGCTGGGTCAGCGTTGAGATTTATGTCCGCAAAATTCCCACCCTGCCCACGGTCAGTAGGGGACACCGCTGGGCTTGGAAAGTCCGCCGTCCGTCGGATGGGACGTTAAGCCGTGGTTCCGTGCGGGAGAGTCATACCCTGTGCACGTTAAAGAACACGCTGGATGGCCTTGACGGGAGGCTACCATCTGTCTCCCAACAGCTGTTCCAGTGGGTCCCTTCCCCAACCTTCTCTGAGCCTTCGGGGTCCCTATGACCTGGCCATTTAGCCCATGGTGTGCAAAAAAGTACCGCTCAGAGGTAAAACAACCCAACCCCTGCGCTAGAGTGGTTTGATCTAGTTTCGTTCGGTACAAGCCGCTGAGTCATTTGCAGGCGACGCTGTTTTTTCCGTTGGCTTTCTACTGTTGCTGTCGGCGATATTGACTTCGTTCAAATAAATTGCGTTTTGTGTCTCAAAGCTGTTTCGTTTGTGTTAATAAATAATACAGTAGAGGTGTTTTATTTTTCCTTTCTTCGTGTGTTCATAAGAGTCTCGAAGAAAAGCGAGCGAGAAAGGAACGTACCTTTCGCTCAGCATTAGTGACAAATTAAAGATAATTGGAAAGTTAAGAGTTGTTGCATCTGTTGCTCAGATCCGTGGTGAACGCGTTGCGAAATAACTGCGTCTGCTATAAAGCAAAAGGAAGGTAAAACACTTCACTTTTTAATGAGTTCATGTACGAGTGGAACATGTGTTGAATTCTTAGGCAAAATGTAAAGTTTCCTAAAGATAAAAATCTAGAAGGAATGATTTATGTGGTATGGTCGCGCATAACGTTGAATTTTAGCCTGCAGCTTAGAAACTCGAAGACTGATAAATATTGAAGATTTCACTGCTAGTAGTAGTAGTTGGTTGTAGTGCTGTCGTGGGAAGCATAATACTTCAAGAGAAGAAAAAAAAACTGGTGAAGCTTTCAGTATTAGTATTTACAGTGTAAAACTTTTCAGAGTGTGCAAAGTTGTTTTACTTCTGAGCGGCATTTTTTTTGCAGACAACGGCTAATTGGCCAGGTTTCAAGGACACTAAAGGGTTGGGTTGTTTTACCTCTGAGCGGCACTTTTTTTGCACACCATGGGCTAAATGGCCAGGTCACATGGACCCCGAAGGCTCAGAGAAGGTTGGGGGAGAGGACCCACTGGAACAGCTGTTGGGTGACAGATGGTAGCCTCCCGTCAAGGCCATCCAGCGTGTTCTTTAATGTGCATAGGGTATGATTCTCCCGCACACGGGGCCACGGCTTAACGTCCTATCCGACGGACGGTGGCCTTTCCAAGCCCATCGGTGTCCCCTACTGACCGTGGGCAGGGCGGGGAATTTTTGCGGAGATAAATCTCAACGCTGATCCAGCTGGGACTCGAACTTGGGAACTACAGATTACGAACCTGGCGCGCTACCGACTGAGTAACCCCCGCCCCGGACACTAAAGGTTCAGAGATAGTTGGGGAAAGGACACCCACTGGATAGCTGTTATGACAGATGTTAACCTCCTGTCAAGTCATCCAGCGCATTTTTAACGTGCACAGGGAATGCACACAGAGCCACTCCTTAACATTTCATTCGAGGGACAGCGTCTTTCAAAGTCATCGGTTTACCCTCTCTAACTGAATGCAGGATGGGGATTTCATCATCATCATTCTCAAGCAGACATAGGTTAAGGAAGTCCAACCAGATTGTCAATTTCGTTCTGCAAGCATATCTGTCCTAAGCTACATTTGCTGCATCTGTTCCAGAGAAATTCTAACAAGCATTGTCTACTCACGCATTGTCTTCCCCCTCTTTCTGAGACCTTTAGACACACTGTTCGTATCCCTATTAGGTAATCTATATTTATGCATATGGACAACATGGCCAAACCAACGGAGTCTCTTTCTGCACAATATGCTGCTCAAAGGAGGTTGCCAACTCTTCTGCATAACTTCATTATTACTTATAAAGTTCGACCACCTAATGTGAAGCATCTAGAATCAAAGGCATCAAGTTTCCCATATCCTTGTTCACAAAGGGTCCAAGTTTCACTACCATAACTAACTCTAGAAAGAACCAAACTATTATACAGTCTAATTTTAATCTTTAGGTGTATATGCTTATCTCTTCACAATCCCGATGTTATTACGAAATATTCGAAATAAAAAAGGGTGTAAAAATTTTAGTAAAGTGAGCAAATTATTTAATGTTGAAATATTTCACTGAAATAGTATATAATAAATGCAACGTGATGTAAATGTATTAAGATTAGCAGATAAGGCAGAAAGAGGCTATATTATGTAAATGTATTATTCTCTCCTGCAGACAAGCTGTTAGTTTGCGGGACATTAGTAAACAGAAATAATTTATTTGTAATTGTTTGAACAAATTCCAACAACCTGTGGAAAGAAAATGGTTAGTGGGATGCTTAAAGACTATGCTTATTGAGAGAGGAAGTGCCTACAATATCAAACAGCCCCCTAATTGCAAGCATGGGCCAAAGACCTGACCCCCCCCCCCCCCCCCACACACACACACTGCTAAAGGTTGAAGCCATCTACATTGGAAGACTTCCACCAATGTAGGTTTGACGATATCCGTAGAAGCAAGGGTCTCTGATCAGGATTATGCACCAGCGTCTACCAGACGTTTTATCCTGCATATACACTATATATGTATAAGAGTTTCACACTATCCTATGTATTCATTTGGGTCTGTCAACCCACAAACAGAAAACACAAAAGAATATTTTCGCTCAACAGAAACCCACCAGTATAGCAACTTCAGGATCCATAATCAAGCTCAGAGCCAGTTTTTCATTCAGGTTGGTTTTTACGGTCAGCATCAGGACCCTGTATGGTTAACCATTCCTCAGCAGGGTAGAAAGAAAAGGAAAAGTAGCCATAGTAGTCCAAATCAGTAGGCCACACTGATCCGGTAGTTCCCTTTCCGTTCCATTTCCACAAGAGAGTCTCTCTTTTGTAAGGTACTAACGGTCTGCAACAGGCGAGGGTTGGACTTTTTAAGGTGCTAGGTTTGTCCTGTTCTGCGCATTCATTACAGGATATTGGTGCATAGCTTTCCTTTCAGTCAATACCTTGTTACCATTTACAGATCGGTGGGGTTTAGTGGAGATAATCTCACCTGGGTCGGGGTTGAGATTGAACTTGGGAACTGCAGACTACTATTACTGGGCTCTCTATTAATGAGCCAACTTCCTCTTCATTGTAGAAAGAAATTTAATAATACACCCAATTCTGTTTTTACACGGTAGATAGTTTCCCGAAAAAACCTGGGGCGAGGGTGGCTCAGTCGGTAGCGCGCCAGGCTCGTAATCTGTAGTTCCCAGGTTCGAGTCCCAGCTGGGTCAGCGTTGAGATTTATCTCCGCAAAAATTCCCCGCCCTGCCCACGGTCAGTAGGGGACACCGATGGGCTTGGAAAGGCCGCCGTCCGTCGGATGGACGTTAAGCCGTGGCCCGTGTGCGGGAGAGCCATACCCTGTGCACGCTGGAAAGGCCTTGACGGGAGGCTACCATCTGTCTCCCAAAAGCTGTTCCAGTGGGTCCCCTCCCCCAACCTTCTCTGGGCCTTCGGGGTCCATGTGACCTGGCCATTTAGCCCATGGTGTGCAAAAAAGTGCCGCTCAGAGGTAAAACAACCGAACCCAACCCGAAAAAATCCGTGCAAAAAAAAAAAAAAATGCAGTGCATATGAAAAACAGAAGATTAGTTTAGACGTAAAAATCCAGTACAAGTAACAAGTTGTTTTCAAACAAATCATATCAAAATATTTAATTAAATCTTTTTTTGATTTTTATTCATTTAAATACATTTTTTATTTTATAAACTTATAAAGATAATTATATGTACATATATAAAGTAAGTTATCCTTCATAAAGAAAATAATATGTCACTAATTCAAGAATACAAAAGTGCAAAAAAATATGACTTATATATGCTTATTAACTAGATTTTATTCGTTGTCACTTTCTGACAATAGACGCATTCGTTTGCGTAAGACTGGAATTAAATCACTTTCATCGCTTGGAACATTTTGGCCGTCGTGTTCATACTCCAATGGTGAAATTCTCTGTGGCACATGGGGAACCAAATTATCACTTGTTTCCAGTGATTCTGAAGTTTGATTAGTTTTGATAACGAACTCTGTAATCAATCGTTGAGATCCTGCCTTGACTAGATCTTTGTATAATTCTTGATAACGCACCATACATGACTTCAGGTCACGTTTAAACTGCTCAGCTCGTTCGACAATGGGAACATGTGTAAGAAAATGACTTTCCAATTTACTAGCCATTTGAAGCCCTTCTTTAATTAAACCTGCAGTGAGTGGAACCTCTTCATCACCATCACTTTTTTCTTTTTCAACGGAAGTCTCAAGGTCAACTTCTATTATTTCATCTTCGCTAAGAGCTTTGTCAACCAGCAATTCATCAATATCTGCAAACGATAAATCATCGAATCCTTCTCCACCAACTGCATGTGCTAAAGTGATGATATTTAAGATATTCAGTCGTATTTGGGGTTACAGGATCTTTGCTTTTTTACACATTCTGGCCAAATTGCTTTCCAGCATGCGTTTAAAGTTGATGGTTTTAATTCTGATAACGTCAATCCAGCAGGTCTGATACAATCTAAAATAGAAAATTTCTTCCACACATCAATAACTGTTAATGTTTTATCCTTATCTAGTTTATCCGAAAGGTATTGGAATGTTCGTCTTACGTAGTAAGTTTTAAATGTGGTAATTATACTCTGGTCTAGTGGTTGTATTAAGGATTTCGTATTAGGCGGCAGAAAACAAAATTCACATTTGGGTGTTCAAAAACAGGATGGCCAGGCGCATTGTCTATAATCAATAGAACTTTAAATTCGAGTTTTTTTTCCCTTCAAATAGCGTTCAACTTCTGGAACAAAACATTTATGGAACAATTCATTAAAAAATTCTTTTGTAGCCAGGCTTTTTTGTTTGCCATCCAATACACTGGCAATTTATTCAAATATATACCTTTCATTGACCTTGGTCTTGGGGATGAATTGATGAGTAGCGGTTTTAACATACGATCTCCTGAAGCGTTGCTGCGAAACAGAAAAGACACCCATTCCTTAGCTGCTTTAAAGCCACCAACAGTTTTTTGTGATTTTGTTACGTAGGTTCTACTCGGCATTGTTTTCCAAAAAAAGGACCAGTTTCATCTGCGTTCCAAATTTGATCAGGAGTGTATCCACCATATTCAACGATTTGGGACAATTTTGGACAAAATTCTTTGGCAGCCGGGTCATCTGCAGATGCTACTTCCCCTTTTATCTTTATATTATGAAACGCATGTCTTTGAAGAAATCCTGCAAGCCAACGTAATACTTGCAGAGAAAAATTCATAATTTTTGCTTAACTGAGCTGATGTGGTTGGTTTCAATTTCTTGTATCTGTTTGATGGCATTTCCGTCTAGAGGTATTCTTTTTTGCGAGTTATCTTCTATCCACATTACTAGTGCCTTTTCCATCTTTACTTTTACAATATCTCTCGTGTACGATGACGACTTAGCGCTCAATTTTGTTCCAGAAAGCACAGATTTTCTAATAGCAACTTCATTTTTCTCCATGGTTTTTATGGCAGCTTCGTTCAAACCAAAATACCTATGGATGTTGAACCTTCTCCAGTTGCAAGACGATCTAAAATTTGGATCTTAGTATCCAAAGAGATAGCTTTCCTTTTCTGCTTTTGTATAGTTGAATTATCCGACATCGTGGTAAGGCTTGCGAAAACTATTTGAATTCTAGTTAATAAATCAGATGATGAAAAATTTTATATTACCTATCAGCAAAATTTGATATATTTATATTACGCACACAAAACTTCAAAAAACAAAACTTTTTTTTTTGCGATTTCTCTATTAAACATCTAAACACTTCTGACTTTAAACACGAAATGAGAGACCAAGACTAACGTATGTATTGAAGATAAAATTAAGGGGAATTCCCGGAACTCAATGTTGCCACTTTATTCCGAATAAAATAGGTTTTGTACAATTTTTCCATAAAATAGAGAATAAATAGAGAAAACTTTTTGCGTAGTTATGTTAGTGTAGTTTTTATTTTGGAGATTTTAGTGCACAAATGTGTATCTATAGTACATTTTCAAAGTTAAAACTACTTCGAAAAATGTGACCATAAAAGCGGCATCTTTGTTATAAATGTAAATTCTAGGAATTTTTTCTTGAATAGGAATATTTTTTCAGAATTAAATTCAAATGGAGATTTTTAAAAAGGCACCGTTTGAACTGTGTTAGATCAAAATAAATCGTGTAAAAAGACAATCGGAATTTTTTTCTTAACAGTGTTAAATCAAAATCGTGTAAAAAAAAATCCGTGTAAAAACAGAATTAAGTGTACTATAAATGAATCGAAACCGTTGTACTTCTCTGGAGGTGTTGATTTGAGAACCTCAATGTTTAAACATGGAACTTCAATGCGTACAAGAAAGCTAAGAGAAGATTTCAGCACTTTTCTCTTCCAATACAGATAGTACTCATCGTCTGAAATCTGTTGTGGTGGGTAAATCAAGGCGATTTCGTGTACTTAAGAACGTCGTAGATGCTTGTGCTGTATTATTTATTTATTATTATTATTTTATTTGTGACCTATAGGACAGAGAAGAATCCTAGAAGCTACTCCTAGCTTTTTACAGGCCTTCTCATACAAGGACATGCCCTACTACGATCGAAGTCACTGCTGACCACTGCCTTAGTTAGAGCTAACACAACACACTCCTGTAAATAATGTTCTTAGTTCACGCAAGACATCTATAGTGATTGGTTTCACCATCACTTCGATCTTGAAGTTAAGCGATTTCATAGCGTTGGTTTCACCATCACTTCGATCTTGAAGTTAAGCGATTTCATAGCGTTGGTTTCACCATCACTTCGATCTTGAAGTTAAGCGATTTCACAGCGAAGTTCTCAAGATTTCTCCTGAAGATAAACGGAATATTTTATTCGTAGAGTGTGGCTTAGTTTCATCTCAACATCTAGAACAGTGATTCTTAACTTCTGCGCTTTAATCACTCCTTATTGACCAACAACAAGGCCCCTAATCACCGGATACCATTAACTTAATGCAGACAACATGTCGGCTTTAAGTTGCATTGATTATGCTCCTTCAAAAATTCCGTGATAAATAGAAACCCGATGCGAAATTTAATTGACTTTTAACTTTTAGAGTTAATTACAATGTGGGAAATAAAAATAACTGATCACGGTCTAAAAAAGGACTATAAAACACATACATTACAGTCAGGGTTGGGTTGTTTTACCTCTGAGCGGCACTTTTTTGCACACCATGGGCTAAATGGCCAGGTCACATGCACCCCGAAGGCTCAGAGAAGGTTGGAGGAGAGGACCCACTGGAACAGCTGTTGGGAGACAGATGGTAGCCTCCCGTCAAGGCCATTCAGCGTGTTCTTTAACGTGCACAGGGTATGGCTCTCCCGCACACGGGGCCACGGCTTAACGTCCCATCCGACGGACGGCGGCCTTTCCAAGCCCAGCGGTGTCCCCTACTGACCGTGGGCAGGGCGGAGAATTTTGCGGAGATAAATCTCAACGCTGACCTAGCTGGGACTCTATTACAGTCAGGTAGAATGCGTGATCGATAATTTTAAATCAGGTCAAACTGGATAAGCTATTACAAGAAAAATATTTTTTTTTTAAGTTTTTTGAGAGCAGAAGAAATTATTTATTACAGAAAAAAGAAATTTCTCTTTGTAATTTATTTCTAAATTCTTTTTTAATTCCAGAAACCTTAACTACATTTAAATTAACTACATTGAAATTTTGTTAGATTGGATGGGTCTACGAACAATTAATGCTGTTAAAATATTTTTTATAGTAAGCTGCGTATAAATATGCTTGAGAGTTAATTACTTTTGTTTTCAATTAGTCAATTTACGAAAAAAGATAAATTGATTCATTTATTTCATTTGAAATTAATTACAATTCAATGAAAATATTCTTTACATATATATATAGATATTTACACATTATTGTGAAGCCAGATAACTATTTAATATATTGGTGGACAAAAATTAAGTTACAACCCTACTTTAGGGTTGGGTTGTTTTACCTCTGAGCGGCACTTTTTTGCACACCATGGGCTAAATGGCCAGGTCACATGGACCCCGAAGGCTCAGAGAAAGTTGGGAGAGGGGACCCACTGGAACAGCTGTTGGGAGACAGATGGTAGCCTCCCATCAAGGCCATCCAGCGTGTTCTTAACGTGCACGGGGTATGGCTCTCCCGCACACGGGGCCACGGCTTAACGTACCATCCGACGGACGGCGGTCTTTCCAAGCCCATCGGTGTCCCCTACTGACCGTGTGCAGGGCGGGGAATTTTGCGGAGATAAATCTCAACGCTGACCCAGCAGGGACTCGAACCTGAGAACTGCAGATTACGAGCCTGGCGCGCTACCGACTAAGCCACCCCCGCCCCCTCCCTCTTACTTTAGGTAAATAGCGAAACTAAGTCGAATCGCTTAAATTTTGAAATAAGTTTTTTTTTTTGAGAAATGTGATTGCAGATAAAGATCTCAATCAGATATATCAATATCTCGATTTCGACAATATTCGTTCAGTATTTAATGAGTTATGGAAGTTTGAATATTTAACAATAACAATGCCTGTTATAAGAATTTATCTCAGACTTAATAAGTATTATTATTATTTCGAACAATTTAATTATTAAAAATAACTATATTTTACAAGTTAGAGCAAATTAATATTTTTAGTATCAGTCGGTTTTTGTATACTTTCTTACAACTGTTATTGTTAAATATTCAAACTTCCATTACTCATTAAATACTGAACGAAAATTGTTGATAATCGAGATATTGATATATATGATTGAAAAAATCTTTATCTGCTATTTTCAATAGAAAAAAACTTATTTTAGAAGTTATAGAGCTGGACGTTAGCTTCCCTATTTACATTACAGGATTATAACTTGAGTTTTATGCACTAATGCAGTAGAAATCCTTTCTCACGGTTTAAAAAAATGACGATTAGTATTCCAATAACAGGCTATAAATCACAGTTCCGATATTTGTCACTAGATGGCAGCTGTTACTTAACCCCCATCAAAAGCCAATGCTCATCCCAAGCAGCATTATTAGGTCAATAGAGAGCCGTGTTGTAGAACCGCATTGTTAATAATTCACCAGCTAGCATTCTGATTAATTGATGTGCATCTAATTCAGCAACTTCGACTGCTCAGTATGCCGCAATGTATGTGTACATTGTATCAGATTGCTGTCTATCAACACTAATTACATAAATTTAGTAATGAGCCATGATTAGTGTTGTTTAGGCATTGCTGGAAAAGTAATGACAGTACCTCGCCTAATGGCATCACTAATGAGTGAGCCTTCATCTCTTTTGACAACCCTAATAGAAATTATTTTAGCACTGAACTTGAAAGAATGTTGGACCTCTTTGGAATAATCAGCAAGTCAGTTACAAATTTATTCTAAATATAATTGTACATTTGTCAAAGCAATTTTGAAAGATTTTGAAACCTTTTCAATGAATTTGGTAGGGTAAGGATTTGCAACTTCTTATTTTCAGCGGCAAAGCACTTAATAAATTATAATAATAAAAAATTGTTTAACGTTGAAGTTGGCACATCATGCGATAATCTAAATAGCCATAAAATATATTTTTAAGATAAAAAATAAATTAATAGAATTCGTTTCCTAGAGAAATTCATCAGCAGGGCTTAGAGAAGTTTGGAGGATTTTCTTTGTGCAAGAACAGGGTTGGATTGTTTTAACTCTGGACATTGTTTTTTTTACCACACAATGGTCTAAATGCAGTGGCGAATTATTGAATAGACGAATGAAGTGCTAATGGGGGGAAGGGGGGTTCAAAACAGTTAAAAATAGATTTGATTTTCGTACATTTCATAGAGTTAAATATTTCCCATTCAGTAAAATCTACTATTTATTTAATATCTCGTGTTTTTAGTTATTGTTTTTACGGTAAGGGAGATTTGCAACAAAGGGCAGAGAACCTATATTAGGCATGTCCTGGTTTCTCATACAAACATTTACACAAGGTCATAGTTAGTTACTAATGTTAACCAATAGACCAGCTAGGGCTACCAATATGATGTGGTTTTTAAACATCATTTGAACGTTGTTAAATACACTAAAATGAACAGATGTTTATAATTACGTTTATGATTATTTTTTAGTAGGTGGAAATTTTACTAACACACAATATTTTTTTTTTATCTATACCTATATCTAATTCAATTTATTTAATTTGCTGTATACATTTTTCCCCTTCGTAAGTTGGAAATTTTTTTGGTGGAGAACTCCCCTCCCCCCCACATTTATAGTTGGGGGTCTCCTGAATCTTTTTGAGCTTGAGACCTTCAAACACCTTAACCACCCACTGGCTAAATCATCACGTCGCAATGACCCCAAGAGTATACAGAAGTTTGGAAAAGTGGATACGTAAATGAGAATAACCTGTCAAGACCATACAGTGTGTTCTTTAACGTGCAGAGGGTATAGATCTCATACCATGAGACCACGGTTTAATGTCAAATCCGAGGGACGATGACCATCGAGGGGCAGAATAGGTGTCAACGAAGAATTTTTCAATGCAGGCCTTCAGTTGAACACGAAACGGGGAACATTATACTAGGAAATAATCTCCGCCCCTCTGTTTCAGTCGTGTATAAAAGTAGAACTATATTCCAGTGGTGGACAAAGGAGAATTGTATTCCAATGTTGGATAAAGGAGAATTGTATTTCAGTGGTGGATAAAGGAGAACTGTATTCCAGTGGTGGATAACGAAGAACTGTATTTCAGTGGTGGATAAAGGAGAAATGTATTTTAGTGATGGATAAGGGAGAAATGTATTTTAGTGATGGATAAGGGAGAATTGTATTCCAGTGGTGGACAAAGGAGAATTGCATTCCAGTGGTGGATAAAGGAGAATTGTATTCCAGTGTTGGATAAAGGAGAACTGTATTTCACTGATGGATAAAGGAAAACTGTATTCCAGTGGTGGATAAAGAAGAACTGTATTTCAGTGTTGGATAAGGGAGAAATGTATTTTAGTGATGGATAAGGGAGAAATGTATTTTAGTGATGGATAAGGGAGAATTGTATTCCAGTGGTGGACAAAGGAGAATTGCATTCCAGTGGTGGATAAAGGAGAATTGTATTCCAGTGTTGGATAAAGGAGAACTGTATTTCACTGATGGATAAAGGAAAACTGTATTCCATTGGTGGATAAAGAAGAACTGTATTTCAGTGTTGGATAAGGGAGAAATGTATTTTAGTGATGGATAAGGGAGAATTTTATTCCAGTGGTGGACAAAGGAGAATTGCATTCCAGTGGTGGATAAAGGAGAATTGTATTCCAATGTTGGATAAAGGAGAATTGTATTTCACTGATGGATAAAGGAGAACTGTATTCCAGTGGTGGATAAAGAAGAACTGTATTTCAGTGTTGGATAAGGGAGAAATGTATTTTAGTGATGGATAAGGGAGAATTGTATTCCAGTGGTGGACAAAGGAGAATTGCATTCCAGTGGTGGATAAAGGAGAATTGTATTCCAATGTTGGATAAAGGAGAACTGTATTTCATTGATGGATAAAGGAAAACTGTATTCCAGTGGTGGATAAAGAAGAACTGTATTTCAGTGTTGGATAAGGGAGAAATGTATTTTAATGATGGATAAGGGAGAAATGTATTTTAGTGATGGATAAGGGAGAATTGTATTCCAGTGGTGGACAAAGGAGAATTGCATTCCAGGGGTGGATAAAGGAGAATTGCATTCCAAGGTTGGATAAAGGAGAACTGTATTTCACTGATGGATAAAGGAGAACTGTATTCCAGTGGTGGATAAAGAAGAACTGTATTTCAGTGTTGGATAAGGGAGAAATGTATTTTAGTGATGGATAAGGGAGAATTGTATTCCAGTGGTGGACAAAGGAGAATTGCATTCCAGTGGTGGATAAAGGAGAATTGTATTCCAATGTTGGATAAAGGAGAACTGTATTTCACTGATGGATAAAGGAAAACTGTATTCCAGTGGTGGATAAAGAAGAACTGTATTTCAGTGTTGGATAAGGGAGAAATGTATTTTAGTGATGGATAAGGGAGAAATGTATTTTAGTGATGGATAAGGGAGAATTGTATTCCAGTGGTGGACAAAGGAGAATTGCATTCCAGGGGTGGATAAAGGAGAATTGCATTCCAATATTGGATAAAGGAGAACTGTATTTCACTGATGGATAAAGGAAAACTGTATTCCAGTGGTGGATAAAGAAGAACTGTATTTCAGTGTTGGATAAGGGAGAAATGTATTTTAGTGATGGATAAGGGAGAATTGTATTCCAGTGGTGGACAAAGGAGAATTGCATTAAAGTGGTGGATAAAGGAGAATTGTATTCCAATGTTGGATAAAGGAGAACTGTATTTCACTGATGGATAAAGGAAAACTGTATTCCAGTGGTGGATAAAGAAGAACTGTATTTCAGTGTTGGATAAGGGAGAAATGTATTTTAGTGATGGATAAGGGAGAAATGTATTTTAGTGATGGATAAGAGAGAATTGTATTTCAGTGGAGGATAAAGGAGAATTGTATTCCAATATTGGATAAAGGAGAATTGTATTTCAGTGTTGGATAAAGGAGAACTGTATTCCAGTGGTGGATAAAGAAGAACTATATTTCAGTGGTGGATAAGAGAGAAATGTATTTTAGTGATGGATAAGGGAGAAATGTATTTTAGTAACGGATAAGGGAGAATTGCATTCCAGTGGTGGACAAAGGAGAATTGCATTCCAGTGGTGGATAAAGGAGAACTGTATTCCAGTGGTGGATAAGGAAGAACTGTATTCCAGTGGTGGATAAAGAAGAACTGTATTTCAGTGTTGGATAAGGGAGAAATGCATTTTAGTGATGGATAAGGGAGAAATGTATTTTAGTGATGGATAAGGGAGAATTGTATTCCAGTGGTGGACAAAGGAGAATTGCATTCCAGTGGTGGATAAAGGAGAATTGTATTCCAATATTGGATAAAGGAGAACTGCATTTCACTGATGGATAAAGGAAAACTGTATTCCAATGGTGGATAAAGAAGAACTGTATTTCAGTGTTGGATAAGGGAGAAATGGGATTTTAGTGATGGATAAGGGAGAATTGTATTTTAGTAATGGATAAGGGAGAAATGTATTTTAGTGATGGATAAGGGAGAATTGTATTTTAGTGATGGATAAGGGAGAATTGTATTTTAGTAATGGATAAGGGAGAAATGTATTTTAGTGATGGATAAGGGAGAAATGTATTTTAGTGATGGATAAGGGAGAATTGTATTCCAGTGGTGGACAAAGGAGAATTGCATTCCAGTGGTGGATAAAGGAGAATTGTTTTCCAATATTGGATAAAGGAGAACTGTATTTCACTGATGGATAAAGGAAAACTGTATTCCAGTGGTGGATAAAGAAGAACTGTATTTCAGTGTTGGATAAAGGAGAAATGTATTTTAGTGATGGATAAGGGAGAAATGTATTTTAGTGATGGATAAGGGAGAATTGTATTCCAGTGGTGGACAAAGGAGAATTGCATTCCAGTGGTGGATAAAGGAGAATTGTATTCCAATGTTGGATAAAGGAGAACTGTATTTCACTGATGGATAAAGGAGAACTGTATTCCAGTGGTGGATAAAGAAGAACTGTATTTCAGTGTTGGATAAGGGAGAAATATATTTTAGTGATGGATAAGGGAGAATTGTATTCCAGTGGTGGACAAAGGAGAATTGCATTCCAGTGGTGGATAAAGGAGAATTGTATTCCAATATTGGATAAAGGAGAACTATATTTCACTGATGGATAAAAGAGAACTTTATTCCAGTGGTGGATAAAGAAGAACTGTATTTCAGTGGTGGATAAGGGAGAAATGTATTTTAGTGATGGATAAGGGAGAAATGTATTTTAGTGATGGATAAGGGAGAATTGTATTTCAGTGGAGGATAAAGGAGAATTGCATTCCAGTGGTGGATAAAGGAGAATTGTATTCCAATGTTGGATAAAGGAGAACTGTGTTTCACTGATGGATAAAGGAGAACTGTATTCCAGTGGTGGATAAAGAAGAACTGTATTTCAGTGTTGGATAAGGGAGAAATATATTTTAGTGATGGATAAGGGAGAAATGTATTTTAGTGATGGATAAGGGAGAATTTATTCCAGTGGTGGACAAATGAGAATTGCATTCCAGTGGTGGATAAAGGAGAATTGTATTCCAATGTTTGATAAAGGAGAACTGTATTTCACTGATGGATAAAGGAAAACTGTATTCCAGTGGTGGATAAAGAAGAACTGTATTTCAGTGTTGGATAAGGGAGAAATGTATTTCAGTGATGGATAAGGGAGAAATGTATTTCAGTGATGGATAAGAGAGAATTGCATTTCAGTGGAGGATAAAGGAGAATTGTGTTCCAATGTTGGATAAAGGAGAACTGTATTTCACTGATGGATAAAGGAGAACTGTATTCCAGTGGTGGATAAAGAAGAACTGTATTTCAGTGGTGGATAAGGGAGAAATGTATTTTAGTGATGGATAAGGGAGAAATGTATTTTAGTGATGGATAAGAGATAATTGTATTTCAGTGGAGGATAAAGGAGAATTGTATTCCAATATTGGATAAAGGAGAACTGTATTTCACTGATGGATAAAGGAGAACTGTATTCCAGTGGTGGATAAAGAAGAACTATATTTCAGTGGTGGATAAGGGAGAAATGTATTTTAGTGATGGATAAGGGAGAAATGTATTTTAGTGATGGATAAGGGAGAAATGTATTTTAGTGATGGATAAGGGAGAATTGTATTTCAGTGGAGGATAAAGGAGAATTGCATTCCAGTGGTGGATAAAGGAGAATTGCATTTCAATGTTGGATAAAGGAGAACTGTATTCCATTGGTGGAAAAAGAAGAACTGTATTTCAGTGGTGGATAAGAGAGAAATGTATTTTAGTGATGGATAAGGGAGAAATGTATTTTAGTAACGGATAAGGGAGAATTGCATTCCAGTGGTGGACAAA
Organism: Ryuthela nishihirai; assembly: GCA_038380435.1. Taxonomy (NCBI): domain Eukaryota; kingdom Metazoa; phylum Arthropoda; class Arachnida; order Araneae; family Heptathelidae; genus Ryuthela; species Ryuthela nishihirai. Next base: position 17,527,289 of record JAWZYU010000029.1, on the reverse strand, counting down.
GGAGAATTGCATTCCAGTGGTGGATAAAGGAGAACTGTATTCCAGTGGTGGATAAAGAAGAACTGTATTTCAGTGTTGGATAAGGGAGAAATGTATTTTAGTGATGGATAAGGGAGAATTGTATTCCAGTGGTGGACAAAGGAGAATTGCATTCCAGTGGTGGATAAAGGAGAATTGTATTCCAATGTTGGATAAAGGAGAACTGTATTTCATTGATGGATAAAGGAAAACTGTATTCCAGTGGTGGATAAAGAAGAACTGTATTTCAGTGTTGGATAAGGGAGAAATGTATTTTAATGATGGATAAGGGAGAAATGTATTTTAGTGATGGATAAGGGAGAATTGTATTCCAGTGGTGGACAAAGGAGAATTGCATTCCAGGGGTGGATAAAGGAGAATTGCATTCCAAGGTTGGATAAAGGAGAACTGTATTTCACTGATGGATAAAGGAGAACTGTATTCCAGTGGTGGATAAAGAAGAACTGTATTTCAGTGTTGGATAAGGGAGAAATGTATTTTAGTGATGGATAAGGGAGAATTGTATTCCAGTGGTGGACAAAGGAGAATTGCATTCCAGTGGTGGATAAAGGAGAATTGTATTCCAATGTTGGATAAAGGAGAACTGTATTTCACTGATGGATAAAGGAAAACTGTATTCCAGTGGTGGATAAAGAAGAATTGTATTTCAGTCTTGGATAAGGGAGAAATGTATTTTAGTGATGGATAAGGGAGAAATGTATTTTAGTGATGGAAAGGAGAGAATTGTATTCCAGTGGTGGACAAAGGAGAATTGCATTCCAGTGGTGGATAAAGGAGAATTGTATTCCAATGTTGGATAAAGGAGAACTGTATTTCACTGATGGATAAAGGAAAACTGTATTCCAGTGGTGGATAAAGAAGAATTGTATTTCAGTCTTCGATAAGGGAGAAATGTATTTTAGTGATGAATAAGGGAGAAATGTATTTTAGTGATGGATAAGAGAGAATTGTATTTCAGTGGAGGATAAAGGAGAATTGTATTCCAATATTGGATAAAGGAGAACTGTATTTCACTGATGGATAAAGGAGAACTGTATTCCAGTGGTGGATAAAGAAGAACTGTATTTCAGTGGTGGATAAGGGAGAAATGTATTTTAGTGATGGATAAGGGAGAAATGTATTTTAGTGATGGATAAGGGAGAATTGTATTCCAGTGGTGGACAAAGGAGAATTGCATTCCAGTGGTGGATAAAGGAGAATTGCATTCCAATATTGGATAAAGGAGAACTGTATTTCACTGATGGATAAAGGAAAACTGTATTCCAGTGGTGGATAAAGAAGAACTGTATTTCAGTGTTGGATAAGGGAGAAATGTATTTTAGTGATGGATAAGGGAGAATTGTATTCCAGTGGTGGACAAAGGAGAATTGCATTAAAGTGGTGGATAAAGGAGAATTGTATTCCAATGTTGGATAAAGGAGAACTGTATTTCACTGATGGATAAAGGAAAACTGTATTCCAGTGGTGGATAAAGAAGAACTGTATTTCAGTGTTGGATAAGGGAGAAATGTATTTTAGTGATGGATAAGGGAGAAATGTATTTTAGTGATGGATAAGAGAGAATTGTATTTCAGTGGAGGATAAAGGAGAATTGTATTCCAATATTGGATAAAGGAGAATTGTATTTCAGTGTTGGATAAAGGAGAACTGTATTCCAGTGGTGGATAAAGAAGAACTATATTTCAGTGGTGGATAAGAGAGAAATGTATTTTAGTGATGGATAAGGGAGAAATGTATTTTAGTAACGGATAAGGGAGAATTGCATTCCAGTGGTGGACAAAGGAGAATTGCATTCCAGTGGTGGATAAAGGAGAACTGTATTCCAGTGGTGGATAAGGAAGAACTGTATTCCAGTGGTGGATAAAGAAGAACTGTATTTCAGTGTTGGATAAGGGAGAAATGCATTTTAGTGATGGATAAGGGAGAAATGTATTTTAGTGATGGATAAGGGAGAATTGTATTCCAGTGGTGGACAAAGGAGAATTGCATTCCAGTGGTGGATAAAGGAGAATTGTATTCCAATATTGGATAAAGGAGAACTGCATTTCACTGATGGATAAAGGAAAACTGTATTCCAATGGTGGATAAAGAAGAACTGTATTTCAGTGTTGGATAAGGGAGAAATGGGATTTTAGTGATGGATAAGGGAGAATTGTATTTTAGTAATGGATAAGGGAGAAATGTATTTTAGTGATGGATAAGGGAGAATTGTATTTTAGTGATGGATAAGGGAGAATTGTATTTTAGTAATGGATAAGGGAGAAATGTATTTTAGTGATGGATAAGGGAGAAATGTATTTTAGTGATGGATAAGGGAGAATTGTATTCCAGTGGTGGACAAAGGAGAATTGCATTCCAGTGGTGGATAAAGGAGAATTGTTTTCCAATATTGGATAAAGGAGAACTGTATTTCACTGATGGATAAAGGAAAACTGTATTCCAGTGGTGGATAAAGAAGAACTGTATTTCAGTGTTGGATAAAGGAGAAATGTATTTTAGTGATGGATAAGGGAGAAATGTATTTTAGTGATGGATAAGGGAGAATTGTATTCCAGTGGTGGACAAAGGAGAATTGCATTCCAGTGGTGGATAAAGGAGAATTGTATTCCAATGTTGGATAAAGGAGAACTGTATTTCACTGATGGATAAAGGAGAACTGTATTCCAGTGGTGGATAAAGAGGAACTGTATTTCAGTGTTGGATAAGGGAGAAATATATTTTAGTGATGGATAAGGGAGAATTGTATTCCAGTGGTGGACAAAGGAGAATTGCATTCCAGTGGTGGATAAAGGAGAATTGTATTCCAATATTGGATAAAGGAGAACTGTATTTCACTGATGGATAAAAGAGAACTTTATTCCAGTGGTGGATAAAGAAGAACTGTATTTCAGTGGTGGATAAGGGAGAAATGTATTTTAGTGATGGATAAGGGAGAAATGTATTTTAGTGATGGATAAGGGAGAATTGTATTTCAGTGGAGGATAAAGGAGAATTGCATTCCAGTGGTGGATAAAGGAGAATTGTATTCCAATGTTGGATAAAGGAGAACTGTGTTTCACTGATGGATAAAGGAGAACTGTATTCCAGTGGTGGATAAAGAAGAACTGTATTTCAGTGTTGGATAAGGGAGAAATATATTTTAGTGATGGATAAGGGAGAAATGTATTTTAGTGATGGATAAGGGAGAATTTATTCCAGTGGTGGACAAATGAGAATTGCATTCCAGTGGTGGATAAAGGAGAATTGTATTCCAATGTTTGATAAAGGAGAACTGTATTTCACTGATGGATAAAGGAAAACTGTATTCCAGTGGTGGATAAAGAAGAACTGTATTTCAGTGTTGGATAAGGGAGAAATGTATTTCAGTGATGGATAAGGGAGAAATGTATTTCAGTGATGGATAAGAGAGAATTGCATTTCAGTGATGGATAAGAGAGAATTGCATTTCAGTGGAGGATAAATGAGAATTGTGTTCCAATGTTGGATAAAGGAGAACTGTATTTCACTGATGGATAAAGGAGAACTGTATTCCAGTGGTGGATAAAGAAGAACTGTATTTCAGTGGTGGATAAGGGAGAAATGTATTTTAGTGATGGATAAGGGAGAAATGTATTTTAGTGATGGATAAGAGATAATTGTATTTCAGTGGAGGATAAAGGAGAATTGTATTCCAATATTGGATAAAGGAGAACTGTATTTCACTGATGGATAAAGGAGAACTGTATTCCAGTGGTGGATAAAGAAGAACTATATTTCAGTGGTGGATAAGGGAGAAATGTATTTTAGTGATGGATAAGGGAGAAATGTATTTTAGTGATGGATAAGGGAGAAATGTATTTTAGTGATGGATAAGGGAGAATTGTATTTCAGTGGAGGATAAAGGAGAATTGCATTCCAGTGGTGGATAAAGGAGAATTGCATTTCAATGTTGGATAAAGGAGAACTGTATTCCATTGGTGGAAAAAGAAGAACTGTATTTCAGTGGTGGATAAGAGAGAAATGTATTTTAGTGATGGATAAGGGAGAAATGTATTTTAGTAACGGATAAGGGAGAATTGCATTCCAGTGGTGGACAAAGGAGAATTGCATTCCAGTGGTGGATAAAGGAGAACTGTATTCCAGTGGTGGATAAGGAAGAACTGTATTCCAGTGGTGGATAAAGAAGAACTGTATTTCAGTGTTGGATAAGGGAGAAATGCATTTTAGTGATGGATAAGGGAGAAATGTATTTTAGTTATGGATAAGGGAGAATTGTATTCCAGTGGTGGACAAAGGAGAATTGCATTCCAGTGGTGGATAAAGAAGAATTGTATTCCAATATTGGATAAAGGAGAATTGTATTTCAGTGGTGAATAAAGGAGTATTGCTGAGATAAATCTCCACACTGGCCACGTGCGACTCGATCCTGGGAACTACAGATTGGTACCATCGACTGAGTGAACCCCTGTCACAGGTATCATGTAAAAAGTTTATAATATAAAGGTTATCAGGTGAATATTATATAACGTGCAAATGGACCAAGGTAAAGTCAGTCAGTACGAAACAGATGCAATGATAGTTATTTAGTATAAGTGCCAATGGAAAGTTGCAATGCAAAATACATTAATTTCACAAAATGTGTCCATGCAGATAACAATTATTGTTGTAGATATCAAGTAAAATTTAATTTGAGGAAAATAATTCCATTTAAATAGATAAGTCTAATTCCCATTTGATAATGGCGGGAGTGGCTTAGTCGGTAGCGTGCCAAATTCGTAATCTGCAGTTCCAAGGTTCGAGTCCCCTCCTGGGTCAGCTTGAGATTTAGCTACTAAAATTCTCCTCTTGACTTCGGTTACCGCTGGGCTTGGAAAGGCATTCGTCCGTCAAATATGACGTTAAGCCGTGATCCGGGCGAGGGAGACCATGCACGTTTAAGTACACCCTGGATGACCTTGATGGATGGCTCCCATCTGTCTACTAGCAGTTGTGCAGTGGTCCCCCCTCCCTGGTCCCCCCTCCCCCAACCTTCTCTGAGCCCCCGGGGTCCTTGTGAAGAGTTTGGGTTGTTTTACCTCGGAGATGGAATTTTTTGCACTCAATGGGATAAATGGCCAGGTCACATAGACCCCGAGGGCTCAGAGAAGGTTGGGGGAGGGGACTCACTGGAACAGCTGTTGGGAGACAGATGGTAACTTCCCGTCAAGGCCATCCAGCGTGTTCTTTAACGTTGGGTTGTTTTACATCTGAGCGGCACTTTTTTGAACACCATGTTCTAAATGGCCAGGTCACATAGACCCCGAAGGTTCAGAGAAGGTTGGGGGAGGGGGCCCACTGGAACAGCTGTTGAGAGACAGATGGTAGCCTCCCGTCAAGGCCATCCAGCGTGTTCTTTAACGTTGGGTTGTTTTACATCTGAGCGGCACTTTTTTGCACACCATGGGCTAAATGGCCAGGTCACAAGGACCCCGAAGGCTCAGAGAAGGTTGGGGGAGGGGACCCACTGGAACAGCTGTTGGGAGACAGATGGTAGCCTCCCGTCAAGGCCATCCAGCGTGTTCTTTAACGTTGGGTTGTTTTACATCTGAGCGGCACTTTTTTGCACACCATGGGCTAAATGGCCAGGTCACAAGGATCCCGAAGGCTCAGAGAAGGTTGGGGGAGGGGATTCACTGGAACAGCTGTTGGGAGACAAATGGTAGCTTCCCGTCAAGACCATCCAGCGTGTTCTTTAACGTGCAAGGGTATGGCTCTTCCGCACACGGAGCCACGGCTTAACGTCCCATCTGACGGACGGCGGTCTTTTCCAAGCCCATCGGTGTCCTCTACTGACCGTGGGTAGGGCGGGTAATTTTGCGGAGATAAATCTCATCCTTATGAACAACCCATTAGATAATATATAAAAAAAAGTTACAGTATTGATAATAATCAGCGAAATTGATGTTAGGAGCAAATACAATTGACAACATTGCATATAGTTAGTCGGTCACTAGAAGCAGCATTAAGAACATTCAGTGAAGAATATTGAATTCGCGAATATTGAAATAAACAAATACGTAAACTGGTTTCAGTGTAATCTTTTGACACTCAATTATATGAAAACTAAGGGAATCATTTTTCATTCACATCGCAAATCTTTAAATATAAAACCAGCATGTTTCTGTCTGTAACCAACAAATAACCATTGTAAACGAAATTAAATTTCTTGGAATAATTTTGATGGATAATTTGAATGGAACTTACTTATAAACTATGTCTGTAACAAAATATGTAAAAATATTGGAGTAATTAGTAAAATCAATCATGTCTTACCAGTAAATACTAAGCTACTACTATTTCATATCTTAGTTATGTCACATATAAACTATTGCCTTTGGGGCGGGGGGTGACTCAGTCGGTAGCGCGCCAGGCTCGTAATCTGCAGTTCCTAGGTTCGAGTCCCAGCTGGGACAGCGTTGGGATTTATCTCCGCAAAATTCTCCGCCCTACCCACGGTCAGTAAGGAACACCGATGGGCTTGGAAAGACCGCCGTCCGTCGGATTGGACGTTAAGCCGTGGCCCCGTGTGCGGGAGAGCCATACCCTGTGCACGTTAAAGAACACGCTGGATGGCCTTGACGGGAGGCTACCATCTGTCTCCCAACATCTGTTGTGCAAAAAAGTGCCGCTCAGATGGTAAACCAATCCAAAACCAGTGGGTCCCCTCCCTCAACCTCCTCTAAGCCTTCGGGGTCCATGTGACTTGGCCATTTAGCCCATTGTGTGCAAAAAGTACCGCTCAGAGATAAAACAACCCAATTTATTGCCATTTGGTCTGAGGGAACGACGACTGAATTTAACCTCAACAAAATACGAATTTTAATAAATAAATTTTTTAGAGTTACAGGATTCTCATATACAATTACCCAAATAATATTCTACCTGCTCATAAATTTTGTTCTTACAAAATATATCCCTTCTTATGTTTAACCGAATTCTCAAAAATATTCACAAAGATATCATAAATTTGTTAACTTTTGATCACAACGGTACTACGCGTGGTAAATCAAACTAATTCCTGTTAAATCAAGGTCATCTATGATGCACAATACAAACTCGACAGGGCAAAATTGTAGAATACCTTACCCTCAGACCTGCAACTTATAACTAATAAGGCTAACTTTAAAAAGTAATTAAAATCTTTTCTTTTGGGGGGTGTTTTAAATCAAATTTCTTACATGGGATTTGGAAATATTAATTTCTATTTTCGCCATTTCGATACATGGATGGCTATATTGTCGTTTAGTTCTTTTCCATGGCAAACCATGCTTATTAAAGCCCATCTCAATTATGCTTGATATGCCTCTATCAAAGTGTATACTAGGTTGGATTGGATTGTTTTACCTCTGAGCGGCACTTTTTTGCACACATTGGGCTAAATGGCCAGGCCACAAGGACCCCGAAGGCTCAGAGAAGGTTGGGGGAGGGGACCCACTGGAACAGCTGTTGGGAGACAGATGATAGTCTCCCGTCAAGGCCATCCAGCGTGTTCTTTAACGTGCACAGGGTATGGCTCTCCCGCACACGGGGCCACGGCTTAACGTCCCATCCAACGGACGGCGGCTTTTCCAAGCCCATCGATGTCCCCTACTGACCTAGGGCAGGGCGGTGGATTCTGCGGAGATAAATCTCAACGCTGACCCAGCTGGGAATCGAACCTGGGAACTACAGATTACGAGCCTGGCGCGCTACCGACTGAGCCACCCCCGCCCCAAACGCAACGTGAACAAACATGATTCTTTTTTACACAGCTGAAACTCAGTTTCTTAGATCAGAAGATTTTGGGCTTTTTGCACGCAGTGGGCTAAATAACCAGGTCACAAGAACCACATAGTTCAGAGTAGGGGAAGGGAACCCACTGGACAATTGTTAGGAGACAGATGATAACCTCCAGTCAAGTCCATTCAGTGTGCTCTTTAAAATGCACAGTTTTCAAATGTAAAAAAGAAACCGGAAGTTTATATGTCACACTAGCTGGAGAAAACGTTGGCCGATGATGTGTAGTGGTTAGCATAACTGGCATGTTTTCAGGAGACGTGGGTTCGAATCCCACTCACGGCAAAACCAATTTTTTTCAGCTTATTATTTCATGAGTTCCATGTCTACAGGGCACATCCTGTGATTCTTTAGTACTGCACAGTACATAGTTCTCCTGTACATGGAGATCCTGGGGCGGGGTGGCTCAGTCGGTAGCGCGCCAGACTCGTAATCTGTAGTTCCCAGGTTCGAGTCCCAGCTGGGTCAGCGTTGAGATTTATCTCCGCAAAATTCCCCGCCCTGCCCACGGTCAGTAGGGGACAGCGATGGGCTTGGAAAGGCCGCCGTCCGTCGGATGGGACGTTAAGCCGTGGAGAACCATACCCTGTGCACGTTAAAGAACACGCTGGATGGCCTTGACGGGAGGCTACCACCTGTCTTCCAACAGCTGTTCCAGTGGGTCCCCTCCCCCAACCTTCTCTGAGCCTTCGGGGTCCATGTGACCTGGCCATTTAGCCCATGGTGTGCAAAAAAGTGCCGCTCAGAGGTAAAACAACCCAACGTTAAAGAACACGCTGGATGGCCTTGACGGGAGGCTACCATCTGTCTCCCAACAGCTGTTCCAGTGGGTCCCCTCCCCCAACCTTCTCTGAGCCTTCGGGGTCCATGTGACCTGGCCATTTAGCCCATGGTGTGCAAAAAAGTGCCGCTCTGAGGTAAAACAATCCAATCCATGGAGATCTGAAGGACGACGACATTTTTAAAACCATCGCATTGATAGAATAATTTTAAGTATATAACAATTTCAATAAAATTCTCATAAAAATTCAATTGGTAGAATTTTTTAAATATCTAGTAATCAATTTTAAAATATTAGTAAACATTTCAGCATAGTTTTAAAGGAAAAAAATATTTTATTTAATATTGATTTTAGACAAATTAAATGCCTTTAATATTTAGGAATGTTTAATTTCTCTCTTTCCTTTTGATCAACTGCTATCCAGACGTGGTATATCAAGGTGACCTTGGAAAAGGGTGGGGGGGGGGTTGGGTTGTTTTACCTCTGAGCGGCACTTTTTTGCACACCAAGGGCTAAATGGCCAGGTCACATGGACTCCTAAGGCTCAGAGAAGTTTGGGGGAGGGGACCCACTGGAAAAGCTGTTGGGAGACAGATGGTAGCCTCCCGTCAAGGCCATCCAGCATGTTCTTTAACGTGCACAGAGTATGTCTCTCCCGCACACGGAGCCACGGCTTAACGTCCCATCCGACGGACGGCGACCTTTCCAAGCCCATCGGTGTCCCCTACTGACCGTGGGCAGGGCGGGGAAATTTGCGGAGATAAATCTCAACGCTGACCCAGCTGGGACTCGAACCTGGGAACTACAGATTACGAGCCTGGCGCGCTACCGACTGAGCCCCCCCCGCCCCCCAAGGGTGGGGGGATTTGCGGGGATTTCTGATTAGGAGACAACTTGTCCCTCTGACATCTCGCCTTTATTATCATTATCAAATCTTTCCTTCCTCCACTTTTGTTTTTTCAGATTTGGGGCTTCTCTCAATATCTCTTTCATCTTCTCTCTCCCAAAAAACATTTTCCGATGAGATGCATCATCATAACATTTGCATAAAAACACATTTCGTTATATCAACAGAGATTGTGAAACTAATCCTACCTTTTCATTCCATCCGCCGACACCAGGGGGTACTGAGGGCGTATGAAAGGCGGGAAAGAAGGCGATCCGTTGCATCTTGGAGGAGGTGGAGGACCAGGAGCTACTCCATTACTACAACGGGAAGGTAGGTGCGAGCCTGGTTGCACCCGCGTCGGGATCTTGCTGGTGCCAGTAGCAGCGTGATGGTGTAGGTGGTGGTGCACGTGGTGGTGAGTGGTGTAGTAAGTGGTGCCTCCTGGTGGTCCGGGGATCTTGGTCCCCGCAGCAGGGGGGCTGCATGCTGTGAGCTCCAGAGACTGCACCATGGCCACCGCGGCGTTTTTCAGTTGGCTCTTGTGGGTGGCGCAGTCCGGGCAGCACTCTTCAACGAGACTGGTGGCAACGCCGACGCCGCCACCACCACCAGATACATGAAGTTTCTCGTACACACGAGAGGCCAAGCTCGGTCCCTGTGGAAGAGAAAGATGCAATCAGATGATAGCAAACGATATGAATAATATAAGCTAAGAATTCATTCTTTTTTCTCTGAAATAGATTAAAAAAGAGAGTATCTCTCTCTCATATTTTTTCTTCTTTTTTTTTTCTTTCTTCTAACCTATACATAAATAAAACAATTAGAATAAAATAAATGCCGATGCAGAATATTTTATGAGAGCGAGACATAAAGAAAAAAAAAATTGATGTAAAAAAAACAAAGAATGTTTTTTTTGTGTGGAAAATGTATAAAGTTGCCTGGAAAAGTTTATTTTAAATTAAAAGAACTTTTATCGCCTCTAAATCATATTGCGATCTCGTTTTCGACAAGTATGAAGTGTTTGTAACTGCACTTTAATTGTTCCTTAAAAGTTTTATTGCGAAGTGACGGATGATTCGGGAAAAATACAACCAGTAGTATTTTATTAGTGTTCCTATAACATAAAAAAGCATTTGCGCCTTTAATTTTTTAAAATTTAAAACTTACTTTTCTCGCACTCCTCTGAGAAAAGGGGATATAATATGATAATTAAACGAATATTTTTGGAAATAGATATTTATAGAGATTTGAGTGACATCTTTAATTGATCTCTCTGACAGTTTTTTCATAAAAAGCATAATTTCAAAGTTACGAAGTTTTGAAAATGACTTTGGAAAGCCTCAGTATTTTCAGCAATATCGTGATTCGCAATATAATATATTGGCATTATAGTGCTTCATTTAATAAAATATGTAGATACAATCGACAGGAATGAAGGTATGACAATGTAGGAAAGTGGTTCTCAAGTGCGACTACAAGAAATTTTCGATAAATGAAAGTATTGATAATTTTCATTTATCACCCAAATTCTCTACAAAAAAATTGCGAACACGGGCATCACTATTTATATCCAAACTTATAGAATTCGTTATTTTATAATAAAAAGCTTTTCTTTGAACCAAAGGGTTGTTTTACCTCTGAGCGGCACTTTTTTGCACACCATGGGCTAAATGGCCAGGTCACATGGAACCCGAAGGCTCAGAGAAGGTTGGGGGAGGGGACCCACTGGAACAGCTGTTGGGAGACAGATGGTAGCCTCCCGTCAAGGCCATCCAGCGTGTTCTTTAACGTGCACAGGGTATGGCTCTCCCGCACACGGGGCCACGGCTTAACGTCCCATCCGACGGACGGCGGCCTTTCCAAGCCCATCGGTGTCCCCTACTGACCGTGGGCAGGGCGGGGAATTTTGCGGAGATAAATCTCAACGCTGACCCAGCTGGGACTCGAACCTGGGAACTACAGATTACGAGCCTGGCGCGCTACCGACTGAGCCACCCCCACCCCCACCCCAATTCATTGAGGAAAAAAATGAATATACACATTCCACCACTACAGACAACTTTTTCTCTTCTCTTCTTAAACATCGTTTCTGTTCAAATTTTTACTCTTCCAATCCTGTAGTGATGTAATTCTCGTGCTGAAGCACACGTGAGCATCAACGGCACATCATTCATGGTTTCATTGTAGCGCGTTCATCTGTTGTAACAATATATACACTATAGGAAATAAAAAATGCAAAACTTTCAAGAAGTTATGCAAATGTGACGAAATTTAGGGAGGCGGTAGTACATGGAAATGCATGTAAATGATTAGGTTTGCAGGACGATCGAAACGAATGGGCAGGCGCGAGCTGACGTCACAGGTGCGGAGCAGTCAAACACAGATAAAGGCAACCAAAGTTTGTGATTGACAAAACGTTGTGGAAAGTGTTCTAAACCGCTAAAGATGCCCTTAGGCAGACGTCGACAGCCGTTCCAACAGTTTGCAAGACTTTGAGCATGGAAGAATCATCGGCCTTAGAGAAGCTGGTTTGTCGTATAGAGATGTGGCGAACCTTGTTGGCCTCAATCCCAAACCATCATACAGATATGGCGCCAGTGGGTTCAAGGAGGATCCAGTACACGCCGACAAGGATCAGGAAGACGACGCATGATCACGGTGCGACAGGACCGCCATTTGCAACGCATGCCATTGCGTGACAGATGAGCGACTGCAACGCAACTACAATGGGGCTGGCAACAGGTAAGAACACATCGAACCTACCATACCTACCAGGCTGACAGTAAACAACAAGCGTTTACAGTTTTCATTGCGAGCCTATCATCCAGCACTGCGTTTGCCCATCACATCTGCCCACATGCAAGCATGTATTCAGTGGTGTCGCCTCAGACAGAACTGGAACGAACAAGAGTGGAGTACCGTGGTGTTTAGTGACGAATCTCGTTTTTGGTTTGGTCAACCATCTACCGTCCTGGTAGACAACGTATTCGCCATCATCCAGAAGAAAGGAATGCTACCCAGTACGTGCGACATCGTCACACAACTCCATCACCTGGTGTCTTGGTGTGGGGTGCCATGAGTCGGAAATCTCAGTCAGAACTGGTCATCATAAGGGGATCTTTAACTTCCCAACGATATGTTACCAACATTTTGCAGCCACTGGCTGTCCCATTTGTTCAGCAGCAGGAACCTTTTACCAGAAAGATAACGCCCGTCCCCACACTGCCCGCATTAGTCTGCAGTATCTACACGAGCAAAACGTTCATGTACTACGATGGCTAGCACGCTCGTCGGACCTTTTACCTACTTAACACGTCTGGGACATGATGGGCCAACATCTCCAACAACACCCAAGAAGTGAGCCAACCACTGTCGCTGAAATGGAACAGTGACTTTAACGCTATTTGGCGTTCTATCCCTCAGGAGGACATTATAGAGCTGTACGATAGCCTTCCCCACCATGTTCATGAATGCATTGCTGCGGGGGGCGGTTCAACAACAGTCTAATTATACCAATTTACCTACTCGGTTTAGTGGTAATTTTCCATATTTCTTTGATAATGTAATCAATCGCACATCTCGGTGTATGCTAGCAGCTGCCTGTCTTTCAATAAAATGGCATTAATCCTTCCTGGTGTAGCCATTTTTTTTTCCTGTTGTGTATATGAGCTTATCCTACAATTTTGTACATACATGCACTTTGTATTTCGTTTCATTTAATTTTTAATTAGGTCACATAGAGAATTGCTCGTGGCTTGTAACGTAATGATGAGCTTTTCAATCAGGGCTCCTTAGTAGCCATTGGCAGCTCCTTGATGACCACCCCTGCCAATCCATCTATCAGAAAACGTTGCCCTAAGAACTTCCTTAACATCAGTTAAAATATTCTGAAAAAAATTCATCGCCGACACGGCGGGAATCGAAACCGCATCTCACCAGATTCATGCCAGAGCGCACTACCATTGTACCACGCCTCGGACAATATAATTTTTCAGAATAAGACCTTACAATTAATTCACTGAGATGTGGCAGACACAGCGCCATCTATACTTAAGGAGATGCAACTTTTTCAATCGCTGCTATTGAATTTCAGATGTTAATTAGAAGGTCGATAACGCTCAAGCGTATATATGATTAAAAATCGATCCATAGTAAATACACACTATCTCTACAGGTAATCCGTGTATTTACTATGGATCGATATTTCTTAACATCTCTTGTGGCACTGAACCGTCTTGCTGGTGCCCCCCCCCCCCGAAAGTGTTTGAGTGGATGAAGGTACAGCTGAACATCCAATGGTATGCTTTCTGTGTATATGAGGATAGTGATTCCCTAAATCCCACCATTACTTGTCGGAAACCTGGTATTAACCCGTATTTTTCAAAACATTTGTTAAATATCACTAAAACAGAAGGAAAAAAAATTATACATGAACGGCGTTTCTGTTCATTTCGGCTAAATCATGCCAAACTTCCAGGGGCGGGGGTGGCTCAGTCGGTAGCGCGCCAGGCTCGTAATCTGTAGTTCCCAGGTTCAGCTGGGTTTCAGGTCAGTAGTTTCCAGGTCAGCTGGGTCAGCGTTGAGATTTATCTCCGCAAAATTCCCCGCCCTGCCCACGGTCAGTAGGGGAACCGATGGGCTAGGAAAGGCCGCAGTCCGTCGGATGGGACGTTAAGCCGTGGCCCCGTGTGCGGGAGAGCCATACCCTGTGCACGTTAAAGAACACGCTGGATGGCCTTGACAGGCAGTTACCATCTGTCTCCCAACAGCTGTTCCAGTGGGTGCCCTCCTCCAACCTTCTCTGAGCCTTCGGGGTCCATGTGACCTGGCCATTTAGCCCATGGTGGGCAAAAAAGTGCCGCTCAGAGGTAAAACAACCCACCCCAAGCCAAACTTCCTCCTCTTATTTTTTCTAAACCTGGACCTGCTAATGCCTAACAGGTCTCTCCAACCCAAAATAACAAAAAAGTAACAGACAAACCTATCAGGGATTCGTTAAAACCAACTCGTTACTTAACTGTTACAAATAGCAAGACCAACTGGTATTGTTCAGTTCACTTCGTACCAATGAAGACATAAACAAGACACAATTATCATTTCTTCGATTCGTTAATTGCTGAAGTGTCATTGTCGCTCCTAACAGTCATAAACAACTACTACAAGACTGCAATGCAAAGTTGTTAGACAATACCCAACACTCTGAAAAGAACAATCCGGTTTTTCTGACTTCACTTCCTGATTCCATCGAGCATCTCACCAAGTTTTTCCAGAAACAAGGTTGTGCAGCCTGGCGGAGACGTTGGGTTGTTTTACCTCTGAGCGGCACTTGGAGGAGGGGACCCACTGGAACAGCTGTTGAGAGACAGATGGTAGCCTCCCGTCAAGGCCATCCAGCGTGTTCTTTAATGTTGGGTTGTTTTACCTCTGAGCGGCACTTTTTTGCACACCATGGGCTAAATGGCCAGGTCACATGGACCCCGAATACTCAGAGAAGGTTGGGGGAGGGGACCCACTGGAACAGCTGTTGAGAGACAGATGGTAGCATCCCGTCAAGGCCATCCAGCGTGTTCTTTAATGTTGGGTTGTTTTACCTCTGAGCGGCACTTTTTTGCACACCATGGGCTAAATGGCCAGGTCACATGGATCCCGAAGGTTCAGAGAAGGTTGGGGATCCACTGGAACAGCTGTTGGGAGACAGATGGTAGCCTCCCCTCAAGGCCATCCAGCGTGTTCTTTAACGTGCACAGGGTATGGCTCTCCCGTACACGGGGTCACGGCTTAACGTCCCATCCGACGGACGTCTGTCTTTCCAAGCCCATCGGTGTCCCCTACTGACCGTGGGCAGGGCGGGGAATTTTGCGGAGATAAATCTCAACGCTGACCCAGCTGGGACTCGAACCTGGGAACTACAGACTACGAGCCTGGCGCGCTACCGACTGAGCCACACCCGCCCCCCTGGCGGAGACCTTTGTGAAGGTTGGAGAAAAGCACGGTCCAGCCCATCCAGTTTGTTGTGCTCGTCCTCAACGCTGATTTCAGCAGTTCCTCTTCAAGCACACTCCGGTTTTATCAGCAGGCTCATCAGTTCTGTCAACACGCACTAATAGGACGGGTGTGTTTGATGCCTCTGCCGCTGAGGAATGAAGCACCCTCAGTGATTGGTTTCGATGGCTGTGGCCACTTTAGAAAAAGGAAACCTTGTTTCTTCGTAGCGATAGTTGGAAATTGTCGGTATTCCCGAATTTTACCTATCTTCTTATTGATTATATCGGTCGGCATTTATTTCTTGGTTTGTGCTTTTAATGAAACTGTATTTCTCACTCATATCATCCCTAACTCATTCCCCGCTCTCAAGCATCTTTTTTGGGGTTGTTGGGTTGGGTTGTTTTACCTCTGAGCGGCACTTTTTTGCACACCATGGGCTAAATGGCCAGGTCACATGGACCCCGAAGGCTCAGAGAAGGTTGGGGGAGGGGACCCACTGGAACATCTGTTGGGAGACAGATGGTAGCCTCCCGTCAAGGCCATCCAGCGTGTTCTATAACGTGCACATGGTATGGCTCTCCCGCACACGTGGCCACGGCTTAACGTACCATCCGACGGACGGCGGCCTTGTCGAAGCCCATCGGTGTCCCCTACTGACCCTGGGCAGGGCGGGGAATTTTGCGGAGATAAATCTCAACGCTGACCCAGCTGGGACTCGAACCTGGGAACTACAGATTACGAGCCTGGCGCCCTACCGACTGAGCCACCCCCGCCCCTCTTTTTTGGGTCAAGTGAAAGCTTCTCAAGGGGAGTGTGTGATGGACTATAAAAATTTACCCACTGCGTTTACCTCCCCCCCCCCCTCCTGAAAAGGAGAGAATGCGTGAATTGCTCTTTACCGACATCTTCTGCAAGCAAGGGCCTACAGTTATGAGTTTGGTGTCAAATGAAAGCTTGTGATATGGGGATTGTTGTGGGCTTTGGGTTGGGTTGTTTTACCTCTGAACGGCACTTTTTTGCACATCATGGGCTAAATGGCCAGGTCACATGGACCCCGAAGGCTCAGAGAAGGTTGAGGGAGGGGACTCACTGGAAAAGCTGTTGGGAGAGAGATGATTGACTCCCCATCAAGGCCATCCAGTGTGTTCTTTAACGTGCACAGAATATGGCTCTCCCGCACACGGGGCAACGGCTTAACGTCCCATCCGACGGACGGCAGCCTTTCCAAGCCCATCGGTGTTCCCTACTGACCGTGGGCAGGGCGGGAATTTTGCGGAGATAAATCTCAACGCTGACCCAGCTGGGACTCGAACCTGGGAACTACAGATTACGAGCCTGGCGTGCTACCGACTGAGCCACCCCCGCCCCAATTGTTGTGGGCCAACTCGGATTACGCCCACCGCTCTCCTTCCTTTCAAAAAAGGGAAGGATAAATTTCTCGAGGGTCGATCGAAATGAGTTGTATCTCAAATGAAAGCTTCTGACGTCTAGAAAATCGTGGGCGACTTCAAATCACGCCCACTTTCCACCAACCCCAAAAAAGGGAGACGGAAATTTAACGGGTGCCTATGTTAATGAGTCGTATGCCAAATGAAAACTTCAGAAGTGCAGAATAGCATTGTAACTGTCCCAAAAATTTGTGTCTTTTGCGACAAATGAAAAAATATAAGTAAATTTTAAAAGTTATAGAAAAACTTAATTCCTATATGCGCTCTCAGAAGTTCAAAATAAAAACTAAAGCAACCCGATGTTGACACTGTTCACTGAATTCGTATCCACTTCAAAGGAAGATGGAACTCCAAAACCGATTGGGGGCGGGGATGGCTCAGTCGGTAGCGCGCCAGGCTCGTAATCTGTAGTTCCCAAGTTCGAGTCCAGCTGGGTCAGCGTTTAGATTTATCCCCGCAAAACTCCCCGCCCTGCCCATGGTCAGTAGGGGGACACCGATTGCTTGGAAAGGCCGCCGTCCGTCCGATGGGACGTTAAGCCGTGGCCCCGTGTGCGGGAGAGCCATACCCTGTGCACGTTAAAGAACACGCTGGATGGCCTTGACGGGAGGCTACCATCTGTCTCCCAACAGCTGTTCCAGTGGGTCCCCTCCCCCAACCTTCTCTGAGCCTTCGGGGTCCATGTGACCTGGCCATTTAGCCCATGGTGTGCAAAAAATTGCCGCTCAGAGGTAAAACAACCCAATTCTAACAAGGTCCTGTTTGACATTGACTGCCCATCGCATTCTAGGTCTTTTATCCTGAGGACTTTAGGCATACTGTTCATAATCCTATTCGCCAATCTACAGCTATGCATACGAGCAACATAGCCAAACCTACGTCTATCTTTGTATAATATGCTGCTCGTAGTGCACCCTAAACAATAGAAAATAAATCTAAAACATATCGATGGCGCATTCAGATACTGAATTCGTATTCACTTCAAAGGAAGATAGGGCGTTTATGCTCCTTTATAAGAAATAATAGTAGCGCGCCAGGCTCGTAATCTGTAGTTCCCAAGTTCGAGTCCCAGCTGGGTCAGCGTTCATATTTATCTCCGCAAAACTCCCCGCCCTGCCCATGGTCAGTAGGGGGACACCGATTGCTTGGAAAGGCCGCCGTCCGTCGGATGGGACGTTAAGCCGTGGCCTCTATGTGCGGGAGAGACATACCCTGTGCACGTTAAAGAACACGCTGGATGGCCATGACGGGAGGCTACCATCTGTCTCCCAACAGCTGTTCCAGTGGGTCTCCTCCCCCAACCTTTTCTGAGCCTTCGGGGTCCATGTGACCTGGCCATTTAGCCCATTGTGTGCAAAAAAGGCCGCTCAGAGGTGAAATAACCCAACCTAAGAAATAATAGTGGAGCCCATGTTGAAAAAACACTGGTCTGTGGTTTAACTGAGGTACACAACCACGGATCACAGAAATAACTCTGGGCAAAATTAATAAATTGACACAGATTATCTAGTAATCGAAAAATAGCAAACAATCATTTTACTAAATTCTTGGTATTTACTGACCATTTCGATTAGAATATCATCATCATTTGTAACAAAAAATTCAAAAGTACTTATCTTCCTACATGCGCCCTAAAAAGTGAAAAAAATAAGCTCAAACACATCAATGATGAATTCACTTCCAAGGGAAGACAGAGAGCTACTAATCTCTCTTCAGTAAGTCAATCGGTTTTGGGTTGGGTTGTTTTACCTCTGTCTGTTGGGAGACAGATGGTAGCCCCCCGTCAAGGCCATCCAGCGTGTTCTTTAACGTGCACAGGGTATGTCTCTCCCGCACATGGGGCCACGGCTTAACGTCCCATCCGACGGACGGCGATCTTCCCAAGCCCATCGGTGTCCCCTACTGACCGTGGGCAGGGCGGGGAATTTTTGCGGAGATAAATATGAACGCTGACCCAGCTGGGACTCGAACCTGGGAACTACAGATTACGAGCCTGGCGCGCTACTATTATTTCTTATAAAGGAGCATAAACGCCCTATCTTCCTTTGAAGTGAATACGAATTCAGTATCTGAATGCGCCATCGATATGTTTTAGATTTATATTCTATTGTTTAGGGTGCACTACGAGCAGCATATTATACAAAGATAGACGTAGGTTTCGTTATGTTGCTCGTATGTATAGCTGTAGATTGGCGAATAGGATTATGAACAGTATGCCTAAAGTCCTCAGGATAAAAGACCTAGAATGCGATGGACAGTCAATGTCAAACAGGACCTTGTTAGAATTGGGTTGTTTTACCTCTGAGCGGCAATTTTTTGCACACCATGGGCTAAATGACCAGGTCACAAGGACCCCGAAGGCTCAGAGAAGTTTGGGAGAGAGGACCCACTGGAACAGCTGTAAAGAGACAGATTGTACCTCCCGTCAAGGCCATCCAGAGTGTTCTTTAAAGTGCAGAGGGTATGACTCTCCCGCAAGCGGGGCCACGGCTTAACGTCCCATCCGACGGAAGACGGCCTTTCCAAGCCCATCGGTCTCCCCTACTGACCGTGGGCAGGGCGGGAAATTTTGCAGAGATAAATCTCAACGCTGACCCAACTGGAACTCGAGCATAGGAACTGCAGATTACGAGCCTGGCGCGCTACCGACTGAGCCACCCCTGCCCTAGACAGATGTGTTTGGAGAACAAAATTACACAGTCTGCTAGGATCTCCTTAGCCCACGGTTACATAAGGATTTTGTATGTATGTTTAGGGCGCATATAGGAAAACAGGTGCTTTTCAAATATATTTTAATTTAGTGACTCTCTTTTTATTACTTTTCGCTCGTCACTTGTCTGTTTGTACGTTTTTCAAGAGTTATTTCACCCTATCTCTCAAATTAAATAATTATTTGTCAAATGAAAGGTTGTGTCACGAAAGTGTCCTTGGACATGAAAACAATTCCCCTTTTTTTCTTCTTCCTCCAGGGTTGTTTGGGTTGGGGTTGTTTTACCTCTGAGCGGCACTTTTTTGCACACCATGGGTTAAATGGCCAGGTCACATGGACCCCGAAGGCTCAGAAAAGGTTGGGGGAGGGGACCCACTGGAACAGCTGTTGGGAGACAGATCGTAGCCTCCCGTCATGGCCATCCAGCGTGTTCTTTAACGTGCACAGGGTATGTCTCTCCCGCACATAGAGGCCACGGCTTAACGTCCCATCCGACGGACGGCGGCCTTTCCAAGCCCATAGGTGTCCCCTACTTACCGTGGGCACGGCGGGGAATTTTTGCGGAGATAAATCTCAACGCTGACCCAGCTGGGACTCGAACCTGGGAACTACAGATTACGAGCCTGGCGCGCTACCGACTGAGCCACCCCCGCCCCTACTTCCTCCAGAAAAGGCGGTAAATGTGTAAGCTTTCGTAGATGAATGTCAAATGAAAGCTCCTCAAAAGAGTGCTTTTAAAATGTTTTAATTATATTTCCCTAAAAAGTAAAAATAAAGTATACCGATGGTGAAATCACTCGCTGAATTCGTATTCGCTTTAAAGTAAGATAGAGAGCATCATCATCATCATCCTTAAGCAGCCATGGCCTACGGAGGTCCAACCAGACCGTGCAATTTAATTCTCCAAGCAAGTCTGTCCTGAGCTACATCTACTGCATTCGGCCACTGCACACCAATTCTAACAACGTCCTGTTTGACATTGTCTGCCTACAACATCCTAGGTCTCCCCTTCTTTCTGAGACCTTTAGGCACACTGTTCATAACCCTATTCGCCAATCTATAATTATTCATACGGGCAACATGGCCAAGCATACTTACCTAAAAAGAGGGCCGGGGTGGCTCAGTAGGTAGTGCACCAGACTCGTAATCTACAGTTCCCAGGTTCGAGTCCCAGCTCGGTCAGCGTTGAGATTTATCTCCGCAAAACTCCCCGCCTTGCCCACGGTCAGTAGTGGACACCGTTGGGCTTGGAAAAACCACCGTCCGTCGGATGGGACGTTAAGCCGTGTCCTCGTGTGTGGAAGAGCCATACCCTGTGCACGTTAAAGAACACGCCTTGACGGGAGGCTACCATCTGTCTCCTAACAGCTGTTCCAGTGGGTCCCTTCCCCCAATCTTCTCTGTGCTGTCGGGGTCCTTGTGACCTGGCACATTTAGTCCATTGTATGCAAAAAGGTGCCGCTCAGAGGTAAAACAACCCAAATTATCTACAAAAAAAAAATTTCCTTTGAAGGAAATTCGAATTCAGCGAGTGCGTTCATCATCGTTATGCTTTACTTTGTTTTTGTTTTTTTACTGTTCAGAGCGCACATAGGATTGGATTGGTTGTTTTACCTCTGAGCGGCACTTTTTTGCACACCATGGGCTAAATGGCCAGGTCACATGGACCCAGAAGGCTCAGAGAAGGTTGGGGGAGGAGACACACTGGAACAGCTGTTCGGAGACAGATGGTAGCCTCCCGTCAAGGCTATCCAGTGTGTTCTTTAACGTGCACAGGGTATGGCTCTCCCGCACACGGGGCCACGGCTTAACGTCCCATCCGACGGACGGCGGCCTTTGCAAGCCCATCGGTGTCCCCTACTGACCGTGGACAGGGCGGGGAATTTTGCGGAGAAAAATCTCAACGCTGACCCAGCTTGGACTCGAACCTGGGAACTACAGATTACGAGCCTGGCGCGCTACCGAGATTTTGAGGAAATGCAGTTCTAACAGTGAATGAGAAATAAAAAAAAAATCGTTTTCTATACGAGAACACTTAATTGATGGAAAAAAAAGGTTCTTGGAACACTGTTAACGTTATAATCTCAAATTTTTACAAGAAAAAAACAACTTCAAAATACGTAATTGTAAACATTTTTTGAGCTGGAATGAAAAAAAGTGTTATCCCTTTTCACGGAATAAATGCGGGTTTTAAATCATTAAATAACACTCAAACAAAAGTAATAAGTGAGTTGTCTTTAGATTCATTCCCAGGCACGGTCCCTTAAGTTTAATTCCCTATTAATCTTCCATCTGCGAAGGGATCAAATGGTCATCTTTGCAGTCATATCCCTGAAACAGCGTTACGTAAAAGAGAGTTGCCAATTTACATAACCACAATTCCGGAAGTTTCCTAGAGCCTGACTGCTATGCTTTACAATAGTGACTTTCCTCCAAACTCTCATCCCCTTCTCGCCCCTCCCCGCACCCTACCATCACCTCGTTCCTCCCCTATTATTCCCCTTTCCGGGGCGACCTGCTACCCTTGCAGTAAATCGCCATAGCATTGATAACGGTAACCTCTTGACATAAAACCACTCCTGTCGGCAATGTGTGCAACTAGTGAACTCGTTGGTTCCGCGAGAGGGGATTTACCGGTGGTGCACTGAGTTTACCCAGGAGATAACCCCGTTCGGTGGAAAGTCATCGTTGAGTGATGTGGCGATATAAGTCCCATCCATTGTATGCAATCGCTATCCGTGTCTGGCGGACCAGACCTTATCCTATCCGAGGACAGAATTTGATTTATTTCGTAGGGTCTGTTCAACTTGCAGCTCTTGAATAAAGATGAGTTTGATGGGAAACATTTGTTGGAAGTGAGCGGCATTTTGAAATATAACCATGTGGTGAACCGTGTGGGTTTATTCACCAGGGGGGCGGGGGGGGGCTCAGTCGGTAACGCGTCAGGCTCGTAATCTGTAGTTCCCAGGTTCGAGTCCCAGGTGGGTCAGCGTTGAGATTTATCTCCGCAAAATTCCCCGCCATGCCCACAGTCAGTAGGGGACACCGATGGGCTTGGAAAGGCCGCCGTCCGTCGGATGGGACGTTAAGACGTGGCCCATGAGGGGACGGGGGTGGCTCAGTCGGTAGTGCGCCAGGCTCGTAATCTGTAGTTCCCAGGTTCGAGTCCCAGCTGGGTCAGCGTTGAGATTTATCTCCGCAAAATTCCCCGCCCTGCCCACGGTCAGTAAGGGACACCGATGGGCTTGGAAAGGCCGCCGTCCGTCGGATGGGACGTTAAGCCGTGGCCCCGTGTGCGGGAGAGCCATACCCTGTGCACGTTAAAGAACACGCTGGATGGCCTTGACGGGAGGCTACCATCTGTCTCCCAACAGCTGTTCCAGTGGGTCCCCTCCCCCAACCTTCTCTGAGCCTTCGGGGTCCATGTGACCTGGCCATTTAGCCCATGGTGTGCAAAAAAGTGCTGCTCAGAGGTAAAATAACCCAACCCAACAACGTGGCCCATGTGCGGGAGAACCATACCCTGTGCACGTTAAAGAACACGCTGGATGGCCTTGACGGGAGGCTACCATCTGTCTCCCAACAGCTGTTCTAGTGGGTCCCCTCCCCCAACCTTCTCTGAGCCTTCGGGGTCCTTGTGACCTGGCCATTTAGCCCATGGTGTGCAAAAAAGTGCCGCTCAGAGGTAAAACAACCCAACAACCCAACTCACCAGGATTTGTCGGTAGGAAACACAATATCGATACGTTTCTGAGTTGCCCAATAAGGATGTTTTCATTTGTGACGTGGGTGGGTATCACAAGAACAAATTTCACTCGTCATCCATGGGATATTCGCTCAGATCAATGTACATTACATATATCATGTATCAGGACTCTTCTGCCAGCAATACCCAGGATTTAGTTTCAGGGGGAGTGGGTCTTCTGAGAATAATATTTGAGTACGGTTTCTCAATTATTAAAATATTTATCGGACAGAAAAGGTTAACATGTTGAATACCATACGGAACAGAATTTTGCAGGGTTTTTTTTTAACTATTTTAAGTGTCGGGCGTATATTATGGAGCTGAAATAAAATTATACAAAGGTAATTGTTTAAGGTTTAAAGCAGATAGACAAGTTGTTGTTGGGCTGTTTTACCTCTGAACGGCACTTTTTTTGCACACAATGGGCTAAATGGGCGAGTCACAAGAACCCCGAGGTCTCAGAGAAGGTTGGGGGACGGAACCCACTGGAACAGCTGTTAGGAGACAGATGGTAGCCTCCCGTGAAGGCCATCCAGCGTGTTCTTTAACGTGCACAGGGTATGGCTCTCCTGCTCACGGAGTCACGGCTTAAAGTCCCATCCGACGGACGGCGGCCTTTCCAAGCCCATCGGTGTCCCCTACTGACCGTGGGCAGGGCGGGGAATTTTGCGGAGATAAATCTCAACGCTGACCCAGCTGGGACTCGACCCTGGGAACTACAGATTACGAGCCTGGCGCGCTACCGACTGAGCCACCCCCGTCCCTCGCCATAGTAGAAGATCTGAGAGGATGGTGGGATCTCAGCTGAAAAACACCACAAATATCCATGACTTCCCCGGAGCTCGAATCCAGGTTTTAATGTATTCATTTTCTACATGTCTTATTCGGTATATTTCTTCCCCGTAGATGCAGGCATTTATTTGTTTGATGTTAAGAATCTTCAAACAAACAAATGCTCAAACAAGCGTAAATGCTTAAAATATCCAACAAAGATTATTGCGTTCTTCTATTGCCAAGGGATTTCTTTCCAGAGGAGCAACTCCAGACCTCTGGAGTGCCAATGAACAGGCGTGTATCCCTGACACTCGACACCAAAGTCTTATAAAGCTTTAAGGAAGAGATTCTCGCCACTGTGTCAGGGATAGAAAGAAGAGGGGCAGTCATTCCACAAAGAAATTGATTTATTTATACAGCGCGAGAGAAACAATAAACTCTTTCTCAGCCCATCCCATCTTGTCACCAGGGGGACTACGAGAAGTGTGGTTGAGGGAGAACACTGACAGAACGTGGGCAGAGAAGTGATATGTAATCGCAGAAAGAACCAATAAATTCTGGAACAAATGGGACTGGGTGTGGCCCAATGGTTGCTAAGTCGGTCTTTCTCGCTCTGGTGTCGAGAGATTGAGATAGCAGCTGAGAGACAAAAAGGAATCTAGAGAATTTGGGTGCTGATGGGACATCGTGTACCCCAGTGATGATTTTATTGGGGGTGCCGAACTTACGGGCATCAGTCCATCGTTAAAGGGGATGATATTTTGGGTAATAGTTCAAGTAGTATGGATGATGGATTGGATTGTTTTACCTCTGAGCTGCACTTTTTTGCACACAATGGGCTAAATGGCCAGGTCACATGGACCCCGAAGGCTCAGAGAAGGTGGGGGGGAGAGGACCCACTGGAACAGCTGTTAGGAGACAGATGGTAGCCTCCCGTCAAGGCCATCCAGCGTGTTCTTTAACGTGCACAGGGTATGGCTCTCCCGCACACGGGGCCACGGCTTAACGTCCCATCCGACGGACGGGGCCTTTCGAAGCCCATCGGTGTCCCCTACTGACCGTGGCCAGGGCGGGGAATTTTGCGGAGATAAATCTGAACGCTGACCTAGCTGGGACTCGAACCTGGGAACTACAGATTACGAGTCTGGCGCGCTACCGACTGAGCCACCCCCGCTCCCAGGCTAAAGTGGTTCGAGAATGTACTCGGTGGAGTCCGTGAAATTAATTTCGGGGAGGGTGTTCCGAGAATGTAGTTTTGGGGGAGTCCGAGAAATTAGTTTAGGGGAGAGTTCGAGAATATGGCTTCGGATGACTCCGAGAATTTAGCTTTAGCCGAGAGGGGGGGGGGGGATGAAAATTTAGTTTTGGGTGGAGGGTTGGGTTGTTTTACCTCGTACGGCACTTTTTTAAACACCATGGGCTAAATGGCCAGATCACAAGGACCCCGAAGGCTCAGAGAAGGTTGGGGAGGAGACCCACTTGAACAATTATTGTGAGACAGATGGTAGCCTAGCGTCAACGCCAACCAGCGTGTTCTTTAACGTGCACAGGGAATATCTCTCTCTCGCGCGCAACCATGGCTTAAAGTCCAATCCGATGACGGCTGTATTTTTCTAAGCCCATCGGTTTACACTTACTGACAGTGGGCAGGGCGGGGAGTTTTGCGGAGGTAAATCTCAACTCTGACCCAGCTGGGACTACAACCTGGGAACTACAGATTACGAGCCTTGCGCGCTACGACTGAGCACCCCCGCCCCAGGGAAGTTGGAGAAAAATTTATAAAGGTGTGTGAGAGGGGACATGAACAAAGATGCTTGGGGATAATTTAAGAAAAGTGTGTCAGGTGAGAGATAAGTATTAGGAACTTTGGAGGATAATTTATGAAACTCGGTAGTTTGGAGGATAATTTATGGAAGTTTGGAGAAATATTTATGAAATGTGTGGTGAGAGAGGGTGAGAAATAAGAAGTTTCGAAAGGTAATTTATGTAAAGTTTGTGTGAGTCGGTTAGCATAGGAGGTTTGGAAGATTATTTATGAAAGGTGTGAGAGAAACTATGTAGTGTGGAGGATAATTCATAGAAAGATGTAAAAGAGAGACTATAAAGTTCGGAGGATAATGTAGTGTGTGAGATAGAATAAGAACTAAGAAGTTTGAGGAGTAATTTATGAGAAATATGTGAGGGATGATAAATACTGGAAAATTTAGGGGATAATTTATGAAAGATGCATGGGTTGGGTTGTTTTACCTCTGAGCGGCACTTTTTTGCACAACATGGGCTAAATGGCCAGGTCACATGGACCCCGAAGGCTCAGAGAAGGTTGGGGGAGAGGACCCACTGGAACAGCTGTTGGGAGACAGATGGTAGCCTCCCGTCAAGGCCATCCAGCGTGTTCTTTAACGTGCACAGGGTATGGCTGGCCCATCCGACGGACGGCGGCCTTTTCAAGCCCATCGGTGTCCCCTACTGACCGTGGGCAGGGCGGGGAAATTTTGCGGAGATAAATCTCAACGCTGACCCAGCTGGGACTCGAACCTGGGAACTACAGATTACGAGCCTGACGCGCTACCGACTGAGCCACCTCCGCCCCAGAAGTTTGGAGGATAATTTATGAGATGTTTGTGAGAGAAGAAGTTTGGAGAGATATGAATGGAAGGCATGAAAAGAAGGGAAATGAAGGAATGCTAAGTGGTAAGGTTTGTGTGAGAGAGAAATTATTTCCATATTGCAAGGGCAGCGAGTGTAAAGTGTGAGAATTGATTTGAAAATTAGCAGACTAACTGATGGAGAGTGTGGAAGAAAGGAAATTCATTTGGATGTTAAGAAGGTAATGGTTGTGCTGTGGAGAAGGATAGCGATTTGGAAGCTATAAGAATGACGGATTAATGTGATGGTGATTAATGAAATGTTGGGAGCAATTTTTAAACTGATAAACATTGAGCAAATTATCTGTTCGCAAAGTCTCGCATACCTTATAGTGTTTGCTCTCTGGAAAGCTGAATTAATAACCGATACTATTTTAGGAAAATGTTGTTGTTGTTGTTTTACCTCTGAGCGGCGCTTTTTTGCACACCATGGGCTAAATGGCCAGGTCACATGGACCCCGAAGGCTCAGAGAAGGTTAGGGGAGGGGACCCACTGGAACAGCTGTTGGGAGACAGATGGTAGCCTCCCGTCAAGGCCATCCAGCGTGTTCTTTAACGTGCACAGGGTATGGCTCTCCCGCACACGGGACACGGCTTAACGTCCCATCCGACGGACGGCGGCCTTTCCAAGCCCATCGATGTCCCTTACTGACCGTGGGCAGGGCGGGGAATTTTTGCGGAGATAAATCTCAACGCTGACCCAGCTGGGACTCGAACCTGGGAACTACAGATTACGAGCCTGGCGCGCTACTGACTGAGCCACCCCCGCCCCTTAGGAAAATGTTTTTAATATTCTGGGTGAAGAGTTCGTCTAATCGAAGAAACTTTCACCTGGTTGGTTGATCATCAGTGAATCTTTGATACATCGGCAGATGAGATGGGTTGTTTTAATTCTGAATGATATTTTTTGCACACAGTGGGCTAAATTGCCAGGTCACAAGGACCCCAATGGTTCATAGAAGGTTGGAGAAGTGGACCCATTGAACAACTGTTAGGATGTAGATGGTAGCCTCCCGTCAAGGCCATTTGGTCAGCTTTTTTTTAAACATTTACAGGATACGGCTGTCATGGTTTGGGCTGTTTTACCCCTGAGAGACCCCTTTTTTTGCGCACAATGGGCTAAAGGGCTAGATTACAAAGACTCCAAGGACTCAGAGAAGATGGGGGGAGGAGGAGGAGGAGAGACACAGTGGACAGCTTTCGGAAACAGATGGTATCCTTCCATCCAGCTTCTTCTTTAACATGCACAATATCTGCCGTACAATGGTAAAGATACAGTCGCTCAAAAAAGCATCCTAACACTATGGTTGATTACAGAATTCAGAAAAAATATCTGGCAACGATTGTTTTAGAAATTAGTGATCTGGCAACCATTCGTGACACGATGGTTGCCAGATCACTAAAAACGAAGGTTGCCAGATCACTAATTTCTAAAACAATCGTTGCCAGATATTTTTTCTGAATTCTGTAATCAACCATAGTGTTAGGATACTTTTTTGAGCGACTGTACCTGTCGTATACAGACGTGTATATTTACAGGCATCAGATGGTGGCCTTTCCAAGTTCTTTGGTGTCCCTACTGACCAAGGGCAGAGTGGAGATATTGTGGAAATAAATATCAACATTGGCCCAGGTAGGATTCGAACTGGGATATGCAAATTACACCCCATTCCCTATGGCTCTTATGCGCACGGAACCGCAGCTGAATGTCCCATCCGACGCACGGCTTTTCTAAGTCCTTGCGATGTTCCCTTTCTGACCAAGATCACCCTGGTCGTTTAGTGGATATAAAGCTCAAATGTGGAACAGGTGGGTTTCGAACCTGGTAACTACAGGTTACGAGACTGGCGCACTACCGACTGAGCCAACTCTGCCCCATAACATCGGATAAAACAAGTCTGTAACTGAACTAAAAGTCGTGAAAGCTCTCTTAACGTGATTCTAAGGTTACTTGAACCAGGTGTGATACGAACCGATGACCTCCTGATAAAATGCCAGGTGCTCTGACCACTGAGCTACCGGTCATCGATCGACCTCTATTTGATGATATGAATTCTTATACCTGCAATACGCAACTCAAATATCTCTGTCACTTGAAAGCGTGATCATTGGATCTTGTTCATATCAGTGTTTCACCTAATTTTGATACCGTTATTAAAAGAATGACATCATGACTTTTAATTGAAGAAACATCGAGAGATTTATTAAATATAAGTAAATATTTACAATTATCTCTTTAAGGGAGAATATTTCAAAACCACTGTTAATCCAGGAATACGAGTGATTTCGCTTCGTAATTTACCAGGGGCGGGGGTGGCTCAGTCGGTAGCGCGCCTGGCTCGTAATCTGTAGTTCCCAGGTTCGAGTCCTAGCTGGGTCAGCGTTGAGATTTATCTCCGCAAAATTCTCCGCCCTGCCCACGGTCAGTAGGGGACACCGATGGGCTTGGAAAGGCCGCCGTCCGTCGGATGGGACGTTAAGCCGTGGCCCCGTGTGCGGGAGAGCCATACCCTGTGCACGTTAAAGAACACGCTGTATGGCCTTGACGGGAGGCTACCATCTGTCTCCCAACAGCCGTTCCAGTGGGTCTCCTCCCCCAACCTTCTCTGAGCCTTCGGGGTCCATGTGACCTGGCCATTTAGCCCATGGTGTGCAAAAAATTCCCCCTCAGAGGTAAAACAACCCAACCCGTAATTTACCCGAGGCGTTAGGAATGGTTATAAATATATCATTCATGACGTCATCAAAGGAACGGAAAATGCCCGAACATTTACGGCGCCATGTAGAGTTATCTCAGAAAAAGTAGGTAACTTCACATTATAAGCTTTGTACGATAAAGACATAGCCATCCATGCAAGTGTCGTGAAGACACCGCCTTCGTATAAATCCTGGGGCAAAAAAAATAGTTTATTGTTCGTCCTGTGTTGTATAAACAAACTTTTCAGCATCTGAGACCATCTTGGTAGCCACGTGATTGGTGGCAGACGGTAGGAAGAAATGACGGAACACGTGGGCAGCGGTGTGATAAGTAACCTCGCGAAGAACCAATAAATCCTAGTACAAACAAGCACCCACAAGGGAGCTCGGCCCATTAGATTCCATCAACCTGACGTTTAGGTGGCGTGTGAAAAAGAAGGGGGGGGGGGGATATGTCAGAAAAGGGAGAAATACAGTGGAGGGGAGAGGTTGGGGTGAACAGGGCGGGATGGAACTCCTGAGGCCGTGACTCCAGACATCTGTCGTACCAGGTCAGGGAGGGTTGGTTAATGTCGCCGTTCTGTCAAGGGTGCTCACGAACTGGACTCTAAAAGGTCACAGTGAAGCCGGAAGTTAGAGGGGAGAATGAATGATGGGAGAGAGGAAGCAGGAAAAGATGCGGGGAGAAAGGAATAATGTGTAGAGGATGGTTATCTTCAACGGAGGTGGATTTGTGCCTCTTAAGGCAGCTGATGAGGGAGTGTTCAGAGTTGGGTTGGGTTGTTTTACCTCTGAGCGGCACTTTTTTGCACACCATGGGCTAAATGGCCAGGTCACAAGGACCCCGAAGGCTCAGAGAAGGTTGAGGAAGGGGACCCACTGGAAGAGCTGTTGGGAGACAGATGGTAACCTCCCGTCAAGGCCATCCAGCGTGTTCTTTAACGTGCACAGGGTATAACTCTCCCGCATACGGGGCCACGGCTTAACGTCCCATCCGACGGACGGCGGCGTTCCAAGCCCATCGGTGTCCCCTACTGACCGTGGGCAGGGCGGGGAGTTCTGCGGAGATAAATCTCAACGCTGACCCAGCTGGGACTCGAACCTGGGAACTACAGATTACGAACCTGGCGCGCTACCGACTGAGCCACCCCCGCCCCGGGATGTTCAGAGGTTTTAAATTTATCTATAGAAAATGTACATTTTGCCAAAACTTAATATACATGTGTATTTCAGAATGGATTTGATATTGATGCCAATGTTTGACTTGGTAGACGTCCCATAGCTGAGTGGTTAGCGACTTGAATAGTGATCAGAGAGACTTAGGTTCGAGCCCTGGGTAAGGCATAGATATTTGTGTTGTCCTTCTGCTGAGGTCTCGCCTTCTTCAAACTTTCTCTATACCATAGTACTAACAGGCTCCTATGAGATTTTCGTGGCAAGCAGCTGCTTGAGGAGGTATTTTGAGGTACGAAAGAGGTTCTTTTCGGTAGTAGGTTCTATAGGGATAGGATGTTTTACCTCTGAGCGGCACTTTTTTGCATACCGTGGGCTAAATGGCCAGGTCACATGGACCCCGAAGGCTCAGAGAAGTTTGGGGGAGGGGACCCACTGGAACAGCTGTTGGGAGACAGATGGTAGCCTCTCGTCAAGGCCATCCAGCGTGTTCTTTAACGTGCACAGGGTATGGCTCTCCCGCACACGGGGCCACAGCTTAACGTCCCATCCGACGGACGGCGACCTTTCCAAGCCCATCGGTGTCCCCTACTGACCGTGGGCAGGGCGGGGAATTTTGCGCAGATAAATCTCAACGCTGACCCAGCTGGGACTCGAACCTGGGAACTACAGATTACGAGCCTGGCGCGCTACCGACTGAGCCATAATACGGTTAAATTTAAACTCTACAAGGCACAACTGTAACGCTTTTTAAAATCTTTCGGTACACTGGAATAAGAGGTTTGAAACAAGTATGAACGGCCTCCTTATCTACAATGGGCATTAATTAGATCTTCAAGGGCTAGTATCTAAAAAAATAAAATTGCTAGTGTTTCGAGTTTGACATTTCAAAAGCAAAAATCTCCCTCTGAAGAGGAGCCGGGATGGCTCAGCCAGTAGCGCGCCAAGCTTGCAATCTGCAGTTCCCAGGTTCGAGTTCTATCTGGACCAGCATTGAGATTTATCTCCTCAAAACTCCCCCCCCCCCCGCTCTCGGTCACTAGGGGATACCGATGGGTTTGGAAAGGCCGCCGTCTGTCAGATGAGACGTTAAGCCTTGGTCCAGAGTGCAGGGTTGGGTTGATTTACCTCTGAGCGGCACTTTTTTTCACACCATGGGCTAAATGGCCAGGTCACGTGGACCCCGAAGGCTCAGAGAAGGTTGGGGGAGAGGACCCACTGGAACAGCTGTTGGGAGACAGATGGTAGCCTCCCGTCAAGGCCATCCGGCGTGTTCTTTAACGTGCACAGGGTATGGCTCTCCCACACACGGAGCCACGGCTTAACGTCCAATCCGATGGACGGCGGCCTTTCCAAGCCCATCGGTGTCCCCTACTGACCGTGGGCAGGGCGGAGAATTTTGCGGAGATAAATCTCAACGCTGACCCAGCTGGGACTCGAACCTGGGAACTACAGATTACGAGCCTGGCGCGCTACCGACTGAGCCACCCCCGTCCCCCAGAGTGCAGGAGAGCCATACCCTATGCACGTTAAAGAACACGTTAGATGGCCTTGACTGGAGGCTACCATCTGTCTCGTAAGAGCTGTCCAATGTGTCCCTTCCCCAACCCTGTCTGAGCCCTTGGGGTCTTTGAAGCATTTTACGTACCTACAAAATGTAATACTAATTTTAAGTAATAGCATCACAAAAGAAAAAGAAAATTAGCAACAACTACTTATTAATTCTAACAGCGATTCTCACTCTTAATAATGTCCATCACCGAAATGTCTTCGCCAAGAAATCAAATCAACAGGTTTGTTACTACTGATGGTCCTGACCTTGCTCGTAAATCCTCTAAGTTCAAGGCAAATGTTCGAAAGGAAAAAAAATAATAAAACGAAAACTCTTCTGTATCAGTCAACAAGGAGAACTTGAAAAAAAAAACTCACAACAAACTAATCTGGAAGTGTCCGTTTTGCAAGTGACACGGATGGCTGGTCCAGCACATCCCGTCTTATTACCTGCCCCGGCATAAAAACAGAACAAGGTCAACCGGCTGATTACATAAATCGGCGGTCGGCTGACCTCTGCTGAGGGTCACGCTAAGAGAGTGAGGCGGGCACCCGACTGAGTCACGTGGTTTCAGTCGTCTAGGTGTGAGGTGTAGGGCCCGATCATTACCTGACACGCCTGCGTGTGGGAACCGAGACGGGAGCATCCGCTACAGATGGGGATACTGTGGCAAGGACGAAAGATAACGAGGATCAAGAATGGAATGTAGGAAACAAGAACCTGAAATTGTTATTTTTGTGATGAAGAGAGATAAGTAAATTGATGAGATATGATGTTCTGGGAATTTTCATAGGAATAAACATGATCAGTTTATTTACAAGGTTGTATTAAAACGCTTCTTTTGGTTTTGTTTAAGAGTTGTTTCACTGGCAGTGTTGTAAGTCTTCTTAGGTTTGGGTTGTTTTTACCTATGAGCGGCAATTTTTTGCACACAATGGGCTAAATCCCCAGGTCACAACGACCCCAGAGCTCAGAGAAGATTGGGGGAAAGGGATCGAGTGGAAAGCTGATAGGAGACAGATGGTAAGCCTTCTGTCAAGGCCATACAACGCGTTCTTTAATGTGCACAGGGTATGGCTCTCCCGCACAGGGCGCCAAGGCTTAACGTCCTATCCAACGGGGGGCGGGGGTGGCTCAGTCGGTAGCACGTCAGGCTCGTAATCTGTAGTTCCCAGGTTCGAGACCCAGCTGGGCAGCGTTGAGATTTATCTCCGCAAAATTCCTGGCCCTGCCCACGGTCAGTAGGGGACACCGATGGGTTTGGAAAGGCCGCCGTCCGTCGGATGGGACGTTAAGCCGTGACCCCGTGTGCGGGAGAGCCATACCCTATGCACGTTAAAGAACACGCTGGATGGCCTTGACGGGAAGCTACCATCTGTCTCCCAACAGCTGTTCCAGTGGGTCCCCTCCCCCAACCTTCTCTGAGCCTTCGGGGTCCATGTGACCTGGTCATTTAGCCCATGGTGTGCAAAAAAGTGCCGCTCAGAGGTAACCCAACCCAACCTATCCAACGGACGACAGCATTTCCCAACCCATCGGTGTCTCCTTTCTGACCAAGGTGGGGTTTAGTGAACATAAATCTGAACGCTTGAACATTGGAATTCGAAACTGGGAACTGCAGATTATGCTTGGCGCGCTACCGACTGTTCACCCAAGCCCCTCTGCTTAGGGAAAGTGGAGTTGAGGTTTGCAAACCCGAGATAGTCGTGGATGATTTTATTTCTAATATTTAATCTTCATAAATCATCTTTGTCGGGTGCCATACTACTGTCAGATATCTGTAGTATTTTGTGCCATACGAACGTGCTCTTGTCAGATATCTGAAGCTTGTTTGAAACACTTTTATAAAGTAAATACGATCTAAAGACGAAGAATATTTTACATTACAACGTGCAGACTCACCATTCGGTAAAAAGTAACATTTCTTAATGATTACTAAAGAGTGTATTTCTCTGTAAAGTTATACTGCATCCGTAGTTCTTTCGGTAAAGATTTAAACCTTTTTAATGTTTTTCTCTCCTATACTATGTGATGCATATGCGAATAATTATCATAGCAATAAAACCCAAGAGTATTGGGTCACTTCTTAATTAAAACTCCCAAGGACATTGGGATACTTCTTTATTTAAATGGAATCTCACATTCTCCCCCTTTTGAAATGCTAGTCATAGTAATGGAGGCTTTGGGTTGGGTTGTTTTACCTCTGAGCGGCACTTTTTTGCACACCATGGGCTAAATGGCCAGGTCACAAGGACCTCAAAGGCTCAGAGATGGTTGGGGGAGGGGACCCACTGGAATAGCTGTTGGGAGACAGATGGTAGCCTCCCATCAAGGCCATCCAGCGTTTACTTTAACGTGCACAGGGTATGGCTCTCCCGCACACGGGGCCACGGCTTAACGTCCCATCCGACGGACGGTGGCCTTTTCAAGCCCATCGGTGTCCCCTACTGACCGTGGGCATGGCGGGGAATTTTAAGGAGATAAATTTCAACGCTGACCCAGCTGGGACTCGAACCTGGGAACTACAGATTACGAGCCTGGCGCGCTACCAATTGAGCCACCCCCGCCCCAGTAATGGAGGCAAAAATAATTATTAAACTCGTGGATATTTCGCGCATTTTTCAAGAAAATTTAAAACACCTGAGAACTTTGTTTCTTAATAAAGTTTTCAATAGATATAAGTAAGTAAATAAAAATATAAAAATGGATTATATAAAATTTTTTAAATATTATTATTGGATATTATATTTATTATTACATATTATATATATTAACTATATACCGAATGTAGAATTGCTTCATCATTATTGCTTCTCGTAGCAGTCTCGAAAGCCCCTTTCATTTAGGACGGGGGTGGCTCAGTAGGTAGCGCGCCAGGCTCGTGATCTGTAGTTCCCGGGTTCGAGTCCAAGCTGGGTCAGCGTAGAGATTTATCTCCGCAAAACTCCCCGCCCTGCCCACGGTCAGTAGGGGACAACGATGGGCTTGGAAAGGCCGCCGTCCGTCGGATGGGACCTTAAGACGTGGCCCCGTGTGCGGGAGAGCCATACCCTGTGCACATTAAAGAACACGCTGGATGGCCTTGACGGGAGACCACCATCAGTCTCCCAACAGCTGTTCCAGTGGGTCCCCTCCCCCAACCTTCTCTGAGCCATAGGAGTCCATGTGACCTGGCCATTTAGCCCATGGTGTGCAAAAAAGTGCCGCTCAGAGGTAAAACAACCCAACCTATAGAAAAGTTGAGATCATCTCTGTTAGTTCGACTAACATATGACCTCCTCAGTCACAGTTTTAAATATCATAAGTATTCTTTTTCTTGCAGTCCGCTAACAGGATCAACATTAATAAACTTATTTAATCTCCCGCGAACACAGCAAATAAAAAATTACTTCTTTTAACTATGCCACCAAGACTAAAACAAACTACGTCTTTCTTCACACTCCAATTCCTCTTAATTATCATCATCATCATCCTCAAGCAGCCATGGGCTACGGAGGTCCAACCAGACCGCGCAGTTTAATTCTCCAAGCATATCTGTCCTGAGCTACATCTGCTGCATCTGGCCACTGTACACCAATTCTAACAAGGTCCTGTTTGACATTGTCTGCCCACCGCATCCTAGGTCTCCCCCTCCTTCTGAGGCCTCTAGGCACACTGTTCATAACCCTATTCGCCAATCTATAATTACCCATACGGGCAACATGGCCAAACCAGCGGAGTCTCTCTCTGCACAATATGCTGCTTAAAGGAGGTTGCAGACTCCTTTGCCTAACCTCATCATTAGTTACAATAATTTATTTTTTAAGTCAAGTTCGTTCGAAGTAGTTGGTGACGTAA
Organism: Ryuthela nishihirai; assembly: GCA_038380435.1. NCBI lineage: Eukaryota > Metazoa > Arthropoda > Arachnida > Araneae > Heptathelidae > Ryuthela > Ryuthela nishihirai. Next base: position 17,491,220 of record JAWZYU010000029.1, on the reverse strand, counting down.
TTCTCATGTTGTAGTTCACGCGAGCATCAAGACGATCATCACATCGCGGTTCATTGAAGCACGTTTATCTGTCGTAACAATATTCACAACGGGATGATAATAGTGGGAGGTGGGTAAAGGCGCGTGGCCGGAAGTGACGGAATTGAACTGTAATGAAGTGATCGAGCCCGGGTAAGGCATGGTTATCTTCCTGCTGAGGTCCCGCCATCCTCACATGATATGGCGTATTAAACTGGCAGGCTCTTGTCAGACCTCTGTGGCAAGCAGCTGCTTGAAGGGGTATTTATTATTTTTATTATTATTTTTATCCATGATAATCTCATTTTCCCTTACACAATGGTTAGGTTACAAAAACTCTCCAAGGCTCAAAGTAAGATTATGAATAAAGAGTTAACTCTTTTCGATCCAAATGTTTGACGTATCAGTTGAAAATTGTATGGGATTCTCAATCTCAAATATTTTCCCTACGTAAAAATAAAATCCAATGAAACTTTTGACAAGTCTTCTTTATGCTTTTGTGACATAGGTTGTCTCAGTCTGTAGCGCACCCAGGTTCGAGTTTGAACTGTGCCAACTTTGTGATTTATGTCCGCAAGCTCTCATTTGCCCTCTGTGAGAACGCTAACACCAGTGGGTTTTGGAAAGGCCTCCGTGAGAAAAGTAACATCGATGGGCTTGGAAGAACCTCCATGATAATAAAGGTAACATCGATGGGCTTGGAAGGACCTCCATGAGAAAGGTAACATCGATGGGCTTGGAAGGACCTCCGTGAGAAAGGTAACACCGATGGGTTTGGATAGACTTCCATGAGAAAGGTAACACCGATGGGCTTCGAAGGGCCTCCATGAAAAAGGGAACACCGATGGGCTTGGAAAGACCTCTGTGAGAAAGGTAACACCGATGGGTTTCTAAAGGCCTTCATGAAAAAGGTAACACCGATGGGTTTCTAAAGGCCTTCATGAAAAAGGTAACACTGATGGGTTTCTAAAGGCCTGCATGAAAAAGGTAACACCGATGGGCTTGGAAAGACCTCTGTGAGAAAGGTAACACCGATGGGTTTCTCTAAAGTCCTCCATGAAAAAGGTAACACCGATGGGCTTGGAAGGGCCTCCATGAAAAAGGGAACACCGATGGGCTTGGAAAGACCTCTTGAGAAAGGTAACACCGATGGGCTTGGTAAGACCTCTGTGAGAAAGGTAACACCGATGGGTTTCTAAAGGCCTCCATGAAAGAGGTAACACCGATGGGCTTGGAAGGGCCTCCATGAAAAAGGGAACACCGATGGGCTTGGTAAGACCTCTGTGAGAAAGGTAACACCGATGGGTTTCTAAAGGCCTCCATGAAAAAGGTAACACAGATGGGCTTGGAAGGGCCTCCATGAAAAATGTAACACCGATGGGCTTGGAAAGACTTCTGTGAGAAAGGTAACACCGATGGGTTTCTAAAGGCCTCCATGAAAAAGGTAACACCGATGGGCTTGGAAAGACCTCTTGAGAAAGGTAACACCGATGGGCTTGGAAAGACCTTTGTGAGAAAGGTAACACCGATGGGTTTCTAAAGGCCTGCATGAAAAAGGTAACACCGATGGGCTTGGAAAGGTCTCTTGAGAAAGGTAACACCGATGGGATTTGAAAGACCTCCGTGAGAAAGGTAACACCGATGGGCTTGGAAGGACCTCCGTGAAAAAGGTAACACTGATGTGCTTGGGCCTCCATGAGAAAGATAACACACATGGGCTTGGAAAGGCCTCCATGAAAGAGGTAACACCGATGGGCTTGGAAAGACCTCCGTGAGAAAGGTAACACCGACGGGCTTGGAAAGATCTCCGTCCGTCGTATGAAACATTAAAACTGAAAGAGACATACCCTGTGCATATTAACGAACATTCTGAAATGCCTTGACGAGAATCTAATGTCCTATCTATCTACCTATTTTTAGAGAAAACTAACTTGACAGCTGTTAAGCTGTCAAGTTAGTTTTCTCTGAAAATTTTAAGGTCTTTGTGACCTGGCTCATTCTGTGCAAAAAAAGTGTCGCTCAGAGGTAAAACAACCCAACTTTTTATGTTCTTCTACAACTTAGTAGGGAAGCGAGTCTCTTTTGAAAGCAATCTCTCTCCCACTGGAAAGGGAGCAGAATTAGAAATACAACTCCGGCTAGAAATAAGTAGACTAATGAGATATTGGATTCAGGTTCATTTGAGAGCGGCAAGGATTCAAAGGTATCTATAATGCAATTTTCAACCCGGACAGGCAGTGTTCCTGTTGCACACTCGACCCACGTCTTAACGTTACATCCGAGTACCATAGTCTCGTATCTTTCGTCCTATAGTCGTATTCCTTCTGACAGCAGAGTGAGAAAAACTGGAGATTGGTTGGTTGGTTGGCTGGTTGGTTTATCTCCGAGCGGCACTTTTTTGCACACCATGTGCTAAATGGCCAGGTCACATGGACCCCGAAGGCTCAGAGAAGGTTGGGGGAGGGGACCCACTGAACAGCTGTTGGGAGGCAGATGGTAGCATCCCGTCAAGGCTCATCCAGCGTGTTTTTGACGTGCACAGGGAATGGCTCTCCCGCACACGGAGCCACAGCTTAACGTCCCATCCGATGGACGGCGGCCTTTCCAAGCCCATCGGTGTCCCCTACTGACCGTGGACAGGGCGGGAAATTTTGCGGAGATAAATCTCAACGCTGACCCAGTTGGGACTCGAACCTGGGAACTGCAGATTACGAGCCTGGCACGCTACCCCCCCCCCCCCCCCAAAAAAAAAAAAAAAAAAAAAAAAAAAAAAAAAAAACTTTAGGAAATCTCAATACTGGCGATATTTGGATGAACATCTTCTGAAACTGGGAATTGGACTAGTTGTTTGTCTAGTGCAGTCTTTTATTTTCCAGAGAGACTTTCAGTATCCTATTGTTACAAACGTTTTTTATGCATTTGTGTTCTAATGCTTTTAAATTCCTAAAGAGGATCAATTGTAAGATATTTTTAACCGTTTTCTCGGGTAAATGTTTGCTGACATTTTTTTTCCGTTTTATGGTTGCAGTAGTATTTTTCAATAACACAAATAATTTAAGTTAATTTTTAACTGTAGGAAAAATTCTATTACGTTAAAAAATAAATCAGTATATAATGATTTTGACCCTTTTTTAAGTTCGTAGTAGTCGGTTAATGCGCTCGAAGACAGTATTTTGAAACAGAAAATTTTTTCTGGGGTGGGAGATAAAAACAGTTTTACGGTGGGGAAAAATATTTTCATAGTGGGCAAAAATCAATTCCACGTTTCAAGATAGAAATTACAAACCGCGAAAAATAGGTAAACTCAATATTTAAAACACATAAAAATTGTTTTCATGTTAATAAATAAAATACTTTCAAATATGTAAAAAAAAAATATCAATATTATATTTTCTTAAGGATTGGGTTATTTTACCTCTAAGCGGCACTTTTTTGCGCACAATGGGCTAAATGGCCAGGTCACAACGGTTGGGTTGTTTTACCTCCTAGCGGCACTTTTTTTTGCACAACATGGGCTAAATGGCCAGGTCACAAGGACCCCGAAGACTCAGAGAAAATTAGGGGAGGGGACCCACTTGAACAGCTGTTAGGAGACAGATGGTAGCTTCCCGTCAAGGCCATCCAGCGTGTTCTTTAACATGCACAGGGTATGGCTCTCTCCCGCACACGGGGCCATGGTTCAACGTCCCATCCGACGGACGGACGGGCTTTCTAGTCCATCGGTGTCTCCTACTGACCGTGAATAGGGCGGGGAATTTTGCGGAGATAAATCTCAACGCTGACCCAGCTGGGACTCGAACCTGGAAACTACAGATTACGAGCCTGGCGCGCTACCGACTGAGCCATCCCAGCCCCTGTGAAATGAGAAAACGATGCATCAACTTCAAGAATCACAACTGCATAAAAATGAGATCGCATTAACATCTTTTTTCATCTTGCTTCAAAGACAAAACCACATTATTTCGTCTAAAATAGAGGTTTCCAACTTTTTCGAGCACAAGAATTATTTTCTAAAAGCCCTTTTCATGGAAATCAAAATAAAATTATTTACTGTTTCATTTACTTCATTTGGGAGACTGCATTTTGAAGCAATCTGCTCTGTGCATCTGCCATTGCTAACAAAAAACGGCCAGTACTCTCCCCCCCCTCCGGCGATATCTTTTTATCGTCATTCCATCGCAACCCTCCTCATTTCTCCTCAAGGCCTTGTTATTTGACCTTGTAAAACAACTCGCATATTTCGATTTCAAGAACAGTGGCAATAATTACCTCTGAAGGTACGTATTTATTAGTTGTTTTTAAAAGCACAATAGTAGTTTTTAAAAGTAGTTTTTAAAAACACAATAACAAGTTCTCTTTTTCTCAGCTTAGAACAGTTATTTCAACATCGGGTTTAGACGTATCCATCTTTTATAGGTCTAGAGACAAAACTAAAACTTTTTCCTGGCGGTGAGTATATTAGTGAAATGAGAGCGAATTCAGTTAGTAGAAATCACCACCGACAAGACATTGAGACGTTGGCAGCAATATTCCTAGAAAAATGAGGGGGAGGTGAGGTAATGACATCCCCCCAAGGGTGGGGCGGGGGTGGCTCAGTCGGTAGTGCGCCAGGCTCGTAATCTGTAGTTCCCAGGTTTGAGTCCCAGCTGGGTCAGCGTTGAAATTTATCTCCGCAAAATTCCCCGCCCTGCCCACGGTCAGTAGGGGACACCGATGGGCTTGGAAAGGCCGCCGTCCGTCGGATGGGACGTTAAAGCGTGGTCTGTGGACGTTAAAGAACACGCTGGATGGCCTTGACGGGAGGCTATCATCTGTCTCCCAACAGCTGTTCCAGTGGGTCCCCTCCCCCAACCTTCCCTGAGCCTTCGGTGTCCATGTGACCTGGCCATTTAGCCCATGGTGTGCAAAAAAGTGCCGCTCTGAGGCAAAACAACCCAACAACCCATCCCCCCCAAGGAGGCCTTGAATAAGATATATTTTCCAAAGGAAGTTGCCAAAAATGAGATTCTAGACATCGTCCCCACCCATTCTTCTCACTATGGCGGGATTTGGCTCAATCATTAGCTCTCCAGGCTCGTAATCTGCAGTTCCCAGGTTCGAGTCCTACCAGTTGAGATTTATCTCCGCCAAACTCCCCTCCCTGCTCTCGGTCAGTAGGGGACAGCGATAGTCGTTGGAAAAGTCGCTGCGCGCATGATGGGGGGTAAAACCGTGGTCCCGTGTGCTGGAGAGTCCCTACCCTGTGCACGTATAAGAACACACTGGATGGCCTTGACGGAAAACTGCCATCTATCTATCTCCAGTGGATTTCCTTCCTCAACCTTCTCTGAGCATTTGTGCTCCTTTTGACTGGCCATTTAATCTACAAAAAAGTTGTCGAGCAGAAGTCAAATAACACAAACAATTCTCTTACTAGACTAAAACATATCAAACCTTCCTCCCCAGTTCGAATTGAGATTTATCGCTGCAAAAACTCCTCGTCCTGCCCTCGGTCAGTATGAGACAACGATGTGCTTGGAAAGGCCGCCGTCCGTCGGATGGGATGTCAAGCCGTGCCTCGCTGTACGGGTTGGGTTGTTTTACCTCTGAGCGGCACTTTTTTGCACAACATGGGCTAAATGGCCAGGTCACATGGACCCTGAAGGCTCAGAGAAGGTTGGGGGAGGGGACCCACTGGAACAGCTGTTGGGAGACAGATGGTAGCCTCCCGTCAAGGTCATCCAGCGTGTTCTTTAACGTGCACAGGATATGGCTCTCTCCCGCACACGGGGCCACGACTTAACGTCCCATCCGACGGACGGCGGCCTTTCCAAGCCCATCGGTGTCCCCTACTGACCGTGGGCAGGGCGGGGAATTTTGCGGAGATAAATCTCAACGCTGACCCAGCTGGGACTCGAACCTGGGAACTACAGATTACGAGCCTGTCGCGCTACCGACTGAGCCACCCCCGCCCCTGATTAAGGCGAGACCTCAGCAAAAAGACAATACAGAAAACAAACATCAATACCTTAATTCGGAACCCAAACCAGGATCCTATGATCAGTACCAAAGCACGCTAATCACTTGGCCACGGAGATATTTTCTGAAAAACAAGACAGGAACGGCATTCTGGTCAGTTCCGGTTTCAGCATTCCTTTACCCCCCCCCCCGTGATAAATGAATATTTTTTTTCTTTCATCAGGGTCTTGGAGTGGATGACGCATTAAAATGGCTAGTTTAGTTACCAATTCAAGGAAGGTATGTGTCATTGGAGGTATTATTAAAATTATTGTTTCAAAACATGTTATGTAGTTAAGGGGGGGATATTCTTTCTCTCTGAAGGTGGCGCGTATTCTTTCTCTCTGAAGATGGCGCGGTATTCTTTCTCTCTGAAGGTGGTACGACATTCTTTCTCTCTGAAGGTGGCACGGTATTTTTCTCTCTGAAGGTGGCGCGGTATTCTATCTCTCTGAAGGTGGCACGACATTCTTTCTCTCTGAAGGTGGTACGACATTCTTTCTCTCTGAAGGTAGCGCGGTATTCTTTCTCTCTGAAGGTGGCACGGTATATTTCTCTCTGAAGGTGGCGCGGTATTCTTTCTCTCTGAAGGTGGTACGACATTCTTTCTCTCTGAAGGTGGTACGACATTCTTTCTCTCTGAAGGTGGTACGACATTCTTTCTCTCTGAAGGTGGTACGACATTCTTTCTCTCTGAAGGTGGTACGACATTCTTTCTCTCTGAAGGTGGTGCGGTATTCTTTCTCTCTGAAGGTGGCACGATATTTTTCTCTCTGAAGGTGGTACGACATTCTTTCTCTCTGAAGGTGGTACGATATTCTTTCTCTCTGAAGGTGGTACGATATTCTTTCTCTCTGAAGGTGGTACGACATTCTTTCTCTCTGAAGGTGGGGCGGTATTCTTTCTCTCTGAAGGTGGTACGACATTCTTTCTCTCTGAAGGTGGCACGGTATTTTTCTCTCTGAAGGTGGCGCGGTATTCTTTCTCTCTGAAGGTGGCACGGTATTTTTCTCTCTGAAGGTGGCGCGGTATTCTTTCTCTCTGAAGGTGGCGCGGTATTCTTTCTCTCTGAAGGTGGCGCGGTATTCTTTCTCTCTGAAGGTGGCACGACATTCTTTCTCTCTGAAGGTGGTACGACATTGTTTCTCTCTGAAGGTGGTACGACATTCTTTCTCTCTAAAGGTGGTGCGATATTCTTTCTCTCTAAAGGTGGTGCGATATTCTTTCTCTCTGCACCCCGGATGCCGAGCGAACTTGGATTTACATATCCTTGTTCATGGCTAATCGGGGAACAGATTAAATTTCAGGTTTCTACCGGTGGTCAGCTTTCCTTCTATAGGACTGCTGCCATGTGAGGTTGGGGATGAGATGCATCTATATGGTGTATTCTTGCCCCCGACTCTAAACAGTCACGGCTTTTCGTTAACTTTGTAGTGTCGTGAGACGGAACCGGGGATTGTCGTGGTTGCTGAACATCTGGCAACAAATAGTATAATTCTTTCTCTCTGAAGGTAGAGCGGCATTCTTTCTCTCTGAAGGTGCCCATGATTGAGGATATTTAAGAATTATTTTACTCCAGGCCAAATCTCCCTCCCCCTTGGACAATGCCAAATGATGCTCTCCCTCACACTGTCCACGGCTTAGCGTCCCATCTGACGGACGGCAGCATTTCCTAGCTCATCGGTGTCGCCAACTGACGGTGGCAGGATGGGGAGCTTTGAGAAAATAAATCTCAACGCTGTTCCAGGTGGGACTCGAACCTGGGAACTGTAGATTACGAGCCTGGCGCGCTATCATTTGAGCCATTCCCTCCCAAGGAAATTAAGAGATTAGAAGCGGAAAGAAGAATAACATTAGACATCTATCGAACAGATTCATGGGGGTTAGCTTTCATGGTTAAGCTTCAATACCTTCAAATTTGTCATTTTTTTATCTCTCTGTTTCTTTTTTTTACTGAGATTTTTTTCGAAAATATTTTGCCTTTCCCTCCGTAAAAGTGAGCCCTCCTTGAGGGGGGGGGGGGCTCAGTCGGTAACGCGCCAGACTCGTAATCTGTAACTCCCAGGTTCGAGTCCCAGCTGGGTCAGCGTTGAGATTTATCTCCGCAAAATTCCCCGCCCTGCCCACGGTCAGTAGGGGACACCGATGGGCTTGGAAAGGCCGCCGTCCGTCGGATGGGACGTTAAACCTTGATCCCGTGTGCGGGAAAGTCATACCCTGCGCACAATAAAGAACACACTGGATGGCCTTGACGGGAGGCTACCATCTGTCTCCCAACAGCTGTTCCAGTGGGTCCCCTCCCCCAATCTTCTCTGAGCCTTCGGGGTGCATGTGACCTGGCCATTTAGCCCATGGTGTGCAAAAAAGTGCCGCTCAGAGGTAAAACAAGCCGACCCAACCTTCCTTGAGGGAGGGCGTAATGGCCAGGTTGGCCATTGTGTTAATTTGGACACAGTACACAACACAACCATTCATATAGTAAACGGGTTCTAATCGGTACATCTGCACTGAAATCTATCACTCTTTAATTAGTAGACAAGTTCAATGTCATTGGCAAAACAATAGACTGCCAGCTTCTTGGGCTGTGCAGGTTGCTTCCGCGTGTGTTAATCGTTGAAGAGAAAAACAGAACGCATCTATTTAAGAAAAAACAGAGGTGAATTCGACATTTGGAACTCACGAGGTATAAGAGTGATTTTGTAGATTATAAAATTGAGTTTTTTAATCAAGTAGGATTTTCTCCAAGTCTTCGCGATTCTAAATCACTGAGCTACTAGCAATCGATCAACATTCTGCTAACAACGACAAGCAAGAAAATCTGATCGACTGATAGTTCATGACCCGAAAACTTTACATCGCAAACAATGCAACGCATCCAACTCTCATTGTACGTCATAAAAATAAATACCCCCTCAAGCAGCTGCTTGCCACAGAGGTCTGACAGGAGCCTGTCAGTTTATATGCCACAGTAGGAGATCTGAGAGGATGGCAGGACCTCAGCAGAAAAACGACACACACATCCATGCCTTACCCGGGGCTCGAACCCAGGTCCCTTAGATCAGTAGCCAAGCGTGCCAACCACTCGGCCACGGGAAGGTCAAAATAAATACCCCCTCAAGCAGCTGCTTGCCACAGAGATCTGACAGGAGCCTGTCAGTTTATATGCCACAGTAGAAGATCTGAGAGGATGGCAGGACCTCAGCAGAAAAACGACACACAAATCCATGCCTAATCCGGGGCTCGAACCCAGGTCCCTTAGATCAGTAGCCAAGCGTGCTAACCACTCGGCCACGGGACGGCTAGACTGTACGTCAGCCTTAACGAAAAGCATCCAGCTTATTAACCCAGCTTGCTGTAGGCTTTTGGGAATGGTTGAGACGTGACCCTCAGACCAGGTATGGATCTATAAAAAAAAAAATCAAGTAGGACAAAAGAATGAATTTCAGATGCAGTATAACATTAAATGGTAGCTAGGTAGTCACTGGAAGGAGAGCTATGCACCAATCCCCTGTGATGATGCATAGAACCGGCCAGGCCTAGCACCTAATGTCCAACCCCGCCTTCTCGTGGTGCGGACCGTTAGTAAATTTCAAAAGAGATACTCTCTTGTGGAAGTGAACGGAAGGGGAGGGCTGCCAGATTAGTGTGGCCTACTGATCTGGACAACTATGGCTACTTTTCTTTTTTTTTCTACCCTGCTGAGGAGTGGTCAACCACACAGGGTCCTGGTGCTGACCATATAAACCTACTGGACTGGACAGATATATGGCTCTGAGCTTGATTATGGATCCTGATTTTGCTGCACTGGTGGGCTTCTGTGGAGGGAAAATCTTCCGCTGTGTTTTCTTTTTGTTTGTGGGTTGACAGCCCCAAGTGAATAGATTCACAGGATATGTTTATCAGCTGGTGGATAATCCTGAGCAGAAGTCATCGCAGGCACCTGAACTCTTTGCTTCTATTGGCATCGTCAAATTCTACATTGGAGGAAGTCTTCCAGTGTAGATGGCTTCAGCCTTTAGTAGTGGGGGAACGGGTCTTTGCCCCATGTCTGCGATTAGGGGGCTGTTTGATATTGTCGGCATTCCCTCTCTCAATAAACATAGTTTCTTTAAACATCCCACTAACCATTTTCTCTCCATAGGTAGTTGGAATGTGAGGACTCTGCACAGAGCTTTTTCTCTTGATGTCCTCACACAAGAATTCCACCGTTACAATTTAGATATTCTGGGCTTGCAAGAGACCAGATGGACAGATAAAGGTCAGATTCTTAAAAATAATTTTAAATTTCTCTTTTCAGGGAGGGACGACAATAAGCATCACCAAGGCGTGGGTCTGCTTCTCAGCAGACACGCTAGCGATGCTCTTCTAGGATATGAGTGCATTAATGAAAGGTTTATTACAGCAAAATTTCAGACAAGCGTTAAAGACTTGAATGTTATCTGCTGTTATGCCCCCACTGAGGATGCCGATGAGGATGAGAAGGATAGGTTTTATGAACAACTTCAGGATATTTTGAATTCTGTCAAGAAGGGAGATATTACCCTTGTTCTTGGTGACTTCAATGCCAAAGTTGGTACTGACTCTGACCTTTGGGGAGGAGTAATAGGCCCTTTTGGTATTGGTAGCTGCAATGGCAATGGGCAACGTCTCCTACAGGTAAGTAAACTCAATGGATTCAGAATAACTAACACTTATTACAAACACCGCGACATACATAAGTACACATGGGTTTCACCTGATGGGCTGCATAAGAATATGATTGATTACATATTAATTAACAGCAAATGTGCTAGTTCTGTTAGGAATACCAGGGCATATAGGGGAGCTGAAATTGGATCTGACCATTACCTTGTTAAAAGTGTGTTGCAACTTAAACTTAAAAAGTGTTGTGCTAGGGTTAAAAAATTTACTTTTAATACTGAAGCTCTGAAAGATCCAGTTATAGCCAAAGCTTACCATGATAGGTTACTTAGTCATTATGACAGTCATGGTTTGCTTACTACTGAAGTTGAGGAAGAATGGGATCATTTTAAACAGGCTTTTTTGGACACTAACAGTACTCTTTTAGGAAAAAAGGAGCAGAAGAGGCAAAATTATCTGAGTGATAAGGCACTTGAGCTTATTTCGGAAAGAAAGAACTGCAGGAATGCCCTTAATCAATACCCTACTAGTCCTAATAGAAAGCATTACAGAGACCTTAATAAACTTGTAAAGGATCAGTTAGCTGCTGATAAGAATCTTTGGCTTGATGGTTTGGCTGACAAAGCCGAGGAAGTAGTTAGACAGCACAATAGCAGAGAGCTGTACCAGATAGTTAATGTTTTGTGTGGTAGAAAACGAACAGGCATACAAGGATTGAAGGATAAACAAGGTAAGGTTATAGAAGGGGAGGATTCTGTCATGGCTAGGTGGGCTGAGCATTTCAGTGATGTTCTAAACAATGTAGTTAGTTCTACTCCCATTGTTTGCAATGATGATAGATGCATTGGTGGCTTTAATGTTGGTCCTATAACACAATCTGAAGTTATTTTGGCTGTTTCTAAACTTAAACTTCATAAATCCCCAGGGGTAGATGAAATTACTACGGAAATGCTTAGAGCTGGGAATGTTTCGGTTACCACTTGGATGACTGAAATTCTGAATATCTTTTATAATAAAGGCATGGTTCCTAAGGATTTTACCAGAGCTATTGTTATCCCTATTTTCAAAAAAGGTGATCGCAGTTCTTGTGATAACTATAGGGGTATCAGCCTACTCTCTGTTCCAGGTAAAGTTCTTTCCATGATTGTGCTTCATAGAATTAAGAATCTGGTTGACAGTCAATTGCGTGATGAGCAATGTGGATTCAGAAGTGGTAGGGGATGTGTGGATCAGATATTTTCACTTAGGCAGATTCTTGAGAAATGTTTAGAGTTTCAGAAACCTTTGGTTGCTAGCTTTGTTGATTTCAAAAAGGCTTTTGACTCTGTTGATCGTCATAATTTGTGGTTGATTGTGAGATCATATGGTATACCAGACAAGTTAGTTAACATTATGAAAGCTCTCTATAATAACACTGAGTCGTGTGTGAGAGTTGGTAAGGCTTGTAGCAATTGGTTTAGCATTACTTCTGGTGTTCGACAAGGGTGCATTTTGTCTCCTTTTCTTTTTAGCTTGGTTATTGATTATGTTATGCGAAATTCACTTCAAGGGAAAGATTTTGGCCTTAAATGGGCTGGAGATACGAAAATTTCTGATTTAGATTATGCTGATGATTTAGCCCTTTTGGCATATGATGTTGATGAGATGAACTCTTTCATTCGAGCTGTTGATGAGACTGGTAGTAGAGTAGGTTTGGTTATAAACAGAGAGAAAACTAAAGTGATGAAAATTGGTCAGGCAGGCTGTGATTCAGTTAATCTGAAGGGTTGCAGTCTTGAGCAGGTGTCACAGTTTAATTATCTTGGGAGCTATGTAACAGATAATGGTGATGTGCGGCATGAGATTAACAGACGAATAGGGATTGCTGCTGGGACTTTTAAGAACCAATGGAGAGTGTGGAGAAATAGGCGTATACACCTAAAGACTAAAATTAGACTGTATAATAGTTTGGTTCTTTCTAGGGTTAGTTATGGTAGTGAAACTTGGACACTTTGTAAACAAGATAACAGGAAACTAGATGCTTTTGATTCCAGATGCTTACGTAGTATCTTGGGCATTAGGTGGTTCAACTTTGTAACTAATGATGAGATTAGGCAAAGGAGTTTGCAACCTCCTTTAAGCAGCATATTGTGCAGAGAGAGACTCCGTTGGTTTGGCCATGTTGCCGGTATGAATAATTATAGATTGGCAAATAGGGTTATGAACAGTGTGCCTAAAGGCCTCAGAAAGAAGGGGAGACCTAGGATGCGGTGGGCAGACAATGTCAAACAGGACCTTGTTAGAATTGGTGTGCAGTGGCCAGATGCAGTAGATGTAGCTCAGGATAGACTTGCTTGGAGAACTAAATTGCACGGTTTGGTTGGACCTCCGTAGCCCATGGCTGCTTGAGGATGATGATGATGATAACATTTCCCCCTCAGTTTTACAGATTTTTAAAATTTTATTAAAAAATGAATAAAATATAAACAAGTTTAATAACTTTTACCTCTCTTACTACGAATCTGATACGAAATCTCTTACTACGAATCTGATCTGAATGGAAAGGCCGCCGTCCATCGGATGGGACGTTAAGCCATGGCCCCGTGTGCGGGAGAGAGCCATATCCTGTGAATGTTAAGAACACGCTGGATGCTTTGACGGGAGGCTACCATCTGTCTCCCAACAGTTGTTCCAGTGGGTCCCCTCCCCCAACCTTCTCTGAGCCTTCGGGGTTCTTGTGACCTGGCCATTTAGCCCATTGTGTGCAAAAAAGTGCCGCTCAGAGGTAAAACAACCCAACCCAGGTCACAAGGACCCCGAGAAGGTTGGGGGAAGGGGACCCACTATATAGCTGTTAGGAGACAGATGAAAGCCTCTCGTCAATACCATCCACTGTATTCTTTAACGTGTGTAGGGTGAGACTATCTTCGGATACAGGGCCACGGTTTATAGTCTCATGTGACGAACGGCAAATTTTACAATCTCATTGATATCTCATACTGACCGAGAATGGGGTGGGGAGTTTTTCGGAGGGGAGTTTTTCGTGGGGCAGAGGCGCTCAGGGCTTGTAATCTGATGTTCCCAGGTTCGAATCCCTTCTCTCCTAGTGCTTGAGTTGAGATTATAAAGGCCATCGCCCGTCGAATTGGAAGTCGTTGTAGCATATAGAGATAACTGGAAAGAATTTATCATTCATCTTACAACTTTGCCTCCAACAACTAATATCTGGAGAGTATATAAAAAACTTATTACAGATAAAACTCAAAATATTCCAATGGCTGAAATAGCCTTAATCAACAATATCAATATTAAACAAACTGCAGACCTTTTTGCTGCTAATCTTAAGATTACACAGGATGTCTCCACTAACAATCATGATATACATTCGCAATTAAGATATAAAAAAAATTGTCACACCCAAATGGATAAACCTTTTAGTTTACCGGAACTCAATATAGCTATCAAAAGAATCAATCCTAAATCAGCCCCTGGAGCTGATTTAATCTCAAATAAATTTTTTATCCATCTCCCACATAAATGGAAAATTAAACTATTAGATGTTTTTAATCATATTTGGGAACATAATTGTATTCCCCCAGAATGGAGAAAAATTATTATTTTTTTATTCTTAAATCAGGTAAATTACCAACCCTTTTAAATTCATATCGCCCCATCACATTAATTTCTAATTCTCTAAAACTTTTTAAGAGATTATTTTTTAAAAGACTCTCCTGGTTTTTTGAATCAGGCGACTTCTTCCCATACAATTTCTTTGGCTTTAGGAAAAACCGTTCTTCCAAGGAAAACATATCTTTACTTTTACATGACATTTTTACAGCTTTTAAACAGAAAAATGTTCTTTTAGCAATTTCTTTGGATTTAACCCAAGCTTTTGACTCTGTATCTATACGAAGTTTATTTACAAAACTAATTAAATCTAATTTAAGTGCAAAGTATCTAAACTTCTTATACAATTTACTAGGTAACAGATCTATTCAAGTCAAAATAGGAGAATTTTTATCTGATGTTCACAAAATGACACAAGGCCTTTCACAGGGATCAATTTTATCCCCGATACGCAGATGACATTATTTTTTGGTCTGCAGGAAAAAATGAATATAAGTTACAGGAAAAACTGCAAAAGCAGTTAAATAAACTTTGTGATACTGCTCAAAATGGAATCTGGAAATTAACATAAAAAAAACTTTTATAATCCCATTTCACAAAAAAAAACTATAACCCTATTTTTAAATTAACCATTAATTCAGAATATTTAACTCAAGTAAATAAATGTAAAATTCTAGGTATACATCTGGATTCCAAATTAAATTGGCATGATATTAATAATAATCATACTTCAGTTTTAAGATTACTAAACTGTATTAAACACTTTGCTTTCAGAAATGAAGGCACTCAACAACAACAATTAATAATCGTTTAGAAAAATCTCATAAGACCTAAAATTGAATTTGGTTTGGAATTTTTTTCTGGAGCTCTATTCTCAAAATTTAAAAAGCTAAACTCATTGCAGAATCAATGTTTGAAAATTGCGATGGGGCTCGTAAAATCTTGCCCCACACTTTCGGTAATTGCAGAAACAGCTATCCCACCTTTCGAAATTAGACATAATATTCTTTTAACAAAATATTTTTTTCAAATTACATTACAAACTCCCTACTCACCCATTCTATAAACATTTCCATAGACTGCCATACATTAAAACAATTTATAATAATGAATATATATCTAATTTATATGATGATTATTTTAGCAGAACTCTTGTAGGAGACACTCCCAAAATTTTCGCGGACTGGTGCTTCCCTCCTCTTTTAATTAACCTCGATATCCCTTCGCTAACTTCCAAAAAAGATTTACCTGCTGATTCTGTTCTTATCTTATTTAAATCATTTTATGCAGAAAACTTTGAGTCTACCTTAAATATATACACAGATGGGTCAGTCATACAAGAAACAGGATCATCCGCTGCAGCTTTTCTCTGTCCATCTTCTAATTTTTCCAACTCTTTTAGATTCCCCAAAAAAACTCCAATTCTCCAAGCAGAATTAATTGCCATTTACGAAACCTTTAAATGGATTTTAAATAATTTAATTAATCAAAACAATGTAATTTTTTCAGACTCCAAAGGTGCCCTTCAAGTGCTACAACAAGAAACATTTTCCTCAAACTTCAATTACCACACTTCTAACATTTTAATATTAAATCAGACAAATATTACTCGTAAAAATAACATAATTAAACTACAGTGGATCCCAAGTCACATTGGGATTCAGGAAAATGAAAGAGTTGACTTAATTGCCAAAAAAGCCCATGACCTTAAGGATATTTCCCCTGCTTATAATTTCTTTTACTCCTTTAAACAAGAACTCAAAAAAATAGAATTCATCCTTACAGAAAAACATTTTCAAGTTTAGGCAAGTTGCAGAAATAATTTTAGATACTATTTATCAAATAAAATTAATCATATAGAAAAACTTGCCTTCTCTAGGAAGGAAAATAAAATTATTTACAGACTAAAAACTGATACCATCAATCTTAATAAACGAAAATTTCAATTAATACTTTCAAACTCTCCAAATTGTTTAAACTGTAACTTACCAGAAAATACTATTCATATTTTACTAAATTGCTCTTTATATTCTAGGCAAAGAGCAACTTTTTTCTCGGCATTAAATAAAATTGGAATTGAGGATCTAAATATTCAAAATTTATTAATTCACCCGAAATATGATATAAAAATTTTAATTTATAAACTCATTCTTCAGTTTATTTTATCCACCCCATTATGGAACAGAATTTAAAATATAAAATTGAAACTTTGGAAGATAAAATCAAAATCAAAATATATATATAAAACAAAAAAACATATAAAAAAAATAAAAAAGACTAAGAAAAAATAGTATTATTAAATTGAGCACCCTACTCAAAAAGAATTTAAAAAAAACTAAAATCATAAAAAAAAGGAAAGAAATAAAAAAAAAATTATTTAAAAAAAAAAATTATTTGTTTATTTTGGAAACACCTTTGTTTTGCATTTCGCACAAAACTTTATTGGGAAAGCCTGAATAAGGACATCCCATGCTCTTCTGTAACGTTAAACAACAACAACAACAACAACATACTTTATATGTTAAGAACATACTGGATGTTAGAGGACAGACTTCCATCTGTGAGATATTGTGCATTTGTGACTCTTCCATTTAGACTGGTTCTCAGTGGGGCGTTTTTGGGAGACAGATGGTAGCCTCCAATCAAGGCCATCCAGCGTGTTCTTTAACGTGCACAGGGTATGGCTCTCCCACACACGGGACCACGGCTTAACGTCCCATCAGACGGATGGAGATCTTTCTAAGCCCATCGGTGTCCGCTACTGACCATGGGCAGGGCGGGGAAATTTGCGGAGATAAATCTCAACGCTGACCCAGCTGGGACCCGAACCTGAGAACTATAGATTACGAGCCTGGCGCGCTACCGACTGAGCCACCCCCGCCTCAAAATCATGCTTGGTAAAAGGGGGTGTTACTCCCTCATCTTCTGAGTGGTTGGCTCTTGTCTACAGATCAAAGAGACCTGGGTTCGATCCCGAGAAAGGTATGATTTTCATTCTACTGAGGTCTCGCCTTTCTCAGGACCTTCTCTATGGCGTATTATACTTGTCAGATCTCTGTAGCAAGCAGCTGCTTGAGGGAGAATTTATTTATTTAGAAAACAATAATTGGTAAAAAGGAACTATTTTGTGCGAAAAACAATGCCACTGAGATGTAAAACAAACAAATCATGTCCCACACGGATTCGAACCCAGATTCATCAAAATGTTCGCGAACTAACGCGATTAAGTTCCGTAACTTGCTGAAAGAAACAGAGGGGCTTCGGCATTTTTAGGGGTGGCTGACCAAAGAAATATTTTTAAAAATAAAAAAAAATATTCCTGTAAACTTAAGGTGAAATTTGAAGGTTGGGAATTTTTTTAGTCGAATCCCATTTAAATAAATCCTTGTAAAATATCAAAAAAAGTTATTTAAAAAGATTTGAAAACAGACTCAAAAGACTGCTAGAGGGGCTCATGGGTTTGCCAAGGATGGGAAAGGTTTGAGACCCTCCCTCAGCACGTACTTGAGACGATAACGATGTGCCTCGAGGCTACAAAAATTCTGAAATTATAGTTATTAAAAAAATACCTCGTCAAGCAGCCAGCTTGCCACAGAGGTGCCAGAGCTTGTTAGTTAAGACCTTAGAGGAGATAAGGGAGATAAGTGAATGAGGCGAAACCTCAGCAGAAAGACAACACAAATAAAGAGCCATCCGTACCTTACACGGGAGTCGAACCCGGGATCTTTTTTTCGGCCAACTGTTCTGGCCGTCCTACATTCTGGAGTGAATACATGCAGAAACGGATCTAGGGTTGAGGGAATGATGGCCATGTCTTCTTGTGGGGGTGGCGTTTTGTTCTCCCCTCCTTCTAAGAAGGTTAGAGACAGCAATGGAGGTGCAAAAAATATTGAACACATATATGTTATCTGCTTTATTTCAAGAAATTTGCTACAAGCCACTGAAATGGGGCGAAAAAAAATTATACTGAAAGTGCATTCAGGTTCATTCCTGTTCATCCCTCCCTCATTTTACTCAAACTACTTGGCCCACCTCTCTCTCGGATCCCTCCTATATCTCGAAAGCTTGACTCTCTCCATTCACTTGGATCCCTTGGCTCCCTCCTTTCTCTCCGATAACCTGGCTCCCTCCTTTCACTTGGATCATTTGGCTCCCCCTCCTTTCACTCGAGCCACTTGGATCTCTTTCTTCACTTGGATCATTTGGCTGCCTCCTTTCACTCGGACCACGGATCTCTTTCTTCACTTGAATCATTTGACTCCCTCCTTTCTCTTGGATCATTTGGCTCCCTCCTTTCTCTTGGATCATTTGGCTCCCTCCTTTCTCTTGGATCATTTGGCTTCTTCCTTTCTCTCGGATCATTTGGCTCCCTCATTTCACTCGGGACACTTGGATCACTTGGCTCCCTCTGTTCTCTCGGATAACCTGGCTCCCTCCTTTCACTCGGGACACTTGGATCACTTGGCTCCCTCTGTTCTCTCGGATAACCTGGCTCCCTCCTTTCACTCGAGCCACTTGGATCTCTTTCTCCACTTGGATCATTTGACTCCCTCCTTTCTCTCGGATAACCCAGCTCCTTCTTTTCACTCAGGAGATTTGGATCCCTTCCTTCACTCTGATAACTTAGCTCCCTCCTTTCTGTCGGATAACTTGGCTTCATTCTTTCTCTTGAATACCCTGCTCCCTCCTTTCATTCGGGCCACTTGGATCTTTTTCTTCACTCGGATCACTTGGCTCCTTCCTTTCTCTCGGATTAATTTGTTTTCTCCTTTTTCTCAGATCTTGGCTCCCTCCCTTCACATGAATCACTTTGGCTACCCCTTCTCTCTCGGTTCACTTGACGTGCTCCTTCCTTTCACTCTGACCCTCGACGCATTCCCTTCACTCGGGTCACTTGACTCCACCCCTTCACTCGGATCACTTGACTCCATCCCTTCACTCGGATCACTTGACTCCATCCCTTCACTCGGATCACTTGACTCCATCCCTTCACTCGAATCACTTGACTCCACCCCTTCTCTCGGATCACTTGCCTCCATCCCTTCACTCGGATCACTTGACTCCATCCCTTCACTCGGATCACTTGACTCCATCCCTTCACTTGGATCACTTGACTCCATCCCTTCACTCGGATCACTTGACTCCATCCCTTCACTCGGATCACTTGACTCCCTCCCTTCACTCGGATCACTTGACTCCCTCCCTTCACTCGGATCACTTGACTCCCTCCCTTCACTCGGATCACTTGACTCCCTCCCTTCACTCGGATCACTTGACTCCCTCCCTTCACTAGGATCACTGAACTCCCTCCCTTCACTAGGATCACTGAACTCCCTCCCTTCACTAGGATCACTGGACTCCATCCCTTCACTCGGATCATTTGACTCCATCCCTTCACTCGGATCACTTGACTCCATCCCTTCACTCGGATCACTTGACTCCCTCCCTTCACTCGGATCACTTGACTCCCTCCCTTCACTCGGATCACTGAACTCCCTCCCTTCACTAGGATCACTGGACTCCCTCCCTTCACTAGGATCACTTGATTCCTTCTCTTCATTCGGATCATTTGACTCCCTCCCTTCACTCGGATCCCTTGGCTCTCTCCATTCAGCCGCATCACTTGGCTCCTTACCTTCACTCGGATTGCTTGGTCCCCTTTTTAGGTTTTTCTGGATACGGGATTTGCTACATATATTAACAATATTTTAGTTATACGTATAGTCATCTATGCATAACAGTTATAAAGTGAGATCGATCAGTCGAATCATTCAAGAATACTGAGATACAAACAAATGCGAAAAATCGAAAGTCAAGGATAGTATCAAAAGCATTCGTCTAGTCATATAAGCACTCTATTAAGAGGAAGCGTCCACGTGTCGGCAGGAAGCACGCACGTGACCCACGTCGGAGAAGTGACGTGGTGAGGCGAAACGGCGCGAAACTTTTGGCGGTCTATTTGACGAGATCGAGAAACGCGTGTCAGTCGACGTAAACCGAACACTCGTGAAGAATGGTCAGTGTGTGCCTGGGCATTTGAGAAAGGGATTAGAGCACCCACCAGCTCCAGTGAGAGTTGGAAATGAGAAGGGGAAGCCAGTGGGAGAGGAGATTAGCATGAAAATGAGGAGGTGGTGAGAGAATTTGCATCGAGATTGACAGCTTTGCGACACCGAAAGGCAAATAAATTGTCTAATCTCTTGTGAAATTTTGGGATTGTGTCTTGATATCGAATATTTTATTTCTCTAACTGGGAACGGTTTTCGGTTATCATCATTCGCCTGATGGTCACGGTTAGAGGCACAATGGATAATAAATCAGATATATGAGCAGATACTTTGAGAAATGGGAATGGCCTTGTAATTATCGGATGGGGCATTTGCAGGGTAGTGGAGGCGATTTGAAGAGAAGATATAAAGAGCTGGATTGATTTGATGTTCTTGTGCTACAAAATTTGCGCAAAGACAATGTTGCAAAAAAAGAGTTGAGTTCCTTTGCCTCCTAGCGGCACTTCTTTACATACAATTGTCTAAATAGCCAAGTAACAACGGCTTCAAGGGGTCAGAGTAAGTTGGGGAAAGGGACCCACTGAATAGCTATTAGGAGACAGATGGTAGCCTCCCGTCAAGGGCATCCAGCGAGTTTTTTCGTGCATATAGTATGTCCCTCCCGCACACAGAACCACGACTAAATGTCCCATCAGACGGACGGCGGCCTTTCGAAGCCCATCGGTGTCCCCTACTGACCGTGGGCAGGGCGGGGATGTTTGCGGAGATAAATCTCAACGTTGACCCAGTTGGGACTCGAACCTGGGAACTACAGATTACGAGCCTGGCGCGCTACTGACTGAGCCATCCCCCCCTTTTATTTTTTGTTAAAAATATATCTGAATTAACCGAGGAGGTGAAGACTACATGCAAATTTTGAGCTCATAGAGAACAAGGCGATAAATCCAGCGCTAAGAGTAAAACATACATAACTAACAAGGGTTGGGTTGTTTTACCTCTGAGCGGCACTTTTTTGCACACCATGGGCTAAATGGCCAGGTCACATGGACCCCGAAGGCTCAGAGAAGGTTGGGGGAGGGACCCATTGGAACAGCTGTTGGGAGACAGATGGTAGCCTCCCGTCAAGGCCATCCAGCGTGTTCTTTAACGTGCACAGGGTATGGCTCTCCCGCACACGGGGCCACGGCTTAACGCCCATCCGACGGACGGCGGCCTTTCCAAGCCCACCGGTGTCCCCTACTGACCGTGGGCAGGGCGGGGAATTTTGCGAAGATAAATCTCAACGCTGACCCAGCTGGGACTCGAACCTGGGAAATACAGATTACGAGCCTGGCGCGCTACCGACTGAGCCACCCCCGCCTCTTACTATACTTAAGAAAAATATAAATTTTTAAAAAAGTTTCGGAAAGAAATTTTCTTTTGCAATGTCATATTGAGAGGCAAAAAAGACTTATTTTACGAATATTTAGTGCTGCAGACATGTTTGATTTTAGTCTATTGTGTGCACAAGAGTGCTGTTTACAAGTTACAATAACCCAACTGAACGAATGTTAAATTAGAGATTTAACAGTTATCTTCTATTCACCCGTTGTTTTAGTTTCAGTTCCTTTTTTTCTGGCATTTCTGTCGAAGTTGACTTAATTTTATTCCTTATTAAAGATTTTTCTACTAATAATTATTGTCACGTTGAGATGGCTATCGTGTTTATATGACTATATTATTTTGAAACGTAGGAGGCGCGCCCAAATAGTTTGCACCGTCCTCGCGATTTTTAACACTGGTTCTGATAATCAAACATCTAGCAATAAAATGAATTATCATTTGAATTAATTAGTTTAACCAACATATTATCCCATTATTCTTAAAAGACAAATTTGAAAATTTGAAACAATCACCACAAAAAATACATTATTGGTGTTTTAGTCTAAAATTAAATAGTAATCTCTGACTCAAAATGGGACGGGGGTGGCTCAGTCGATAGCGCGCCAGGTTCGTAATCTGCAGTTCCCAGGTTCGAGTCCCAGCTGGGTCAGCGTTCAGATTTCTCTCCGCAAAGTTCCTCGCCCTGCCCACGGTCAGTAGGGGGCACCGATGGGCTTGGAAAGGCCGCCGTCCGTCGGATAGGACGTTAAGCCGTGGCCCCGTGTGCGGGAGAGCCATACCCTGTGCACGTTAAAGAACACGCTGGATGGCCTTGACGGGAGGTTACCATCTGTCTCCCAACAGCTGTTCCAGTGGGTCCCCTCCCCCAACCTTCTCTGAGCCTTCGGGGTCATTGTGACCTGGTCATTTAGCCCATTGTGTGCAAAAAGGTGCCGCTCAGAGGTAAAACAACCCAACCTAACTCAAAATATTACTTAAGCCTGCATTTTTCTTTTCAAAAAACTTTCTCTTTTCCTCACTACAATAGTAAAATTTCAAAACGCATTACTTTCACGTTTTTTTTTTTTTCTGAATAAAGTGAAACTTAAACGAGATTTTCAAATACACCACTAATCGCTAAGTTGGGTGAAGAAAGCGATACAATGTCTGTTCTTTCATTTAGATCGGGATTGTTCAAAATCGTTGGTGCTTCTGATGCGCATTGAGATAATTAATACTGCGAGAAGACTGCAGAAAACTTTAAAACTTATTTTTTAATTCGTGAAATAAAATAAATCACTCTAATCTCTTTGGGATTTAAAAATTCTGCATTTGACCAAGAGGAGAAAAATGTTGGATAGATTTTAAACTTTATTTGAAAACAAATTGTATATTCAGGGTTTTTTTTTAGGTCAGTACAAGTTCCTATTTAACATATTTTTAATCAAACTATTGAACGAACCGGGACTGGAATGGGCTCAGTCGGTAGCGTGTCAGACTCGTGATCTGCAGTTCCAAGTTCGAGTGCCACGAGGGTCAGCGTTGAGATTTATCTCCGCTAAACCCCTATCCTGCCCTCAGTGAGAAAGGGTA
The DNA here is from genome assembly GCA_038380435.1 of Ryuthela nishihirai. Taxonomy (NCBI): domain Eukaryota; kingdom Metazoa; phylum Arthropoda; class Arachnida; order Araneae; family Heptathelidae; genus Ryuthela; species Ryuthela nishihirai. The sequence continues at coordinate 17,467,995 of JAWZYU010000029.1, read as the reverse complement.
GGCGTTTAGAGGAACAGATGGGCTGAGAAAGGGCCCCGTCCGTCGGATGGGACGTTAAGTCAAAGCTCTGTGTGGAGGGGAGCCATATAGTGTGCATGTTAAAGAATACGCTGGAGTTATCTTCGAAAAGAGCCTTCCACATCCTCTTTCCTAAGAGTTGTCCAGAAGATTCCCTTCTCATTTTAACAGATCTGGTGGAATTGTGGTTTACATCAAGCAGCATTGGTGTGCTTCCCAGTTAGATTTCGAAATGAACTCAGCCGAAGTTATTGCATTAAAAATTCAATTGAATTCCACAATGTCGGTAGTCTTATTGTCGATTTATCGTTATATTGGAGGTGGAGAAATAATTTCATTGAAAAATTGTTTCATGTCGATAAACTTCCAGATCGTAACATTATTCTTACCGGAGATATAAACTTGGATATTTCAAAATCTACAGAACATATAAATAGTTATATAGATCTTATTACTCTATACAGCTTGTCAAATTATATTACGGGGATTACGAGATCGCAATCACAAACTTGTATAGATCATTTATTCATAAGGAAAATAAGTTCTTTTTCTTGTTGCGCCTATATTGTAACTACGGACATCACAGATCATTATATGATTTATTTCACCTTTTCTTCAACAACAAATGTCTCAGTCAAAGCTAAGGAGTCAATAGAGTCAATTATTTACACAGACAAAGTGAAATTACAACAAGGCTTCAAGGACTATAGTTGGAATCATATACAAAATTATTATGACGTAAATGAAGCTTTTGACCATTTCTTGGAGGACTTTAAAAATTAGTTAAAAAAGCTAAAGAGAAATGTGAATAAAAAATTAAAAAATTTAAAACCGTGGATAACCACAGAACTTATTAAGTCAATACGGTACCGAAATCATTTACATAGATTATAGAAAAAAAAACAGAATTGATGCTAACTGTTACAAAAGTTACAGAAACTCCTTAAATAGCATAATATCAAAAGCTAAAAATTCATATTTTCAAGAAAAACTGACATGTGCTGGAAATAACACAAAGAAGAAATGGGATATTATAACTGAAGTAATTAATACAAAGAGTAGAAAAACAATCAAAATCATCTGTTTGAAATGAGCTTAAATAATAAAATGGTACATTTTACTGATAGTTCCACTGAAATAGTTAATGCTTTTAATGATTATTTTATAAATATAGCTACTGAATATGAAACTTGTAATTCGGAATCAGATTTGGTAGTGCCTGAAGATCTTAAGTTAAAAGACAGGATAATCATTTCCCAGGGCAATTCAATGGGTCTGATAGCAGTTTCGTTGGAAGAATTAGACAGCATAGTAAAAAATTTGAAAAGGACTTGTTCGATTGGCTGGGATGACATAAACGTGGATAATTTTAAAGCAATATATCCATCGATACGAACAACATTGTGCTACTTGTTTAATATGTCTTTATCTTCTGGTATTTTCCCAAATGCCTTAAAATGTTCAATAATAGTTCCTATTTACAAAAAAGGAAGCAAAATTCTTATAGAAAATTATCGACCTATTGCTTTACTTCCGATAATGTCAAAAATATTGGAAAAGTTATTTTTTGTCAGGTTGAACAATTTTATATTAAAGTTTAACATAATAGCAAAAAAAAACAATATGGATTTCAGCAGAAAAACAGCACAGAAGATGCTATTTTACATTTAATAAATTCATTAACGTGGTCTCTGGATAAAGATTTTAAAACACTCGCAATTTTTTTGGACTTACCAAAGGCTTTTGATTTGGTAAATCATGAAATATTGCTGGCTAAACTTTTATAAATATGGAATCAGAGGTACCAGTTTTACATGGCTAAAATCCTACTTGGAAAATCGTTCACAAATCGTTAGAATAAATGGTATATATAGTTCTATGAAAAATATTAATACAGTTGTAAAACAAGGTTCTGTACTGGGACCTCTGCTATTTATATTATATGTAAACGATATATTTGACAAAAAGTTTGAGGCAGAATTTATTTCTTATCCTGATGATATTGTTTTGTTATACAAAAGTAACACCAATGAACAATTATACCAAATGGCAAACAGAGATATTCATCGTTTCTATCAATGGCTAATGTCAAATAAATTAAGTTTAAATAAGGCTAAAACATGCTATATAAAATTCCAGTTGAAGGCATCAACTGATGGTAGCAGTGACTCTGGAGTGGTTTCTCATCACAAGGACTGTTACAACATCCTAAATTGCAGTTGCGAACGTCTTACGAAGGTTGACCAAATTAAGTACCTATAAGTGATTATTGATAAAAGACTTTCATGGAAGTATCACACTGATTATACTGTGGACAAAATAAAACCATTCATAGCAAAATTTTATACACTAAGATTCTTACTCGATAAAACAAGTTTAAAAATGTTGTATTCTGCTTGTGTATATAGTCAGCTACAATATGCAATAAAAGCCTGGGGAGGAGCTGCAAAAACAAATTTAAACAGGATGTTGATTCTGCAAAAATTTATAGTTAGAATCATTGTCCATTAAGGTCGCTTCTCTATCTCGTCCTATATTTAAGAAATTGGGGTTACTGACTCTGTCTCAAATTTACATTTTAAAAGTTATTGAATATGTCCATTTCAATTTACATCTATTTCAGGTTCGACTTAGAGACTCATTATTTAAATTGTAAATACCACTTATATCAAAGCAAGCTACTACCCGTAATATAAACTATATTGGGCCTAAATTATACAACAGTGTTCCAGATACAATGAAGAAAATTGCTTCTAAATATTTATTTAATAAATCTCTTTCTGAATGGGTACTAAACAATGAATGATTACTGTATGTAAAACCAATTTTTTTACTTCTACATCATTGATTGTTTCAATTATCAATTGTTGCCTTGTTAATTTTTTGTATTTATATTTTTGTCATAATTATACACCAGCGCTCAAGTATTCAGTTACTTTAGCTGGGTATATTTCATAAATTTTTGTATTGATACATATCTATGTTGAAAAAAATTGAATTGAATCTAACCCCCTGTGGGATAGCGCATAAATGTGCTGCTCAGAGAGAGGCACACAAAGAGGATTTAAAATTTTTAGGGGGGGGGGGAGTGGAATAAAATTTGAATAGGGGTTTTCATTGGATAGGAAAGGTTAAATGATTCTAAGGGGTGTAAAATTTTATAGTTGTTTTTTAAACTTATTTTTAGTGTCGGCCATATATTATGGGTTTAAAATATAATTAAACAAAGACACCTGTTTTGTATTTCAAAAGCTGGTAGATAAGCCAGAGATTCCGCATAAGACGACCGGATTTTCGGAGGGGTGGGGGTGGGGGGTCAAGACCCTCTGGGTGTATCCCTGTTTACAAAACCTCGATATTAACAAATGCCTACCTATTGCAAGTTTTAGCGCATTAAAAAAAACCTAGAAGGATTACATATCGCCTCTTGCGAACATAGGATGATCGTTTCAGAGAAAATGAAGTTTCCATTTTCCGAATTTTGCACCGTTGGGTTGGGTTGTTTTACCTCTGAGCGGCACTTTTTTGCACACCATGATCTAAATGGCCAGGTCACATCGACTCCGAAGGCTCAGAGAAGGTTGGGGGAAGGGAACCAACGGAACAGCTGTTGGGAGACAGATGGTAGCCGCCCGTCAAGGCCATCCAGCGTGTTCTTTAACGTGCACAGGGTATGGCTCACCCGCACACGGGGTCACGACTTAACGTCCCATCCGACGGACGGACGACAGCCTTTCCAAGCCCATTGGTGTCCCCTACTGACCGTGGGCAGGGCGGAGAATTTTGCGGAGATAGATCTCAACGCTGACCCATCTGCGACTCGAACCTGGGAACTACAGATTACGAGCCTGGCGCGCTACCGACTGAGCCACCCTCGCCCCTTTTACACCGTTTAACAGTAGTAATTAGAAATAACGGGTGATTAGAAAATGTAAACAATAATAACAATTATCCCTAACTAAATGAAATAAGTACATCTCATTTATACCTTAAAATGAAAAAGTTGAATTTCTTATCGCCTTGGGTTAAATAGTAAATCATTCAGTATATATCAAAGAAAATTATTAATTTATTATCACTATAATGAAATATTATTGAAAATTTTAAAATTAAGTATTAATTTATAAAAATAAGGAGGAGAGGGTCGAATTTTAACCAATCATAATTTAACTAAAACACACGACTCAGTTATTCTGTCTTCATCAATGCATTCTCACCAGAATTTATAATTTCTAGCATAAATATAATAAATATCCCCTCAAGCAGCTGCTTGCCACAGAGGTCTGACAGGAGCCTGTCAGTTTATATGTCAGAGTAGAAGGACCTGAGAGGATGGCAGGACCTCAGCAGAAAAGCAACACACACAACCATGCCTTACCGGGGCTCGAACCCAGGTCCCTTAGATCAGTAGCCAAGCGTGCTAACCACTCAGCCATGGGACGGCAGCATAAATATATCGTTTGCAATATTACTTCAAGTTTTACATTTTCTGCATTTAGCGCCCTCTAACGATGTCAAAGTAAGCCCATTTGGAGTATTTAAAAACTATAAATCATCGTATTTCATTAGTTGCTATTCAACTCAAAAAGAATTTTTCATTAATTTCTAAAAACGAAAAGTTGGGGTTTCCCACTCACCCTTGGGGTGGATGGATAAAATTATCGCTATCAATGCAAACCCCGTGATCATCACCACTCCAACAATATATAATTTCTAGCCTAAATAGATTGTTTATAATATTCGTTTAAAATTTTGAAATGTTCAAAACTTTCTACTATAGGATGGAACTAAAGCTTTTAGGAGATTCTAAAAGTATGAATGGGGCGGGGGTGGCTCAGTCGGTAGCGCGCCAGGCTCGTAATCTGTAGTTCCCAGGTTCGAGTCCCAGATGGGTCAGCGTTGAGATTTATCTCCGCAAAATTCCCCGCCCTGCCCACGGTCAGTAGGGGACACCGATGGGATTGGAAAGGCCGCCGTCCATCGGATGGGGCGTTACGCCGTGGCCCCGTGTGCGGGAGAGCCATACCCTGTGCACGTTAAAGAACACGCTGGATGGCCTTGACGGGAGGCTACCATCTGTCTCCCAACAGCTGTTCCAGTGGGTCCCCTCCCCCAACCTTCTCTGAGCCTTTGGGGTCCATGTGACCTGGCCATTTAGCATGGTGTGCAAAAAAGTGCCGCTCAGAGGTAAAACAACCCAACCCATACCCTGTGTACGTTAAAGAACAAGTTGGATGGCCTTGACGGGAGGCCATTGAGCGTGTTCTGACGAATCTTAGGAGACTTGCTGTCCAGTGGATAACATTCCTCAACCTTCTCTGAGCCCTTGGAATCTTTCTAACCTAGTTATTTAGTCAACTGAGTGCATAAATAATGACCACCCCTGCTTCTGAGCATCACAAGTTTCAAGCCGGGAGGAGGCCTTTTATGGATGTATGGAAAATTATATAGTCAACAGAAAAAGAACTCTTAACTTTACTAATTGATTATTTAGGAACCGAGATTCCTTTTAGCAGCTTCTCATTTGGTACTTTAGGGTAATGAGAGTATTAGGGTCTTTCCTTTCTAAAAAAGAAAATGGCGACCAAATCTTGACCTCGTAATTCCTTTAATAATAAAAAAAATGGCTAAAAAACACTCGCAGATCTTTTGTAGGCGGTCCATACCTTCTGATCCCTACCTTATGACCGCCACTTCTCAGAAGTAAAACAACTCAATTGTTTCGAAAATATTGATTGGATAGAGGTGCCGCTTGAAACAAGTGAGAATCATGATTTAGAAAGAATGAATTCTGATCTTTAATTTATCAAAAGTTTATTTTTTTTTATAGAAATTTACTGACCGCAGAATCTCACCCCTCCTCCTCCTATTGACATAACATATAACTGACTCCATAAATTTTCTCCCATTTACGGTATGGAAAATGTCCTTGGAAAGGCCGCCGTCCGTCACATGGGAAGTTAAACCGTGACCACAGGAAAGCCATACCTTGTACATGGAGAACATACTAGATGACCTTGATGAAAGGTTTCTATCTGTCTCCTAAATGGTTCGAGGTATCTCCTTCCTCAACCTTCTCTGAGCACATGTGACCTGGCTAGTCAGCATATTGTGTGTAAAAATACAAACTCGCCTATAGTAAAATAATACCATACATAGTAGCGTATTTTGAAAATATTAGATGAGGGAATTTCATTCTTTTAAAATATTAAAAAATAGAAAATCAATAAGTAAATATTAGAATAAACAACCAATAAGTAACTGAACCGCAATGGTACATTTTCTCTCAAAGCGGCTGCTGGCCACTGAGGTCTGACAGGAGCCTGTCAGTATACTGTATACGCCATAGTTGAATGTCTGTGTAGATAGTGAGACCTCAGCAGCAAACCAACACAAACATCCATGCCTTACCCGGGGCTCGAACCCAGATCGCGCTGAGTTTCAGTCAAGTGCGCGAACCAATTGGCCACGGGACTACATTAATGATTAGGAGTAACTAAATGTTTCAAAGGCATAAAAAACTAAAATTGAAGCGTATTTATTTGTTGGGGATCCTTCAAACAATCCCCTTTAATATATCCCTGACCACACAATGCAAATTATATAAAATTGTAAACGGCTACATGGGTTTGAGCCGTGGGTAAGGTATGGATGTTTGTGTTATCCTTCTGCTGAAGTCTCGCCTTCATCATAGATCTTCTCAATGGCGAATTAAACTGACAGCTCCTGTGAGACTTTTCTGGCAAGCAGCTACTCGAGGGTGAATTTATTATTTGTTATATTAAATAAAATAAAAAAAATAAACACCCCCTCAAGCAGCTGCTTGCCACAGAGGTCTGACAGGAGCCTGTCAGTTTATATGCCAGAGTAGAAGATCTGAGAGGATGGCAGGACCTCAGCAGAAAACAACACGAACATCCATGTCTTACCCGGGGCTCGAACCCAGGTCCCGTAGATCAGTAGCCAAGCGCGCTAACCACTCGGCCACGGGGACAAATATAAAAATAAGTACTGCTTAATGTCAGCAAATATACACATTTCTGTCTTCCAAGACAAAAGGCAACAGCACAAAAGAAGGAAAAAAAAAGTTACTTCTCATCACAACTGAGTTGGAACTTACCTTTCTAACTTCAACTGATCCACAACGATTTCTTCGTCTCTCGTATCATTGTACAAATCCACTCACAAAACACAGTACCGCAGTCGTAAGCCTAATAATATCCTTGCAAACACCTCACTTCCTTAGATCACATCCACGAGTAAACAGAGTATTATATAACGCAGTATCCACGTATTTTTACGGTAGGAGTACACACAAGTACGGCGTGTTGACACGCGGTCGACCAGCTGTGCCGACACGGGCTACGGATGCTGTCAACACCGTTTGCGGCGAAGCAGTCGCGCGTGCAGTCGGTAGCCAGAGGAGAGAGGGGAATGCTGTTCTGTGCGGACCTCGTGACAATGGATGCCAGGGCAAGACTGGCTGGTCCGGCCCACTAACATGCTGGGAGGGATGATTGCAATAAGCCTGGCTTTAGGCGCCACTACAGGAATACTCGATCTTGACAAAACCGGACTGGGCGCTTGATCGCACCTGGATCAGACTAGCGAGCAGTTTTTTGAGATACCGTTAGGAGATCTTGGGGTGGGATGGAACTTTCTAATGATAATGGGGTTTGCGTGAAAGCAGTAATCTTTTTTTTATCTCGGGGCTGCTTGTCTACCGTCGAGGCAAATTTGCCTGAAAATGAATATATATATATTGCCCGTCCCGTAGCCGAGTGGTTAGCGCGCTTGGCTACTGATCTACGGGACCTGGGTTCGAACCCCGGATAAGGCATGGATGTTCGTGTTGTTTTTCTGCTGAGGTCCTGCCATCCTCTCAGACCTTCTACTCTGGCATATAAACTGACAGGCTCCTGTCAGACCTCTGTGGCAAGCAGCTGCTTGAGGGGGTATTTATTTATTATTTATTTATTTTTTAACGCAGTCGCATTTATGTCATTACGACATTAATCTTATTGGTTTGCGAGCTGTTTCAAACGCGAGAAATGTTAACTTTTAGTGTGATTTTAAACAAGCTGATCATTTCCGGTAAAACGAAAAAAATTCCCACTCAAGCAGCTGCTTGCCACAGTGGTCTGACAGCAGCATATCAGTTTAATACGCCATAGAGAAGATCTGTGCGGAAGTCGAGACCTCAGCAGAAAGACAACAGAAAAATTCATGGCTCATCGAGGGCTCGAACCCAGTCTCTTGGATCAGTAGCAAAGCGCGCTAACAACTGACCACTCATTTCCGATAAGAGCTTTAATTATTGCATATGTATTACTACATATTAAGTATTGCGGATAACACTTGTTTTAAGCGATACCTCTGAATTTTCCGGATTATGGACCTTATCAGTACCCAGTGTTTTCCCATAAATAATGACTACCACAATTTCGTGAAATTTTTTGCCAAAAACAAAATACTGCCTAATATTAACGCCAAACTTATTATTGTGATGAATCAGTACACCTGATTATTCTCAGTATGCGATAGTGTTCTAATTATTGTAGTGAACACCTCTATGTTATTTACTATATATTATAACCCTGCGTTGCTCGTGTCTTAATACGTATATAGTAAATGGCTCATAGTACCAAACGTCCATTTTACGTAAAACTCAATAAGACCGACTTCGTGTGAAAGATTTTCCTTCACATGCTTTGTGAGTCAGAAAGTAGGGGGCATATTTTCAGTTAGCCTTTAACATTCCCCACATATGTAAGTACCTTTCATTTAAGATATAATTCGTTAGGCGTTGTTATAGTTTAAATAATTCTCCCTTGTTTTAGGGTGAGCAAGTTTAAGGGGGTTCCTTCAATTTCGTTAACAAGTCCCTTAAATATCAGCATAATCTAATTAGAGTTCAAAAACAACAACTCTTAGGGTTATAATAATTAAAATTAGAACTGGCCGCAAAAGACTAAAAAACGTATATCCGAAAATAGAGGAGTTTTGCATTTAGTCAGTAAAGTAGTTTGTTCCCACTTTGGCGATCCCCCAGAGTGCTTTTCCCCCTATGACGTCACCGCCTGGACTTTGACCCCTATGTCGCAACTGTCACGGGATATGGCACCACCACCCAGTGGCGTGATATGTCGCAACCACCCTAGACTTTGACCCCTATGTCGCAACTGTCCACGTTGCCTTCTCAGATTGAACTTTGACCCCTATGTCGCAACTGTCATGGAATATGGCATTCGGTCGCACTCCTTATTAATATTCATAATTAATATTTCATATTTGACTTCCCACTTATTAAAAATCTCCCCCCCCCCCTTTTAACCCGTGGCGCCATTTGGTGTATATAAGGAGTACTATTTTTAGAAAAACCTTCGATTTTAGTCGTAATTTTCCAAAGACCTTGAAAAACCCAAGGTCACGGTTCAGACCCCCTGGTTAACACACCTATATTTTAAGCCTCCTTCTCGAATAGTCTCGATTATTCTTGATTTCCCCCTGGTTGACCTATATTTTAAGCCCCCTTCACGGTTTTTCTTGATTTCAGACCCCCTGGTTGACCCACCTATATTTTAAGCCGCCCTTCTCGAATTGTCTCGATTTTTCTTGATTTCAGAACCCTTGGTTGAACCACCTATATTTTAAGCCCCCTTCTCGAATAGTCTCGATTTTCCCTGGTTGTTCAGATGGTACTATGTTCGTGTGAAAGTGGTTCTGGCAGGCAAGCACACGTTTTTTGATAATATTATGTATCTTGTTTGGAAATCTGAAAGAACACTACCTATAGAAAGTAAGCTAGTACTAATTACTTCTGAATTCTGAGGGAACCCATAACTGATAGACAATATTTTGCGTTTCAAACGTTTTCCGGACCTAACGCATAAAGCGTCAAGTCTTTCAAAGGTTATTTCGCACTTCAAACCAAGACAATCAATATTGCAGAAGTAAGATTGGAAACGAGAAATGATAGGAAAACACCCTACCCAGCATTCTCACATTAAAAGGAAACGTAACGTAAAACCTCAAAGTAGCTAAGACAGAGGGTGTCATGTGACAGTAAGGAAAATACAAGTAGTGACAATAGTTTAACCATTCATTTTTTTTAAGTATTAGGGTGTTAATGTTACAATTTCTTACAACAACGTTCATTTCTAGTGAAGATGCAAGTCTGAAACGTTCACTTCTTGTGTAAGCATGTTTCTATGAATCGTGTGTTCTAAACATGTTATCAGTTGCTTGCTACAGAAGAAGCTAACAATTTACAAACCTCAACAGATTGGCATTATAGCTCTATTAGGAAATCTCATCGAAAAGTCACTAAACAGATAAGTTTCCTAAAGAGAAAGATGTACTCTTGTATACAGCTTTTTTTATCATTCTTTTACCTTTCTCGAGTCAGTTTGATGAATAGTCAATAAAACAGCTTTGCAGGAAAAATCTTTTATGCATACACTATCTTCAGGAAGGTAAAATAATGATAAAAAAACTGTATGAACAAACCGGGTTGTTGGGTTGGGTTGTTTTACCTCTGAGCGGCACTTTTTTGCACACCATGGGCTAAATGGCCAGGTGACATGGACCCCGAAGGCTCAGAGAAGGTTGGGGGAGAGGACCCACTTTAACAGCTGTTGGGAGACAGATGGTAGCCTTCCGTCAAGGCCATCCAGCGTGTTCTTTAACGTGCACAGGGTATGGCTCTCCCGCACACGGGACCACGGCTTAACGTCCCATCCGACGGACGGCTGCCTTTCCAAGCCCATCGGTGTCCCCTACTGACCGTGGGCAAGGCGGGGAATTTTGCGGAGATAAATCTCAACGCTGACCCAGCTGGGACTCGAACCTGGGAACTACAGATTACGAGCCTGGCGCGCTACCGACTGAGCCACCCCCGCCCCGAACAACCCGAGGAATCCCCCTTTGCACAGTGCTTTCCCCCTATGACGTCACCATTCTGTTAACCTATGCCCTCCGTGAGAAAGATGGCACTGCTTTGAAAAATACGTGGAGAAGTGTGGAGAAGAACCATACTTTCTTAGCGTCGAAAAACACTCTAAATTGCCTTGACAGGAGGTTTCCTCTCCTCACACCAGTCTAGTACCCTTTCTCTACCTGACTACGAACTCTTTCATGTGACTAGGCCGTTTAATCAAATTACATTCATAAACGAAAATTAGGAAAACAGCGAAATGTTGGAAAATTAAATGAAAAACATTAAAATATAGTGAAATGGATGGCAGAATAACTGTAAATTCGCACACATTGCGATGAATGGCAGAATATCTTCGAACTACTTCGGAACTGGATGGTACAATAAATGCGAAATCAAACAAAATACACTGGAGTTGATTGAATACCTTAAAAATATATTGGAATAGATGTCAGAAATAACGGAAAATATCAACAAAATACACAGAAATTGGATCAGAAAATATCTTCGAATATATGGAAATGCATCAGAGAACATCGTCGATTGGCTGTAAAAATCACCTCAAAACAGCAAATTACTAAGAAACCTCACACAAGACTATAGAAAGCATAGAAGGAAAACCGGGAAATGAATGAACAACGTACACAGAAATGGACGGCGAATCTCTTCAAAATATACAGGAGTGAGAGTGTACAGGAATAGACAATAGAATATTTTAGATGTATCTGAAACATATATCGTATCTGCTTCTTAATATCTATTTGCTATTCTTTCGAGCAAAAATATTACAAGATAGAAATTTCAAAGGAAGTGAGATATGCAACAATCAGAAACGGAGTAAATTAGGAATTTTTTAAGCTACGACTTTTAACTCGTGCCATCTCGTGGCAGTGATCTTAAAGACTAAGTGATAAAAGTCCCTCTTGAGTAGAAGGAGTAACACGGGAAAATCATGAAAAATTAGTATACTAGGGTCTCACTGTAGAAAATCATGATCCATTACATTCATTATTATTATATATGGATGACAGAATATATTCAAAATACATTGCATTGCCAGAGAAAACAGCTGTAAAAAAAGTCGAAAACGTTGGTAGAATTGCTTGAAAGGTATTATATGCAGTGAAATTGGTGTTGGAATAACAGTAAATACGCACACAGTGGATGGGAGAATATTTTCGAAATTCTTCGAAGTGGAAGGCATTACAGCATGCATAATCAAACAGTACTGGAGATGTACTGGAGATGATTCTGGTGTACTGGAGATACAGGTGGGTCAGCCAAGGGGTCTGTAATCAAGAAAAATCGGGACTTTTCGAGAAGGGGGCGTGGTCGAAAGCGCGATATTGGAGGGACTTTTCCTTAAAGGATTACGATTATTATATCGATATAGATCGATTTACTGATAGGGGAAGTGGAGTATGACTACTCCCGGGGTCTAACTCAGATCCCTTTGATCAGTAGACAAGCGCGTTAACCACTCGCTCACTGGACATGTAAACAAATAATTAAATAAAATAAAAAAAAAAAACCTATCTTCCTATTTGCGGCCTAAAAAGTAGAAAGTAAACCTAAAGCACATCGATTGTGCAATAGTTATTGAATTCGTATTCACTTCAAATGTCCGTCCTGCCCACAGTCAGTAAAGACGGACGGCGGTCTTTACAAGCCCGATGGGCTTATAAAGACCGCCGTCCGTCGGGTGGGATGCTAAGCCGTGGCCCGTGTGTGGCAGAGCTATACTCTGTGCACGTTAAAGAACACACTGGATGATGTTGAGGTGAGGCTACCATCTGCCTCCCAAGAGCTGTTCCACTGGGTCCCCTCCCCCAACCTTCTCTGAGCCTTCGGAGTCCTTGTGACCTGGCCATGGTGTGCAAAAAAAAGAATGCCGCTCAGAGGTAAAGCAACCCAATCCAACCCACTTCAAATGTTTATAGTGAAACGATTTACCTACTCAACAAGATAGCAGGCTCTCTGTTTTCCTTTGAAGTGACTGACTGCATTATAGGGGGCGGGGGTGGCTCAGTCGGTAGCGCGCCAGGCTCGTAATCTATAGTTCCCAGGTTCGAGTCCCAGCCGGGTCAGCGTTGAGATTTATCTCCGCAAAATTCCCCGCCCTGCCCACGGTCAGTAGGGGACACCGATGGGTTTGGAAAGACCGCCGTCCGTCGGATGGGACGTTAAGCCGTGGCCCCATGTGTGGGAGAGCCATACCCTGTGCACGTTAAAGAACACACTGGATGACCTTGACGGGAGGCTACCATCTGTCTCCCAACAGCTGTTCCAGTGGGTCCCCTCCCCCAACCTTCTCTGAGCCTTCGGGGTCCATGTGACCTGGCCATTTAGCCCATGGTGTGCAAAAAAGTGCAGCTCAGAGGTAAAACAACCCAACTACATTATAGATTTGCTCTAGATTTATTTTCTGTTTTTTAGGACGCATATAGGAATATACGCATATATGTATTTCTCTTTACAAAAATTGTGCAGTTCAAATTATAATCAAAAATTATAATTAATAAGTTTAGACCAATATTATTGGGAATAGGAGGTTAATGTGAATCCTTTCATTGCTTCTCCTTTGCCTTTCGAGTGCTTTTATGTTTCTTGGGGTGGAATTTATATCAAATATTTTGAAACCGTGAAAATTATGTAAAAAATATATGATTGGATTTATATCAAAATCTAAAAACAAATGAGACAACACTGTGAATTGTGTTAGGCAGTCGAGTTTGTTTGGAAATAAGGAAATTATATATGTTTCAATGTTTGAAAAATTGTTAAAATAAAATATGAGGGAATGAAACAGAAATAGGACTTAAAAGATTATCTCTGAATTTATCAATAGATTGTTTTTAACGCTGCAGCATATCTCTTGTTATCTGCTCAGTTGCTTCTCTCATTCCTGGGGGTGGGGGTGGCTCAGTCGGTAGCGCGCCAGGCTCGTAATCTGTAGTTCTCAGGTTCGAGTCCCAGCTGGGTCAGCGTTGAGATTTATCTCCGCAAAATTTCCCCGCCCTGCCCACGGTCAGTAGGGGACACCGCTGGGCTTGAATAAGGCAGCCGTCCGTCGGATGGGACGTTAAGCCGTGACCCTGTGTGCGGGAGAGCCATACCCTGTGCACTTTAAAGAACACGCTGGATGGCCTTGACGGGAGGCTACCATCTGTCTCCCAACAGCTGTTCCAGTGGGTCCCCTCCCCCAACCTTCTCTGAGCCTTCGGGGTTCATGTGACCTGGCCATTTAGCCCATGGTGTGCAAAAAAGTGCCGCTCAGAGGTAAAACAACCCAACTTCTCTCATTCCTGAGTTTAAAACAATTCACATCTCGAATTTTGTCTTTGTAAACATTATTAACCAACCATTATAAAGCACATTCCCACAAAAAGAAAACACTCAAGGTCAGTCAAAAAACTCGGCTGCCTAACACCAAGAAAAACAGATTTTTTTCAAACAAACAAACAGACAAATTTCAAACGAATATTACAAACGATGTATTTATGCCTGAAATTTGAAATTTCGGTAGTGGAATGTGAAGGCCACGAAATTTCCATTGCCAACAATCAGTTGCCACCACGAGTGAGACCCAGAGGGGGGTGGGAAAACACAGCTTTTTAGTTTTAGCAGATAATTGTTTGTTTTTTAGAGATAAATGAAAAATTCTTTTTTGGTGAGATAGGAGGAATTGATAAAAAATTACAAACACCTGAAAACAGTCAAGGTTTCAAAAAAAAGGCTGCCTAACACAATTCACAGTGTTGTCTCATTTGTTTTTATATTTTAATATAAATCCAATCACATATTTTTTACATAATTTTAAGGGCTCTAGAATTTTTGGTGCACATAGAACTGTACCATCCATCTACCAAGAGTCCCTGCCAATCCATTTGCAGGGAATGTGTATGGCAAAAAATGGAATACCAAATGAACATATGCAGGGTCTCGAACTGTACATGTGGGATTTCACTAATTATTTTCAAAACTATTTTAATAATATGTAAATTATTTTTCTACGTATTGGTTCTCGAAACTCCCACTATTATTTTTCTGATACCCTGTATATTTTAAGTTTCACACATTTTTGCATTTGTTTCTAAGCATTTTTTTGCGCAATGCAACGTAATGTAATCTGAAAAAGAAATAGATTTATCATAGTGAAAATTACAAGTAATTTTCCTGTATGGAGCTCAAGAAAGATGAGAACAGAATACCAAAAAGCTGTCCAGTGTGCCCCCTAACCAACCTTAAACCTTTAAAGAGATGTTATCTAACCCACTGGGCAGATGTTAGGTTGGGTTGTTTTAGCTCTGAGCGGCACTTTTTTGCACACCATGGGCTAAATGGCCAGGTCACATGGACCCCGAAGGCTCAGAGAAGGTTGGGGGAGGGGACCCACTGGAACAGCTGTCGGGAGACAGATGGTAGTCTCCCGTCAAGGCCATCCAGCGTGTTCTTTAACGTGCACAGGGTATGGCTCACCCGCACACGGGGCCATGACTTAACGTCCCATCCGACGGACGACAGCCTTTCCAAGCCCATTGGTGTCAAGGCCATCCAGCGTGTTATTTATCGTGCACAAGTGCACAGGGTATGGCTCTCTACCACACGGGGCCACGGCTTAACGTCCCATCCGAAGGTCGGCGACCTTTCCAAGTCCATCGGTGTCCTCTACTGACCGTGGGCAGAACGGGGAATTTTGCGGAGATAAATCTCAATGCTGACCCAGCTGGGACTCGAACCTGGGAACTACAGATTACGAGCCTGTCGCGCTACCGACTGAGCCACCCCCGCCACAGATGTTAGGAAGCAGATGCTCAGCCTAAGCTATCCAGCGCGTTGTTTAACGTGCACAATATTTAGCTCACACACATTGCGGCCACGGCTTTGTTTACCATCCGATAAAAGGCGATTCAAAATCCATTGATATTCAAAATTCATCCTTTGCTGACCAGGAAAAGGGTGTGGTTTTAGCGGAGATGAATCTCAGTAAACCATTAGGTAGCTCTTAGGAGACATATGAAAGCCACCCATCAAAGCCATCAAGCGTGTTCTTTAACCTGAAAAGTGAATGGTTCTCCTGAACAACACGGCTTTACGTCCCATCGGACGGACGGCGGTTTTTCAAAGCCCATCGGTGTACCTTTTTCTGATCAGGAGCAGCTATCGGCCTAGAGGACATAAATCTCAGTGCTACAACAGGTAGTACTCGAATCCTTGAGCTGCCCACTACGATCCTGGGTGCTACGATTGAGCCAATCCTTGCTCTGTTAGGTCGGGGGTACGTGAAAGAAAATAGTATGAGACAGTGATGAGAATGTAATGAAGTAACCGAACCAATGATATTTCACAGTTGGTTGTTCTTTAATTACTTTTCACTCAACCAATGATATTTAATCTATTAGATCATTGGCATTGATCTATTGAGTCATGGCATTAAAAAACCCATGACCTCATTAACCATTCACCGATGGGCTTGGAAAGGCCGTCGTCCGTCGGATGGGACGTTAAGCCGTGGCCCCGTGTGCAGGAGAGCCATACCCTGTGCACGTTAAAGAACACGCTGGATGGCCTTGACGGGAGGTTACCATCTGTCTCCCAACAGCTGTTCCAGTGGGTCCTCTCCCCCAACCTTGTCTGAGCCTTCGGGGTCCATGTGACCTGGCCATTTAGCCCATGGTGTGCAAAAAAGTGCCGCTCAGAGGTAAAACAATCCAATCTAATCCATTAACCATTCAAAATGTCAACAGCAGTCATCATCATTAGAATTTTCCGCGCGAAGTTCTTTTTAACTTTATTTATAACAGAACTAAAAGAATAACATATTGCCCATGGCGAATATGAGGCGCTTGTTTTTAAAGAGAATGGAGTTTTTATTTTTCGCATTTAGCTCTCTTTAGGAGAGGAAATTGGAACTAAAGGATGTTATAGATAATACATATAGCAATATTTCATTAATACTTGTAAAATACATTAAAAAAATCTCTCTCTTAATACTAAAAAAGCTGCGTTTTACCAAAATAAACCTTTTGATTATCACATTCCAGAATTTCAAATTTTTACTATAAATCGACCGTGTTTCTTTTAATGTCTTAACATGTTTAAAAACGGAAAATAAAATGTTTAGCATGTTTAAAACAGAAAAAAAAATGTGTTATCATATTTAAAAGAGGCGGAGAAAACGTTCATAATGTTTAAAACAGAGAGAGAGAAAATGTCTTAACAGTTTAAAACAGAAAAGAAAATGTTTTAAAATGTTTAAAACGGACAATGGAAAAAGAAAATGTCTTAACTTATTTGAAACAAAAAGAAAATGTTTAACATGTTTAAAACAGAAAAGAAATATGTCGTAACATGGTTAATACAGAGAAGAAAATGTTTAAAATGTTTATAACAGAAAAAAAAAAGTCTTGATATGTTTATTAACAGCAAAAAAATTGTCTTAACAAGTTTAAAAAATAAAATTTCTTAATATATTTAAATCAAAAAAGAAAATGTTTTAACGTAATTAAAGTAGAAAAGGAATTGTCTTAAAATCTTTAATACGTAAAGAAAATGTCTTAACATAATTAAAGTAGAAAAGGAATTGTCTTAAAATCTTTAATACGTAAAGAAAATGTCTTAACATAATTAAAGTAGAAAAGGAATTGTCTTAAAATCTTTAATACGTAAAGAAAATGTCTTAACATAATTAAAGTAGAAAAGGAATTGTCTTAAAATCTTTAATACGTAAAGAAAATGTCTTAACATAATTAAAGTAGAAAAGGAATTGTCTTAAAATCTTTAATACGTAAAGAAAATGTCTTAACATAATTAAAGTAGAAAAGGAATTGTCTTAAAATCTTTAATACGTAAAGAAAATGTCTTAACATAATTAAAGTAGAAAAGGAATTGTCTTAAAATCTTTAATACGTAAAGAAAATGTCTTAACATGATTAAAGCAAACGCAAAAATGCCGTAAGAGGTTTTCGACCGAAAAAAAAAATGAAAGATCAACTAATGTCTGTGTAATACATATATTATGTATATTCCCTTGACAACGGTTGAGTTAGAATGCTTAACGACGACACGACCAAACAAATGCATGTCCACGACAACCTAGGATAAAACCTACAATGAAGAAGGAAAAAAAAAACCCAACTAAAGTCTCCTATTACTTCTCTGTTTACCTTACAAAACGAGCAAAGGACCAAAAAACACACCTAAGGTAAGGAATATTTGCTCTGATCTACGATCAACTAAAGATCATGCTTTCAAGCACTTTACCTTCCGGCTAAAGCAGTGACCTGAGCTGACCTCGGGAACTTTAAGTAAGTAGGATTGAGGTCTGTACAACTACTTGCCATTGTTGGAAGTTTTCTTTACAAAGAGTTCGCGTTGAAAGGGGGAATTGAAAAAAAAAGAGGAGACGACTCCATGGGGGTGTTAAGAGGCTAGTTGGGTTCTTTTCAACACGACGAAGAGTACATGGGGAGGGGAGGGGACAGACGCCGGCGCCATTTCCTACTGCAATCCTCTCCGCTAGAGGCGTAATTATCTGCTTATAACGAAGGGAGTTCAATACAGCTTATTCAGCGTCGCTCAGACAGAATATCATTTATGCTAATAGTGTTCTGTCGTGGCATATATTTGTATAAAAGATAAACATAATAAGCTGGATTTTGAGAACCTCACACTTTTTTTTAAATATTGCGTGAATGAGTTTAGGGGAATTTCGAGGTCAAGGATGAGCCTTTTGGGATCGTAAAGTTTGATAATCCACCGCGGAATTTTTGAAGTATGAGGGCAGCAGAATTGAGTGGGCCACAGAGAGGGACATTTCGGTGACTGGTTGCTCTCATATCAGAATTCGAACACACTTCACAACTGCTGGAGTTTGGTTTAACCAGAAATGCGATGTTCTCAGGTTAGAGACTCTGCTAGTTCCGATATTTATCTCCGTTGTTCGCTGCAAAAGGCGAGAAAGAAGATACCGACGTATTCGGAAAAGCCGCCATCCGTTAGATGGGTCGTTAAACCATCGAACCGTGTGCAGGAGAGAGCCAGATTCTATTCACATCAAAGAACACGCTAGATGGGATGTTTCCTTCTGTCTCTTAAGAACTACATAGTTGGTCCCCTTTCTATAAGGGGCGGGGGTGGCTCAGTCGGTAGCGCGCCAGGCTCGTAATCTGTAGTTCCCAGGTTCGAGTCATAGCTGGGTCAGCGTTGAGATTTATCTCCGCCAAACTCCCCGCCCTGCCCACGGTCAGTAGGGGGCACCGATGGGTTTCGAAAGACCGCCGTCCGTCGGATTTGATTTTAAGCCGTGGTTCCGTGTGCGGGAGAGCCATACCCTGTGCACGTTAAAGAACACGCTGGATGGCCTAGACGGGAGGTTACCATCTGTCTCCCAACAGCTGTACCAGTGGGTCCCATCCCCCAACCTTCTCTGAGCCTTCGGGGTCCTTGTGGCCGGCCATTTAGCCCATGGTGTGCAAAAAAGTGCCTCTCAGAGGTAAACAATCCAATCCAATCCCTTTCTATAACCAACTCTAGGTTCTTGTGACATGACCACTTAGCCCATTGAGTGCATAAAAATTGCACTCAGAGGTAAAACGATCCAATTTCAGAGCATTCCTTTCTCAACCTTGGCTTCGTTAGCATGTCCCAAGCTATCTGTAATTCTAACTCGCTTTTTTTTTTGTATGTACGTTTGTGGACGTTATATTTCTTTGCTTTTAGAGATTCATTTAGGGTTGGATAGATATTGAAGAAATATGCCACAGTTTCTCGAATGGGCCGGGGCGTTAAGCCGTGACTCAGTGTGCAAACACTCTGTGTACAGTCGCTCAAAAAAGTATCCGAACGCTATGGTTGATTACAGAATTCGTAAAAAATATCTGGCAACGATTTTTCTTTTAGAAATTAGTGATCTGGCAACATTCGTGTCACGTGACACGAAGGTTACCAGATCACTAATTTCCAAAAAATCGTTGCCAGATATTTTTTCTGAATTTTGTAATCAACCATAGTGTTCGGATACTTTTTTGAGCGACTGTACATTAAAGAACAAGCTGGATAGCCTTGATAGGTAGCTTCCTTCTGCTTCTTAACATCTGTTCAGGGGATTCCCTTCCTCAATCTCCTCTGAGTAATTGGTGTTTTCGGGACCTGGATGTTAAGCCCACTGTGTGCACAAAAGTTCCTCTCAGAGGTAAAAAACCTAACCATAAGTTTTGTTTAGAAAGTATATATTTCCTTTGTATCATCCCTGCTCAGTAGAAGTGAAGATTCTAATAGTTATTAAAGCAGACCTTAAAACCTCACGCAGTACTCTCTTCTTCTCATTAGAACCTCACACAATCCTTTCCCCTCCTTCATAAAACCTCACACAATCATTTTCCCTCCTTCTTAGAACTTCAACGGTCCTTTCCCCTCCACTTTAGAATCTCACATTGTCCATTCTCCTCTTCTTTAAAAACATGCTGGGCGCCTTGACCTCGGTCAGCAGGAGACATCAACAGGCTTGGAAAAGCCGTCGTTCGTCGGATGAGACGTTAAGCAGTGGTCAGTGTGCGGGAGAGCCATACCATGTGCACGTTGAGAACAAGCTGGATAGCCTTGATGGGGTTTGGGTTGGGTTGTTTTACCTCTGAGTGGCACTTTTTTTCACACCATGGGCTAAATGGCCAGTCACATGGAACCCGAAGGCTCAGAGAAGGTTGGGGGAGGGGACCCACTGGAACAGCTGTTGGGAGACAGTTGGTAGCCTCCCGTCAAGGCCATTTAGCGTGTTCTTTCACAGAGTATGGCTTTCCCGCACACGGGGTCAAGGCTTAACGTCCCATCCGACGGACGGCGGCTTTTCCAAGCTCATCGGTGTCCCCTACTGACCGTGGGCAGGGCGGGGAATTTTTGCGGAGATAAATCTCAACGCTAACCCAGCTGAGACTCGAACCTGGGAACTACAGATTACGAGCCTGGCGCGCCACCGACTGAGCCACCCCCGCCCTACCCTTGATGGGGACTATCATCTATCTCCCAATAGCTGTCCAGTAGGTTCCCTCCCCACAATTCTTATGTCCGTGGTTCTTATGGCCTGGCCATTTCGCTCATCGTGTGAAAAAAAAAAGCGCCGCTCAGAAATAAAACAACCAAAACAGTCCTCATTAGAACCTCACACGCAAGTCTTCCCTCTCATCCTCAAAACTGACTGGTAATCTGTAGTTCCCAGGTTCGAGTCCCAGATGGGTCAGCGTTGAGATTTATCTCCGCAAAAATTCCTCTCCCTCTCCACGGTCAGTAGGGGACACCGATGGACTTGGTAAAGGCCGCCGTCCGTCGGACGGGACATTAAGCCGTGGCCCCATGTGAGGGAGAGCCATAACCTGTGCACGTTAAAGAACACGCTGGATGGCCTTGACGGGAGGCTACCATCTGTCTCCCAACAGCTTTTCCGTTGGTTCCCTTCCCCAACATTCTCTGAGCCTTCGTGGTCCATGTGACCTGGTCATTTAGCCCATGGTGTGCAAAAAAGTGCCGCTCAGAGGTAAAACAACGCAACCCAACCTCCTCAAAACCTCACACAGTCCTTTTCCCTCCTTCTTAACTCATTTAAAGTACTTTTTCTACCTCACGACGGTAAGTACATCTCCCATTTCAGCTGCAACAAGAGTTTGACAGCAAGCTCTAGTAGAGTATTTCGTGAAGTTTTTTTTCTTATTTATTGGAAATTTAGTTCGGAATTTTAAGGATGGAGCGAAAGTGTTTGTATGTACTTCGTGAAAATATAGCAAAAGATGAGATGTTGCAAGAGACTACAAGGCTTTTGCAACTAACAACTAGAAGAATAGCATATCGCCTCTGGTGAATATGGGATGCTCGTTTTCAGAGTGATTGGTATGATTTCGAAGGAAATCTTCGAAAATTAATGACTAAAGAAATCAAACGACAACCCTACCCCATTAGACTCTATTGGAAGTTTCTGAGAGAGATACTGCAAAGAGTGATATGTAAGTCTAGAGCTCTTTTTACCTGTACAGTCGCTCAAAAAAGTATCCGAACGCTATGGTTGATTACAGAATTCAGAAAAAATATCTGGCAACGATTTTTTAGAAATTAGTGATCTGGCAATCTTCGTGTCACGTGACACAAAGATTGCCAGATCACTAATTTTTAAAAAAATCGTTGCCAGATATTTTTTTTGAATTCTGTAATCAACCACAGTGTTCGGATACTTTTTTGAGCGACTGTACCACGTTTTGATGCTTTCTTTCACCCAAAGGTAGTTTGAAGCTCTCTTTCAGCCTCCCACTGTTTAAGGTTCCCTTTGTCCCATGCCAAGTGGTTAGCGCGCTTGGCTACTGATCTAAGGGACCTGGGTTCGAATCCCGGCATGAAGGTATGGTTGTGTTGTTTTTTCTGCTGAGGTCTTGCCATCCTCTCAGACCTTCTACTCTGACATATAAACTGACATGCTCCTGTCAGACCTCTGTGACAAGCAGCTGCTTGAGGTTTTTTTTTTTTCTCTCAAATCAGGGACTAAAAGAACAGCAGCCTTCCAGATCACTTGAGGATTTCTTCGCTCACTGGGGTTGGATTCAGACACGGCTACTAGGTAAAGATTAAATACGTAATGTAGGAACTTTACGAAGTAACTTCAATATTCTTGTTTATTAATAATACTCTTTTAGTTAGTGCATTTCATATAGGGTAAACTTTTAAATGATAAATACAACACTCAAGATGAGATTAACAGAGAAAACAACAACACTTGGGGGAGGGGGTGACTCAGTCGGTAGCGCGCCAGGCTCGTAATCTGTAGTTCCCAGTTCGAGTCCCAGCTGGGTCAGCGTTGAGATTTATCTCCGCAAAAATTCCCCGCCCTGCCCACGGTCAGTAGGGGACACCGATGGGCTTGGAAAAGCCGCCGTCCGTCGGATGGGACGTTAAGCCGTGGCCTCGTGTGCGGGAGAGCCATACCCTGTGCACGTTAAAGAACACGCTGGATGGCCTTGACGGGAGGCTACCATCTGTCTCCCAACAGCTGTTCCAGCTGTCCCTTCCCCAACCTTCTCTGAGCCTTCGGCGTCCATGTGACCTTGCTATTTAGCCCATGGTGTGCAAAAAAGTGCCGCTCAGAGGTAAAACAACCCAACCCAACAACACTTGTCCATGTTTCGATTGTAAACGAGATTTTTCCTAAATCCATCGAACATTCATAAATTCCCGTCACCTTTCGCCACACCGAATGTCAGAAAGCTAAATACCGCGGGACATACGATACCTAAAAGAAAAAGGTGGCAATAAATAACGACATTGTAAAATCCCTTTGAAGCAAAGCCTCCCAATAAAGATTCCTTTCTCACTTCCCCTCCCTCAACAGAAACGAAATCCAGATATCATCACCACAATTCCAAATAAACTATCCCGTCCATAACACCAGTTGATCCGAAAGCCCCCGAGCAAATTTATCCGCCAACCTCCCGCTGAGTCTTCGCGCCATAATTCACGCTACACGACTCCTCTAATTGTGACGTCCGAGATGGCGGCACTCGTCCAATTGTGACACAGTCCAGGAAGACCCGAGAGTCCTGTCACGTGCTTCTGTTGACCTCTCAACCCGTCGAAAGTGTTGGATGAGGGCGGGAAGTTGGGGGATGATAAACAAAAAACTCGCGTGGAAGAAATTTATTAGAAATAAGATGACACCTCCCTAAAGGAAACAGATAAGATGGGCTGGTCTTTTCCATCAGACAACGTTTGTCTTGTTCTGTATCGTTGGATGGTATCTTTTATCTAACACCGTCCTTCAGAAGGACAGAGATTAGTCCGTAGCGCATGAAGCTCATAATATGACCTTCCCAGGTTCCATTCTCCACTGTGCCTGTATCGAGATTTTCACCGGCTCCCTCTCTGCCCTCGGTGAAAAGGATTCCGATGGGCTAGGAAAGGTCGATGTTTTGGAGCGATGTTTAATCCATGGGTCGTGCACACTGGATAGCCTAGACCAGGTTGAATTGGTTTACTTCTGAGCTGCACTTTTTGCAAACAACGGACTAAATAACCAGGTTACAAAGACCCCAAGAACTCTGAGTAAGCTGGGAGAAAGGTACCTGCTGTACAGCTGTTACGAAACAGGTGGTAACCTCCCTCCAAGGATATCTAGCGTGTCCTTTAACGTATAGAGTGGTCTCCTGCACACAGGCCACGGCTTAATGCCCCATCGGGACGAATGATGGTCTTTGTAACATCGCAATGAGCAATAATTGTGATGAGCAAAAATTGTGTTTGCTCATCGGTATGAGAGGTGGTGGAGGTTTAGCGGAGATAAATCCCAGCACTGGCACAGTTGGGACTCGAACTTCGGAACTGCAGATGATGAGACTGTCGCGCTACCGACTGAGCTACCCCCCCCCCCCCCCCCGTGCACAGGATATGGTTTTCCTGTACATTAAGATCTTAACACCCCATCCGAAGAACATAAATCTTTGTAAATCCATAGGTATTCCCTTTCTCACACAAGTCAAAATGGAAAAATATTGCAAATAATGTCAAGCAGGCACACTGGGACTCGAACCTGGAGGTTCTATCGACTGTGCCAACCTCCGTTCCGTTCGCTATGAAGATCACTCTAATAGACGAGTGTTCATTCTCGTGTCTTGATGAGGGATATGCAACCCATCGGCAAAATAGAACAGGAAATTGGCATTGTGACTTCCCTCCGCAACGAAACCATCCCCTCTTGATTCCTGTTCACCGACTTCAATGCCTATGCTCTTGGTGATCTTCTCCATCCCTCCCCACTCCCTCCATCCCTCCCTCTCATCTCCTTGTTCCGAATTTCGAAGCACACGCATGTTCCCATAATTTCGCACAAAAGAGACGGGGAGCCAGAATGAATCGGCTACGTTACGGATGCGGCCAGGGTACGGATGCTGCCATTTCCGCTGGGATGACGTCCTGTGAATGGATGGTGGGGAGAAGACGGAGGGCGGGTAAAACGGCAGCTGTAGCGGAGGAGTGGGTTCCGAGAGTGTGGCTTGTAAATAAGACTTTGGGATGGAGGTTAACGTCATTGGGAGATGATGGTAAACAACTATATGGAAGAATATCATAAGTTGATGGTAACATAGTACCGCAGTATTCTGCGGTACTATGTTACCATAACACAATAAGTGATTGTAGAACAAAGATTTATTAATCCTAGATTCGAACCCGGATTTGGGTTGGGATGTTTCACCTCTGAGCTTCTCTTCTACACACACAATGAACTAAGTGGCCAGGTCACAAGAACCCCGAGTTCAGAGAAAGTTGAGGAAGGGGACCCATTGGACAACTGTTAGGAGGCAGAAGGTAGTCTCCAGTAATGACCATCCAGCATGATCTTTAACCTGCACAGGGTATGACTCTCATGCATAAGGCGTTCATGTCTTAATGCCCCATCCGACAGATGGCGTCCTTTCCAATAGGTGTCCCCTTTCTGACCGAAGCAGGGTGGATTTCACGGAGATAAATCTCAACGATGGCCCAGTAGGACTCGAACCAGGGAACTGCAAATTACGAGCCTGGCGCAGTGCCGATTGAACCAACCCCCTCGCGTGATTTACGGACCTCGACTCGAACAGTTGAGTGTGACCTTAAGCATAAGCAATACCAATTGGATTACAGTGGCAGTTTGAATTGAATTCAAAATTATTCAATAATAAAAGTCCAAACTGCGTCTGTGATCCAACTGGTATTGCTTATGCTTAAGGTCACACTCAACTGTTCGAGTCGAGCATTCC
This sequence comes from Ryuthela nishihirai, assembly GCA_038380435.1. NCBI lineage: Eukaryota > Metazoa > Arthropoda > Arachnida > Araneae > Heptathelidae > Ryuthela > Ryuthela nishihirai. Next base: position 17,442,276 of record JAWZYU010000029.1, on the reverse strand, counting down.
ATACACACCAGAGGTGACTGGACTTTGGACTTTTATTATTGAATAATTTTGAATTCAATTCAAAGTCCAGTCACCTCTGGTGTGTATGGAATGCTCATTTTCAACGACAATTTTTTTGCTATTTTTCGATTTTAACTCCCTCTAACCGTGAAAACTCAGACTAATGGAAAAGTTGGTAATTAAAAGAATTTCCGTTTATCTCTAAAAATAATCAAATATCTCTTAAAATATAAAAATTGCATTTTTTCACCCACCCTTGGTCTAAGGCAGAGGTTCCCAAACTTATTTGTCCTACCGCCCCCTTTTCAGAAAAAAAAAAAAAAAAATTACCCAGCGCCCCCCTGGAAATCTACCTTCTTTAAGCGAACAAACAGGTGTAACAAATTTTGAAAGTTATTCTTAGTTTGCTTTCTATTAATCAATATTCAACTCACGAAAATGAAAAAGTAAATTAATAAAACAACAAACGAAAGTGCTATTTCTCGTCAATTTATCAAAATACTATTTTTCGTTTTTTTAGGGAATATTTAGACCACTGTTCTTATATTTTGCTCCAAAATTTCCTTCTTCTCTTGACTTACCATCATTAAAAGAACAACAAATATTCGTATGTGGTAATTAGGCAAGTATGACAAAAAAAAACATCCGCGTACTGGAAGCGAAATGTCGAACTTTTGATTACTCGTCAGAGTCATAAGTTTCGTAAGGTCCTTAGGGATTTATTTATTTAAAATCCCTAGGACCTTACGAAATGATCATTTTAAAGATGAATGATGTAGAGAAATTTTTGAATGAAATTCTTATTTTATATTGAGTATTTACTTTTTATTACGTCTAAAGTTTGCAAATTATTTCTTAAATCATGGAATTACTCTTGTGAGACAGGTTGGGTTGTTTTGCCTCTGAGCGGCACTTTTTTGCACACCATGGGCTAAATGGCCAGGTCACATGGACCCCGAAGGCTCAGAGAAGGTTTGGGGAGGGGACCCACTGGAACAGCTGTTGGGAGACAGATGGTAGCCTCCCGTCAAGGCCATCCAGCGTGTTCTTTAACGTGCACAGGGTATGGCTCTCCCGTACACGGGACCATGGCTTAACGTCCCATCCGACGGACGGCGGCCTTTCCAAGCCCATCGGTGTCCCCTACTGACCGTGGGCAGGGCGGGGAATTTTGCGGAGATAAATCTCAACGTTGACCCAGCTGCGACTTGAACCTGGGAACTACAGATTACGAGCCTGGCGCGCTACCGACTGAGCCACCCCCGCTCCCTTGTGAGACAGAAAAATACAGTTGTGTATGTAAAATTAATATGCAAAATAAACTACTATTACTATTACTTTTCCTTTTTAAGGGTAGCACTAGAAAAGGAAATTTTTGGGGGCCAAGAAACAGCTTCTTAAAAAATTGGTATGTCGTTTAGTTAAAAAATCACTGTAAAAGAAAATAAAGTTTCAACTTGGAATGTACAGCAGTTTTCCACACTGATTGTAACGAATGTAGGAAGTTATTGTAAGTTTGTTTCCAGTTAGTTTATATTCAACTCACGAAGTTAAAAAAATCAAGAACAAGAAGAAAACGAGACCAAGAATCAGGAGAACCACAAAATCAGAGCAACACGAACTAAAAATAATCGAAATTGGCATCAGAAATAAAAGTCTATTGTATTCCGCATTTATCATCGCGATGGCGTGATCTTTGTCTTGTGAAGACCAGCCCAAACGCCCGACAGAAAACGAACGCTCCGTTTAGGCAGTAGTTCCTGAACTTCTTCTTGCAATAATAAATCATTCACAGATCACAACCGTAGGTATGCTGCAATTCGGCACTATGTTGCTTTCCTAGCAGGTGGCTGCTGACCTGACTGACCAGCCCCATTAACTTCACCATTATACGAGTCTAATCCCTTTCCATCATTGCGTTACGTGTGGCGAACTTCCTTGAGGCAACTGACTTCTCGTTCTGCTCTCAATGCTTGTTTAACTCAGCTCTTCATCGATAAGGGACAGGGTAATTTTTCGGAGTGTTTCTTGCAGAGAACTTTCTCTGGATTCTATACACACGATGTCCTAGATTTAGAGCTAATCTCTTCTTTGCTGTCAAAGCCAAAATTGTTTTTACAGTTCGTTCAACATTCTTCCTATCAATAGCAGCTGTTAAGTTGGGGAACGCCCTTCTCTTACAAAGGAGGACCCTGCACAAGCTGAAAAAAAAAAGATTCATTGCATACGAAATGTTCTCACTGTCGTTGCAAGTTAGAAAGAATAATGGGAAGTTTTTCAGGTGTCAAAACACTCAGTTTATTTCCAGGTAATGCTGTTTCACGTCATACAGAAGCAATGGGTACGTGAAATTAGGAATACATTCAATAGTGAATATAGAATATGTGCTCAAACTGAATCCAAATAGGGTAATAGACCTTAGAAATACTCTACATTTTGCCGGGATTAAAAAAGGGAAACTTCTCTTGACTTGCCTTTTTTTATTTTATATTAGCCGTCCCGTGGCCGAGTGGTTACCGCGCTTGACCGCTAATCTAAGGGACCTGGGTTCGAGCCCCGGATAAGGCATGGATGTTCGTGTCGTTTTTTCTGCTGAGGTCCTGCCATCCTCTCAGATCTTCTACTGTGGCATATAAACTGACAGGCTCCTGTCAGACCTCTGTGGCAAGCAGCTGCTTGAGGGGGTATTTATTTTTTTATTAGATAAATTCACTGAATAAAATAAGATTTGTTCAATAATATTTGAAAAATATTAAATCCATGGTTATTAAAGCTAACAACCACAAATTTTTTTTTAATGCTATGTGGCCGAGTGGTTAGCACGCTTGGCTACTTTTCTACGGGACCTGGTTCGAGCCCTGGGTAAGGCATGGATGTGTGTGCTGTTTTTCTGCTGAGGTCCCGCCATCCTCACAGACCTTCTACTATGGCATATTAAACTGTCAGGCTCCTGTCAGACCTCGTGGCAAGCAGCTGCTTGTGGGGGTATTTATTTTTAGCCGTCCCATGGCTGAGTGGTTAGCGCGCTTAGCTACTGATCTAAGGGACCTGGGTTCGAGCCCCGGGTAAGGCATGGCTGTTTGTGTCGTTTTTCTACTGAGGGCCTGCCATCCTCACAGACCTTCTACTATGGCATATAAACTGACAGACTCCTGTCATACCTCTGTGGCAAGCAGCTGCTTGAGGGGTATTTATTTTTATCATTCACCAGAGAACAGATAAATCTCCCACAAATATATAATAAAGAACAATTCATAAGATTATAATTTAAGGAATAATTTTTTTGCGTATTAATTTGTTTTATACCTTTCATTATTCTATTACATGCAAATGTAAATTTAAAAAATAATAAAAGAAACAAACTATTGTATAATTTTTTCCTTCCGCTATCATTAATTTTGAGACCTACCCCTCAAATTCAAACTTTAGGCTCCGTTGCACCGAAAATTATCCTTACTTAGGTATAATATAAAATACGATAAGGCACCTTTTATTAGATCTGAAATACCTGGGTAATCTGTATGAGGTCATGTCCACTGCAGAAATTATTGTCTTGTAGCGCGCTTGGCTATTGATCTAAGGGATCTGGGTTCGAGCCCCGAATAAGACAAGGAAGTATGTGTTGTTTTTCTGCTGAGGTCCTGCCATCCTCACAGACCTCATACTATGGCATATAAACTGACAGGCTCCTGTCAGACCTCTGTGGCAAGCAGCTGCTTGATGGAGAGTTCATTTGGAAGAGGAAATTAGGAAGGTAATAATAATTAGTTGTTGCTTTGAAAATGAAAGAAATATATCATATTTAGTATTGATCTCTTTGTCATGACGTATATGTTACCGCTAAAGTGCAGAAATCAGTTATTCTACAGATTATCTAGGTATTGTGCAGATTAACTAGGGTGATCCGTTAACGTGCCGAAAATTGTTTCATTTCTCAAATTACCTAGGTAATCTGCAAATTACCTGGATAATCTGCACATTACCTACTAGGCACTCGTTAAAGTGAAAATAAGATCTTTGCTGGAACAACAGGAACGTTTCTGTACGCTTAAATTAACATAATGTTATTTATCTAGTGTCCGAGAGTAGACTTGAAACCAGGGTCATCCCTCTGTCAAAATGAATCAGTCGTCCGAATTATAAAAAACGCCCCCAAAATGAGCAGGCCAAGTGAGAACGAATCATTTTAGTGATTCGTTATCAAGAATGAATCACTTTACCGATTCGTTCTCACTTGGCCTCCGCTCATCCGGGGCGTTTTTTATAATGCGGACGAGTGAATCACGTGACACGAAGATTCATATTCAAGAGGTTCACCACTATGAGAGAAACAAACTTTTGAACTTTAACGATACGGAAGCCGTTAATGTGCACATTACCTAGGTAAAATGCGGAAAACTCTTGATTCCGCACGTTAACGGAGCAAATCAGTTAATTTGCAGATTAGCTAGGTAATGTGCACATTAACGGCTTTCGAGCTTTAGCGTTAACATATATAATACGGATATGAAATTTGTTCAATTTGAAAAATTTCTATTCGCTTTCTGAAATCCAAGATTCATATTCAAATGAATGCTGTTGGTTAGCGGGAATCGATATGGCTTCCTGCTAGAAGTTCCTGGAAGAAGGTCGGCGTCGGATGTTCCAGAAGCCTGGCAACATAGAGCTCATAGAGGAAGGGTTGGTTTGTTAATACCACAACATGTGCAGGGTCATCCTTTGACAGGTATTTTTCCACATACAATGGACTAAATGATCAAGTCACAAGGACCCCAAGGACTCAAAAAAATTTGGGGGAAATTGAGAGGGTTGGGTTGTTTTACCTCTGAGCGGCATTTTTGGCACACAATGTGCTAAATGGCCAGGTCACAAGACCCCAAATGCTCAGAGAACGTTGTGGAAGAGAACCCACTGGAACAGCTGTTGGGAGACAGGTGATAACCTCCTGTCAAGGCCATCCAGCATGTTCTTTAACGTGCACAGATATGGTTCTCCTGCACACGTGTCACTGCTTAACGTCCCAACCAACGGACGGCGGCCTCTCCAAGTCCATCGGTGGTATGACAGGGAGTTTTGTGGAGATAATTTCAACGCTAACCCAGCTGGTAACTCGAACCTGAGAAATGCAGATTACGACCCTGGCGCGCTACCGACTGAGCCATCCCTACCCCTGGGGGGAGAGAACACACTATATATAAATAAATACCCCCCTCAAGCAGCTGCTTGCCACAGAAGTCTAACAGGAGCCTATCAGTTTATATGCCACAGTAGGAGATCTGAGAGGATGACAGGACCTCAGCAGAAAAACGACACACACATCCATGCCTAAATCCGGGGCTCGAACCCAGGTCCCTTAGATCAGTAGCCAAGCGTGCTAACCACTCGGCTAGCTATTAATAGACAGAAGGAAGCCTTTCCTTTAACCCTTTAAGCCCTGAATTTTTAATATGAAAAATAATTTTTTTTTGATCATCAATAATTGAATGTAAGACATACAAGAACTCCACTACTAAGTTTGAGCGGGATTCCGCCATAGGTTTAGAAACTAGAAAATCGTGGTAAATGTCACTATCAGGTCTTAGAGATAAAAAAGAAGTATATTTTTTATTCATTTTAAATATTGTTTTTATACAAAGATCTTATCAAATTATTTCGTGTAAAAAAATTTGAAACAATTTTTAGATTTAGATTTTAGATCGGTACTTACCAAACATGGTGTTCAGGTTATCAGCATTCATCTTGAATAGCGGAATAATTCGGATCACTCAGATATGTAAACACTCACTTCTTGTTGAACCATGTCATGAAATGTGATTCACATACTTTGTAGAGGTGACATTTAGTGCTTTATGGGGAAACTAGATACTCAGCCAGTAGCTAGACTTCTTTATATATTAAGGTGGCAAATGCCACCGGCAGGGGGGCGGGGGTGGCTCAGTCGGTAGCGCGCCAGACTCGTAATCTGTAGTTCCCAGGTTCGAGTCCCAGCTGGGTCAGCGTTGAGATTTATCTCCGCAAAATTCCCCGCCCTGCCCACGGTCAGTAGGGGACACCGATGGGCTTGGAAAGGCCGCCGTCCCTCGGATGGTACGTTAAGCCGTGGCCCGTGTGTGGGAGAGCCATACCCTGTGCACGTTAAAGAACACGCTGGATGGCCTTGACGGGAGGTTACCATATGTCTCCTAACAGCTGTTCCAGTGGGTCCCCTCCCCCAACCTTCTCTGAGCCTTCGGGGTCCTTGTGGCCTGGCCATTTAGCCCATGGTGTGCAAAAAAGTGCCGCTCAGAGGTTAAACAACCCAACCCAACCCAAAGCCACCGGCAGGGCCGAAAGGGTTAAGGAAGTTTTAGCGTGCACACGGTACCATGGTTTAAAGTCCCATCTGACGGATAGCAGCCTTTCTAAGCCATCGGTGACTCCTTCCTCATCGAAAGCAGGGTAGGGGTTAGAGGAGACAAATCTCAACGCAAGGACATTTGGGAATCGAACCTAGGAACTGCAGATTGTGAGTCTAACGATCTATTCACTGAATCAATCCCACCCTGCGGAAGAAACCATCAAATCATTTAGCGGCAAATCGACTAATGGAAAGGGTAAACAAGGGAAGAAGATGCGAGAAGATGAATCTCAAAACAAAGGATTTGGGTTGTTTTACCTCTGAGCGGCATTTTTTTGCACACAATGGGCTAAACGGCCAGGTCACATGGACCCCGAAGGCTCAGAGAAGGTTGGGGGAGGGGACCCACTGGAACAGCTGTTGGGAGACAGATGGTAGCCTCCCGTCAAGACCATCCAGCGTGTTCTTTAACGTGCACAGGGTATGGCTCTCCCGCACACGGGGCCACGGCTTAACGTCCCATCCGACGGACGGCGGCCTTTCCAAGCCCATCGGTGTCCCCTACTGACCGTGGGCAGGGCGGGGAGTTTTGCGGAGATAAATCTCAACGCTGACCCAGCTGGGACTCGAACCCGGAAACTACAGATTACGAGCCTGGCGCGCTACCGACTGAGCCACCCCCGCCCCTCTCTTTTACAGATTTTTCACAGTAACGTCAGGCTAATAATACATATGACTTTACCTCAGAAATTAATTAAACTTAATAAATATTGTCCGAAACCATTTATTTAAATATACATTTCAGAAATCTGAAAATTATAAATAATAATAAAATTATGAATAATAATAAATAGTAATGATTATTTCAATATTAGACAATCAGTAATGATTTTTATAAAGATAATTTATTGTTAAATATTCCAGCTTCCATAAATCTTTAAATATTGAAGAAATATCGTTGAAAATCGAGATTTAAATAGTTTTGATTATGATCTTCAATTTATATTCAGTCACATATTCCTATTAAACGCATATTTTAGAAATTACAGAGCTTTGAAGTTAGATTTTTGATATAACTTGGAAGTTGCCTAATATTTTGGCAGGGCAGTGTTGTCAGTAGTTTTCCCTCCCAAAAAGGTTCGAGTACCAGATGAGTCAGCGTTGAGATTTATCTCCGCAAAATTTCCCCGCCCTGCCCACGGTCAGTAGCGGACACCGATGGGCTTGAAAAGGCCGCCGTCCGTCGGATGGGACGTTAAGCCGTGGCCCCGTGTGCGGGAGAGCCACACCCTGTGCACGTTAAAGAACACGCTGGATGGCCTTGACGGGAGGCTACCATCTGTCTCCCAACAGCTGTTCCAGTGGGTCCCTCCCCCAACCTTCGCTGAACCTTCGGGGTCCTTGTGACTTGGCCATTTAGCCCATGGTGTGCAAAAAAGTGCCTCTCAGAAGTAAAACAACCCAACCAAATCCCTCCGAAAACCTTTCATATAAGGAAGTCAGCTTTTGCAATATAATTCTATTTTTTACCTTTTTTTTACCTTTTTTTTTTCAGCAACGAGGGTTAATAATCGATAGAGGCAAAACTTGTGCAGCTTGTAACCTTGAACTTTACGCCTTTGCACGTCAAACTTTTACAAAAGCTAAATAAGAATTGTAAATAGCTGACTCAAGTTACTCGACAATAAGCTGCATCCGGATCAAGGGACTCCCATCCTGCATTTGTCGTTCGTGAATTGCATTCGTGGACATGCATCCATTTCCATGAAGACAGATTTCCGTCGTGAACAATACTTAAACGCTTTTACTCCCCCCCCCCACGTCCTTTGGCATTTCATTTCTCATTTATAGCACGAAAACTGTCATCACATTGCTCAATGGGAGAAAGGACTCGATTGCTCAATACCGTGATAAATATCGAAGCTGTCGAGAAATGTATGATATGGGTTGGGTTGTTTTACCTCTGAGCGGCACTTTTTTTGCACACCATGGGCTAGATGGCCAGGTCACATGGACCCCGAAGGCTCAGAGAAGGTTGTAGGAGGGGACCCACTGGAACAGCTGTTGGGAGACAGATGGTAGCCTCCCGTCAAGGCCATCCAGCGTGTTCTTTAACGTGCACAGGGTATGGCTCTCCAGCACACGGAGCCACGGCTTAACGTCCCATCCGACGGACGGCGGCCTTTACCAAGACCATCGGTGTCCCCTACTGACCGTGGGCAGGGCGGGGAAATTTTGCAGAGATAAATCTCAACGCTGACCCAGCTGGGACTCGAACCTGGGAACTACAGATTACGAGCCTGGCACGCTACCGACTGAGTCACCCCTGCCCCTTGGGGAAAGGGGACCCACTGAATAGCTATTAGGAGACAGATGGTAGACTCCCGTCAAGGACATCCAGCGTGTTTTTTCGTGCATAGAGTATGTCCCTCTCGCACACAGAACTACGACTAAATGTCCCATCAGACGGACGGTGGCCTTTCCAAGCCCATCGGTGTCCCCTACTGACGTGGGTAGGGCGGGGAATTTTGCGGAGATAAATCTCAACGCTGACCCAGCTGGGACTCGAACCTGGGAACTACAGATTACGAGCCTGGCACGCTACCGACTGAGCCACCCCTGCCCCTTGGGGAAAGGGGACCCACTGAATAGCTATTAGGAGACAGATGGTAGACTCCCGTCAAGGACATCCAGCGTGTTTTTTCGTGCATAGAGTATGTCCCTCTCGCACACAGAACTACGACTAAATGTCCCATCAGACGGACGGTGGCCTTTCCAAGCCCATCGGTGTCCCCTACTGACGTGGGTAGGGCGGGGAATTTTGCGGAGATAAATCTCAACGCTGACCCAGCTGGGACTCGAACCTGGGAACTATAGATTAGGAGCCTAGCGCGCTACCGACTGAGCCACTCCCGCCCCCTGAATGATATGGTTGAAGATTCATAAACAATCTCTAAAGTTTTGCTGTTGTAACATGCAAGTTGGGGTTGGGTTGGTTATACCAGGAGTGGATCAGACTCGTAAAATGCTGTTCCCAGGTTCGAGTCTCACCTCTGTCTGCGTTGAAATTTAACTTCCCCAACCCCCATTTTTCCCTCAGTGAGAAAGGCGAAATCGTTGGGCTAAAATGGATGACCCCTCGGATGGGAAGTTAAGCCTTGGTCCGTGTCCAGGAGAACCATGCCCTGTTCACGTTAAGAACACTCTAGATGGCGTTGATAAGAGTCTTCTGTCTCCTAAGTGCAACTGGTTCTCTTCCCCTACCGAGCTCTGAGTCCTAGGGGTCGTCATGACCTGGCCGTTTAGCCAATTCTGTGGAAAAAAGTACCACACAGAGATAAAATAGCGCAACAAATAAGGTTTGTATTTGAAAAATTTCAGCATTACACCCCTCGCACGTTAAAGAACACTCTGGATGGCCTTGAAGGGAGGCCGACACCCTTCTCCCAACAGCTGTCCAGTGGGTCCCCTCTCCCAACCATACTTATACCCACGAGAGCTCGGAACATGGACATTAGTCCCAACTATTTGATTTCATGGTAGCGATAATAATTTTCTTTTATATAATAAACAACAAAGCTCGGAACTCCCCCTTGAAAACGATCGACTCGGGGCACAATTCAATTACAGAGTTACAGTATATATTCCGAATTTATCGCTACCAATCCCTATTGGCGGGGCGGGGGTGGCTCAGTCGGTAGCGCGGCCAGGCTCGTAATCTGTAGTTCCCAGTTCGAGTCCTAGCTGGGTCAGCGTTGAGATTTATGTCCGCAAAATTCCCCGCCCTGCCCACGGTCAGTAGGGGACACCGATGGGCTTGGAAAGGCCGCCGTCCGTCATATGGGACGTTAAACCGTGGCACCGTGTGCGGAAGAGCCATACCCTGTGCACGTTAAAGAACACGCTGGATGGCCTTGACGGAAGCCTACCATCTGTCTCCCAACAGCTGTTCCAGTGGGTCCCCTCCCCCAACCTTCTCTGAGCCTTCGGGGGCCTTGTGACCTGGCCATTTAGCCCATGGTGTGCAAAAAACTGCCGCTCAGAGGTAAAACAACCCAACCTACTTTACATTTCTTCCATTTTCCATCCTTTCGAACTGTTCTAAGTTCTAATTCGTTGGCTAAAATGAATCTCACGCAGGAGCACACACGAGCGTTCATGTCACGTTATGTGATGAAGTCACTACAGCTCGTTCATCTGTCGTAACAATATTATATTTTTGAAGTGTGCGACATGAAAAAAAGAAGAATCTGTATTCTACGAATAATTTTAAACTCTAGGGTTTCTAAAAAAATAATAAAAAATACCCCCTCAAACAGCTGCTTGCCACAGAGGTCTGATAGGAGCCTGTCAGTTTATATGCCAAAGTAGAAGGTCTGAGAGGATGGCAGGACTTCAGCAGAAAAATGACACATACATCCATGCGTTACCCGGAGCTCGAACCCAGGTCCCTTAGTTCAGTAGCCACTACAACATATTATTTTTCTGTAAACTGCGACATTAAAAAAAGAAATTTGTATTTCTTATATAATTACAAATTCTAGTATCTCTGAAATATATAATATTTTTGAAGATAGCAACTTACTAAACATACTTTTCAAACTTATTTTGGCTTACACCCGGCATTGCAAATAATTTTCTTATTTTGTAATCGTAATAGTAAGTTGTAAAGAATAAAAACAAATAGTTTCCTGAATTAAAAAAGTCAGGCGATAAAGAAGGTAAAAGTCGAGTGAATGTGGGAAATTCATAGGAGGTGAATATTTTGTTTTGGCCCATGGGCGCAAGTCATCATCAGTATGCCCTATTATTAATCGAGCTGTTGGGTTGGGTTTTACCTCTGAGCGGCACTTTTTTGTGCAAAATGGGCTAAATCTGTTTGTTGGACCCGAGGGCTCAGAGAAGGTTGGGGGAGGGGACCCACTGGAACAGCTCTTTGGAGACAGATGGTAGCTTCCCATCAAGCCCATCGAGCGTGCTCTTTAAAGTGCACAGTGCATGTCTCTTCCGCAAACGAGGCCACGGCTTAACGTCCCATCCGACGGACGGGAGCCTTTCCAAGCCCATCTGTGTCCCCTACTGACCGTGGGCAGGACGGGGAATTTTGTGGAGATAAATCTCAACGCTGATCCAGCTGGGACTCGAACCTAGGAACTACAGATTACGAGCCTGGCGCGCTACCGACTGAGCCCCTTATTAATCGAGTGAATCAACTTTGATTCCAGGCGATTACTTCTCACTGGATGATTTTTCATCGCATGTGTCAATCATTCCCACACGTACAAAAAAATAAACATTTTATTGATTTTGCAATTGCATGGAAAGCGAACAAAACTCAGTTCCAAAATCGCCACAAAATGGTTTCATGGACGCAGGCGATAGCGATCGTGTGCTGCAGGTAACATTGTTTATGGCCGTGTGAATATCCGCAAGGTGGGATTGTAGGGGAAAGTAACATTTCCACCCCTCAGCTGTCACTCTGCGCTGACCTTGGTCGTTTCGTGTGAACGGGAAAGGATCCCTTCATGCGAGGCACCGGGCGAACGATTGCCCCTCGGCGTTACACCACTGCCCCAGCCGCAGTCTCCATGCGACTGCTCCCGTTATTAGATGAGTTATGCAGCTAGCAGTTGCGACTGTGGCTTCTCGCTCTGTCAAGCAGTGAGATGTGGTGCTCGCAATCCCATGAAATGTAGACAACGTACACTCCTGTGGACGTTAAAGCTTGAAGAGTCTGTCAAACGAACACTAGAAAGCGTTTCGCAGAGGTATTACCGTGCCATGTCACGAATCCAGACTGCATTACGACACGTTTATATGCTGATAGCTGTTAATGGCAGTGATTCATGAAATGGTTTCAGTATTCGCTTCTGTGGTTGTGACGGAAGTTTCGATACGCAGATGTAACACTTATCTCGGTGTTGTTTTTTTTGCTGCAATTTGTTTTTTATTTATTGCAAATATAGAAGAGCGCAATCGCCTCTAGCGTGAATGGGTTGGGTGGTTTTACCTCTGAAAGGCACTTTTTTTGCACACCATGGACTAAATGGCCAGGTCACATGGACCCCGAAGGCTCAGAGAAGGTTGGGGGAGGGGACCCACTGGAACAGCTGTTGGGAGACAGATGGTAGCCTCCCGTCAAGGCCATCCAGCGTGTTCTTTAACGTGCACAGGGTATGGCTCTCCCGCACAACATAAAAAGTGTTTGCCTTTTATTCCTTAAGTTTAAAAAGTTGTTTTTCTCATACCTTTCTCACAAAAAGGGACAGATTGTGGCTGTCAGTGGAATATCTCCTGACACTCTACCACCGAAAGGGCAACTTTTTACCATAAACATATCGGGGCGGGGGTGGCTCAGTCGGTAGCGCGCCAGGCTCGGCTTAACGTCCCATCCGACGGACGGCGGCCTTTCCAAGCCCATCGGTGTCCCCTACTGACCGTGGGCGGGAGAGAAATTTTGCGGAGATAAATCTCAACGCTGACCTAGCTGGGACTCGAGTCTGGGAACTACAGATTACGAGCCTGGTGCGCTACCGACTGAGCCACCCCCGCCCCAGGCGTGTATGGGAATCTCGGTTTCAAAGAGAATGAAGTTTTTCATTTTTCTAATTTTTCACTGCTTAAAAGTTTTAATTCGAGCTAATGGACAATGGGGAGAAATGCAAATAATAGTATTTTATTAATTATTATACAACATAAAAAGTGTTTGCCTTTTATTCCTTAAGTTTAAAAAGTTGTTTTTCTCACACCTTTCTCAGAAAAGGAACAGATTGTGGCTGTCAGTGGAATATCCCCTGACACTCTACCACCGAAAGGGCAACTTTTTACCATAAACATATCGGGGCGGGGTGGCTCAGTCGGTAGCGCGCCAGGCTCGTAATCTGTAGTTCCCAGGTTCAAGTCCCAGCTGGGTCAGCGTTGAGATTTAACTCCGCAAAAATTCCCCGTCCTGCCCACGGTCAGTAGGGGACACCGATGGGCTTGGAAAGGCCGCCGTCCGTTGGATGGGACGTTAAGCCGTGGCCCCGTGTGCGGGAGAGCCATACCCTGTGCACGTTAAAGAACACGCTGGATGGCCTTGATGGGAGACTACCATCTGTCTCCCAACAGCTGTTCCAGTGGGTCCCCTCCCCCAACCTACTCTGAGCCTTCGGGGTCCATGTGACCTGGCCATTTAGCCCATGGTGTGCAAAAAAGTGCCGCTCAGAGGTAAAACAACCCAACAACCCAACCCATTGTGGGAAAAAAATTCCTCCGGAAAGGTTTGACCGAGACAACCCCCTCCTCCGAATAAAAAGCACTTAAGCGGAACAGTGGATTTTAGTTGGATTGCTTTGCCTATAATCGGCACTTTTAGGCACACAAGGGGGTGAATGGCCAGGTCACAAGGATTCAGAGATGGGCAGGAGAATGGACCCACTAGACAGCTGTTAGGAAACAGACGAAAAACTCCTGTCTAGCCATCCAGACTGTTCTTCAACGTGCACATGCTTACAGTACTGTGCAAATTAGTTGGGACAATAGGAAAATGCAGTAACAAAGACACAACTAAAATATTTATTTGTTTAATAGTGTAGTTAATAGTGAATGTGACCCCCCTTAGCTTTAATTACTTCTTCCACCCTCTCAACCATTGATGCCACTAACGTTCCACACATCTCCTTCACTTCAGGGTCGTGGTACCACACTTTCTACCATTTTGGTTTTCGTCGTGCAATCCATCTTAGATATGCGCGCTTTAATAATGGCTCAAAAATTTTCAATGGGGTGTAAATCGGGTGAATTTCCTGGCCACTCCAATACCTTCAAATGTTGCTGGGTAAAGAAGCTCTTAGCAAGCTTAGAATTGTGGCATGGAACCAGATCCTGTTGAAATACCCCATCGCCGTTAGGAAACAGCTTCTGCAGTGTTGGGACCATTGTCGCCTCCAGAACGCCTATGTAGTTTTTGCTGTCCATCATTCTTTCAATGGGGGTGAAGCGTCTGTGGTCCGGAAACTGTGAAACATCCTCGAAACATGACTCTTGGTGGTTACGAACAAGTTTAGACTTGCAGCAGTTTAGATTCTGCAGAGGAAGGGATTTAGCGTTCCTTCGCTTGTCCAAAATAATTCGCACAGTACTGTGTGTCTCTTTTCTACACTGAACCAGGGCTTAACCTTTTGTCCATCGAACGGCGGTCTTTTCAAGTTCATTGATATCTTTTCCGCCGTGTGCAGATAAAGGATTAGCGAAAAAATCTGAAAACAGAAACAATGGGAGATTTGAACTGAAATCATCCTTCATAAAAACAATGGCAGACTGAACAACAACAAAAAAGAAATCTCAGAAATTTTTGTATTCTCTCTCTCTTCTTTCGTTTCTTCCATTAATAAATGTCCACTTAAACTCCTTGAACGAAAAGAGTATGAAAATTCAGTCGTACTCCCTTCATTCCTGAAACGGAGCCCTCCCTTAAAAAAAATAGCTGACTTCTTTTCTTCATTTCCTCCATGTATACGTATTATGCCTTTACGTATGGTATGTATTGGTGCCTGTATTGGTGAACTTTCCCTTTCCGGTGAGCGAGGAACTTCATCTGGATAATGACAATGAAAAAGCAACTCTGTTTGGCAGTCTAGGATCTGATGGAGACAGTAGCCGTGACACAGTTGATGACATGGTCATACGCACAGTGACAAAACGGGTTGGGGTCTTGACTTACGATGCTGCGAAGAAAAGAATCTTCCAGACTTTCCACCTCCACGATAATTAGGAGCGAGTCTGCTGACGGGCAGGCGGAAACGATGGCTTGGTCCGCCGCACTTAACTCTTATTTACTCCGACCAATGATGGAGCCTCCCACGATACCTGACGTAACCTGTTCCCGTGACCTCTGAGGGATGTGTAAGTGCGACCTCCCATGCGTGACCCTCAGACCTCATCAACTGCCCCCCTAAGAACACAAATCCTGCTGTTTGTCGTGAGCCCGCCTTCCTGTCTTCCAGAGAAATCTCCCGAAAGCGAGAGATGGGAAAAGAGGAACCTGCACGTCATCAGCGAGTTGAAGTGCGCGCTGAAACGAGTGGATGTTTTGTGCGCATGCGTGGAAAAAGGTTATGACCTTTCCGGGTTTTTTTTCTTTGGAATGTCAAATTAAAAATATTGTATCGTGAGAAATGTAGTGGTTAATTTTAATGTTTTCTTTCGACGCTGGGGATGATTTTCCATTGAGTAGCACTTCTGTGCACATAATGGGCTAAATGGCCAGGTCACAAGGACCTCTGGAGCTCAGAGAAGGTTAGGGGAAGGGGACCCATTGAAAAGCTGTTTGGAGACAGATGGAAGCTTGCAGACAAGGACGTACAGTGTGTTCTTTAACGTGTATATTTTATGGCTCTCCCGCACAAGGCACGCCTTTCCATCCGACTGATGGATGTCTTTTCAAGCCCCTTGGTGTTCTCTTTCTGACCAAGAGCAGAGTGGGGTAGCAGAGATAAATCCCAATGCTGTCAGAGGCGGGACTCGAACCAACCTGAAAACTGCAGATTAGAGCCTGGCGTACTAGGGGGCGGGGGTGGCTCAGTCGGTAGCGCGCCAGGCTCGTAATCTGTAGTTCCCAGGTTCGAGTCCCAGCTGGGATTGGATTGGATTGTTTTACCTCTGAGCGGCACTTTTTTGCACATCATGGGCTAAATGGCCAGGCCACAAGGACCCCGAAGGCTCAGAGAAGGTTGGGGGAGGGGACCCCGAAGGCTCAGAGAAGGTTGGGGGAGGGGACCCACTGGAACAGCTGTTGGGAGACAGATGGTAGCCTCCCGTCAAGGCCATCCAGCGTGTTCTTTAACGTGCACAGGGTATGGCTGTCCCGCACACGGAGCCACGGCTTAACGTCCCATCCGACGGACGGCCGCCTTTATCAAGCCCATCAGTGTCCGCTACTGACCGCGGGCAGGGCGAGGAAATTTTGCGGAGATAAATGTCAACGCTGACCCAGCTGGTACTCGAACCTGGGAACTACACATTACGAGCCTGGCGCGCTACCGACTGAGCCACTCCCGCCCCTCTCCCAGCTGGGTCAGCGTTGAGATTTTTCTCCGCAAAATTCCCCGCTCTGCCCACGGTCAGTAGGGGACACCGATGGGCTTGGAAAGGCCGCCGTCCGTCGGATGGGACGTTAAGCCGTGGCCTCGTGTACGGAAGAGCCATACCCTGTGCACGTTAAAGAACACGCTGGATGGCCTTGACGGGAGGCTACCATCTGTCTCCTAACAGCTATTCCAGTGGGTCCCCTCCCCCAAACTTCTCTGAGCCTTCGGGGTCCATGTGACCTGGCCATTTAGCCCATTGTGTGCAAAAACGTGCCGCTCAGAGGTAAAACAACCCAACCTGGCGTACTAGCGACTGAGCCAATCCCGCCCCTTTCGTTTGAGAAAATATTCTCTTATTCTTTTGATTTTTTTTTCATTTTAAACTTTTAAATTTTAATGTAAAATTTGAACTGCGACTCAAACACACTTTCTTATTAGTCAGTTACTTGCTGTCGAGTTCTTCAGAAGTTTGCTTTGATTTTAACCTGAACTGTATTCTTTTCACGCGATGGGGCTAATGTGTAGACCAAATAACCCTAATTGCTGAGAGGTGGTTAGAGAAAGGGAATCCACCCCCCTCCCTGAATAAGAGACAAATAGTTATTCTTATTTTTTTCTTTAACGTATTAAATACAGGGTTTCCAAAAATAATGGTGGGATTTCGAGAACCAATATGCAAGAAAATAATTTACATATTCCAAAAAGTAATATTTTAATTGGAAGCGTACTTTAAATAGCTTTAAACAGAACTAGTGAATTTCCCCATATGCACAGTTCATACTTTCTAATAGATAATTTCTAGCATATTTCTTTCAGCGATTTTATATAATTATTTCAGGTGTATTAACAGCCGTCCGGTGGCCGATTGGTTAAAGAGTTTGGATACCGATCAGAGGGTCCTGGGTTCGAGCTCCGAGTAAGGCATGGATGTTTGTATTGTCTTCCTGTTGAGGTATTGCTTTCTCTGTGGCGCATTAAACTGAAGGTCTACTCTCAGACCTCTGTGGCGCATTAAACTGAAGGTCTACTCTCAGACCTCTGTGGCGCATTAAACTGAAGGTCTACTCTCAGACCTCTGTGGCGCATTAAACTGAAGGTCTACTCTCAGACCTCTGTGGCACATTAAACTGAAGGTCTACTCTCAGACATCTGTGGCGCATTAAACTGAAGGTCTACTCTCAGACCTCTGCGGCGCATTAAACTGAAGGTCTACTCTCAGACCTCTGCGGCACATTAAACTGAAGGTCTACTCTCAGACCTCTGTTGCACATTAAACTGAAGGTCTATTCTCAGACCTCTGTTGCGCATTAAACTGAAGGTCTATTCTCAGACCTCTGTGGCGCATTAAACTGAAGGTCTACTCTCAGACCTCTGTGGCGCATTAAACTGAAGGTCTACTCTCAGACCTCTGTGGCGCATTAAACTGAAGGTCTACTCTCAGACCTCTGTGGCGCATTAAACTGAAGGTCTACTCTCAGACCTCTGTGGCGCATTAAACTGAAGGTCTACTCTCAGACCTCTGTGGCGCATTAAACTGAAGGTCTACTCTCAGACCTCTGTGGCGCATTAAACTGAAGGTCTACTCTCAGACCTCTGTGGCGCATGAAACTGAAGGTCTACTCTCAGACCTCTGTGGCGCATTAAACTGAAGGTCTACTCTCAGACCTCTGTGGCGCATGAAACTGAAGGTCTACTCTCAGACCTCTGTGGCGCATTAAACTGAAGGTCTACTCTCAGACCTCTGTGGCGCATTAAACTGAAGGTCTACTCTCAGACCTCTGTGGCGCATTACACTGAAGGTCTACTCTCAGACCTCTGTGGCGCATTACACTGAAGGTCTACTCTCAGACCTCTGTGGCGCATTACACTGAAGGTCTACTCTCAGACCTATGTGGCGCATTACACTGAAGGTCTACTCTCAGACCTCTGTGGCGCATTACACTGAAGGTCTGCTCTCAGACCTCTGTGGCGCATTAAACTGAAGGTCTGCTCTCAGACCTCTGTGGCGCATTACACTGAAGGTGTACTCTCAGACCTCTGTGGCGCATTAAACTGAAGGTGTACTCTCAGACCTCTGTGGCGCATTAAACTGAAGGTCTACTCTCAGACCTCTGTGGCGCATTAAACTGAAGGTCTACTCTCAGACCTCTGTGGCGCATTACACTGAAGGTCTACTCTCAGACCTCTGTGGCACATTAAACTGAAGGTCTACTCTCAGACCTCTGTGGCGCATTAAACTGAAGGTCTACTCTCAGACCTCTGCAGCGCATTAAACTGAAGGTCTACTCTCAGACCTCTGCGGCGCATTACACTGAAGGTCTACTCTCAGACCTCTGCGGCGCATTAAACTGAAGGTCTACTCTCAGATCTCTGCGGCGCATTAAACTGAAGGTCTACTCTCAGACCTCTGCGGCGCATTAAACTGAAGGTCTACTCTCAGACCTCTGTGGCGCATTACACTGAAGGTCTACTCTCAGACCTCTGTGGCGCATTAAACTGAAGGTCTACTCTCAGACCTCTGTGGCGCATTAAACTGAAGGTCTACTCTCAGATCTCTGTGGCGCATTAAACTGAAGGTCTACTCTCAGACCTCTGTGGCGCATTAAACTGAAGGTCTACTCTCAGACCTCTGTGGCGCATTAAACTGAAGGTCTACTCTCAGACCTCTGTGGCGCATTAAACTGAAGGTCTACTCTCAGACTTCTGTGGCGCATTAAACTGAAAGTCTACTCTCAGACCTCTGTGGCGCATTAAACTGAAGGTCTACTCTCAGACCTCTGTGGCGCATTAAAATGAAGGTGTACTCTCAGACCTCTGTGGCGAATTAAACTGAAGGTCTACTCTCAGATCTCTGTGGCGCATTAAACTGAAGGTCTACTTTCAGACCTCTGTGGCGCATTAAACTGAAGGTCTACTCCCAGACCTCTGTGGCGCATGAAGTTCAAGGTCTACTCTCAGACCTCTGTGGCGCATTAAACTGAAGGTCTACTCTCAGACCTCTGTAACGCATCAAACTGAAGGTCTACTCTGAGACCTCTCTGCCGCATTAAACTGAAGGTCTACTCTCAGACCTTTGTGGCGCATTAAACTCAAAGTCTACTATCAGACCTCTGTGGCGCATTAAACTGAAGGTCTATTCTCAGACCTCTGTGGCGCATTAAACTGAAGGTCTACTCTCAGACCTCTGTGGCGCATTAAACTGAAGGTCTACTCTCAGACCTCTGTGGCGCATTAAACTGAAGGACTATTCTCAGACCTCTGTGGCGCATTAAACTGAAGGTCTACTCTCAGACCTCTGTGGCGCATTAAACTGAAGGTCTACTCTCAGACCTCTGTGGCGCATTAAACTGAAGGTCTACTCTCAGACCTCTGTGGCGCATTAAACTGAAGGTCTACTCTCAGACCTCTGTGGCGCATTAAACTGAAGGTCTACTCTCAGACCTCTGTGGCAAAGAGCTATTTGAGGAAATATTTTTTTTTATTACTTTTATTTGTGCCCAGAAGGATAAAAAAGCTACGATAATAATCACGATTTTTCAACCATTTTGTAATTCGAATTTCTTTCGCTACAGCTGAATTTCACTAATTTTTGATAATAACACGATTTTGTTACCGTTTTGTAATTTGAATTTCCCTAATTATTGAGATAAAGAGCTTAAAAATCCTTTGTTACATGGCAACCAGTGGCGGATCCAGGAAAAATAGGCGTAAAGGACGACACACAATAAAATCATCACAGTCATTCTGTTGCGCATTGTGAACAAATGCAAGGAATGAATGCTGATAGGTGATTTAATTCCTTTTTACAGGGGGAGTGAGACTAACTGAATATATCTGGATCTGCGAAAATGATTTAGGAGAATGAATGGAATGGGAAGGAATGTTAACTGACCAGAATGCTCTCCCTCTGGGTGTTTTGTTTTTCTTCTTCCAAATAGTGCGATATGTGATTTTATTCACTTCCCTTTTCATGTTCGTTTAAAAAAACTCTTATGTCAAGACACGTGACGAAAAATGCATAGGTATATGGGGAGGAGGTGGTTCATTCGATACAGACCCAGGCTCGTAATCTGCAATTCCCGCGAATGAGTACAAACTCTGCCAGTGTTGAGAATTAACTTCGATATATCCTCACCCTGCTCTGGTCAGTAAAGGGGACAAGGATGGGCTTAGAAAGACAACCGTCCATCTGATGGGACATTAAACCGTGACCCCGTGGAGAATCATACCCTGTGCACTTTAAAGAATGCGATAGATTGCTATGATGGGAAGCTTTCACCTCTCTCCTAACAGCTGTCCAGTGGGTTTGTATTCCCCCAATTTTCTGTGAGCCCTAGGGGATTGTTGTGATCTGGCCATTGAACTCGGTGGGGTCGTCTTGGTCACTTCTCCAAATAAGACTTTGTAGTTTTGTATTTGTCCAATGATTTAATCAGTGGGACTCCCATCCTAAAAATTCAGAGGTTGAATTAACAATAAACTGAAAGGAAAAAAGTTGGGTTGTTTTACCTCTGAGCGGCACTTTTTTTTGCACACCATGGGCTAAATTGCCAGGTCACACAGACCCCGAAGGCTCAGAGAAGGTTGGGGAGGGTACCCACTGTAAAAGCTGTTGGGAGACATATGGTAGCCTCCCGTCAAGGCCATCGAGCGTGTTCTTTAACGTGCACAGGGTATGGCTCTCCCGCACACGGGGCCACGGCTTAGCGTCCCATCCGACGGACGGCTGCCTTTCCAACACCATCGGTGTCCTTACCGACCGTGGGCTGGGCGGGGAATTTTGCGGAGATAAATCTCAACGCTGACTCAGCTGGGACTCGAACCTGGGAACTACAGATTACGAGCCTGGCGCGCTACCGACTGAGCCACCCCGACCCCCCCCCCCCCCAAAAAAAAAGAAAGAAAAAGAAGCGTCAATATAAACTGCAGTTATAAACATAGACAGAAGAAAGTTTAACTGAAAGAAAACTGAAATATGGTTTCTCTTTCAACCTTTTCCGTAAGGTTATCAGAACATCACACAATACGTAAAAAAAGAATGGTTCTTTACCAGCTTTTCAGGTCATAGCGATATATTCCCGGTCACAGATAAAGACACATCGTCGCTGTATAAATTGCCCAGCGAACTTTCTCAGTGAAGCTGCAAACTTCACACTCACTTGAACACATTCTCCTATCTCACTTCCCTGGAACATTCAACGTCAAACCATTGGTTCCGGTCTGTTGAGAGCAGACGCACTTATTTACCCATTGTAACGCTTCCTGAAAAGCTCCGGCGTAGGATGCGTTTCCCCAATCCGTGACATGTTCCGTCGACTGACAGTCACCAATTACAGTGACAAAATCGGAGCCATTCTTTCGCGACAAACGTGGCAAACAAGGTGCGTTGAAAAATGAAGGAGTCCGCTCTCGATTGAAGCTGATCAAAAGCAAACCGCTCTGACTGCTAGAGAAAATGTTTGGCGGGAACTCACTTCACTGGAGATTTAGAAAATGAATCGGAATGGCGTGCATGGGTCCGCTCACTTTGGCGAAACGGTGTTTGGAGATGCCGTTGGAATTCTGATGAGACTGTGGGAATGTCGTGTTTGTGTCGCTACACAGTCGTGTTAAAAGTAAAATGAATGCCTTTCTACAGATATGGGAATGGTTGGTGGTGGGTTGCAGCAGAGAGGTCGTGATCAGAGTTGTTAAAGATGCTCCCTGGCGAACTTAGCATGAGAAATAGATTTTTTTCTTTTAAGTTTATGGCCTTCGCAAAGATGCCCGCATGCGTAGGAAGTAAATGGAATATAATTGATTTAAAGATGACTTTCTGGAATTCTAGAACTGTCTTGTTGTAAATAATCTCGAGACTTTGTGAAGAAAAAAAAAAGAGCAAGCTCTTCTTGATCAAATGGATGATACTAATAATTGATTTTACGACGTGTTTTACGTTCGTGAATATAAATTAAGGAAATGACTTAATAAACTGTAAACTTTTATGAGTAATATTCTTTTATTAACTATAAATCCATGTTCCCAAAGGCTTAAATGGCGTTTAATTTGCATATTTTTGCTGTGGAGAAATTGAGAATGATTTATATGGAGGGACATAATCCAACAGTAGCAGGTTTTACTCTTTCTGTTTTTTATCTTGATCTGGGTTACATGAGAAAGAATCTGTATAAATAAAATAGTATTTATTTTTTTCACCAGGGGCTGGTTCAGTCGGTAGCGTGACAGACTCGTAAACTGCAGTTTCCAGGTTCGAAACTCCTGCCCTCGGTGAGCAAAGTTTGGGTTGTTTTACCTCTGAGCGGCACTTTTTTGCACACCATGGGCTAAATGGCTAGGTCACATGAACCCAGAAGGCTCAGAGAAGGTTGGGGGAGGGGACCCACTGGAACAGCTGTTGGGAGACAGATGGTAGCCTCCCGTCAAGACCATCCTGCGTGTTCTTTAACGTGCACAGAGTATGACTCTCCCGAACACGGACCACGGCTTAAAGTCCTATACGACGGACGGCGGCCTTTCCAAGCCCATCGGTGTCCCCTACTGACCGTGGGCAGGACGGGGAATTTTGCGGAGATAAATCTCAACGCTGACCCAGCTGGGACTCGAACCTGGGAACTACAGATTACGAGCCTGGCGCGCTACCAACTGAGCCACCCCCGCCCCAGGTTGTTTTACTATTGAGCGGCATATTTTTGCACACAATGGGCTAAATTATAAAGTTACAAAGACCCAGAGGAATCAAAGAAGGTTAGAGGAACCCGCTAGACAGCTGCTGGGTGACAGATGGTAGCCTCCTGTCAAGACCATCCAACGTGGTCTTTTACGTGCACAGTTATGGCTCTCCAGCACACGAGGCCACGGCTTAATATCTTATACGACGGACGTCGGTCTTTCTAGTGCGTCGCTACTGACCCCTACTGACCGAGGGCGGGACTGGCAGTTTTGAGTTGATAACTCTGAACGCTGGCATAGGTAGGACTCGAACCTTTGATCTACAGAATACGAGCCTGGTGAGCTGCTGACTGATCCCCCCCCCCCCAGATGAATAAAGGAACATAGAGGTGCTTGTAAAGGTCGCCGTAATAACAATACAGTGTTTCTGGCGTCAACTGAAGGAACTCGAAGACTTTCCATATAGAAATGTTTTCATTCTGTATGACTATTATGCCTGTTGAAAAAAAGGCAATGAGTCCCTTGTAATTGTATTCGTTATCGCGAATTTGTTGTGGAAATGTCTGATTTTGGATTGTTTTACATTTGAGCTGCACATTTTGGCACACAATGGACTAAATGGCCAGGTCACAAGGACCTCGAGAGCTCAGAGAAGGTTGGGGAAAGGGGACCCATTGGAAAGCTGTTAGGAAACAGATGGAAACCTCCCGACCAGGCCATCCAGAGTGTTCCTTAATGTGCAGAGGGTATGGTTCTTCCACACAAGGGGCCACGGCTAAAATTACCATCCAATGGACTTTAGCCTTAACAAGGCCAATGGTGTTCCCTTTCTGACCTAGGGCAGGCAGATATATCTCAATGACTGAGTCCTGCCCGACTCTCAGATAAGGCATGAATGTTTTCTTTCTTGTGTTTTCTTTCTGAGGAGATCTCATCTTTCTTACAGATATTCTCTATGGCGAATTATATACACTGACAAGCTCCTGTTAGACTTCTGTGACAAGCATTTGCTTGAAGGATAATTTTTTTGTCTTTCATGATGATAATAATTGCTCTTTTAGGCAGTACGTGTGTTTACGAAGAATATTTTCAAGAATACAACAATTTTAGAAATTACAAAGAATATTTTCTCGAGTTCTACGATACGAATTACGCCTAGGCGCAATTTTTCAGAGCTCTAATATTTCTGTAGCATACGAGTAGTTAGAATTAGCGTGCCAGTCATTCAGCCTTCAATCACTTATAATCGTTTATATATTGTTACGACAGATGAACGTGCAACAATAAAAACGTAATCTGCAGTTCCCAGGTTCGAGTCCCAGCTGGGTCAGCGTTTAGCTTTATCTCCGTAAAATTCCCCGTCCTGCCCACCGTCATTAGGGAACACCGATGGGCTTGGAAAGGCTACCGTCCGTCGGATGGGACGTTAAGCCGTGGTCCCGTGTGTGGGAGAGTCATACCCTGTGCACGTTAAAGAACACGCTGGATGGCCTTGACGGGAGACTACCATCTGTCTCCCAACAGCTGTTCCAGTGGGTCCCCTCCCCCAACCTTCTCCGAGCCTTCGGGGTCCATTGTGTCCTGGCCATTTAGCCCATGGTGCGCAAAAAAGTGCCGCTCAGAGGTAAAACAACCCAACCCAACCCGACCTCCATCACTACGAATATTTCCCTTGATTGAAAAGGGACACACCAGGGACGCTTGTTGGAATTGTCCCAAAAGTGGGAACTAGTTGTGTGTAAAATGTCTGAACATTAATTTGTTAATAAATATTGTGTTTTTATTACCTGTAAAATTATCTTAGTTTTCATTATTGCTAAATGTCTGTTAATTTTAATGTGGGTCCGGGAAACGCAAACAAATCTAATTCGGCAGCAAGTAGAAGATCACGGCCTTAATGCGTGTGCGCCCCTAATTATACTCGGGGGGTAGTCACCACAATATGCTACTCGAACAAGAGGAGCTGGCTTTAGAAAGAGGTTCATCATCTGATGCCTGGTGATCTTAATATATAAGATGAAGCTTATTTCCATTGGTGAAAAGAAGCCAACAGGAAAAGCCAATTGGGTTTAGTGACAACATAGTGTATGAAAAGAATTGGTAAGGTGGACATTGCAAACTTAAAAGTATTTCAACAAGGAAACTTTCGTTGCTTGTCAAATGTTTAAATAAATATTACATTTGTGCTTTGAATAGATATTGAAATAATTTTAATACAAATATTTGAAGTTTAATTAAAAGATGTAAAACACTATTTTTATGGTTTAGCTTCATACTGATGATTTGGGTTGGGTTGTTTTACCTCTGAGCGGCACTTTTTTGCACACCATGGGCTAAATGGCCAGGTCACATGGACCCCGAAGGCTCAGAGAAGGTTGGGGGAGGGGACCCACTGGAACAGCTGTTGGGAGACAGATGGTAGCCTCCCGTCAAGGCCATTCAGCGTATTCTTTAACGTGCACAGGGTATGGCTCTCCCGCACACGGAGCCACGGCTTAATGTCCCATCCGACGGATGGCGGCCTTTGCAAGCCCATCGGTGTCCCCTACTGACCGTGGACAGGGCGGGAAATTTTGCGGAGATAAATCTGAACGCTGACCCAGCTGGGACTCGAACCTGGGAACTACAGATTAGGAGCCTGGCGCGCTACCGACTGAGCCACTCCCGCCCCTCATACTGATGAAGTCAAGGATTTCTGTAAGTTTAATTTGCTTTATATATGTGGTTTTATAAATGAACCAATTTATTACAAAGGTATAATTTTTTTGCGAAGCATTCTTTTGAACTCACGCTGTTTTTTTTTTATTAAAAATTCATAACAATATATTAGATATTAATTTAATGGAAAAATTGTGACTGTAGGTAAATTAAAACTCATAATCAAATGTATTTAATTAGAAAGCAAAATAAAAAAAATTTAATCTTGATTTTCACATAATTTTTTCGCTATATAAAGAGAAATTGAAGCTGGAATGTGGAATATGGATATGTGCAATATGGCGAAAAAAAATTAAACTCAGAAATAAAAACTTAAATGGTTTGAAATAATGCTTATTATTTAATAAACTGAATATACATTTTAGAAGTTTGCATAATGATTATTTCAGTACAAAACAAATCATGAATGCTTTTTATGAAACAAGATAATTTATCATAATATTCCATCTTCCATAACTCTTTAAATACATACTGAACGAATATTGTTGAAAATCGAGAGTTGGGTTGCTTTACCTCTGAGCGGCACATTTTTGCACACCATGGGCTAAATGGTTAGGTCACATGAACCCAGAAGGCTCAGAGAAGGTTGGGGGAGGGGACCCACTGGAACAGTTGTTGGGAGACTAGATGGTAGCCTCCCATCAAGGCCATCCTGCGTGTTCTTTAACGTGCACAGAGTATGACTCTCCCTAACACGGACCACGGCTTAACGTCCCATCCGACGGACGGCGGTCTTTCGAAGGCCATCGGTGTGCCCTACTGACCGTGGGCAGGGCGGGGAGTTTTGCGGAGATAAATCTCAAAGCTGACCCAGCTGGGACTCGAACCTGGGAACTACAGATTACGAGCCTGGCGTGCTACCGACTGAGCCAACCCCGCCCCTGCAATTCGAGATTTAAATAGATTGATTATGATCTTTAATTTATTTTCCGTCACATTTTTTCATTAAGCGCATAGTTTAGAAGTTAAGAACTTCAGAGTTTGATTCCCATCGACATAACATGAAAAAAATTCACTAATATCTCGGTAAAGCCATGTAGCATTGTGGCGGGGGTGGCTCAGTCGGTAGCACGCCAGGCTCTTAATCTGTAGTTTCCAGGTTCGAGTCCCAGCTGGGTCAGCGTTGAGATTTATCTCCGCAAAATTCCCTGCCCACGGTCAGTAAGGGACACCGCTGGGCTTGGAAAGGCCGCCGTCCGTCGGATGGGACGTTAAGCCGTGGCCCCGTGTTCGGGAGAGCCATACCCTGTGCACGTTAAAGAACACGCTGTATGACCTTGACGGGAGACTACCATCTGTCTCCCAACAGCTGTTCCAGTGGGTCCCCTCCCCCAACGTTCTCCGAGCCTTCGGGGTCCATGTGACCTGGCCAGTTAGCCCATGGTGTGCAAAAAAGTGCCGCTCAGAGGTAAAACAACCCAACCCATGTAGCATTGCCAGAATTTGAAAATTACAGAATTCGTCTGAATTAATAGAACTGCGCGAAGGGTTTTCGTCTGCAATCTCCAGTTTCAATCTTCGCGGAATTGGAAGCGAAATAAAGATAAACGAGGTAATTGATCTTATCGTTCTAATGCAAAAATCTTCTTCTAAAATAATATTTTAAATTGAAGTCATTTCTCCAAGCCTTAACGTAAAACGCCTCATCATGCCAAAACTTGCCATTGTATTCTCTTTAATTATATTCTTAATTACAACGGCATCTTCATACGCTCCCCGAATATAAATAAAAGAAGTACATTTTTCCTCTAAGCATTCGCTCCATTACTAAGTACACACGAAGCAGACGCCACATTAATTAACCCTCTAGGCTATGTAGACGACCACTGACCAACGTTTCTCCGTAAGCGACTCGACCAGTTTTTTTGCTTTCCGAAGACTCCTGCAAACCTACCTCGTCGCTCGAACTAGCACAGTGGAACATTGTCAGCTGCAAGTTAACAGGTGTTTCATTCAGAAAGACTTTGCCACCAGAAGAGTGATAGTTGTTCAATGTTTATAATTCCATGCAGGGAGACTGAATAAATATATCTTTGTTTCTGTTTCACCTGTTGCTTACATTAGTGAAAAGAATGGGAGTTTATTTAATCTGTTGAAGAGTTGGTAAAAAAAGGCCACGAGGAGTGCTTTCGAAATGTTTAAATCGTATTTTCCATCTTTGGAAAGGTTGCCAGAATGTTATTTTTCTGTCTATAGTTTGATTTTATTTACTTTTCTAAGTTTCTAAGTGTTCGTGTGATAGATCGTACATGATGTGTACGAATAAGACCGGGGCGGGGGTGGCTCAGTCGGTAGCGGGTCAGGCTCGTAATCTGTAGTTCCCAGGTTCGAGTCCCAGCTGGGTCAGCGTTGAGATTTATCTCCGCAAAATTCCCCGCCCTGCCCACGGTCAGTAGGGGACACCGATGGGCTTGGAAAGGCCGCCGTCCGTTGGATGAGACGTTAAGCCGTGGCCCCGTGTGCGGGAGAGCCTACCCTGTGCACGTTAAAGAACACGCTGGATGGCCTTGACGGAAGGCTACCATCTGTTTCCCAACAGCTTCTCCAATGGGTCTCCTCCCCCAACCTTCTCTGAGCCTTCGGGGTCTATGTGACCTGTCCATTTAGCCCATTGTGTGCAAAAAAGTGCCGCTCAGAGGTAAAACAACCCAACCCAACGAATAAGACCAATTGTGCAGTTCTGAACTGCTAAGTTTTGATACAGGTAATATGTTAACACAGGTAAAAATATCTTTATGACAAAAACGTCCTTAGAACAAAAATTTTCTCCTGCAGTGTACGAGAGATTCCCACGACATCCTGATCATATGTCAAGTATTTTAATGCTGAATTGCATGCCGACGATTTCTGAAGGAAACTTTGACGTTCTGTTGTTACTAGTGGAGCACTTGATATGCATCTGAATGCCAAGGATTCGTATCACAGTCGACTCAAGATAATTTTATGTCTGCTCGCAATATTTGCATCGTTTCACAAATGTTAATTTATTTTAGGTAAACGATGCTCTCCCGCATAAAGGTGGGAGTTGGAGAACGAGGAAAATTCTGGGTGAGAAATGGGATAGTTGAATAAAAGGCTTGTGCAATATAATAAATTAAGTTCAGAAATATTAATTTGCTTCTCGAATATTGACCCCAATTCTTAGAAAAGGTATTATAGCCGAAAATGTATAATGGATGAATAATGCATTGTATTAACAATAAAAGGTAGATAAATACATCCAATTTCCTTTTTAGGGTGGAAGCCCCGGGTAAGGCATGGATGTGTGTGTTGTTTTTCTGCTGAGGTCCTGCCATCATCACAGACCTTCTACTATGGCATATAAACTGACAGGCTCCTGTCAGACCGGCGGGGGTGGCTCAGTCGGTAGCGCGCCAGGCTCGTAATCTGTAGTTCCCAGGTTCGAGTCCCAGCTGGGTCAGCGTTGCGATTATCTCCGCAAAATTCCCCGCCTTGCCCACGGTCAGTAGGGGACACCGATGGGCTTGGAAAGGCAGCCGTCCGTCGGATGGGACGTTAAGCCGTGGCCCAATGTGCGGGAGAGCCATACCCTGTGCACGTTAAAGAACACGCTGGATGGCCTTGACGGGAGGCTACCATCTGTCTCCCAAGAGCTGTTCCAGTGGGTCCCCTCCCACAACCTTCTCTGAGCCTTCGGGGTCCTTGTGGCCTGGCCATTTAGCCCATGGTGTGCAAAAAAGTATCGCTCAGAGGTAAAACAATCCAATCCAAAATTGTGTGGCGCCAAAAAATAAATGCATTTATATGTACTTCTAAATTTTATAATAATAAATTATTTATTATAAGTACAAAGTGCGGTACATATCTACATACAACTTATAGGAACACCGGGTGTATTATAAATATTTCATAATTTTTCTCGACTTTTTCGCCGCAAAATCTTTAATTACGTCATCAAAATTGATCGATTTCGCTATTTCAGTCAATTTTGACCGAAACAAATGGGGTGCAGAACCGCGTTAATGTATCATGCAGCTGTCAGTGTTCCCGTGATGCGGACAAGAGGTGAGATATCCATAGCACTCCATACCATTATGCCTGGCTATTGGGCGGTGTGCAGGTCGTGAACAAAAGTGGATCCATCCTCTCGTCAGGTTGTCGCCATGCACGGACCCGTCGATCGTCAGCACCCAGGTAAAAACTGGATTCATCACTGAACACAACAGTGTTCCATTCGTGACCCCAGTTTGCATGACTTCGGCACCAAACCAGACGAGCGCTGCGATGGTTTGTAGGTTGGAGTTGGGTTGTTTTACCTCTGAGCGGCACTTTTTTGCACACCATGGGCTAAATGGCCAAGTCACATGGACCCCGAAGGCTCAGAGAAGGTTGGGGGAGGGGATCCACTGGAACAGCTGTTGGGAGACAGATGGTAGCCTCCCGTCAAGGCCATCCAGCGTGTTCTTTAAGGTGCACAGGGTATGGCTCTCCCACATACAGGGCCACGGCTTAACGTCCCATCCGACGGACGGCGGCCTTTCCAAGCCCATCGGTGTCCCCTATTGACCGTGGGCAGGGCGTGGAATTTTGCGGAGATAAATCTCAATGCTGACCCAGCTGTTACTCGAACCTGGGAACTACAGATTATGAGCCTGACACGCTACCGACTGAGCCACCCCCGCCCGATGGTTTGTAGTCAATGGCAGTAGTCAATATAATGGTTGCCTAGAGCGCAGGTGTGACTCATGCAACCTTCGGGTTAATATTCGGGTTGTTATGGGGACGTCTAAGGCTGCTGATACAGCCTGTCAAGTATCGCCTGCAGTATTCTGTGGTGACGAAAGAGCATGTCGAACAATGCGCCTATCAAATCGTGCTGAAGTCTATCGGACAGCACCACTCCTTCTGCGATACACACTGGAACCTTCATTTCACCACTGTTGCCAACAGCGTCCAACAGTTCATGCACCCCGATGAACATGGGCAGCGACATAACATGTAGTCCATCCAGCTTCACATAGACCTATAATTCTTCCTCTCTTAAAAACATTCAAATGGTGATAAAACTGCCAATGGCATGTACCAGCAATTTTTGGCCTTCGCTGAACAATTTCCAAGTGGGACCATCTAATGTCAACCGTTCGCACGACTTCCACCTGCATAAACACAATACAATCCCTGTTCCTTCTTGCACCTTTTATCTCTTCAGACACACACGTCATTGGCTCCAGATTATCATCATTTGCATATCTCAATTGTGCACACCCACCTTTCCATTTGCATGTTTTTATGACATGTCCTGGGTGGGGCACTTTCAGTGTCGAGCAATGTATATATTCTGTTTTTCATAAAGGGTGGGTTGAATTGTTTTACTTTTGAAGAGCACTTTTTTTTGCATCATCATCATCATCATCATCATCATCATCCTCATGCAGCCATGGGCTACGGAGGCCCAACCAAACCCCGCAGTTTAATTCTCCAAGCATATCTGTCCTGAGCTACATCTGCTGCATCCGGCCACTGCACACCAATTCTAACAAGGTCCTGTTTGACATTGTCTGCCCACCGCATCCTAGGTCTCCCCCTCCTTCTGAGGCCTCTAGGCACACTGTTCATAACCCTATTCGCCAATCTATAATTATCCATACGGGCAACATGGCCAAACCAGCGGAGTCTCTCTCTGCACAATATGCTGCTTAAAGGAGGTTGCAGACTCCTTTGCCTAACCTCATCATTAGTTACAAAGTTAAACCACCTAATACCCAAGATACTGCGTAAGCATCTAGAATCAAAAGCATCTAGTTTCCTGTTATCTTGTTTACACAGCGTCCAAGTTTCACTACCATAACTAACCCTAGAAAGAACCAAACTATTATAGTCTAATTTTAGTCTTTAGGTGTATACGCCTATTTCTCCACAATCTCCATAGATTCTTAAAAGTCCCGGCAGCAATCCCTATTCGTCTGTTAATCTCATGCCGCACATCACCAATATCAGTTACATAGCTCCCAAGATAATTAAACTGTGACACCTGCTCAAGACTGCAACCATTCAGATTAACTGAATCACAACCTGCCTGACCAATTTTCATCACTTTAGTTTTCTCTCTGTTTATTACCAAACCTACTCTACTACCAGTCTCATCAACAGCTCGAATGAAAGAGTTCATCTCATCAACATCATTTGCCAAAAGGGCTAAATCATCAGCATAATCTAAATCAGAAATTTTCGTATCTCCAGCCCATTTAAGGCCAAAATCTTTCCCTCGAAGTGAATTTCGCATAACATAATCAACAACCAAACTAAAGAGAAAAGGAGACAAAATGCACCCTTGTCGAACACCAGAAGTAATGCTAAACCAATTGCTACAAGACTTACCAACTCTCACACATGACTCAGTGTTATTATAGAGAGCTTTCATTATGTTAACTAACTTGTCTGGTATACCATATGATCTCACAATCAACCACAAATTATGACGATCAACAGAGTCGAAAGCCTTTTTGAAATCAACAAAGCTAGAAACCAAAGGTTTCTGAACTTTAAACGTTTCTCAAGATTCTGCCTAAGTGAAAATATCTGATCCACACATCCCCTACCACTTCTGAATCCACATTGCTCATCACGCAATTGACTGTCAACCAGATTCTTAATTCTATTAAGCACAATCATGGAAAGAACTTTACCTGGAACAGAGAGTAGGCTGATACCCCTATAGTTATCACAAGAACTGCAATCAACTTTTTTGAAAATAGGGATAATAATAGCTCTGGTAAAATCTTTACGAACCATGCCTTTATCATAAAAGTTATTGAAAATTTCAGTCATCCAAGTGGTAACCAAAACATTCCCAGCTCTGAGCATTTCTGTAGTAATTTCATCTACCCCTGGGGATTTATGAAGTTTCAGTTTAGAGATAGCCAAACTAACTACAGATTGTGTTATAGGGCCAACATTAAAGCTGCCAATGTATCTATCATCATTACAAACAATGGGAGTAGAACTAACCACATTGTTTAGAACATCACTGAAATGCTCAGCCCACCTAGCCATGAGAGAATCTTCACCTTCTATAACCTTACCTTGTTTATCCTTCAATCCCTGTATGCCTGCCCGTTTTCTACCACATAAAACATTAACTATCTGGTACAGCTCTCTGCTGTTGTGCTGCCTAACTGCTTCCTCAGCTTTGTCAGCCAAGCTATCAAGCCAAAGATTTTTATCAGTAGCTAACTGATCCTTTACACGTTTATTAAGCTCTCTGTAATCTTTTCTATTAGGACTAGTAGGGTACTGATTAAGGACATTCCTGCAGTTCCTTCTTTCTGAAATAAGCTCAATTGCCTTAGCACTTAAATAATTCTGCCTCCTCTGCTCCTTTTTTCCTAAAAGAGTACTGTTATTTTCCAAAAAAGCCTGTTTAAAATGGCCCCATTCTTCCTCAACTTCAGTATAAAGCACAATAATGTCATAATGACTAAGTAACCTATCATGGTAAATTATACATAATCAAGTAACCTTATCATGGTACCGTCATAATGACTAAGTAACCTATCATGGTAAGGTTTAGCTATAACTGGGTCATTCAGAGCTTCAGTATCAAAGGTAAATTTTTTAACTCTAGCACAACACTTTTTAAGTTTAAGTTGCAAGACACTTTTAACAAGGTAATGGTCAGATCCAATTTCAGCTCTCCTATATGCCCTGGTATTTCTAACAGAACTAGCCCATTTGCTGTTAATTAATATATAATCAATTATATTCCTATGCAGCCCATCAGGTGAAACCCATGTGTATTTATGTATGTCGCGGTGTTTGTAATATGTGTTAGTTATTCTGAAACCATTGAGTTTACTTACCTGTAGGAGACGTTGCCCATTGCCATTGCAGCTACCAATACCAAAAGGGCCTATTACTCCTCCCCAAAGGTCAGAGTCGGTACCAACTTTGGCATTGAAGTCACCAAGAACGAGGGTAATATCTCCTTTCTTGACAGAATTCAAAATGTCCTGAAGTTGTCCGTAAAAGCTATCCTTCTCATCCTCATCAGCATCCTCAGTGGGGGCATAACAGCAGATAACATTCAAGTTTTAAATGCTTGTCTGAAATTTTGCTGTAAGAAACCTTTCATTAATTCACTCATATCCTAGAAGAGCATCACTTGCATGTCTGTTGAGCAGCAGACCCACGCCTTGGTGATGCTTTCCATCCTCCCTCCCTGTGAAGAGAAATTTAAAGTTATTTTTAAGTAACTCACCTTTACCTGGTCTTTAATTTAAGGTTTTTTTTAAGTAACTCACCTTTTCCTGGTCTCTTGCAAGCCTAGAATATTTAGGTTATAGCGCTGGAATTCCTGCATGAGGACATCAAGAGAATAATCTCTATGTAATGTCCTCACGTTCCACGTTCCTGCAGAAAGAAAATGATTAGTAGGATTTTTAAAGAAATTAGGTTTATTGAGATTGGTAGGGCCCACAATATCAAACAGCCCCCTGATCGCAGGCATGGGGCAAAGACCCGTTCCTCCTCCTCTAAAGGCTGAAGTCACCGATGCTGGTAGGAACTTCAGGCACCACCTTTTCAAGTGGACTTTTTCAAGAGCCACATGGCCTGCCTGAGACGCATTACTCCAGTTTAGGCTTGACGATGCCCAACTAGCTAAGTAAGGTTCAGGTACCTGCGATGGCCTCTGATTAGGATTATCCACCAGCTGATATAAGGTATCCCATGCCTCTGTTCACTTAGAGCTGGCAACCCAGAAGCAAACAGAAAACACAGTGGCAGACTCTCCCTCAACAGAGGCCCACCAGTGCAGCAAGTCCAGGATCAATAATCAAGCTCAAATCCATAAACAAGTCCAGTCTAGTAGGTATAAATGGTCAGCACCAGGACCCTGTGAAGTTGACCACTCCTCAGCAGGGTTGAAAAAAAAGAAAAAAGTGGCCATAGATGACCAGATCAGCAGGCCATACTGAACTGGCAGCCCTCCCCTTCCGTTCCCTTCCAAAAGAGATTATCTCTTTTGAAAGGTACTAACGGCCTGCACCACGAGAAGGCGGGGTCGGACATTAGGTGCTAGACCTGGCCGGTTCTGTGCATCATCACTAGGGATTGGTACACAGCTCTACAATGGGTTAAAAGACCCATCATAGACACCTTCTAGGTCATAAAGACCCCGAGGGCTCAGAAAAGGTTGCGGGAGGAGACCCACAGGAACAGCTATTGCAGACTGATGGTATCCTCCCGTCAAGGTCATCCAGGCATGTTCTTTAATGTGCATAGGGTATAGCTCTCCCAACTCGGCTTAATATCCCATCCGACTACCGGCAACCTTTCCAAGCCCATCGGTGTCCCCTACTGACCATGGGCAGGGTGGAAAATGTTGCGGAGATAAATCTCAACAATGATCCAGCTGGGACTCGAACCTGGGAATTGCGTCAGGAGAGGCTTAAGTGGTGCACAGTCAGTGACAGAAATGACTCAAGTGTAGTATGGAGCTTGAAACGAAGTGATTTCCAAGTAGCACCAACACTTCACAGATGGAGGCGATTCCCTGGAGATTGTCTCAAGATCTGTGTAACCAAGCAATTGGTTCGAGAGATATCCATACATTGCAGTCATTTCATCGGCTTTCTGTGCACCACTTAATCCCCACCGAATACAGTAATGTATTGTATACCGTTGCTCAGTTTCCAGATATATTCTGACTATATCAGATTCTGACTATATCGCAAGGTGTTTCAAATTTCGTATATTGTTCCGTGCGACTGAAGAGTCTCTGTGGAGGCGGGGGTGGCTCAGTCGGTAGCGCGCCAGGCTCGTAATCTGTAGTTCCCATGTTCAAGTCCCAGCTGGGTCAGCGTTGAGATTTATCTCCGCAAAATTCCCCGCCCTGCCCACGGTCAGTAGGGGACACCGATGGGCTTGGAAAGGCCGCCGTCCGTCGGATGGGACGTTAAGCCGTGGCCCCGTGTGCGGGAGAGCCATACCCTGTGCACTTTAAAGAACACGCTGGATGGCCTTGACGGGAGGCGACTGTCTCCCAACAGGTGTTCCAGTGGGTCCCCTCCCCCAACCTTCTCTGAGCCTTCGGGGTCCATGTGATTATTCTGGCAATTTAGTGGGGCGGGGGTGGCTCAGTCGGTAGCGCGCCAGGCTCGTAATCTGTAGTTCCCAGGTTCGAGTCCCAGTTGGGTCAGCGTTGAGATTTATCTCCGCAAAATTCCCCGCCCTGCCCAC
The DNA here is from genome assembly GCA_038380435.1 of Ryuthela nishihirai. Classification (NCBI taxonomy): domain Eukaryota; kingdom Metazoa; phylum Arthropoda; class Arachnida; order Araneae; family Heptathelidae; genus Ryuthela; species Ryuthela nishihirai. The sequence goes on along the minus strand of JAWZYU010000029.1, from coordinate 17,406,282 downwards.
GGTCAGTAGGGGACACCGATGGGCTTGGAAAGGCCGCCGTCCGTCGGATGGGACGTTAAGCCGTGGCCCCGTGTGTGGGAGAGCCATACCCTGTGCACGTTAAAGAACACGCTGGATGGCCTTGACGGGAGGCTACCATCTGTCTCCCAACAGCTATTCCAGTGGGTCCCCTCCCCCAACCTTCTCTGAGCCTTCGGGGTTCATGTGACCTGGCCATTTAGCCCATGGTGTGCAAAAAAGTGCCGCTCAGAGGTAAAACAACCCAACCCAACCCTGGCAATTTAGCCCATGGTGTGCAAAATAGTGCCGCTCAGAGGTAAAACAACCCAACCCAATCCTACACTTTTCTTCCGACAAATGGACGAATGCATGTGTGCCATCAATCTAGTGTTGAGGGTTGTATCCGTTCTCTAATGATATGGGGCGCTTTCTCGTGGCATGGTTTGGATGCACTCATTCCTTTAGAAGGTAAGATTAATGCCAATTCGCTATACACCATGGGCTAAATGACCATGTCACAATGACCCGAAGGCTCAGAGAAGGTTGGGGGAGGGACCCACTGGAACAGCTGTTCGGAGACAGATGGTAGCCTCCCGTCAAGGCCATCCAACGTGTTCTTCAACATGCACAGGCTATGGCTCTCCCGCACACGGGGCCACGGCTTAACGTCCCATCTGACGGACGGCGACCTTTTCAAGCCCATCAGTGTCCCCTACTGACCGCGGGCAGGGCGGGGAATTTTGTGGAGATAAATCACAATGATGACCCGGATGGGACTCGAACCCTCAAGGCTATATATCATCTTGTTTAACATGCTCAGGGTACAGAGGATGAATAAAACAATCTAATCTCTATAAAAAATGGATAAATGTACTGTATTCTCTTTAAAGAAATGGTAAACATCATAAAAAATCTTGTTCGTAGCCTTTTTCATTCAACCGTGGTTCAGTGCACAGGAGAGCCATAACTTGTGCACGATAAAGAACACGGATTCTTGACAGGATGATACGATCTTTCTCTTAACAGCTGTTCAGTGGATCTCCTTCCTCCAATCTTCTCTAAGACTTAGGGGTCATTGTGACCTGACCATTAAGTGTAAAGAAAATGCCGCTCAGAGGCATAACTTGTAACATATAATCTTGTAGATACTTGTAAATAACAAAAACAATCGAAACAACCGAACCTCAAATTGCTTATTTTTCTGATGCATTCTCTACTACATTTTTCATCTCATGTGGGGAAAGTGGATAGGGTTCCTCGCTCACAGTGTGTGAGGGGGGGATGAGTATTGCGGGAGGGAGGGGGTTAGGGTTGCATACAGAAGCGAAGTTTACGTGGAGCATTTGGATGTAATGACGGGGACAGAGAGGTGATTACCGCAGTGGGTGGTTTTTATTTGGCTGCTATTTATGTAGCCTGCTCTTCGCAGTCAGTCAGCCTCCCACAGCATCTGCTCTTCGTCTTCCATCTCTCCGCTTTGCATAAGTTAACCGTTTTGTCCACAATCGTCTCCTGCTGAGGTGAAGTTTCCCGCTCAAAATAGCTTTCTTTTCGAAACATTCCCGCCTCTTTTAAACGGAACAAAACGACGGTGTGGATGAAAAAGAAAATGAAAATAAATTATGCCTTTTTTTTTTCGTGAATTAGAGTTTTATTTATTTTTTTTCTTTGAAAATTCAATGTAAATTTGCATATTTTGTGTTTTTTATAGTGTTTCTATGTTTTACAGAGCAATGTTGAAAAGTTAAGGGACAGATGGTGGATAATAACACATAACAAAATCAAAGGTTTATTCTAGTAAGCGTTGTGTTGGTTTTACCTTTAAACCTTTTTTTTTTAAACGGCAATATTTTTGCACACAATAAGGCATGGATGTTTGTGTTGTTTTTCTGCCGAGGATCTCGACTTCCTCACAGATTCTTCTCTATGGGTTATTACACCGACAGCGTTCCTCACAGATTCTTCTCTATGGGTTATTACACCGGCAGCCTTCCTCACAGATTCTTCTCTATGGGTTATTACACCTGCAGCCTTCCTCACAGATTCTCCTCTATGGGTTATTACACCGGCAGCCTTCCTCACAGATTCTCCTCTATGGGTTATTACACCGACAGCCTTCCTCACAGATTCTCCTCTATGGGTTATTACACCGACAGCCTTCCTCACAGATTCTCCTCTATGGGTTATTACACCGGCAGCCTTCCTCACAGATTCTTCTCTATGGGTTATTACACCAACAGCCATCCTCACAGATTCTTCTCTATGGGTTATTACACCGACAGCCTTCTTTCAGACCTCTGTGGCAAGCAGATGCTTTAGGTGGAATTAATTTATTTTAATTTATGCTAAGTGGTCAGATCACAAAGAACATGAAGTGCTCGGGCTGAGTAGGATAGGATATCCAGTCGACAGTTGTTAGAAGAGAAATAAAAAATCATCTTTAATCCCATTCAGTGGAAGAGAGACTGAATCATCTTAATGATGACTGATTAGTCCAAGTAGTTGATGGAAAATCGTTTTAGTTTAGTAGCAATGCAGACAGACAATAATTTAAATCAGTGCGTTATTTATAACCCATATGGTATGGCTCTCTTATGCACCAAACCAGAGTTTAACATTCCACCCGACGAAGGGCGTCTTTTTCGAACTCGTCGGTGTCTGTTTTCACACAGAGAGAAGAGATCAACGGAGAAAAAGAGCAAATGTAGGCGCAGTCGTATTTAATCTATAAAACAGCAAGTTACGATACTGGCGAGCTAACGCAGAACCATTTCCAGACTACAGTAGTGAGAGTTGGGTTGGGTTGTTTTACCTCTGAGCGGCACGTTTTTGCACACCATGGGCTAAATGGCCAGTCACATGGACCCCGAAGACTCAGAGAAGGTTGGGGGAGGGGACCCACTGGAACAGCTAGTTGGGAGACAAATGGTAGCCTCCCGTCAAGGCCATCCAGCGTGTTCTTTAACGTGCACAGGGTATGACTCTCCCGCATACTGGACCATGGCTTAACGTCCCATCCGACGGGCGGCGGCCTTTCCAAGTCCATCGGTGTCCCCTACTGACCGTGGGCAGGGCGGGGAATTTTGCGGAGATAAATCTCAACACTGACCCAGCTGGGACTGGAACCTGGGAACTACAGATTACGAGCCTGGCGCGCTACCGACTGAGACACCCCCGTCCACAGTAGTGAGAGAAAAATTATCCTTAGAGACGACTATCGTTCTTTTCTTTTATTTCATATAGAAGTTTTTCTGTCATATTACTTTCTTTGTTGCTGTACACCACAGCAACCACGACAAAACCCTGATTCCGCCTTTCGACACTACCAGTATGGAGTGGCCGTGTACTAACTACTGCCAGGGGCAAGGCTATACCATATAGATAGGTCTCATCCCTGAGGGTCCTCTGGCGAGCAGTCCTATAGAAGGAAAGCTCATTGAATGGTCAAAACCTAATTTTACTCTGTTCCCCGGTTAGCCATGAACAAGTATACATAGATCCAAGTTCGCTCGGCTCCCGGGGTGGAGACTCTTAGTTGGACCCAGAGAGTGGAGACACCGGCAGCCTTCCTCACAGATTCTCCTCTATGGGTTATTACACCGACAGCCTTCCTCACAGATTCTCCTCTATGACCCAGAGAGTGGACTCCCAGGGTGGAGACTCTTAGTTGGACTTTGAAAAGGGCCCTAGCCTACTAGAGGGACCAATTCTTTCAGCATGGCCCGAAATTGCTCCACTGAGCACCTGATGGAGGTCTTGGCACTGTCCAACCGGGCCGCTAAACTGGTCAGCAGCACCTTCGACCTCGGGTTGGTCTTAGCTCTGTTCAACAGGGGCCCAAACCGGTCAGCAGAGCCTTCGACCGGTGCTGGGCAACAAGCCTCCCCACCATGTGAAGGTGTCATATAGATGCTTTTCTTTCATATAAAAGCTTTTATGCCATATAAAAGTTTCCGTCGTCCGTTGGATGGGATGCCTCGTGTGGAGGAGCGCCATACTCTGTGCACTTTAAAGAACATGCTGGATGGCCTTGACGGGAGGTTACCCTATGTCTCCTCATAGGTCTAAGGGGTTCCTTTCCCCCAACGTTCTCTGAGTCCTTGGTATCCTTGTGACCTGGACATTTAGCCCATATGTGCAAAACAATGCCGCTCAGAGCTAAAACAACCCAAAAACCTTGTAATCGTTAAAGAACACGTTCGATTGGTTGACGGAAAGCTATCATCTGTCTCCTAATAGATGTCCAGTGGCTCCCTCCTTCCCGCAACCTTCTCTGAGCCCTTCGGTTCCTTGTGACCTGGAAATTTATCTCATTGTGTGAAAAAAAGTGACGCCCAGGGTGAAACAACCTAACTGGGGAGTGTTGTTACACTCTTCCTATAAATTCCAAACTCTTAGGAATTACGTATTAGATACACCGAATTCAATGGAAAATTCAACCGATAAGACAATGAATCAAATGCTCCTTGGATATTTTGCTTTCGGCAGAGATGTGTATCTTAAAATTCTCGAATGTTTACGAGTGTCTACTACAAACTGATGCACATATTGAGTCAAAGTGTCATATTGAGTCAAAGTCAAACAGTCAGAAACAAGAACAGTTAGTTCGTCTTATAGGCAAGGAGAGGACGTTATGTCTGCAATGACAAACAAGGCAAGACAGCTGGCCCACTCTCCTCCCAGCTTCTGCTCCTCTAGGTGGTCTTTGTGTTTGGTCGCAAACCGAAGAGACGTCGACTATTGGAGTGTGCGAACCCATGACCTGGGAGCACATAGAAAAGAAATGGACCAGGGAAATCGCACAAAGATGTTCACTTAGTTTGTTGAAAGAACCGCGATATTTATAGGATATCCCCTTTAGAGATTTACCGTTTAGGAAAGCATCGCGGAGCTTTAAATTGATGACAGATTTTTCTGGGATGGTTGTTATTGGAGCGATGTTCTATACTTCCGCCCCTCTTAGAGATTGCTTTGACTCTTTAGTCAGTTGTTGTTGGAAACAGGAAACGTTCGTGAAGGCCATTTAGTTATACTTTAATTTTGGATTTGTTTTGAGTAGGTGTTGGACATGTTCAAATTTCGTGCTTTTCTCTTTCGGTAGTAAACAGAATATAAATAATATTAAAGTCCACAATTTTCAGTCGGCAGAAAGGGGTGAGTTGGGTTGGGTTGTTTTACCTCTGAGCGGCACTTTTTTGCACACCATGGGCTAAATGGCCAGGTCACATGGACCCCGAAGGCTCAGAGAAAGTTGGGGGAGGGGACCCACTGGAACAGCTATTGGGAGACAGATGGTAGCCTCCCGTCAAGGCCATCCAGCGTGTTCTTTAACGTGCGCAGGGTATGTCTCTCCCGCACACGGGGCCACGGCTTAAAGTCCCATCCGACGGACGGCAGCTTTTCCAAGTCCATCGATGTCCCCTACTGACCATGGGCAGGGCGGGGAATTTTGCGGAGATAAATTTCACCGCTGACCCAGCTGGGACTCGAACCTAGATCTGTGAGGAAGGCGAGAGCTCAGCAGAAGGATAACATGGAAAAGTAAATCTCTGTCTCTTATTGGGAATGGGGAAGGAGCGACTGATTCTGTCTGTAGCACGCCAGGCTCGTAATTTGTAGTTTCCAGGTTCGAGTCCCAACTGTACTTGCGTTGAGATTTATCTCCGCTAAACTCCCACCTTGCCGTCGATGCAAAAATTTTAAATTTTCCAAGTCACCTTAGTAATATTCCAGCACTGTAACTTTTAATATTATTTTATGTAGTTACGTCATAGTTGAAATTAAGAAATCTTGTCTCCTTGTAGCAATTCATCTGTTAGACAACCTGGCATTTTTAAATAAATTAAAATAACAAATATGCGAATAATGTAAAATCTAAATTAAGTTTCAATTTTCTTCCTTTACTGATCACCTTGTGTCAACCAATAAAGTCAATCATTTTGGTAGTAAAGGTTATAAGAGCATGAAATTCGAGTTTTTTTTAGGGTTGGGTTGTTTTACCTCTGAGCGGCACTTTTTTGCACACCATGGGCTAAATGGCCAGGTCACATGGACCCCGAAGACTCAGAGCAGGTTGGGGGAGGGGACCCACTGGAACGGCTGTTGGGAGACAGATGGTAGCCTCCCGTCAAGGCCATCCAGCGTGTTCTTTAACGTGCACAGGGTATGGCTCTCCCGCACACGGGGCCACGGCTTAACGTCCCATCCGACGGACGGCGGCCTTTCCAAGACCATCGGTGTCCCCTACTGACCGTGGGCAGGGCGGGGAATTTTGCGGAGATAAATCTCAACGCTGACCCAGCTGGGACTCGAACCTGGGAACTACAGATTACGAGCCTGACGCGCTATCGACTGAGCCACTCCCGCCCCCCACTTTTTTTTTTGCATACAATGGGCTAAGCGTCCAGGTTACAAGGACCCTGAGGGCTCAGAGAAGGGTAGGGGAAGTGAACCCATTTGGACAGTTGTTAGGAGACAGATGGTAGCCTCCCGTCTAGGTCATCCAGCCTATTCTTTAACGTGCACAAGGAACTACGACTTAACGTTCCATACAAGGACGGCGCCTTTTCAAGCCCATCGGTATCCTCTACTGATCAAGGTCAAAGTAGGGATGTAACGTGGCTAAATCTCAACGCTGGCTGGATTCGAACCTCGGAATATACCGGCTTAGCCAGCCTAAGTTGGGTTGTTTTACCTCTGAGCGGCACTTTTTTGCACACCATGGGCTAAATGGCCAGGTCACATGGACCCGGAAGGCTCAGAGAAGGTTTGGGGAGGGGACCCACTGGAACAGCTATTGGCAGACAGATGGTAGCCTCCCGTCAAGGCCATCCAGCGTTTTCTTTAACGTGCACAGGGTATGGCTCTCCCGCACACGGGTCCACGGCTTAACGTCCGATCCGACGGACGGCGGCCTTTCCAAGCCCATCGATGTCCCCTACTGATCGTGGGTAGGGCGAGGAATTTTGCGGAGATAAATCTCAACGCTGACCCAGCTGGGACTCGAACCTGGGAACTACAGATTACGAGCCTGGCGCGCTACCGACTGAGCCACCCCCGCCCCCTAGCCAGCCTAAGAGAGTTCAATTGCTTTTCGTACGTTGCGTTGCGACAGCTAGGAGAGTTCAGCCATTTTCGTAGATCACATTGTGTTGTACAAGAAGGTCGTCCTAGCAGATAACGTTGTGAGGTCAAAGCGGGTTCAGTTGGTTTTTCAGAGAATGTTATGTCAGGCAGAAAATTTTTTTCGTAGAATAATATTGTGTTGCCCAGGAGGGTTCAACGCTTCTAATAGATATGGTTGTGTCGGAAAAAGAGTTTGTAGAGCCTTCACTTGCTAGGATGGGAGGGGGGGGGGGGGGGGCTCGCAGCCTAGGTTGCCATTTTGTCAGAAGCCATTCGCATAGCAACAAGAATCAATGACGAATCCGATTCTGGGGGCTGTGTGAAATTAACAACGGATGTTTTGAGTTGGGGGTTCCTTAATATATTTTTAATGAGCACATTGAATTCACAAAATCGTTTAGGTATTAAAATAAAAATGTTCGGTCAAAAAGTCCTGCGTCCCAGAATTGGGTTCCAGAAAGGTCAACACTCACAGCAAAGTGATGGTGTTTATTATTGAGGAATCCAAGCATACCCCAGAGACATATCATCGGGACTGGGTGCATTCTCAAAAGAGCTAATTCACAGAGTCAATAACATTCAACGTTATTACATCGATAGGTATTGACGTGGGAGTTCATGTCCGTCGGCTTACTCAAACATTATTGTCTTGGCATTCGTGTCAATACCTCAGTTAGGGGTGGGGGTGGCTCAGTCGGTAGCGGGCCAGGCTCGTAATCTGTAGTTCCCAGGTTCGAGTCCCAGTTGGGTCGGCGTTGAGAATTATCTCCGCAAAATTCCCCGCCCTGCCCACGGTCAGTAGGGGACACCGATGGGCTTGGAAAGGCCGCCGTCCGTCGTATGAGACGCTAAGCCGTGGCCCCGTGTGCAGGAGAGCCATACCCTGTGCACGTTAAAGAACACGCTGGATGGCGTTGACGGGAGGCTACCATCTGTCTCTCAGCAGCTGTTCCAATGAGTCCCCTCCCCCAACCTTCTCTGAGTCTTCGGTGTCCATGTGACCTGGCCATTTAGCCCATGGTGTGCAAAAAAGTGCCGCTCAGAGGTAAAACAACCCAACCCAAAAGGTGTTGATACTGTGGGAATCAAAGTCTCGAAGTTTTGGCAGGCTTCAAATCCCCAATTGTCCGCTAAATATAAGAAAATTATTTGGCAATCGGTTAAAACTTTAACTTACAAGTGTGATATTGTAAAAAGTGAATCACAAATTTCTCCCTCTTAATACTTACGCATTGAGCAGGCGTTCGCCTTGCTACATTCCCGAGTGCGAATTGGGTTCGTGCAAAATGGTGTCTTTGTTTTACCAAGCAAGAATCACAATATTTCTGTTTATATTAAATCGCAAAACAATTCAATAGGAATTGTTCAGGGTAAATAAAACTCAAATTTGTTCAAGGGTAAAGAAAACTCAAATATGGTGAAGGATAAGCAAAATTTCTTTTAAATCATAAAAGCATAAAATTTCTTGTAAGGAATCAGAAGAACTCACTTCAGAGTAAAAGGGAAAAAACAGTTCCATTTGGAGAGTAGTGAGGAGAATTCAGAATTTCACTTTGGTAGGAATCAAGAGAATTTAGAATTACACTTTGGAAAGGAATCAGAAGTCAGAATTTCATTTAGGGTTGGGTTGTTTTACCTCTGAGCGGCACCTTTTTGCACACCATGGGCTAAATGGCCAGGTCACATGGACCCCGAAGGCTCAGAGAAGGTTGGGGGAGGGGACCCACTGGAACAGCTGTTGGGAGATAGATGGTAGCCTCCCGGCAAGGCCATCCAGCGTGTTCTTTAACGTGAACAGGGTATGGCTCTCCCGCACACGGGGCCACGGCTTAACGTCCCATCCGACGGACGGCGGCCTTTCCAAGCCCATCGGTGTCCCCTACTGACCGCGGACAGGGCGGGGAATTTTGCGCAGATTTATCTGAACGCTGACCCAGCTGGGACTCGAATCTGGGAACTACAGATTACGAGCCTGGCGCGCTACCGACTGAGCCACCCCCTCCCCAATTTCATTTAGAGGTGAAATAAAATAACTCAGAATTTTACTTGGATGGAAAGAATCTAAAAAGATTTTCATTTGGAAAGTAATCAAGAGAATTCAGAAATTCGTGTGAAGAAGAAACAGAAGAACTCAGAATTTCCGTTTGGGAGAAATCAAATAAGCTCGCAATTTCCTTTGGGGGGGGGGGAGTAATAAGAAAAATCGTGATTTGTTCTGGGTGAAAGAGAGAGAATAATCGTGATTTGATTTGGGGGAAAGAGAGAGAAAAATTTCCATTTGGTTTCGACGATTAAGGGATGTTAAAAATTTTGTATTTGTTACACTAAGATGAAACGATGTGAGAAATGTAATTCGGACTTGATTTTGCCAGTAAATACGTTTTTATTTCTACAAACTCTTAATTTTGGTGGGGGGAGGGGGGAGGGGGCGCGGTGGGGGGGCTTAGTCGGTAGCGCGCCAGGCTTGTAATCTGTAGTTCCCAGGTTCGAGTCCCAGCTGGGTCAGCGTTGAGATTTATCTCCGCAAAATTCCCCGCCCTGCCCACGGTCAGTAGGGGACACCGATGGGCTTGGAAAAGCCGCCGTCCGTCGGATGGGACGTTAAGCCGTGGCCCCGTGTGCGGGAGTGCCATACCCTGTGAACGTTAAAGAACACGCTGGATGGCCTTGACGGGAGGCTACCATCTGTCTCCCAACAGCTGTTCCAGTGGGTCCCCTCCCCCAACCTTCTCTGAGCCTTCGGAGTTCATGTGACCTGGCCATTTAGCCCATGGTGTGCAAAAAAAGTGCCGCTCAGAGGTAAAAGAACCCAACCCAACCCTTTAATTTTGGTTATAAAACACTGTTACCACGGCAACAATGGGTATGAATTTTTATCACCTTTAAAAATATGTTTGTTGTTTTTCAATCAGAGATTAGATACGCAAATCTGGGAACTGACGTACCTAGTTTCGGAGATAATGTGAAAAATTTAAATGTTTCTAAATATTATTATTATTGTTATTAAAGTCACATGTTAGATTATATTTCGAAAACTTTCATTTTGGCATATAGCCATCTAGATCAGGGTCGACCAATCCAAACTTAAAGCAGAAACACTTTAAAAAAAAATTCAGATAAAATCATCTACTTATAAGCAAAAATATGCTTTTCTACTTAAAGACGAAAACATACATTTCTAAAAAGTAAAGAATTGCAAAAAGAATATTATATATTTAATAAATTAACAAAATATCTTGATTAAAAAGCAAATATATATTTAAAGAAATCGTTTGGTTAAGCAAATGAAAATGTTTGGTCAAAAAATTGGAAGTAATGATCTAAATTCATATATTGATGATTTTTTTTATGAATCACTGGTTAGCCAGGCCTGATCTAGACCTCAATACAATTAAAGAAACGCAAAAAACCTTGATATTCCAACTCGAACCGTTCATTTTTGCTCTCAATATCACCTGCTTCTACGAATGAGTCCAACTAGCAGGTGGTGCTTTACAATTCATTACTGTTGACCTTTAACCCCTTGTCTTCTAATTCGTGTGGTTCGTCCTCTTTATAGTCACCCACCCTCTTTAAGCGATCCCCACCCCCGGATTCGCAATCACACTAATGGTGGAGCATCATTCATCTAGCGCTTCATTTTTGAACCGGCGGTGATGCTCAGAGGGGAGGAGTTGGGTTAATCGGATGCGTGCAGGTTTAGGGGGTGGATGGGTAAATGGAGCTGAAGCCTTTCCCCCCGTTTCCTTATTGTAAGATAGGTCATGACAAATTTGCCACAACTCCTCATCCCTCTGTTCACCCATCCCTGGCCCCTCGCATCCACCGTCACTCGGTAAATATGCCAGAGATGTCTGCTGAAGTAGAGAGAGGCCAATGCCGCAGTTTGGCAGAAGAGTTAGGTCGACTTTTGACCTTCTGTATGGTCGTAAGGTGGCGGTTTTCAGAGTAGACAGGGAATCAAAGATACCGAGTGGTTCATTTTTTAGATTAAACTGTCTTAATGGAAATTGCTTTTTTCTTTTCGTTAACAGCTGATCTATTTTTTTTTTTCAGATTTGGGAACGGTTTACGCATTCTTGAGTCTTTTAAAATAAATTTTTGTGTGTGAATGATTGTAGAATATTATTTTCGTAATGTTGACGAAAAATATTATGAGGGGAATAATAATTTATTCTCTATTAAGGTTGGGTTGTTTTACCTCTGAGCGGCAGTTTTTTGCACACCATGGGCTAAATGGCCAGGTAACAAGGACCCCGAAGGCTCAGAGAAGGCTGGGGGAGGAGACCCACTGGAACAGCTGTTGGGAGACAGATGGTAGCCTCCCGTCAAGGCCATCCAGCTCTTCTTTCACCTTCTCAAACGAGTTGGGTTGTTTTACCTCTGAGCGGTGGTTTTTTGCACACCATGGGCTACCATTTTGCACACCATGGCTTCGGGGTCCATGTGACCTGGCCAGGTCACATGGACCCCGAAGGAGACCCACTGAAACAGCTGTTGGGAGACAGATGGTAGTCTCCCATCAAGGCCATCCAGCGTGTTCTTTAACGTGCACAGGGTATGGCTCTCCCACACACGGAGCTACGGCTTAACGTCCCATCCGACGGACGGCGGACTTTACCAAGCCCATCGGTGTCCCCTACTGACCGTGGGTAGGGCGGGGACATTTTGTGGAGATAAATCTCAACGCTCACACAGCTGGGACTCGAACCTGGGAACTGCAGATTACGAGCCTGGCGCGTTACCGACTGAGCCACCCGCTCTCTATTAACGTGATTTAGGTATCATGTTAATGGGTGCAGAAGGATAATTGTCTGGAGTAGGTTGGGATGTGAACCCACGACCGCCTTATGACACATCAGGTACTGTGACCACTGACCTACCAACCGCTGACCAATTTCTCGTCTACGTACTGCTGATGTCATGCTATATACCATTCATCCTGTGGAACAGAACAATGTTCCATACATCCGTACAATGTGTCCTAAAAACATACATTATTACGGGGCGGCGGTGACTCAGTCGGTAGCGCGCCAGGCTCGTAATCTGTAGTTCCTAGGTTCGAGTCCCAGCTGGGTCAGCGTTGAGATTTATCTCCGCAAGATTCCTGCCCTGTCCACGGTCAGTAGGGGATACCGATGGGCTTGGAAAGGCCGCCGTCCGTCGGATGGGACGTTAAGCCGTGGACCCGTGTGTAGGAGAGCCATACCCTGTGCACGTTAAAGAACACGCTGGATGGTCTTGACGGGAGGCTACCATCTGTCTCCCAACAGCTGTTCCAGTGGGTCCCCTCCCCCACCCTTCTCTGCGCCTTCGGGGTCCATGTGACCTGGCCATTTAGCCCATGGTGTGCAAAAAAGTGCCGCTCAGAGGTAAAACAACCCAACAACCCATACTTTACTCCAGAAAGTAATTGAACACTTGTCTGTTAATGGAATGAAAAGCCACATTCAAAGCTTCCTGACTCTGAAAATAAGTTTTTTATGAAAAAAGTTATTGGAGGTAAAGATTTCACTGAAGTTTCGCTGAATATCTGCTTTTTTGCAATATTTGTTTAATGTTTAGAGAATTATAGAAACTGAAACATTTAACTGTAGCTTTCGAGACACGTGAAAATTTGCTTCAAAAGATAAAATACGATTGTTATTATAAATTTTAAGAATTTACTAGTAAGCATAAATGTAATAATTGAAGTTTGTTTATCGTTTTTTTTTCCAGTTTTCATCAATTTGGAGGAAATAATGTTTCGAAAGAGTCCAGCTCCAATAACTCTTTAATTATTAAGCGAATGCTGTTGAAAACTGAGATTTAGAGAGATTTGAGTGAGATCTTCAATTTATCTCTAAGGTCATTTTTCCGCAGAAAAAGGGGCGGGGGTGGCTCAGTCGGTAGCGCGCCAGGCTCGTAATCTGTAGTTCCCAGGTTCGAGTCCCAGCTGGGTCAGCTTTGAGATTTATCTCCGTACAACGCCCTGCTTACGATCAGTAGGAGACACCGATGGGCTTGGAAATGCCGCCGTCCGTCGGATGGGCCGTGGCCCCGTGTACGGGAGAGCCATACCCTCTGCACATTAAAGAACACGCTGGATGACCTTGACGGGAGGCTACCACAGCTGTTCCAGTGGGTCCCCTCCCTCAACCTTCTCTGAGCCTTCGGGGTCCATGTGACCTGGCCATTTAGCCCATGGTGTGCAAAAAAGTGCCGCTCAGAGGTAAAACAACCCAACCCAATCCGCAGAAAAAAAAGCTTATTTTAAAGTTAGGGAGATTTAAAAACTTTCTAGAAATTAACTTTCCATTCACATAACATGGAAATATGCGGTTACTTTGGGTAATATAGTGTATGTGTGAATACTGAAAGGAAGTCACAGACTTTCAGTCCTCCCACCCACTCCAAGGTTAACTGATTGCCATTCTCTCAGCCCCTCTGACCACCTGGGGAGATTGTACCTCGACCCATCTTATAATTAGTGCTCTGGTTAGTCTAATCCGCAAGAGTAGTCTGATCATTAGTGTGTTAGAAGTAGAGCTCTCTCTCCTGCATCAGTTAGGGCTTCGAGGATGACGTAGGTTGCACGTAACAAAGCCAAACGCCGTCGCTAACGTTACCGGAGTTTCGCACTTGAGCATCACGCGCCCGTGGATTGCATCCTAAGCAGCCAGATGGTGAACCCTGATGCTGTGGATGTCGCTGACGTCAGAAATTTTCTTTTGAGTGCAGGGAGTTTATTAGCAGTGACTGGGCGATTGCTTTTGACTGGAATCGCTGGGAAATATTGCTCTTAATTTTCGTTCTTTTTACATCGTTGCATTTTTTTAGAAAGAAATTCAATCATTTCTAACTATTAGAAAGATTACAGAAACTGATTGAGGATCAGGGCCGGACTTAGGCATAAGCTAACTAAGCTACAGATTAGGCCTCGCGATTATGAGGGGCCTTAAAAAAGTGAGTTTGAAGTTTACTAAGTCACGAGGGGCGGGGGTGGCTCAGTCGGTAGCGCGCCAGGCTCGTAATCTGTAGTTCCCAGGTTCGAGTCCCAGCTGGGTCAGCTTTGAGATTTATCTCCGCAAAATTCACCGCCCTGCCCACGGTCAGTAGGGGACACCGATGGGCTTGGAAAGGCCGCCGTCCGTCGGATGGGACGTTAAATCGTGGCCCCGTGTGTGGGAGAGCCATACCCTGTGCACGTTAAAGAACACGCTGGATGGCCTTGACGGGAGGCTACCATCTGTCTCCCAACAGCTGTTCCAGTGGGTCCCCTCCCCCAACCTTCTCTGAGCCTTCGGGGTCCATGTGACCTGGCCATTTAGCCCATGGTGTGCAAAAAAGTGCCGCTCAGAGGTAAAGCAACCCACAACTAAGTCACGAATTTAAAAAAAAAATGAATCTATTGTCCAAATTTGTCATTGTGTAACAATTCTAGTATAATATTTTCACCTTATCAAATTCGCGTTTATTTTTTAAATGCTCCCTTCAATCAATATAATATATATTTCGATTTTCGAATTTTTGGAACCTTTTTAACTCACCAAAGCTTAGAGCTTCAAACTTGTCGTAGCTTAGACAAAGAACGTATAAGGAAAAAAAGTTCAGCTTTGACATAGCGTAAGTGGCGACCTCAAGTGGTGTTTCGATTCGTATCGTGCATTCCTTTAAGCTGGGAAGCAAACAATAAGGGGCAAAGGAATTATGCATCAAAAAATTTATATTTTAAAAAAGGAAAAAAATTAACTGCATTTTATATTTTTGAAAAAAATAATATCATGATTTTAATAAAGGTTTATTTTCTCCATTGGAATTATTTTTCGTTGAACCAACAATTATAAATTGAACGGATAGAGAAGATTTGAAATTAGCCTGAAGTTAATTTATAGAATAAATTATTACAATTAGAAGCTTTCTTGGTTGCATAGAAACAGAAACAGAATTTGATATTAATATACTCTGAAGGGATATCAATGGGAAATTATTACATAGGAAAAGCGAAGAGAATGGAAGTTGACAGTAACATGTAATTACAAAAGCGTTCGTCCCCTGTAATGTTCGTTTCACCTCTACGCCAAATGCACGATACTCGATTTTACATTAATCTCTGTGGAAGCTTAACTTCTTCTCCCTCTACATTCTTTGGCTTAGGACCTCAGAAGAAAAAACATTCTGGTTTTGCCTAATGATAAAAAGAAGTTCAATCACTGTTAATGGCATAATTAGGCTCTAAATGCGAATTGTATGTTTGGGAAGCTGATCTTTAGTTCTCGATTCGTCCTATTTATGGCATTATAAACTCATCAACTTCAGGTGTATATTAAACAGTCACTTTATTCGGCACAGCTCCATTTTATGTCAACTGAGTAAACTCAGTAACATAGACTGTTCTTTTATGAAAAAATGTGCCTAAAGAAAATTTAAAGATTTCGATCAAATCTATTCCAAACTCACTTTTCAAAAATATTCGTTCGGTATTTAGAGAGTTACGGAAATCAGAATATTTAATAGCAACAATGCCAATTTAAATAATTATTCTGAAAAACTAATAAAAACAAGTTAAAACAAAAACAATAACAGTGATATTTTATTTACACGTATAAGAGTGTTTTTAGCAAGTCACGTAATAATTATGTTATTCTTGTCAATTCTGAACGATTTTTTTTGTACAACGAGCTAGCTTGCAATAATCATTACTAACCATTATCAATTCCATCAGTGAACTAATGAATTAGTAACCAAATGTTTGCGAAGGGGTTGAATGTCGGTCGGATGCCAGCCTCTTACTATGCAGTTCCCAGATGCGCTAGGATTGATATTTATCTCTGCTAAATCCCAACCCTGCCCTCGGTTAGTAGAGACGGTAGAGGCCACCGGTGGACTTGTAAGATCGTCGTCCGTCGGATGAGACGTAAAGGGCTGCTCAGTTTGCGGAAGAGTCATACCTTGTGCACATTAAAGAACTCTATGGATGGCCTTGATAGGAAGTTACCATCTGTCTCTTAACAGCCGTCAAGTGGGTCCCCTTCCCCAACATTCTCTGAGCTCTTGGGGTCCTTGTGATCTGGGCATTTAGCACATTGAGTACAAAAAAGGCAAGTCCGAGATTGGGTTGGAATGCTTTATATCTGAGCGGGACTTTTTTTTAACACAGTGGGCTAAATGGCCAGGTCACAAGGACCCCGACGGCTCAGAGAAGGTTGGGGGGAGATGCACACTGCAACAGCAGTTGGGAGACAGATGGTAGCCTTCCGTCAAGGCCATCCATCGTGTTCTTTAATGTGCATAGAGTGTAGCTCTTTCATACACGGAGCCACGGGTTAACGTCCCATCCGACGGACGTCGGTCTTTCCAAGCCAATCGATGTCCCGTACTAACCGTGTGCAGGGTGTGGAGTTTTGCGGAGAGTCCGAGGTAAAGCAAAAATAGCATCAAACCTTTTGATAGATGGCGATTGTATTTTGGCTTGCAGGTCAAAAGGTAATTATAAATATGAGGATGGAGCATATATATATATATAAATTAATTACCCTTTAAGCAACTATTTGCCATAGAGGTCTGAGAGGAGCCTATCAGTATAATGTGCAACAGAGGATCCTTAAAAGAAAGACCTCAGCAGAAGGAAAACATCCATGCCTTATTCGGGGGGAGGCGGGGGTGGCTCAGTCGGTAGCGCGTCAGGCTCGTAATCTTTAGTTCCCAGGTTCGAATCTCAGCTGGGTAAGCGTTGAGATTTATCTCCGCAAAATTCCCCGCCCTGCCCACGTCAGTAAGGGACACCGATGGGCTTGAAAAGACCGCCGTCCGTCGGATGGGACTTTAAGCCGTGGCCCCGTGTGCGGGAAAGCCATACCCTGTGCACGTTAAAGAACACGCTGGATGGCCTTCACGGGAAGTTACCATCTGTCTCCCAACAGCTGTTCCAGTGGGTCCCCTCCCCCAACCTTCTCTGAGCCTTCGGGGTCCATATGTGACCTCGCCATTTAGCCCATGGTGTGCAAAAAATTGCCGCTCAGAGGTAAAACAACCCAACCCAACCCTTATTCGGGGTTCGACCCCAGGTCACTTTGATCAGTAGCCAAGCACTCTAACCACTTGGTCACCATATATAATATATACAATATTATAAATTTTCCCGATTTAGCCTTGCTTCAGCCTTTGGCAGGCCAGATAAAATTCTTTGGAGTGCCATAATTTGAATACATTTGAATTAAAGGATAAGATTACTGCTACCCAAGTACAGGTTGGGTTGGGTTGTTTTACCTCTGAGCGGCACTTTTTTGCACACAATGGGCTAAATGACCAGGTTACATGGACCCCGAAGGCTCAGAGAAGGTTGGGGGAGGGGACCCACTGGAACAGCTATTGGGAGACAGATGGTAGCCTCCTGTCAAGGCCATCCAGCGTGTTCTTTAACGTGCACAGTGTATGGCTCTCCCGCACGGGGCCACGGCTTAACGTCCCATCCGACGGACGGCGGCCTTTCCAAGCCCATCAGTGTCCCCTACTGACCGTGGGCAAGGCGGTCAATTTTGCAGAGATAAATCTCAACGCTGACCCAGCTGGGACTCGAACCTGGGAACTACAGATTACGAGCCTGGCGCGCTACCGACTGAGCCACTCCCCCAAGTACAGATATTGGACAGAGAAATGGAAACATTTCCAGG
Organism: Ryuthela nishihirai; assembly: GCA_038380435.1. Classification (NCBI taxonomy): domain Eukaryota; kingdom Metazoa; phylum Arthropoda; class Arachnida; order Araneae; family Heptathelidae; genus Ryuthela; species Ryuthela nishihirai. Next base: position 17,388,505 of record JAWZYU010000029.1, on the reverse strand, counting down.
TTAAGTGAATGGAGATTCAAATTCCAAGATCCATTAATTTCTACAATAAACTTTGTATACGAAAATAGGACTAGATAAATTTATATCTGATTCAAATCTATCTTAAATCTCGATTTTCAATGGTATATGGAAGTTGGAATACTTAACAGCAGCCAAGTTCTTAACACGTCTAAGAAACTTGTGTAAAACTGACAATTATTGAAAGAACTATTTGCACAAATTTCTAAAACATACACTTATCATATTAAATGGCTTGAAATAATGCTTTTCTTTTAAATTTATAAATAACTTTTGAGTTGAATTCTTATGATTGATATCTCTGTTATTCAATATTCAAACTTCTATAATTAAAAAATAAAATAAATAAATACCCCCTCAAGCAGCTGCTTGCCACAGAGGTCTGACAGGAGCCCGTCAGTTTATATGCCATAGCAGAAGGTCTGAGAGGATGGCAGGACCTCAGCAGAAAAACGACACAGACAGCCATGCCTTCCCCGGGGATCGAACCCAGGTCCTTTAGAGCAGTAGCCAAGCGCGCTAACCACTCGGCCATGGGACGGCTAAACTACTGAACGAATATTGTTAAAAACCGAAATTTAGACAGTTTAGTTGACATGTTATATTTATCTTCAGTTATATGTTTTCATAAAAATTTATTCAACCAGTTAGGGGGCCTCGAATTTAATTCTCCATTCCCATGAGAATGCTTCTGTTTTTCTGTCTATTGACTGTAACTCGAGATATGCTTCATAGAGTGTGGGAGGAAATTGAATTGTTGAGGATATTTGTTTCCCAAATGCATCTTACAGGTCTTGAGATATATACAGTCGCTCAAAGAAATATCCGAACACTATGGTTGATTACAGAATTCAGAAAAAATATCTCGCAACGATTTTTTTTAGAAATTAGTGATCTGGCAACATTTTGTGTCATGTGATTACAGAATTCAGAAAAAATATCTGGCAAAGTTTTTATTTAGAAATTAGTGATCTGGCAACCTTCGTGTCACGTGATTACAGAATTCAGGAAAAATATCTGGAGCGTGTACAACAACTGTACACGCTCCAGTTACCGTTCACAGCAAACTGGAGAGTGTGCAGTTACTGTTCACAGCAAACTGGAGCACACGCTCCAGTTTGCTGTGAACGGTAACTGCACACGCTCAATATTTCCGTGAGTGAGCCCACACGATCTAGTATCAAAATAATATAACCACCTACAGTCGCTCAAAAAAGTATCCGAACACTATGGTTGATTACAGAATTGAGAAAAAAAAATATCTGGCAACGATTTTTTTAGAAATTAGTAATCGGCAACCTTTCGTGTCACGTGACACGAAAGGTTGCCAGATCACTAATTTCTAAAAAATATCGTTGCCAGATATTTTTCCGAATTCTGTAATCAACCATAGTGTTCGGATATTTCTTTGAGCGACTGTACATTAACTTGAACACGGCTATTTTCTAAGTTCAGAAAAAAAAAAAACAATTGTAAAATCATAACATAAATAATAGAAACATCTGAAAAAATATAAAATTCTCAGAAGGAAAAAGTTTACGAAATTATTTTCTAATATCGCCATTATAAATATTTGTGTTTTGAGTACTTTAGCGTTAACTCTGCTGAGAAAATCCTTCCTAAGAAGGTTTCTTTTTTACATTTTTTGTCCCCATTATAAGTTTTTTTAAGCCTCAACATTCCATTTGAATTTATTTCACTAAGCTATACATCACCTTGCTGGGGTGGGGGTGGCTCAGTCGGTAGCGCGCCAGGCTCGTAATCTGCGGTTCCCAGGTTCGAGTCCCAGCTGGGTCAGCGTTGAGATTTATCTCCGCAAAATTCCCCGCTCTGCCCACGGTCAGTAGGGGACACCGATGGGCTTGAAAAGGCCGCCGTCCGTCAGATGGGACGTTAAGCCGTGGCCCCGTGTGAGGGAGAGCCAAACCCTCTGCACGTTAAAGAACACGCTGGATGGCCTTGACGGGAGGCTGCCATCTGTCTCCCAACAGCTGTTCCAGTGGGTCCCCTCCCCCAACCTTCTCTGAGCCTTCGGGGTCCATGTGACCTGGTCATTTAGCCCATGGTGTGCAAAAAAGTGCCGCTCAGAGGTTAAACAACCCAACCCATCACCTTGCTGATATTAACCCTTTTTTTTATCTACTTCTATTAATTTAATTTTATTTATGCTCTTCTCCCTAGAAAACTTCCACCTTGAATCTCCCTTATTTTTTCTTTCCCTAACAGCATTTTTTTTTATAGCCAACTCTTCCACCCATCATGAACAATTAGTCCCTTGCTATTTCACTGCACGTGAGATTTCTGTTCCCCCATTAAAACTCCAACCCGTGCCTGAACTCCATCACATACTCATTCACTTATTTTTTTTTTCTGTCCTCAGCCATTATATTTAATAAGGCCATATATTTTTTTCCTACATTGTTTTTTTCGCACTAAGTTAATTGAGTTTTCATAAGGCATCACTTAATAAATTATCTTTAGCCAGCGGATATTATAACGACACAGATGCCAATGAACGAAAATTCGCCAATTTGCGAAAGCCAAAACATTCTTTGGTCCTTTCATCCCGAGTCGGAAGACGTAAATTACTCCCGTTCGTGTTTTTGGGGCAAGCTATCTTTCACGTGCGTAGATGGAGTACAGAGTACATAGGCGATGGCTGCTTCCTTCTGGAAAATGTGACCCGGCTGGTAGGGGTCCCATCTGAGATCAGTAAGACCGCCAGTGGGGGGCACTTGTGGGGCTCCCCTCACTCGTTGTTCACAATTCTTCTGTGTTGTAATAGGAAGTCTGCAATTTCTGGACCGCTCTCTTGAATTGGGATGTTTGTAACTGCCACTTTTCTTCCAACGTCGCTCTCTGTAAAAACGCAGTGCAATTTAATCATTTGCTATCTTCCGAGACTATTCTTGTACAAAAACTGTGGCTTTCCGAAGCGTAAATTACTATGCAAACGCGGTTTTCGCACAACTTCCAGTGTTTCGGAATTAGAAAAGGAATTCTGTGAAAGCTAAGGTAGTAGTTGTCGATGCTTTTTACTGTGATTGGGTGTTAACAAAGACAAGTGAGAATCACTCCAACACCACGATCTTATCTGTGGAGCAGATGTCTGGCGTTTGATTCTTTCGATAAATAAGAAAATTAAAACGATAACAAGTGACATAACATCGATCCGAAAATTGCACATGAAGGAAAAGGTAATCATCACTAGTTGATGAAATGTAAACAAGTCTTTTGCTGAACTATTGGTTATGTTGAGGACTTCTAGTTGGATGTTTTTCTCGAAATTAATTTGGTCATGTGATTAAGCCCGAATCTCGGAAAAGGATTAAAGAAGAGGTCGGGGTGGGGGGGAGAGAGTAGGGGTCGGAAAAAATCTCTTCTTTCTAAAGAAATTAAAGAAGAGGTCGGGGGTGGGGGGGAGAGTAGGGGCTAGTGACTGGACCTTGCTGGTACGAACCTAAACATCGTTCCGTTACAAGTTTCTTCTCTCAGTTTTAGTGTTCTTTAAAAAAAAATTTTGAAAACATCTGTAATATACACTGCTTGGCCAAATTGTTATGAATACCAACTTAATACTTCGTTCTGCCACCAGGGGCGGACATGACAGTTTTCAATTTTTCTACGCATAGTTCTCGTTGAAATGGATTTTGAAGTACTGCTAGCGGTCATCTGTCTCAGCTGATGAGAACTATAGCAGCTCTGATTTGTCGCACAGTTTGTGACAAACAAACGACTGTCCCTCTGTGTCAGAGCCTTTTCTCTTCCCGCATTTGCCATGATCAATGGACATTTCTCGAGATCGTTGTCATTCTTCACACACTTCGGATATTGTGTCCCGTGATTTTCCTCCGAATTCCATCACCTCTCTTACAGATGCTCCTGCCTATCGTGCTACAACGACGAGTTCCCTTTTGGAATCAGTCAGATCAGCCTTTTTACCCATGTGGCACTTGATTTCGATTTTCGTCATGCCTTTACCACTTTTGTATTTCTTTGTAGTGATGTAATTACTTACGACAGTTCCCCGCCCTGCCCACGGCCAGTAGGGGACACCGATGGGCTTGGAAGGCCGCCGTCCGTCGGATGGGACGTTAAGTCGTGGCCCCGCGTGCGGGAGAGCCATACCCTGTGCACGTTAAAGAACACGCTGGATGGTCTAGACGGGAGGCTACCATCTGTCTCCCAACAGCTGTTCCAGTGGGTCCCCTACCCCAACCTTCTCTGAGCCTTCGGGGTCCATGTGACCTGGTCATTTAGCCCATGGTGTGCAAAAAAGTGCCGCTCAGAGGTAAAACAACCCAACCCAACTTACGTCAGTAAGAAATTTTGCATACATTGGCATGTTCCATAGCACTTCGCACACGATAAAGTATTCATAATAATTTGTCCATACCCTGTATATATGTTTAGCTAGTAATGCCAACGTCAAATGTTTGGCGCGAAACAGATCGATAACTCTTTGATTCACAGGTTTGGTTTCCACTAATAAAAATTCCCTCCAAACGTTTGGTGCCAAACGTATCTCGATCGATAACTTCATTCCCATTGTATTCCATTTACAAGGCATGCGACGACAGCGCCCCAGAAATCTCGGACGCTTTTCGAATTACTTCCGACTCGCGGCAACTAGGAATCCCATCAATCACACTAAGAGGGTCAGAACTAAGTGGGTTCCACCAAATTCGGGACCAATCACTCAAGTAGCCGCGGAACCTGGGGGAAACTGCCAAATTCTGTCACAGATGTCAGACGTGTCCACCCCCTCTCCATAGCACAGTGTATGGCTCCCATTCGCCCACACGGAATTACAGCTATTATATAATATGATGATGTTTTTCCGCCTAAATTCCTGTTCTTAGTAGGGACTGGGGTGGCTCAGTCGGTCGCGTGCCAGGTTCGTAATCTGCAATTCCCAGGTTCGAGTCCCAGCTGGGTCAGCGTTGAGATTTATCTCCGCAAAATTCCCCGCCCTGCCCACGGTCAGTAGGGAACACCGATGAGCTTGGACGTCGGATGGGACGTTAAGCCGTGGCCCCGTGTGCAGGAGAGCTATACCCTGTGCACATTAAAGATCACACTGGATGGCCTTGATGGGAGGCTACCATCTGTCTTCCAACAGCTGTTCCAGTGGGTCTCCTCCCCCAACCTTCTCTGAGCCTTCAGGGTCCATGTGACCTGGCCATTTAGCCCATGGTGTGCAAAAAAGTGCCGCTCAGAGGTAAAACAACCCAACCCAAATCCTGTTCTTAACATTATCATTCTCAAAGTATTCCCCCCTAGATCAGTCCTGCTTATGAAAATTGAAATAAATTTACTTTGAACAGAACGACAGGCTTTAGAAAACTATTTAAACAATTGCATGTTTTTAGTTTAGAGTTAGAGCTTTGAAAATAAAATAAATAACAACAACAAAGAATTACAATTATTTTAATTTATTTAATTGTTTTTTTTTTAGCTTTCGGAATATTCCAGTAGGAGGTAGAGATAAGGTTAAGACTGAAAAAAGGTTAGAATAACCAAACATTCAAATTTTATTACCACACAATCCTACTTTGCAAAGACAAATATTAAGGTTGGGTTGGGTTGTTTTACCTCTGAGCGGCACTTTTTTGCACACCATGGGCTAAATGGCCAGGTCACATGGACCCCGAAGGCTCAGAGAAGGTTGGGGGAGGGGACCCACTGGAACAGCTGTTGGGAGACGGATGGTAGCCTCCCGTCAAGACCATCCAGTCTGTTCTTTAACGTGCACAGGGTATGGCTCTCCCGCACACGGGACAACGACTTAACGTCCCATCCGACGGACGGCGGCCCTTCCAAGCCCATCGGTGTCCCCTACTGACCGTGGGCAGGGCGGGGAGTCTTGCGGAGATAAATCTCAACGCTCACCCAGCTGGGACTCGAACCTGGGAACTACAGATTACGCGCCTGGCGCGCTACCAACTGAGCCACTCCCCCCCCCCCCTACCTCCTCAGTCAGGAGTCGATATATTAAGATATTTACTCACAAGTAAATGAATCTATTTGTCTTAAGTTACTACGTATATTAATCTTCCGGTTTAATGTTTCTGCTTATCAGAGTTTTGATCTTTCTCATAGTTTTGCTTCCCATCGTTGTCATGTTAACCAATAATTTAATGTACCTCATTATTCAGCGTAATCAGTACAGTGGTAAGCAGGTGATTTGAATATTTGAACATCACAAGTTAGGGTTCCCATTATACTAAATTCACGGCTATCTCTAATTTTCTGACCTCTGCATTTCTGGCAAAAGGTGCTAGGAATATGTGCAATTTTCATTCAAAGCCGAGTTTCGCATTGAGGTGTTGTATTGAGGATCTATGGCGGGAGGTGGGGCAAGAGAGTCATGCCGCCGTCCCCTTTTAAAATGTCAATAAATGAGAGCGAGGTGAAAAATATATAAATAAAATAAAATAAATACCCCCTCAAGCAGCTGCTTGCCACAGAGGTCTGACAGGAGCCTCTTAGTTTATATGCCAAAATAAAAAGTCTGTGAGGATGGCAGGACCTCAGCAGAAAAACGACACACATACATCCATGCCTTACCCGGGGCTCGAACCCGGGTTCCGTACATCACTAGCCAAGCGTGCTAACCACTCGGCCACCGGACGGCTGAAAAATATATGAGACACATATATATAAATTAAAAATCAATCAATCAGTTCCTTCGGCACCATTTGATTTCTAGCCGGTTACTTCGACTATTATTTCACCTTAAATGCGACACCGGACATGGAAAATCCTCTTAATTCTGAATTTCACTACCTCGAAATTTGACCTTTGACCTCTAAGAATCCATGACACCCAAAATTTGACAAAATTAATGAGATGTACGACAAAAAATGTCTCTAGAAACCATTTTAAACCCTCTAGCACCGGTAGAGCTATATTTCACCTTCGACCTCCATCGTAACCAAAATTCAGCAATATTTCCGAGATCTATGATCCAAAATACCCGCAACCAATATTTAGCTGTCTAGGAGGTTTGGGTCCTCTGAGCGGTGCTTTTTTTTTCTGCACATAATAGGCTAAATGGCCAGGTCACAAGGACTTCGAAGGGTCAGAGATGGTTTGGGAAAAGGGACACAATTGCACAGCTTTTGGGAGACTGATGGTAGACTCCCTTCAAGGCAATCCAGAGTGTTTTATAACGTGCACAGTGTATGGCTCTCCCGTACATGGGACCGCAGTTTAACATCTCATCCGACTGACGGCGGTCTTTTCAATCCAATCTGTGTCCCCTACTGACCAAGGGAACGCCGGAGTCAGTAGGGGACATTAAAAAGGGAAGTTTTGTAGAGATAAATCTCAACGCTTCCCAGGTGGGACTCGAATATCAGACTTGCAGATTGTGAGGCTGGAGCTTTGCTGAATGAGTCACCCCCTTCCCAGCTCTCTAGTATTAACATATTTACATTTTAACTTTGATCTAGAAGGAAAATACGGATCAAAAATCTCGTAACGTTTCCAACATCTACAAACCGAATCACTACAAGACACAAATTTTAACCTTTCTATTCATCGGAAATCAAGGTTTGACCGCTACGTGACCTCTATTTGACTTTGAAAGACACGTCTGAGATAAAATTTCGGATTTTCCCCGATATCTACGATTCCGGTTACCACTAGATGAAAATTTTCAATGCTCTACCGTGTAAAACCGAAATTGTGAAAATCAGTACCGTGTAAATCGAGGGGAAAGTGTAATCAATATACTGAATCTGGTTCATTTCTCCCAATTTTTTTACCAAACATTTTTAGGTGCATAATTAAATGATTTTGTCAATCCATAGTACTCATAAAAAGTATCTGTTTTAGTTTTTTTATCAACAGATTTTCTTGATTACTTACCTTGTTTTACCTCTGAGCGGTACTTTTTTTGCACACAATGGGCAAAATGGACAGGTCACAAGGACCCCGAAGGTTGGGGGAAGGGACCCACCGGAACAGATGTTGGGAGACAGATGGTAGCCTACCGTCAAGGCCATCCTATGTGTCCTTTAACGTGCAGAGGGTACGGCTCTCCCGCACACGGGGCCACGGTTTAATGTCCAATTAATTTTTGATACATCTGATTTTTGATACATCTGAATTATTCGTTATGAGTAAATTGCTGAACTCTCTTTCTCTCGAGATCTCATCCTTCGCTCCTTTGTCCATAGACTCCCTCCTTAATGATTTTGTGGCTTCCGTGTCATCTCTGCGAAGCCCAAGCCCGACCTTCTTACTAGAAGTAGGTGCCTGCAGGTAGACGCACTTCACCTTAATGGGAATCTCGAATCTCAGGAATCGAATACTAATCTTTACCCACTGACTAAACTTCATTTCCATACAAATACATAAAGTGATATTTAGATCATTAATAAATATAAAAGCAACATAAAAAAACACTTTCTGTAATGGGTGGGACATTACAGAGCCAACTCCTGTTCACTTTATCCAGAGATCACCATGCTACAAACAAAGGACTGAGCCAATTCCTGTTCACTTTAGCCAGGGATCACCATGCTAAAAACAAAGGACTGAGCCAATTCCTGTTCATTTTAGCCAGGGATCACCATGCTAAAAACAAAGGACTGAGCCAATTCATGTTCACTTTAGCCAGGGATCACCATTCTACAAACAAAGGACTGGGCCAATTCCTGTTCCCTTTAGCCAGGGATCACCATGCTACAAACAAAGGACTGAGTCAATTCCTGTTCACTTTAGCCAGGGATCACCATGACACAAAGGACTGAGCCAATTCCTGTTCACTTTAGCCAGGGATCACCATGCTACAAACAAAGGACTGAGTCAATTCCTGTTCACTTTAGCCAGGGATCACCATGCTGTTCACTTTAGCCAGGGATCACCATGCTACAAACAAAGGACTGAGCCAATTCCTGTTCACTTTAGCCAGGGATCACCATGCTAAAAACAAAGGACTGAGTCAACTCCTGTTCACTTTAGTCAGGGATCACCATGCTACAAACAAAGGACTGAGCCAATTCCTGTTCACTTTATCCAGGGATCACCATTCTACAAACAAAGGACTGAGCCAATTCCTGTTCACTTTAGCCAGGGATCACCATGCTAAAAACAAAGGACTGAGCTCATTCCTGTTCACTTTAGCCAGGGATCACCATGTTACAAACAAAGGACTGAGCCAATTCCTGTTCACTTTAGCCAGGGATCACCATGCTACAAAAAAAAAAACGACTGAGTCAATTCCTGTTCACTTTAGCCAGGGATCACCATGCTACAAATGACTGAGCCAATTCCTGTTCACTTTAGTCAGGGATCACCATGCTACAAACAAAGGACTGAGCCAATTCCTGTTCATTTTAGCCAGGGATCACCATGCTACAAACAAAGGACTGAGTCAATTCCTGTTTACTTTAGCTAGGGATCACCATGCTACAAACAAAGGACTGAGCCAATTCCTGTTCACTTTAGCCAGGGATCACCATTCTACAAACAAAGGACTGAGCCAATTCCTGTTCAATTTAGCCAGGGATCACCATGATGCAAACAAAGGACTGAGCCAATTCCTGTTCACTTTAGCCAGGGATCACCATGCTACAAACAAAGGACTGAGCCAATTCCTGCTCACTTTAGTCAGGGATCACCATGCTACAAAGAAAGGACTGAGTCAATTCCTGCTCACTTTAGTCAGGGATCACCATGATACAAACAAAGGACTGAGTCAATTCCTGTTCACTTTAGCCAGGGATCACCATGCTACAAACAAAGGACTGAGTCAATTCCTGTTCACTTTAGCCAGGGATCACCATGCTGTTCACTTTAGCCAGGGATCACCATGCTACAAACAAAGGACTGAGCCAATTCCTGTTCACTTTATCCAGGGATCAGCATTCAAAGAACAAAGGACTGAGCCAATTCCTGTTCACTTTATCCAGGGATCACCATGCTACAAACAAAGGACTGAGTCAATTCCTGTTCACTTTAGCCAGGGATCACCATGCTACAAAAAAAAAACGACTGAGTCAATTCCTGTTCACTTTAGCCAGGGATCACCATGCTACAAATGACTGAGCCAATTCCTGTTCACTTTAGTCAGGGATCACCATGCTACAAACAAAGGACTGAGTCAATTCCTGTTTACCTTAGCTAGGGATCACCATGCTACAAACAAAGGACTGAGTCAATTCCTGTTTACTTTAGCTAGGGATCACCATGCTACAAACAAAGGACTGAGCCAATTCCTGTTCACTTTAGCCAGGGATCACCATTCTACAAACAAAGGACTGAGCCAATTCCTGTTCACTTTAGCCAGGGATCACCATGCTACAAACAAAGGACTGAGCCAATTCCTGTTCACTTTAGCCAGGGATCACCATGCTACAAACAAAGGACTGAGTCAATTCCTGCTCACTTTAGTCAGGGATCACCATGATACAAACAAAGGACTGAGTCAATTCCTGTTCACTTTAGCCAGGGATCACCATGCTACAAACAAAGGACTGAGCCAATTCCTGTTCACTTTAGCCAGGGATCACCATGCTACAAACAAAGGACTGAGTCAATTCCTGCTCACTTTAGTCAGGGATCACCATGATACAAACAAAGGACTGAGTCAATTCCTGTTCACTTTAGCCAGGGATCACCATGCTACAAACAAAGGACTGAGTCAATTCCTGTTCACTTTAGCCAGGGATCACCATGCTGTTCACTTTAGCCAGGGATCACCATGCTACAAACAAAGGACTGAGCCAATTCCTGTTCACTTTAGCCAGGGATCACCATGCTAAAAACAAAGGACTGAGTCAACTCCTGTTCACTTTAGTCAGGGATCACCATGCTACAAACAAAGGACTGAGCCAATTCCTGTTCACTTTATCCAGGGATCACCATTCTACAAACAAAGGACTGAGCCAATTCCTGTTCACTTTAGCCAGGGATCACCATGCTAAAAACAAAGGACTGAGCTCATTCCTGTTCACTTTAGCCAGGGATCACCATGTTACAAACAAAGGACTGAGCCAATTCCTGTTCACTTTAGCCAGGGATCACCATGCTACAAAAAAAAAAACGACTGAGTCAATTCCTGTTCCCGAAGGTTGGGGGAAGGGACCCACCGGAACAGATGTTGGGAGACAGATGGTAGCCTACCGTCAAGGCCATCCTATGTGTCCTTTAACGTGCAGAGGGTACGGCTCTCCCGCACACGGGGCCACGGTTTAATGTCCAATTAATTTTTGATACATCTGATTTTTGATACATCTGAATTATTCGTTATGAGTAAATTGCTGAACTCTCTTTCTCTCGAGATCTCATCCTTCGCTCCTTTGTCCATAGACTCCCTCCTTAATGATTTTGTGGCTTCCGTGTCATCTCTGCGAAGCCCAAGCCCGACCTTCTTACTAGAAGTAGGTGCCTGCAGGTAGACGCACTTCACCTTAATGGGAATCTCGAATCTCAGGAATCGAATACTAATCTTTACCCACTGACTAAACTTCATTTCCATACAAATACATAAAGTGATATTTAGATCATTAATAAATATAAAAGCAACATAAAAAAACACTTTCTGTAATGGGTGGGACATTACAGAGCCAACTCCTGTTCACTTTATCCAGAGATCACCATGCTACAAACAAAGGACTGAGCCAATTCCTGTTCACTTTAGCCAGGGATCACCATGCTAAAAACAAAGGACTGAGCCAATTCCTGTTCATTTTAGCCAGGGATCACCATGCTAAAAACAAAGGACTGAGCCAATTCATGTTCACTTTAGCCAGGGATCACCATTCTACAAACAAAGGACTGGGCCAATTCCTGTTCCCTTTAGCCAGGGATCACCATGCTACAAACAAAGGACTGAGTCAATTCCTGTTCACTTTAGCCAGGGATCACCATGACACAAAGGACTGAGCCAATTCCTGTTCACTTTAGCCAGGGATCACCATGCTACAAACAAAGGACTGAGTCAATTCCTGTTCACTTTAGCCAGGGATCACCATGCTGTTCACTTTAGCCAGGGATCACCATGCTACAAACAAAGGACTGAGCCAATTCCTGTTCACTTTAGCCAGGGATCACCATGCTAAAAACAAAGGACTGAGTCAACTCCTGTTCACTTTAGTCAGGGATCACCATGCTACAAACAAAGGACTGAGCCAATTCCTGTTCACTTTATCCAGGGATCACCATTCTACAAACAAAGGACTGAGCCAATTCCTGTTCACTTTAGCCAGGGATCACCATGCTAAAAACAAAGGACTGAGCTCATTCCTGTTCACTTTAGCCAGGGATCACCATGTTACAAACAAAGGACTGAGCCAATTCCTGTTCACTTTAGCCAGGGATCACCATGCTACAAAAAAAAAAACGACTGAGTCAATTCCTGTTCACTTTAGCCAGGGATCACCATGCTACAAATGACTGAGCCAATTCCTGTTCACTTTAGTCAGGGATCACCATGCTACAAACAAAGGACTGAGCCAATTCCTGTTCATTTTAGCCAGGGATCACCATGCTACAAACAAAGGACTGAGTCAATTCCTGTTTACTTTAGCTAGGGATCACCATGCTACAAACAAAGGACTGAGCCAATTCCTGTTCACTTTAGCCAGGGATCACCATTCTACAAACAAAGGACTGAGCCAATTCCTGTTCAATTTAGCCAGGGATCACCATGATGCAAACAAAGGACTGAGCCAATTCCTGTTCACTTTAGCCAGGGATCACCATGCTACAAACAAAGGACTGAGCCAATTCCTGCTCACTTTAGTCAGGGATCACCATGCTACAAAGAAAGGACTGAGTCAATTCCTGCTCACTTTAGTCAGGGATCACCATGATACAAACAAAGGACTGAGTCAATTCCTGTTCACTTTAGCCAGGGATCACCATGCTACAAACAAAGGACTGAGTCAATTCCTGTTCACTTTAGCCAGGGATCACCATGCTGTTCACTTTAGCCAGGGATCACCATGCTACAAACAAAGGACTGAGCCAATTCCTGTTCACTTTATCCAGGGATCAGCATTCAAAGAACAAAGGACTGAGCCAATTCCTGTTCACTTTATCCAGGGATCACCATGCTACAAACAAAGGACTGAGTCAATTCCTGTTCACTTTAGCCAGGGATCACCATGCTACAAAAAAAAAACGACTGAGTCAATTCCTGTTCACTTTAGCCAGGGATCACCATGCTACAAATGACTGAGCCAATTCCTGTTCACTTTAGTCAGGGATCACCATGCTACAAACAAAGGACTGAGTCAATTCCTGTTTACCTTAGCTAGGGATCACCATGCTACAAACAAAGGACTGAGTCAATTCCTGTTTACTTTAGCTAGGGATCACCATGCTACAAACAAAGGACTGAGCCAATTCCTGTTCACTTTAGCCAGGGATCACCATTCTACAAACAAAGGACTGAGCCAATTCCTGTTCACTTTAGCCAGGGATCACCATGCTACAAACAAAGGACTGAGCCAATTCCTGTTCACTTTAGCCAGGGATCACCATGCTACAAACAAAGGACTGAGTCAATTCCTGCTCACTTTAGTCAGGGATCACCATGATACAAACAAAGGACTGAGTCAATTCCTGTTCACTTTAGCCAGGGATCACCATGCTACAAACAAAGGACTGAGTCAATTCCTGTTCACTTTAGCCAGGGATCACCATGCTGTTCACTTTAGCCAGGGATCACCATGCTACAAACAAAGGACTGAGCCAATTCCTGTTCACTTTAGCCAGGGATCACCATGATACAAACAAAGGACTGAGTCAATTCCTGTTCACTTTAGCCAGGGATCACCATGCTACAAACAAAGGACTGAGTCATTTCCTGTTCACTTTAGCCAGGGATCACCATGCTGTTCCCTTTAGCCAGGGATCACCATGCTGTTCACTTTAGCCAGGGATCACCATGCTACAAACAAAGGACTGAGCCAATTCCTGTTCACTTTAGCCAGGGATCACCATGCTAAAAACAAAGGACTGAGCCAATTCCTGTTCACTTTAGCCAGGGATCACCATTCTACAAACAAAGGACTGAGCCCATTCCTGTTCACTTTAGCCAGGGATCACCATGATACAAACAAAGGACTGAGCCAATTCCTGTTCATTTTAGCCAGGGATCACCATGCTACAAACAAAAGACTGAGTCAATTCCTGTTCACTTTAGCCAGGGATCACCATGCTGTTCACTTTAGCCAGGGATCACCATGCTACAAACAAAGGACTGAGTCAATTCCTGTTCACTTTAGCCAGGGATCACCATGCTACAAACAAAGGACTGAGCCAATTCCTGTTCACTTTATCCAGGTATCAGCATTCTAAGAACAAAGGACTGAGCCAATTCCTGTTCACTTTATCCAGGGATCACCATGCTACAAACAAAGGACTGAGTCAATTCCTGTTCACTTTAGCCAGGGATCACAATGCTACAAACAAAGGACTGAGCCAATTCCTGTTCACTTTAGCCAGGGATCACCATGCTAAAAACAAAGGACTGAGCCAATTCCTGTTCACTTTAGCCAGGGATCACCATTCTACAAACAAAGGACTGAGTCAATTCCTGTTCACTTTAGCCAGGGATCACCATGATACAAACAAAGGACTGAGCCAATTCCTGTTCACTTTAGCCAGGGATCACCATGCTACAAACAAAGGACTGAGTCAATTCCTGTTCACTTTAGCCAGGGATCACCATGCTACAAACAAAGGACTGAGTCAATTCCTGTTCACTTTAGCCAGGGATCACCATGCTACAAACAAAGGACTGAGCCAATTCCTGTTCACTTTATCCAGGGATCAGCATTCAAAGAACAAAGGACTGAGCCAATTCCTGTTCACTTTATCCAGGGATCACCATGCTACAAACAAAGGACTGAGTCAATTCCTGTTCACTTTAGCCAGGGATCACCATGCTACAAACAAAGGACTGAGCCAATTCCTGTTCACTTTAGCGAGGGATCACCATGCTAAAAACAAAGGACTGAGCCAATTCCTGTTCACTTTAGCCAGGGATCACCATTCTACAAACAAAGGACTGAGCCCATTCCTGTTCACTTTAGCCAGGGATCACAATGCTACAAACAAAGGACTGAGCGAATTCCTGTTCACTTTATCCAGGGATCAACATGCTAAAAACAAGGGACCGAGCTTACTCCTGTTCACTTTAGCCAGGGATCACCATGCTACAAACAAAGGACTGAGCCAATTCCTGTTCACTTTTGCCAGGGATCACCATGCTACAAACAATGGACTGAGCCAATTCCTGTTCACTGTCTCCAGGGATCAACATGCTAAAAACAAGGGACCGAGCTTACTCCTGCTCACTTTATCCAGGGATCACCATGTTAGGAACCAGGGACGGTACTGACAGAACTAAACCCTACCCTAAGGAGGTGAGGAAATCTATTTGTTTTACTTTAAAGTCAACTATTTATATTGGTAGTGTTTCCCATCATTTGTTTGTAATTACAGATGTGTCTTTTTCCTGAAATGATTTTTTTTTATTTAAATTTTTTTCGTGAAAAAAAGGTTTTTTTTTGGCAAGAACAAGCTCGGTTTTTCCAACGTTTCCTTCAGTGTCGCTGTGTGGCTTTAACTCTTCTTCAACTCTCATATATCTTCGATGAGATGCCTGATAAAATTTAATCAGTTAGTACACGGATTAATTGGGCAATCAAGAAACGTAGCACGTTAATGAATTGCGAAGGAAAACAAACGGGAAAAAAAACTGAAAGAAAACAATAACAATAAATAACGACAGGATATTATCATTTGCACGAATCTCCAGTGATGGCTGCATGCAACCCCCCCCCCCTCTCAAAAAATATTGCGTGACGAAACGCAGAGTTAGGCGACAATTTCTCACGATACACGCCTTACGTAACATAGCAGAATACTACAAACTGTTCCTGATTGGTTAATACGGCGTTTTCGTGACAGTGGTGCTGATGACGTTTGTAGAGATATCAATATCAGCTCCCTACAGTGGCGAGCGACATGCATTAACGGTCCAACAGATCATCATTCATAAATTCAGATAAGGGTAATTTTGCCTCCTCAGTTGTTATTTGAATGGTTTTTTTGTTTTTTCAAACTGTACAGATGCTTATGCTTACAATGCGCGGTACTGTACAGCAAACAATTCTCCGCCTATCTGTAATGATGATGAATTGCTGATGAAATTGTGAATGAAATAAATGAAGAAATGCGGATTGATATATAGCTTAGGGTTGGGTTGTTTTACCTCTGAGCAGCACTTTTTTGCACACCTTGGACTAAATGGCCAGGTCACGTGGATCAGACAAAGTTGGGGAGGGGACCCACTGGAACAGCTGTTGGGGGAGGGGACCCACTGAAACAGCTGTTGGGAGACATATGGTAGCCTCCCGTCAGGACCATCCAGCGTGTTTTTTAACATGCACAGGGTATGGTTCTCCCGCACACGGGCCAACGGCTTAACGTCCCATCCGACGGACGGCGGCCGTTCCAAGCCCATAGATGTCCCCTACTGATCGTGGGAAGGGCGGCGAATTTTGCGGAGATAAATCTTAACGCTGACCCAGCTGGGACTCGAACCTGGGAACTACAGATTACGAGCCTGGCGTCCTACCGATTGAGTCACCCTGCCCCTGCAGCTTAGGGTTGATGGCAAATGTTAGGAGGGAAAATTTATCAGTTAAGAATATGGATGGTGTTTTTCCTTGGCTGAGTATTGAAGTAAAATAAAGTTCGGTATTAACATTTCAAAAATTGTGGTGGTATCGCGTCAGTTCTCAGTGATGCTGCAACATCCATGTGGGTTCAAGTCCCAGGATGGCGTGGCTGTCTCATTTTATATTGTTAGCTCTTGCTGAGGCAATAGTCACCAATGACTTTAGTTTTAATAGGGCATGTCTTTCTATGAGTACGCCTTTTCAAACTAGGAGTAGGGGCGGGGGTGGCTCAGTTGGTAGCGCGCCAGGCTCGTAATCTGTAGTTCCCAGGTTCGAGTCCCAGCTGGGTATGCGTTGAGATTTATCTCCGCAAAATTCCCCGCCCTGCCCACGGTCAGTAGGGGACACCGATGGGCTTGGAAAGGCCGCCGTCCGTCGGATGGGACGTTAAGCCTTGGCCCCGTGTGCGGGAGAGCCATACCCTGTGCACGTTAAAGAACACGCTGGATGGCCTTGACGGGAGGCTACCATCTGTCTCCCAACAGCTTGTTCCAGTGGGTCCCCTCCCCCAACCTTCCCTGAGCCTTCGGGATCCATGTGACCTGGCCATTTAGCCCATGGTGTGCAAAATAGTGCCGCTCAGAGGTAAAACAACCCAACTCAAACTAGGAGTAGTTTCTAGAAAAATAGCTTCTCAAATAATTGTGAAAATGTTCAGTCAGCCTGTCCAACTTTTGAAAAAGAGCAAAACTGGTGTATCTTCTCTGTCAGATAAAATTCAACGAATATTCACAGGAATAAGTTTGGAAATTAGTAATCTTTGTGGGTTAATTATTTGGAAAAGAAACTAAAAGACAGTAGAGTGTTGGAAATAATTTTACGGAAAAAATGCTACCGTGGCCTGCAAACGTTCAGTTTTGCCTTTCCAATTTTGAAACGTTGCAGGCATGTCTTCTCAAAAATGCAGAATGTTATGCAAGCATTTCGGTTTCACTACGCAGTTTTTTTCTGATAAAACTTTCAGATTTTGTGCATTCTTTAATGCAGACGGATCTCTTCAAACGTTCAAGTTTGTCATTGTAATGAAAATAGGTTCAGGTTTATGACTGTAATAGAAAAAACGGTTCAGGTTTGTCACTGAAACAAAAAAACAGGGGTTCAGCCGTAGTTAAATACACATATTGCCTGTAGAAATAGATTTCAAGAATTAAAAATTATCGCTGACGCGGCTGGAATCGAACCCGCAACTCAGAGAGTAGGGGTTCTCAAAATGGGGTATGCGATAAAATTTTTTGGGATACGCCGTGAGAGCTCAAAAGTCGCTAGATCTAGTAACAAAGTAAAAATAACCATTGTTATATTCTAACTATAGTTTTATCTATCTATCTATCTATACAAGGGGTACGCCAGTTACATACGCATTTACAGCAGGGGGTACGTGAAGCATAAAAGTTTGAGAACCACTGATTTAGAGAGTTGTGGGTTCGATTCCAGTCGCGTCAGCGATACTTTTTAGCTGCTGAAGTTTCTACTTTAGCACTTAGTTACTGCTTTTTAGCTGCTCGATTTCTACTGGTAATCTGTGTATTTACTATGGATGGATTTTTATAATAAATGTTTAAGCGTGATTGACCTCATTAACATCGAAATCATTAGCAACAATAGGAAAAGTTGCCTCTTCTGAAGTATAGATGGCGCAAGGTCCGCCACATCTCAGTGAAAGATTTACAGGTCTTATTCTGGAAGATTTTAGTTGGGTTGTTTTACCTCTGAGCGGCAATTTTTTGCACACCATGGGCTAAATGACCAGGTCACATGGACCCCGAAGGCTCAGAGAATGTTGGGGGAGGGGACCCACTGGAACAGCTGTTGGGAGACAGATGGTAGCCTCCCGTCAAGGCCATCCAGCGTGTTCTTTAACGTGCACAGGGTATGACTCTCCCGCACAGGGGCCACGGCTTAACGTCCCATCCGACGGACGGCGGCCTTAACCAAACCCATCGGTGTCCCCTACTGACCGTGGGCAGGTCGGGGAATTTTGCGGAGATAAATCTCAACGCAGACCCAGCTGGGACTCGAACCTGGGAACTGCAGATTACGAGCCTGGCGCGTTACCGACTGAGCCACCCCCGCCCCGATTTAGGAAAGAGTATTATTTATAAAAAAAAAGGGAGCCTTACAATTGTGAGGCAGTTTTTTGCACTAGTATTTTCTAAGTTACACGACTTTACGTCCCTTCCGACGGACGGATCCTTTCCCCCTTTCTCACCCAGGGTACGGTAGAGATAAAGTAATCTGCAGCTCCCAGTTTCGGTTCCCAACTATGCCTGCGTTGAGATATAACGTCCATCCTGCCCTCAGTGAGAGAGAGGACGCCGATAGGCTTCGAAAGGCCGCCGCCCGTCGGATGGAACATTAAGTAGTGGTCCCGTGTACATGAGAGTCATAACCTGTACACATTATGGCCTTGACGGAAGGATTCCATCATTTTCCTAACAGCTGTTCAGTGAGTTCCTTTCCCAACTTTCAATGAACCTTTGGGGTCCATGTGACCTAGTCATTCAGCCCAATATGAAAAAAAAAGCTCCTCAAAAGTAAAGTCAACCCAACTTCATACCATCAGTCCTTCGTCATTTTAGTATCATACATTCTTATGCTTCAATAATAGCTCTGTATTTATGTAAAAGTCTAAACAAACATGTTTAAAAGCCTATCGGTACAGTGATCAGATTCCAAAAGGAAAATAATTTTCTCTGCCACACGAATGCTTCCCCGAGCGAGGTGTTTCTGATGTTACGTACCTCCTTGTCAGACACGATCTTATGTACATCGTCATCCATCACACCATCATCAGAATATAGTCGCGTTTTTTGTTGATGAGCAAGGTATGCCGACTCAGAATGTCTTCCCGGTAAACCACCACGATTTTCCCCCTTCTTTTTTGCCTTCGAATTGAAACGCGAAATACAGGACATCTTCGGAATCATAAATCAGAGATTTGAGTTGTTTTCAAGTTGGGTTGTTTTACCTCTGAGCGGCACTTTTTTGCACACCATGGGCTAAATGGCCAGGTCACAAGGACCCCGAAGGCTCAGAGAAGGTTGGGGGAGGGGACCCACTGGAACAGCTGTTGGGAGACAGATGGTAGCCTCCCGTCAAGGCCATCCAGTGTGTTCTTTAACGTGCATAGGGTATGGCTCTCCCGCACATGGGGCCACGGCTTAACGTCCCACCCGACGGACGGCGCCCTTTCCAAGCCCATCGGTGTCCCCTACTGACCGTGGGCAGGGGGGGAATTTTTTGGAGATAAATCTCAACGCTGACCCAGCTGGGACTCGAACCTGGGAACTACAGATTACGAGCCTGGCGCGCTACCGACTGAGCCACCCCCGCCCCGTTGTTTTCAAGAAACGAGCGTTAAGAGGTGCTTGCCAAGACATCAAGTCTAATTTTTCTTCCTCGTCTATCTCTGATATCAAAACATGCAGTTACATTTAGCACGTGTGTGCGTTCGCTATGCTAGCAAAGAATGCAGACGGAAGGCCAAATTCAAAATTTCATAAATACTGAAATGATATTTTTTGAAAACAATAAAGATGAATATAAATATTTATGAAACTTTGAAAAATTCAGAAATAGTGTTTAGTGCTTGATAATTAATGTTGTTAAAATATAAGATAAGAACGGTTGGGATGTTTTATCTCTGAGCGGCACTTTTTTGCACACAGTGAGCTAAATGGCCAGGTCACAAAGAGACCGAGGGCTCAGAGAAGATTGGGGGAGGGGACCCACTGGAACAGCATTTGGGAGACAGATGGTAGCTCTCGTCAAAACTATCCTGTGTGTTCTTTAACGTGCACAGGGTATGGCTCTCCTGCACACGGGGCCAAGGATTAACGTCCCATCCGACGGACGGCGGCTTTTCCAAGGCCAGCGGTTTTCCCTACTGACCATGACAGGTAGGGAGTTTAGCGGAGAAAAATCTCAACGCTGACCCAGCTGGGACTCGAACTGGGAAAGGAGGTACCCTGGAAAGTTGTTAAGAGACAGAGAGTAGTCTTAATAAAAGGCCATTCAGTGTTTTCTTTAACATGCACAGGGTACATGGGAGATGGCTACACACGGACATGGCTTAACGTCCCATCCGAGGACGGCGGCCATTCCAAGTCCTTCTGTGTTCCGTTTCTCATCTTGGGTAATCTCTTCCGTTTCTCTTCTTGGGAAAGGATTGTGGATCGTAATTGGAACGCAGCACATTTGGGATTCCAACCTAGCAACTTCAGATTATAAGTCTGGTGGGGAATCAGCTAAGACTAACCTCGCCGTTAAGGAAAGAAGAGGTAAAGCAAAAGAAAGGATTTTGTTCAGATGAAAGATTTGACTTACTGACGTACCTAAGAGAGAGTTTAGTGTTGAGGGTGAGGATATTGGTTATAGCCTCCCTTGCGGAGTAAAATAGATATTTTGTAAGGTAGTCCTCGAAATCAGAAATACACACCTTCATTTGTCTCAAACAAGCTAAATTCCTCTATTACTTAGAACTTTCTTTGTACGCCACTGTTTGGGGTGGCTCAGTCGGTAGCGCGCCAGGCTCCTAATCTGTAGTTCCCATGTTCGAGTCCTAGCTGGGTCAGCGTTGAGATTTATCTCCGCAAAATTCCCCACCCTGCCCACGGTCAGTAGGGGACACCGATGGGATTGGAAAGGCCGCCGTCCGTCGGATGGGACGTTAAGCCGTGGCCCCGTGTGTGGGAGAGCCATACCCTGTGCACGTTAAAGAACACGCTGGATGGCCTTGACGGGAGGCTACCATCTGCCTCCCAACAACTGTTCCAGTGGGTCCCCTCCCCCAACCTTCTCTGAGCCTTTGGGGTCCATGTGACCTGGCCATTTAGCCCATGGTGTGCAAAAAAGTGCCGTTCAGAGGTAAAACAACCCAACCCAATTGCACGCTACTGTTCAATTACTTTTCTTTTAATATATAGAGGAAGAATCAAAATTCCGTTAAAAAAATTTGGAGACTTGTTCGGAAGATCAAGACAAAAAATATTGTTACGTACATGGACGGGGAAATGATTTCTTCCCGAGATATATTAACGTTGCCGTGTCGATGCTTGTCTCGTGGCTTTCGGAGCACATAACCGGTTCTCATCCGATTATATAATATCATACATAATATAATTCACGCGTGTACTGTGTTTGAATGGAGTAGCACTACTACTCTAGTGGGGCGGGGGTGGCTCAGTCGGTAGCGTGCCGAGCTCCTAATCTGTAGTTCCGAAGTTCGAGTCCCAGTTGTATCAGTGTTGAGATTTACCTCCGCAAAACTCCCCGTCCTCTCTTCGGTCAGTAGGGGAAACCGATGGGCTTGGAAAGGCCGCCGTCCGTCGTACAGGATGTTAAGCCGTGGCCCCCGTGTGCGGGAGAGTCATATTCTGTGCACGTTAAAAACACGTTGGATGGCCTTAACGAGAGGCTATAATCTGTCTCCGAACAGCTGTTCCAGTGGGTCCACTCCCTCAACCTTCTATGAACCTCCGGGGTCAATTTGACCTGGTCATTTTGACCATTGTGCAAAAAAAGTGCTGCTCATCGGTAAAACAACCCAATTACAGCTCTACATTAGTCAGCATTGACCTGTTAGAATTCATATCTCGGAATAACACCTGTCGTTTAGTTTAAAACGCAAATTTCACTGCAAATCTTAGTTATAGCTGAGGAGGCTAATATTGACAGACACACTTTGCGAGCTTGCTAAAGTACTTAAATAATATATTGAGTCTCTGCATATAAATACCTAAAATTTTCATATAAAGAGGCGGGGGTGGCTCAGTGGTTAGCGCGCCAGGCTCGTAATCTGTAGTCCCAGGTTCGAGTCCCAGCTGGGTTAGCATTGAGATTTATCTCCGCAAAAATTCCCCGCCGTGCCCACCGTCAGTAGGGGACACCGATGGGCTTGGAAATGCCGCTGTTCGTTGAATGGGACGTTAAGCCGTGGCCCCGTGTGCGGGAGAGCCATACCCTGTGCACGTTAAAGAACACACTGGATGGCCTTGACGGGAGGCTACCATCTGTCTCCCAACAGCTGTTGCAGTGGGTCCCCTCCCCCAACCTTCTTTGAGCCTTCGGGGTCCATGTGGCCTGGCCATTTAGCCCATGGTGTGCAAAAAAGTGCCGCTCAGAGGTAAAACAAAAGAACAATAACAGCTTCATATAAACAATAATCGTTGATGCTACTCGGCTAAACCTTCCCCGTACCCCAGTTATAAAAGGAGAGCAATGGGGTTGGAAAAACATCCGTTCGTCAGATGGGACGTTAAGTTTGCCCATGTATGAGTGAGCCACATTCTATGCATGTTAAAGTACACACTGGAGCCCTTTCGCCAATCCTTTCTGACCCAACAGGTAGCTTGTGACCTGATTATTTGTGCACAAATAAAGTGCTACTCAGAAGTTAAACACACAACCTCAATAGCAGAGAGTAAGCTTTATAGTTTATTGCAAGGCCGGATCTAGAGGGGAAGGCAAAAGAGACATCCCCCCCTTTGAGAATGCTAGTAAGGGCAACGGAGGCCAAAAATTAAAGAAGTTGTGCATATTTAATGCATTTTTCTGAAAATTTCTAAAATATCTAAATCAAAGGGGGAAAATGTTACACTACTGTAAAAATTCAGTCTCCTGAATGCTCCCTTTACTTTTACCTTTTTCCAGCTCGATTGCATCGCTTGCCCCCCCCCCCCCCCCCCCCCCCCCCCCCCGAGTTTTCTACATCTGGGCTTGATTTGATGTCTACACATTAGTGACGTATCCCAGCTACGAGATAACACAGTGAATAATTGATGGGATGGAATCATCAAAGATTCATCATTTCAGAGGGAAATAAAATTGTTAAGTTATTCATGAACTGTTAATGAGTTATTTAATAGTCAAGAGTAATTGAGATTATATTTTGATAGATCCTCGTGCTGGTTATCCCAACGCAGGTTTGTCAACTAGTCCCTTAATGTTTGAGTTTCAACTCTGTTCATAAGCAACATATATTTATTAGTGGTAATGGTTTATTTCACGAAGTGGCCTGAGGTCTATCCCATCCAAGACTAGGAAGCAACAACAGTTGCAGAGATGACAGTAAATAACTTGATTAGTAGGTATGGAGTACCTTTGCAACTCCACTCTGACGAAGGACGGAATTTTGAATCCAATGTGATTAAAGGCATCTGCCAACTATTAGGCATTCAGAAAGCCAGAACAACTCCCTTACACCTCAGTCGGATGGTATGGTTGAAAGATGTAATAGGACAATTGCACAACATCTAGCATTGTTTATCGACGACCATCAACGTGACTGGGATCGCCATATACCACTCCTTTTGTTGGCATACAGAACAACAGTGTAGGAGACAACTGGACAGACACCTTCCATGATCCATGATGCTCTTTGGAAAAGAGTTACGCCTTCCCTGTGACCTTTTCTACGGTCGACCCGAAACAATGCCTGTATCCACTCCACAATACGTACAAGAATTACAACAACGACTAGAAGAAATCCATCACTCCGTCAAACATAACATCAACTTAGCTAGCGAGAGAATCAAAACGAGATACGACAGTAAAACAAATGGAGCTGTTTTCAATCAAGGAGATCTTGTCTGGCTGTACAGTCGCTCAAAAAAGTATCCGAACACTACGATTGATTACAGAATTCAGAAAAAAATATCTGGCAACGATTTTTTTAGAAATTAGTGATCTGACAACCTTCGTGTCACGTGACACGAAGGTTGCCAGATCATTAA
Organism: Ryuthela nishihirai; assembly: GCA_038380435.1. Classification (NCBI taxonomy): domain Eukaryota; kingdom Metazoa; phylum Arthropoda; class Arachnida; order Araneae; family Heptathelidae; genus Ryuthela; species Ryuthela nishihirai. Next base: position 17,364,045 of record JAWZYU010000029.1, on the reverse strand, counting down.
TTAAAAAAAAATCGTTGCCAGATATTTTTTTCTGAATTCTGTAATCAACTGTAGTGTTCGGATTCTTTTTTGAGCGACTGTACAATCCACATAGAAAGAAGAGACTTTCCACAAAACTTCAGAAACCTTGGGAAGGTCCGTATACAGTAGTTAACAGGATTAACGACGTGGTGTATGGCATTCGTTGCCGCCCAACTACAAAGTGCAAGGTGGTTCATGTGAATCGTTTGTCCCCGTTTCATCGAAGAACTGAAGAAGCCTAGGAATCCAGAATTGTTTCGGACGAGCAAGACCTAAGGAGGGTGTGATGTGCTTGTGCCAATCCTATTAGACTATGCCAGAATGTGATGAACTCTTCGGAATGTGATGGGCTGGACCAAATGTCGTGGCCGCTGGAGGACAATGAATTTGTCCCTTAATTACCTTCACCCTTCAACTTCGATGAAATGACAGGTTCACAGAATGTTACATCCGTACGAAAGAATGCCTCAGACTTGCTGTTTCAAGTGTTGTATGAAAATATGTCCAACAATTCATGAACCAGAGTCGTATAGGGATGACACAGTTTATTTACACATATACAATTACGTGCTGGGGATGCTCTCAACTCCTTAGGCCTTTGCTGCTTTGCTGCTGTAAACAATTACGCAATGAGGTGGAGAACCGCACGCTTTGCAGATTCTTGCTTTACCGACCTCAAACTCGGCGAAAGGATAGTTAACCATTGCCTACAATGTGGTTCACACAGAATCCACAGAACTGTATCAGATTCACCAAGAATCTTGATTCTCACCTAGAATCGAACCCTCTCTTTAAGGATTTCATTCGAGTAAGAGCGGCGTCCTTTAGATGCGTGTTCAAACGTCCTACCTGTTTGACATCTACGCTCAAGACTGTTGTTTCATTATTCGTGGCTTTGCCTTCTGCGCTGACATTCGCGCCCCAGGCTCGTTTTAAAAAGGCCATAAAAGGCTTCTCGGCCACGTCACCCACGCAGGTAGCCAGCTCAGACCCGAAAACAACATCTTATGAGTCACATCCCCACAATAGCATTTCCAAGAGCACACTAATACATAAAAATATTTACAATACCAATAATACAATGAAATGCAACAATAAATAAAAATGAATAAATTAGAAGGACATGACAGAGGCGGCAGTGTTACGACAGATGAATGTGATGCAATGAGTTTGTGATGGGCGTGTCATGAACGCTCGTGTGTGCTTCTGCGTGAGAATTAATTAACCAACGATTTAGAACCGATCTGAAATATAAGAAAGATAGAAGTGTGTTGTTGAAGTTGTGAGATCCAAAAGGAGGCATAATTAAGAGTCTGTGCACGATAGTTTAACGAATAAATGTTTTTATTTAGTGTGTGCGCTGGAGGTTGACTACTTTATTGGTATGGATTTAATGGCAAGTTGGTGTATAAAAAAAAGAAAAACATCGTCGTCTTGTGCACGGTGATCAACGTATGAAAAGAATTAGTTCTGAAAAACCAGTATACTTAGTCGCAGTTTTGTGTATAGTTATTTAGTTATTTAGGAATTTAATAAATTCTTCTGAAAGCTTATCTTTGTATTATTACAGAGTTTCGTGCCGGTTGACTTAGTTTGTTTATAAATGATTTTATCCATGCTTTTGTCAGTCGGTAGCGCGCCAGGCTCGTAATCTGTAGTTCCCAGGTTCGAGTCCCAGCTGGGTCAGCGTTGAGATTTATCTCTGCAAAATTCCCTGCCCTGCCCACGGTCAGTAGGGGACACCAAATGGGCTTGGAAAGGCCGCCGTCCATCGGATGGGACGTTAAGCCGTGGCTCCGTGTGCGGGAGAGCCATACCCTGTGCACGTTAAAGAACACGCTGGATGGCCTTGACGGGAGGCTACCATCTGTCTCCCAACAGCTGTTCCAGTGGGTCCCCTCCCCCAACCTTTTCTGAGCCTTCGGGGTCCATGTGACCTGGCCATTTAGCCCATGGTGTGCAAAAAAGTGCCGTTCAGAGGTAAAACCACCCAACCCACAAGGATCCCAAGGGATCAGAGACGGTACGGCTCCGTGTGCGGGAGAGCCATACTCTGTGCACGTTAAAGAACACGCTGGATGGCCTTGACGGGGGCTACCATCTGTCTCCCAACAGCTGTTCCAGTGGGTCCCCCCTCCCCCAACCTTCTCTGAGCCTTCGGGGTCCATGTGACCTGGCCATTTAGCCCATGGTGTGCAAAAAAGTGCCGCTCAGAGGTAAAACAACCCAACCCACAAGGATCCCAAGGGATCAGAGACGGTTTGGGAGGACCCATTGGCCAGCTGTTGATAAGCAGATGATAGACTCCAGTCAAGGCCATCCAGCGTGTCCCAACCCAAAATCCATGCTTTTGTAGTAAATTGCATTTTATTTTAATTTTCATTGACCAATTTTTACTTGAACTCACGCTCATTCTTTTTTTTATTTGCAACAATATATATATATTAAAATTACTAAGTATTCGGAAAATGCGAATTATATTTCATTAGTACAATCAAATTAAAAAAGAGTTTTATAATTATCATTTTCATTGCTTCCAATGGAAATTCCGTAACATTTGCATTTCACCACCAAAATTCATATTTCTATCATTAATAGATCGTTGCAATATTCGTTTGAAATTTTGGAATTTTCAATCTTTTTCACCGTTAGAGGGCGTATTATATAGTGTTCGAAAGATTCCGAAAGTGCGAATCATAATATTTTATCAATTCCTATCTAACCCTAAAAAGATTTTTTTCATTTATCCCTAAATACAAAAAATTATCTGTTAAAACTAAAAATTGTCTTTTCCAACCCCTTCTGGGTCTAAGAGGTCAACTCATTGTTGGCAATGGAAGCTTCGTGACCTTCGCATTCCCACCACCAAAATTTCAAATTCCTAGCTTGAATGCGTCGTTTGAAAATATTTGTTTGAAATTTTGGAATTTTCATAGCTTCAGAGAGATTCGTAAATTGCATATCTCAACATTTCATCAATACCTATCTAATACAAAAAGAATTTTTAATTTATCTCTGTAAACAAAAAAGTTTGATGTCTATGGACGGACAGACAGACGACAAGCGAAACTATTATCTCGTTTTCAAACAAAACGCGATAAAAATGCATCGCAATTAAGTGCTGTTCGATTGACATGGCTTTCGCGAAATCTTTCGAACGAATTAATCGAATAAGTTGAGGACTTACTCTATTTATAATTCGTACACTATGATGGAAAGTTCAATTTTTATCATCTAAGAAAGGGTCGGGTTGTTTTACCTCTGAGCGGCACTTTTTTGCACACCATGGGCTAAATGGCCAGGTCACATGGACCCCGAAGGCTCAGAGAAGGTTGGGGGAGGGGACCCACTGGAACAGCTGTTGGGAGACAGATGGTAGCCTCCCGTCAAGGCCATCCAGCGTGTTCTTTAACGTGCACAGGGTATGGCTCTCCCACACACGGGCCAAGGCTTAACGTTCCATCCGACGGACGGAGCCCTTTCCAAGTCCATCAATGTCCCCTACTGACTGTGGGCAGAGCGGAGAGTTTTGCGGAAATAAACCACAATACTGGCCCAGCTGGGACTCGAACCTGGGAACTGCAGATTACAAGCCCGGCGCGCTACCGACTGAGTCACCCCCTACCCTCACAATTAGTTAAATAACAATGAAATTGTTTAAATAAGAATGAAGAAAAGTAATATAGCGAATTTAAGAAGTTGAATGATCATTGAAATAAATCTCGAATATGTGAATCTCGCGAATAATAATAATAAATAAATAAATACCCCCTCAAGCAGCTGCTTGCCACAGAGGTCTGACAGGAGCCTGTCAGTTTATATGTCAGAGTAGAAGGTCTGAGAGGATGGCAGGACCTCAGCAGAAAAACGATACAAACAGCCATGCCTTACCCGGGGCTCGAAACCAGGTCCCTTAGATCAGTAGCCAAGCGCGCTAACCACTCGGCCATGGGACGGCTGCTGAGGGTTTATTGCACTTTGAATGCAGATTCACTAGAATGCGTCTTAAAACAAATAAGAAAAATGGCTAAATAACATGGGCATAGCTTTGGCATTATTTGAATCTTTCGGAGGCATTTTTTCACAGACAGGACAACAGAAAAACGTAACACATATGAAAAGCATTTAGATGAAATATAAATAGATGTTGCGATCCTTATTAGAGGTTATAATCCCATTCTTGTCATGAGAAATCTTCTTAGGCGAATACCTTGCCAGCTTGGCATTCCTCTAGAGTTCGCATGTATTTAATATCAACCAAACCCACGTCCCAAATAGTGTAAGCAAGCATCACACAGATTATATCGTGAAGGATCTTTCGAAAAAAGTAGCTGATCTCTACGATGCGGTAATTCTTCAGTAGGTATTACCTTTCTTGCTTCTTTTCTCATATTATTCAATCCATTTGTGTTTGTAAGGCTTCCCTGATGAAATGGCCTTGTAGGACTTCTTTGGGATTTGCTTTCGCTAGGAGGTATATTTCGAAATATCGCTGAAGCCATTACTTTGGGAGACGTTCTTGACAGATCCGTTTACTCGGATTTCCTGTCTGCTTTTCGTCACTTTTTTTTAAGGAGGATTTTTCTTTAAGATTTAATTAAATTGCAAATTTGTTTTTAAAAAGATTGATTTCTGTTCGGTAGCCTTTAAATGCGTTTTTTTGTTTATTTCTCGATTAGGTTGAACCCTGTGAAAATATCCCAAGTTTATTTTCATTTTTAAATTTCGAACATTGACAATTTTTTTTTTACAGAAAAAAAGCAGATATTAATTCATTAGTCAAATATTACATTGGAGATGCCCTGTAGACGTGTGACTCATGAAACAATTTGTTGAGAAAAATTTAGTTTTGTCTTGAGTGGTATTCGAATCCACATCTGCAGGAGTGCTAACCACTAGCGCATATTATTTGATTCACTCCTGGTACAGTCGCTCAGAAAAGTATCCGAACACTATGGTTGATTATAGAATTCAGAAAAAATATCTAGCAACGATTTTTTTTAGAAATTAGTGATCTGGCAACCTTCGTGTCACGTGATTACAGAATTCAGGAAAAATATCTGGAGCGTGTACAGCAACTGTACACGATCCACTTACCGTTCACAGCAAACTGAAGGGTGTGCAGTTACTGCACACGCTCCAGTTTGCTGTGAACGGTAACTGTACACGCTCAATATTTCCGTGAGTGAGCCCACACGATCTAGTGTCGAAATAATATGGCCACCTACAGTCGCTCAAAAAAGTATCCGAACACTATCTGATATATCTGATATATATGATCTGGCAACCTTCGTGTCACGTGACACGAAGGTTGCCAGATCACTAATTTTTAAGAAAATCGTTGCCAGATATTTTTTCTGAATTCTGTAATCAAACATAGTGTTCGGATACTTTTTTGAGCGACTGTACCGTCTATGTAGGGAAACAGACAATGAAGTCGCTTCATCTGATGGAATTTAATATTCACGGCGTTTAATCAACAATTAAGTACCAAAGTATCGCTATAGTTGTACTGTAGACGTGGAACTCATGAAATAGTTAGCTGAAAAAATTTAGTTTTGCCGTGAATGGGATTCGAACCCACATCTCACAGTAGCTTACCCTGGAAGTTACTGGGAGACATGGGTTCGAATTTCAGTAACTTCAAAACTGAAATTTTTCAGCAAACTATTTCATGAGCAAACATGAAGTTTAAAAACATGCAATGTAATCATATTTTGTGTCCAAAAATCATTCTGTATTATTATAAAATTAAAACGCCGTCCCATGGCCGAGTGGTTAGCGCGCTTGGCTACTGATCTAAGGGACCTGGGTTCGAGCCCCGGGTAAGGCATGGATGTTTGTGTGGTCTTTATGCTGAGGTCCTGCCATCCTCTCAGACCTTCTACTGTGGCATATAAACTGACAGGCTCCTGTCAGACCTCTGTGGCAAGCAGCTGCTTGAGGGGTATTTATTTATTATTATTTTTATAAAATTAATAATTTATTCTTCAAGCTGTTGATTTTCACACAGGTCTGATAGGAGCCTCAGCTTAATAAGATATAGAAAACATATCTAAGGGAGAGGTGATATGAGCAGAACTATAATACAATATCCGTAATTTATTTGGAATTCGAACTTAAATCTTTTTGCACCCTAGCTAATATGTACACTGTAATATTACTAAATGAACATACACCCATCTATTGTATAAATTATATGCCCCAGCTATACAATGATCATTTGCCCTATATTTCAAAGGAAAGTCTTATGTTTTAGGATTTTGTCCTATATATTTATAGGTGAGGGGGTGGCTCAGTCGGTAGCGCGCCAGGCTCGTAATCTGTAGTTCCCAGGTACGAGTCCCAGCTGGGTTAGCGTTGAGATTTATCTCCGCAAAATTCCCCGCCCTCCCCATGGTCAGTAGGGGACACCGATGGGCTTTGTGAAGGCCGCCGTCCATCGGATGGAACGTTAAGGCATGGTCCCGTGTGTAGGAGAGCAATACTCTGTGCACATTAAAGAACACACTGGATGGCCTTGATGGGAGGCTACCATCTGTCTTCCAACAGCTGTTCCAGTGGGTCCCCTCCCCCAACCTTCTCTGAGCCTTCAGGGTCCATGTGACCTGTCCATTTAGCCCATGGTGTGCAAAAAAGTGCCGCTCAGAGGTAAAACAACCCAACCCTATATATATTTATAAATAAACAGAAAAATGTTTTTGCCTATTTTTTGTTCTGTTCTTTAAAAGTGCTATATTTTTGATACCAAATAAAAATCGTTCTCTATTGTCACTAAATTTGATAACTTTTTCTTATTATTGTTGGTGTGATTGTTAAATTAATAACACATAACTGAAATAGCTATAATTCGGAATTATTTAATCAGATTAAATTATCACTTATTTTTTGTATTAGTGTGAACCATTGACAAATTGAAAGTTAATTTATTGATAAGTTTGTCCTTTCTTATGTTTTTGAATAATTTTTTGCATTTTAAATAAAATTAATATATGCATATCATTTGTTTTATTTCAGAACTTTTTCCGATATTTACCACTTTTCGAGGATGGTGACTAATTAATAAGCATTGTGACAAAAATTGACGAACAAATAGCGCTAACGAAAACAATTACCTGAATATTTTTCAATAACTTACCTGGATTTTTCATAAAAAAAAAATGGTCACACCAAATGCCGTCTATTTGGTGCAGAAAATAGTGTCATATAAATTTAAATATATTTTATAATATGCACTTGTTCATTCAGAATTGGCTTACAGTATTAAATCTTGGGGTGAGATGTACTAAAATAATTTTAAGCAACTTTTAAACCTCCAATAGCGATTTATTTGCACATTCATTTAAAATTCTAGAATAGTTTCTTGAAAGGCCTAAACTGGCATAGTGGTTAGGCAGCTAGCGACTCTTCCAGCAAGGCAAATTTTGTGTGTTGTGTTAGCTCTAACTAAGGCAGTGGTCAGCAGTGACTTCGGTCGTAGTAGGGCATGTCCTTGTATGAGAAGGCCTCTAAAAAGCTAGGACTAGCTTCTAGGATTCTTCTCTGTCCTATATGTCGCAAATAAAAAAAGAAAAAAAAAAGCTGGCACAGGTAGGACTCGGACCTGGGATCTACGCAAGAAATTGGTGAGCGAAAGAAAAATGAATGAATTTCCAAAGAAACATCCACATATAAAGTTTTTTACTAATTATAATTTAATGTTTTATATTTGATCCAAAGGGATCTAGAATGTCTGTATGAAGACCACCCCTCTTTAAGAATGCTAATAAGATTTATGGTGCCAAAAAGTATTAAAGTTGTACATATATCACACAGCTATCATTAATTATTTTTAAATCTCTAAAGCGAAGGAGGAAATGTTGCACTGCAATGGGAATCCAGTCTATTGGCTTCTCCTTTTACCTTTTTCCGGATGGATTGCGATGTTTACCCCTCCCCCGAAGAGCAGATTAATTAACAACTAAAGCATATTTCTTATTTAATGTCAATAGATTTTAATAAAATAACTAAGAATAAATACGAATAAATGTTTCGTTTTCAGCTTATTTTTACGAAACTATTTAAATGAAACATAACAACCAGAAATGCATCCCCCCCATCAAATTCTTCTGTACTTTTTCTTATCATAACAGAAGCAGTTTTATTACCTTAACCACCCCTTCATAACACAACTTTTTCATTTACTTTCTAACTTGAATCAAGACCTGTTCAGTTACAAATCGTTCTGCAGATAACTCGTGCAATTTCGTTAAGTGCCATCCGCATGTCTAAAGATAATATCCTCATTTCGTTAAAAAAAGAGGAAATTTCTTATTCGCGTCTCATTGAAGGAGCGTTCTAAATCGGAACATGATGTTAACTGGTAATGCATTAATATCGATAATTGCATTTTCTTGTATCTTAATTTTCATGAGTAGATCTAAAATTGGGTGACGTTAGAATGGCCAAAGATGAGTGCTAATTCTTGTTTGAGTTTTGTTCGTTTTTGTGAATCCCTAGTCTTTCTTAAGAACGAACGTGACTGAAACATACAATTTATTTCAAAGTGAACAAATAAAATGACGCGAAAAATAAAAATAATCGAGAAGAACGGAGTTGAAGGTTACTTAAAGATGTCTAGAAGAGTAAATGACTAAGAAAAAAACTGTAAAAAATATTTTATTCGAGGATTAAATATATACCGCCCTATGAAATTAGAGCAGTGTCTCGCAAACTGTGTGCCGCGGCACAGTAGTGTGCCGCGAGAGATTTTCAAATTGACACCTAGATATTCCAAAGATTTCATTTTGACTTGACTTGTGTTATCGACGTGCTATCGATGTGCTTTAATAAAAATCTTTCAGATTTTATCAATTGGGATCTTGTAAGTATTTATCAAGCTTTTTCCAAATTTTGGTATTAATTTTTGATTATTTCAAGCCATAGAATGGACAAATATTTAAAACAAACACCGAGTTATAATTAATTATATTTATTATTATATTTATTTTAAATAAAATGCATTTAACGAAACTTCAATTTCCTCTTTTTACGTAACCATCAAAAATTCCTTTTTTAGGTGTGCCGCGGGAAAAAAATGAGATTCAGTGTGCCGCGGGAAAAAAATGAGATTCAGTGTGCCGCGGAAAAAAATGAGATTCAGTGTGCCGCGGAAAAAAAATGAGATTCAGTGTGCCGCAGAGTAAAAAAGTTTGCGAGACACTGAATTAGAGAATACACATATTTATGTCAATGGGAATTTAACTTAAAGCTTTATAACTAATAAAATATGCATTTAATAGAAAAATGCGACTGAAAATATTTTTTTAAATTCATTTTATATATATATATACACACAGTAGTATCAAAATAATATGACCACATACCTAATAATGGGAATGGGGGGGGGGGGGGTCATATTATTCTGATACGACTGTGTATTTACTCATCGTCATCTCACAAGACACAGATAAAGAGATTTTTTTACATTTGACCCGCAAAGCTAATAACTCATCTGCAGAAAATAAAGCTGAGCATTAGTTTTCATACATAAAATTTTATGATAGTAATATATACATAAAATAATATGACAGCGTCTCATATATTGAAATAGAACAATTCAAATTATTTGACAGATTGTGCACAACAGTAAAATAAATTGTCCGGAGATAGAAATTAACATTATATCACTTATTTAAAGATACTAATCAAAGTAATCCCATCCCGTTTAACGTGGATTCGTTATAAGAAGGTTTCGTTTCCATTTCTTTTTTGTAAAACCTGTTTACGAAATCTTAAAATCGTGTACGTTGATAAATTCGCGCAAATATTTGGTAGATCGGCTGATGTGTAATCAGTAAATTTAGAGTCGAACAGTAAAATTCTCGTTTCATGTGAATCCGTCCGGCCGTGTTATAAAAAAGGCCAACAGAAGTGGAGAATCCTACAATTCCGCTTCTGAATGGCCTTTCTCGATGTGAAAACCACAAAAACTAAATAATCTAATTAATTGCTTACATGAGTAGCAATACTACTTCCAAGCAAAGCAAACCACTGGAGATTCTTTCCTTAGTAATACGAAGGGATTTCAAAAAGTTCTTGACATGCATCTGCAGAACCGAAACCATTTCACTTACCTCAACAATACTTTTACTATCCTTCAAAGTTTTACTATTCTTCTCTATTCAAAGTTTTACTATTCTTCAAAGTCTTTACTATCTCTTCAAACTTTTACTATTCTTCAAAACTTTATTCCTCCAGTACCTGTGCAAAGTTGCAGACGTCTACCATAATTCTGGAAGGCTTGGTGATATTCCATTTGAGGAAAACTCCGAGATTGTGAATGAACGCATTTTTGCAAGGTCTTGAACCCTTGAAAAAGGCTTCCCATTAAGTTCGTTTTTAATTTTTGGAAACAACCAAAAATCGCATGCTGTAAGATCGAGTGGATATGCTGGATGGGGTAGTTGTCTGATTTTTTCCTGCTCCAGATAGGCCATAACTTGTCGAGTTTTGTGGGCATTATCATGAAGGAGAACCCTTGATACGCCTATTGTTGGAAACTGCGCATTCATCTCTTTAACCATTTTGGGCAAAACAATGTTGGTGTAGTATTGGCTATATATATCCTTTTTTTTACGTAAGGTAGACTCCTTGAAAATTGAAAAAAATTGTGAACATCCTCTTCCTTGAGCGAGAGTTTTGTCGGAGGATTTGGGGACGCGGCTAATCTTCCGTAAACGAAACATAGTTGTCGATCTTGATGGGAGTTGTATAGTAATAAATCATCTTTTCATCGCCTGTGACAATGTTCTGTTAACCGTTTGCGGCCACTAAGTTCAACAGTGCCAGAATGTCCTTGCACGAGTCGACTCTAGCACTTTTTTTCTGTTCTATCAGTTTGTGAGGTATCCATTTGGGACAGAACTTTGTAACTTTAAATGTTGATCAATAATTGTTCCCACACTACCAATCGATACACTAACATCTAAACGTATTACCTGAACGGTGATGTGTGGATTTTTCATAATGAGTTCACTAACAGTAGCGATGGTTCTCTCGTTCACGACCTCCTTCGTCTTACTGCATGAGGGAGGTCTTAGAATCTCTGCCGTCCTTTTCTGAATTTGAGCATAAATTCCCGTAAGAGTGCCATAAGAAGTGTCACGATCCCCATTATACTTGTGACAAATCAGCGTGAATTTTTTTCACGTCAAGCTGCACTATTGTGAAAATGTACAATATTTCCCTGTCTTTAGTAGGCTCCATAGCAACAACGCACAGACTTCGCAGACCAATTGGGTTGTTTTACCTCTGAGCGGCACTTTTTTTGCACACAATGGGCTAAATGGCCAGATCACATGGACCCCGAAGGCTCAGAGAAGGTTGGGGGAGGGGACCCACTGGAACAGCTGTTGGGAGACAGATGGTAGCCTCCCGTCAAGGCCATCCAGCGTGTTCTTTAACGTGCACAGGGTATGGCTCTCCCGCACACGGGTCCACGGCTTAACGTCCCATCCAACGGACGGCGGCCTTTCCAAGCCCATTGGTGTCCCCTACTGACCGTGGGCAGGGTGGGGAATTTTGCGGAGATAAATCTCAACGCTGTCCCAGCTGGGACTCGAACCTGGGAACTACAGATTACGAGCCTGACGCGCTACCGACTGAGCCACCCCCGCCCCTCGCAGACCAAACTTTATGCGCTGCCAGCGAAGAGAGAAATGACGACGTGGCCTTTGTTTTTAACACGTAATGACAAGTTGGGACAAGCTTTCAAAAACAAGTCGTAGCTTGTTAAATTCGGTGGAATAAGTTCAAATTTAGAAACGTTTGTCAAGAACTTTTTGAACTCCCTCCGTAAATTAATTGAAAAATTAACTAATAAATTATATTTGTATATTTAGGTAATCGTTTAATAAAAACAGTGAATTATAATTATTTTTGTTCGAATAAAATATCCTTACAATACAAAGAAGAAGAAAAAAAATACCAAAAAGGTTAATAAGATTAATTAGTAGTTTAGTTCGCTTTAAATATAAAATAAAAAAATATATTTTTGATATTATTAATGCGGAACATTTGTTTGAAATTTTGAATATTTCCTTCCTTTTGTTACTCTTGTGTTTGTTGGGTGTCCATTGAAATGGTTGCTTTTATGATTTAGAATTAAATATCGAATGGCATATAATTTGTATATTCGAAACATTTTTTCATTCCTAGAGAAAAATTCAATGGATGTGTTGCCATACACAGGTCGTATCAGAATAATATGACCACCTACCATACATATACTATGGTAGGTGGTCATACTATTCTGAAACGACTGTGTATATTATAATACTTTACTTATTATCGAAACCTGGATGGGCATAAGGTCCCCCTTGGTTTTCGACATTGCTAAGTCAATTTTTTTTCTTTCTTTTTCTTTTTTATCATTACTATTTTCTTTGTTTATTGGTAATTGGTGTTATTGTTATTATTTTGCTCTTTTTAACTATATTTGTTTCCTAAAATACCATATATAGCTGTTGTGTAATATGATTTTAGGAGCAAATAAATATTATTATTGTTATTCAGATATGCAAAAACATAAGCGAATAAAAAAACACCCCGTTTATCTCTGGTTTCCGCTGAATGCATCTCCCTCGTTAAACAGAGGTTACCTGTGTTTAAATATCTATTTTTCAACAATATTCATTCAGTATGCAAATAGTTTTGAAACATGAAATATTTCACAATAAATTATCTTGTTTTATAAAAATCATTCATAATTGTCTCATATTGAAATAATCATTACGCAAACTTATAAAATGATTATTCATTTAATTGGATGATTTAAAAAAATACAACTGAATTTAAATTTCTTAGGTAAATGGAGGAAGGGGTGTCTCAGTCGGTAGGGCGCCAGGCTTGTAATCTGTAATTCCAGGTTCGAATCCCACCTGGAATTTATCGCCGCAAATCTAATCGCCCTACCTTCGGTCAGTAGGACAAACTGATTAGCTAGAAGAGGCCATCATCTGTCAGATAGGACGTTAAACCGGGGCCCCGTATGTGGGAGAATCATATTCTGTGCACGTTAAAGAACACGCTGGATAGCATTGACGGAAGGCTTCTGTGATGTCCTCCAATTTCGGACACTGTCCGACTGCGCCAATTGTGATGTCCTCTCTGTTCGGATCCTGCCCGACTGAGCCAAGTGTCGTGATCCTCCCTTCCCGATCTATGGAGACTGAGCTAGATGTAATGTCCTCCCTGTTCGGATCCTGCCAAACTGAGCCAAGTGTCGTGATCCTCCCTTCCCGATCTATGGAGACTGAGCCAGATGTAATGTCCTCTCTGTTCGGATCCTGCCCGACTGAACCAAGTGTCGTGATCCTCCCTTCCCGATCTATGGAGACTGAGCTAGATGTAATGTCCTCCCTGTTCGGATCCTGCCCGACTGAGCCAAGTGTCGTGATCCTCCCTTCCCGATCTATGGAGACTGAGCTAGATGTAATGTCCTCCCTGTTCGGATCCTGCCAAACTGAGCCAAGTGTCGTGATCCTCCCTTCCCGATCTATGGAGACTGAGCCAGATGTAATGTCCTCTCTGTTCGGATCCTGCCCGACTGAACCAAGTGTAGTGATCCTCCCTTCCCGATCTATGGAGACTGAGCTAGATGTAATGTCCTCCCTGTTCGGATCCTGCCCGACTGAGCCAAGTGTCGTGATCCTCCCTTCCCGATCTATGGAGACTGAGCCAGATGTAATGACCTCCCTGTTCGGATCCTGCCCGACTGAGCCAAGTGTCGTGATCCTCCCTTCCCGATCTATGGAGACTGAGCTAGATGTAATGTCCTCCCTGTTCGGATCCTGCCTGACTCAGCCAAGTGTCGTGATCCTCCCTTCCCGATCTATGGAGACTGAGCCAGATGTAATGTCCTCCCGGTTCGGATCCTGCCCGACTGAGCCAAGTGTCGTGATCCTCCCTTCCCGATCTATGGAGACTGAGCCAGACGTAATGTCCTCCCGGTTCGGATCCTGCCAAACTGAGCCAAGTGTCGTGATCCTCCCTTCCCGATCTATGGAGACTGAGCCAGATGTAATGTCCTCCCGGTTCGGATCCTGCCTGACTGAGTCAAGTGTCGTGATCCTCCCTTTCCGATCTGTGGAGACTGAGCTAGATGTAATGTCCTCCCTGTTCGGATCCTGCCCGACTGAGCCCAGTGTCATGATCCTCCCTTCTCGATCTATGGAGACTGAGCCAGTTGTAATGTCCTCCCGGTTCGGATCCTGCCAAACTGAGCCAAGTGTCGTAATCCTCCCTTCCCGAACTATGGAAACTGAGCCAGATGTAATGTCCTCACGGTTCGGATCCTGCCCAACTGAGTCAAGTGTCATGATCCTCCCTTCCCGATCTGTGGAGACTGAGCCAGATGTAATGTCCTCCCGGTTCGGATCCTGCCAAACTGAGCCAAGTGTCGTAATCCTCCCTTCCCGATCTATGGAGACTGAGCCAGATGTAATGTCCTCCCTGTTCGGATCCTGCCCGACTGAGCCAAGTGTCATGATCCTCCCTTCTCGATCTATGGACACTGAGCCAGATGTAATGTCCTCCCGGTTCGGATCCTGCCAAACTGAGCCAAGTGTCGTGATCCTCCCTTCCCGATCTATGGAGACTGAGCCAGATGTAATGTCCTCCCGGTTAGGATCCTGCCCAACTGAGTCAAGTATCGTGATCCTCCCTTCCCGATCTGTGGAGACTGAGCCAGATGTAATGTCCTCCCTGTTCGGATCCTGCCCGACTGAGCCAAGTGTCATGAGCCTCCCTTCCCGATCTATGGAGACTGAGCCAGATGTAATGTCCTCCCTGTTCGGATCCTGCACGACTGAGTCAAGTGTCATGATCCTCCCTTCTTGATCTATGGAGACTGAGCCAGATGTAATGTCTTCCCGGTTCGGATCCTGCCAAACTGAGCCAAGTGTCGTGATCCTCCCTTCCCGATCTGTGGAGACAGAGCCAGATGTAATGTCCTCCCTGTTCGGATCCTGCCCAACTGAGTCAAGTGTTGTGATCCTCCCTTCCCGATCTGTGGAGACTGAGCCAGATGTAATGTCCTCCCTGTTCGATCCTGCCGACTGAGCCAAGTGTCCTGATCCTCCCTTCTCGATCTATGGAGACTGAGCCAGATGTAATGTCTTCCCGGTTCGGATCCTGCCAAACTGAGCCAAGTGTCGTGATCCTCCCTTCCCGATCTGTGGAGACAGAGCCAGATGTAATGTCCTCCCTGTTCGGATCCTGCCCGACTGACCCAAGTGTCATGATCCTCCCTTCTCGATCTATGGAGACTGAGCCAGATGTAATGTCCTCCCGGTTCGGATCCTGCCAAACTGAGCCAAGTGTCGTGATCCTCCATCCCGATCTATGGAGACTGAGCCAGATGTAATGTCCTCCCGGTTCGGATCCTGCCCAACTGAGTCAAGTGTCGTGATCCTCCCTTCCCGATCTGTGGAGACTGAGCCAGATGTAATGTCCTCCCTGTTCAATCCTGCCCGACTGAGCCAAGTGTCATGATCCTCACTTCTCGATCTATGGAGACTGAGCCAGATGTAATGTCCTCCCGGTTCGGATCCTGCCAAACTGAGCCAAGTGTCGTGATCCTCCCTTCCCGATCTATGGAGACTGAGCCAGATGTAATGTCCTCCCGGTTCGGATCCTGCCCAAATGAGTCAAGTGTGGTGATCCTCCCTTCCCGATCTGTGGAGACTGAGCCAGATGTAATGTCCTCCCTGTTCGATCCTGCCCGACTGAGCCAAGTGTCATGATCCTCCCTTCTCGATCTATGGAGACTGAGCCAGATGTAATGTCCTCCCAGTTCGGATCCTGCCAAACTGAGCCAAGTGTCGTGATCCTCCCTTCCCGATCTATGGAGACTGAGCCAGATGTAATATCCTCCCGGTTCGGATCGTGCCCAACTGAGTCAAGTGTGGTGATCCTCCCTTCCCGATCTGTGGAGACTGAGCCAGATGTAATGTCCTCCCGGTTCGGATCCTGCCAAACTGAGCCAAGTGTCGTGATCCTCCCTTCCCGATCTATGGAGACTGAGCCAGATGTAATGTCCTCCCTGTTCGGATCCTGCCCGACTGAGCCAAGAGTCATGATCCTCCCTTCTCGATCTATGCAGACTGAGCCAGATGTAATGTCCTATCGGTTCGGATCCTGCCAAACTGAGCCAATTGTCGTGATCCTCCCTTCCCGATCTATGGAGACTGAGCCAGATGTAATGTCCTCCCGGTTCGGATCCTGCCCAACTGAGTCAAGTGTCGTGATCCTCCCTTCCCGGTTTATGGAGACTGAGCCAGATGTAATGTCCTCCTGGTTAGGATCCTGCCCGAGTGAGACAAGTGTCGTAATGCTCCCTTCCCGATCAATGGAGACTGAGCCAGATGTAATGTCCTCCCGGTTAGGATCCTGCCAAACTGAGCCAAGTGTCGTAATCCTCCCTTCCCGATCTATGGAGACTGAGCCAGATGTAATGTCCTCCCGGTTAGGATCCTGCCCGAGTGAGACAAGTGTCGTGATCCTCCCTTCCCGATCTATGGAGACTGAGCCAGATGTAATGTTATCCCGGTTCGGATCATGCCAAACTGAGCCAAGCGTCGTGATCCTCCCTTCTCGATCTATGGAGACTGAGCCAGATCTAATGTCCTCCCGGTTAGGATCCTTCCCGACTGAGCCAAGTGTCGTGATCCTCCCTTCCTGATCTATGGAGACTTAGCCAGATGTAATGTCCTCCCGGTTAGGATTCTGCCTGAGTGAGACCAGTGTCGTGATCCTCCCTTCCCGACCTATGGAGACTGAGCCAGATGTAATGTCCTCCCGGTTAGGATCCTGCCCGAGTGAGACAAGTGTCGTGATCCTCCCTTCCCGATCTATGGAGACTGAGCCAGATGTAATCTCCTCCCGGTTCGGATCCTGCCAAACTGAGCCAAGTGTCGTGATCCTCCCTTCTCGATCTATGGAGACTGGGCCAGTTGTAATGTCCTCCCTGTTCGGATCCTGCCCGACTGAGCCAAGTGTCGTGATCCTCCCTTCCCGATCTATGGAGACTGAGCCAGATGTAATGTTTTCCCGGTTCGGATCCTGCCCGACTGAGCCAAGTGTCGTAATCCTCCCTTCCCAATCTATGGAGACTGAGCCAGATGTAATGTCCTCCTGATTCGGATCCTGCCTGACTGAGCCAAGTGTCTTGATCCTCCGTTCATGATCTATGGAGACTGAGCCAGATGAAATGTCCTCCCGTTTAGGATCCTGCCCGAGTGAGACAAGTGTCGTGATCCTCCCTTCCCGATCTATGGAGACTGAGCCAGATGTAATGTCCTCCCGGTTCGGATCCTGCCAAACTGAGCCAAGTGTCGTGATCCTCCCTTCTCGATCTATGGAGACTGAGCCAGATGTAATGTCCTCCCTGTTCGGATCCTGCCCGACTGAGCCAAGTGTTGTGATCCTCCCTTCCCCATCTATGGAGACTGAGCCAGATGAAATGTCCTCCCTGTTCGGATCCTGCACGACTGAGTCAAGTGTCGTGATCCTCCCTTCCCGATCTATGGAGACTGAGCCAGATGTAATGTCCTCCCTGTTCGGATCCTGCCCGACTGAGCCAAGTGTCGTGATCCTCCCTTCCCGATCTATGGAGACTGAGCCAGATGTAATGTCCTCCTGATTCGGATCCTTCTTGACTGAGCAAAGTGTCGTGATCCTCCCTTCCCGATCTATGGAGACTGAGCCAGATGAAATGTCCTCCCAGTTCGGATCCTTCCCGAATGAGCCAAGTGTCGTGATCCTCCCTTCCTGATCTATGGAGACTGAGCCAGATGTAATGTCCTCCCGGTTAGGATCCTGCCAAACTGAGCCAAGTGTCGTGATCCTCCCTTCCCGATCTATGGAGACTGAGCCAGATGTAATGTCCTCCCGGTTTGGATCCTGCCAAACTGAGCCAAGTGTCGTGATCCTCCCTTCCCGATCTATGGAGACTGAGCCAGATGTAATGTCCTCCTGGTTCGGATCCTGCCCCACTGAGCCAAATGTCGTGATCCTCCCTTCCCGATCTATGGAGACTGAGCCAGATGTAATGTCCTCCCGGTTCAGATCCTGCCCGACTGAATCAAGTGTCGTGATCCTCCCTTCTCGATCTATGGAGACTGAGCCAGATGTAATGTCCTCCCGGTTCGGATCCTGCCCGACTGAGCCAAGTGTGGTGATCCTCCCTTCCCGATCTATGGAGACTGAGCCAGATGTAATGTCCTCCCGGTTAGGATCCTGCCAAACTGAGCCAAGTGTCGTGATCCTCCGTTCCCGATCTATGGAGACTGAGCCAGATGTAATGTCCTCCCGGTTAGGATCCTGCCAAACTGAGCCAAGTGTCGTGATCCTCCCTTCCCGATCTATGGAGACTGAGCCAGATGTAATGTCCTCCTGGTTCGGATCCTGCCCGACTGAGCCAAATGTCGTGATCCTCCCTTCCCGATCTATGGAGACTGAGCCAGATGTAATGTCCTCCCGGTTCAGATCCTGCCCGACTGAATCAAGTGTCGTGATCCTCCCTTCTCGATCTATGGAGACTGAGCCAGATGTAATGTCCTCCCGGTTCGGATCCTGCCCGACTGAGCCAAGTGTCGTGATCCTCCCTTCCCGATCTATGGAGACTGAGCCAGATGTAATGTCCTCCCAGTTTGGATCCTGCCCGACTGAGCCAAGTGTCGTGATCATCCCTTCCCGATCTACGGAGACTGAGCCAGATGTAATGTTCTCCCGGTTCGTATCCTTTCCGACTGAGCCAGATGTGATGTACTCCGTATTCGGAATGCAATGAGACTGGGTCATATGTCATGGCCGCCGTAGGACGATGAAACTATTATATTCGATTATTACTTCATCTTCACTTCGGTGAAAAGACAGGTTCGCTTGTTTTTAGGCCCGTGGCAGTGCACGCCTCTGAAAAGACTGGTGTTGAATGATGAATGAATGTAGTCCATCAATTAACTGCACGAGAGTTAGATAAGGACGACGCAGTTTATTTACAGTTTATACATTCAAGTACTGGGGATGCGCTCAACTCCGTGAGTCTTTGCTGCTGCAAACATTAACAATGAACTGGAGAATCGTACACTCTGCAAGTTCTCATTTTACAGACCTCAAACTTGGCGAAATGATAATCAACCTTTGCCTACACTGTGATTCACTCTGAATCCACAAAATTGTTATCCGATTCACACAAGAATCTCAATTCCCTTTGGAATCGTACCCTCTCCTTCAGGCTTTCTTTCGAGTAAGGGGGCGTCCTTTTGACGCGTGTCGAAACAACCTTTTTCGCTTGACAGCTACGCACAAACTGATGCTTCAATCTCCTTACCCTAGCCTCGTGCGCGGACCTCGCACCCCAGGCTAATCATTTACGGCCATAAACAACTTCTGGAACCGATCTGACGCAAGCAGCCAGCTTCAGAACCGAAAACAACAACAGTGAGTCACATCCCAGCATAAGAACCCACTTAATACATAAAAATATACTAATACATAACAATAATAAAATACAACAAAAATACATCAATCAATAAATAAAAACAAATTAGAGGGACACGATAGCTACCATCTGTCTCCTAATAACAGTCCAGTGGGTCCCCTCCCCTCAACCCTCTTTGAGTTCTCGTGGTCCTTTTAACTTGGTCATTAGTCAATTGTGTGCAAAAAACGACACAATCTTTTCGCAAATCTCAACACTCAAGAAACCAAATACTGTTTCTTCTGCTTCATAACTCAGGAATATATTTAAGTATTATTTCCTCAACCACATTCTTCAAGAGAATTGCTCAGTGCTATTTTTCCAACACCATCCCTCAGGAGCATGTCTAAGTACTAGTTATCCAACCTGATTCCCCAGGAGAAATGATTATTACTTTTTCCAAACTCATCATTCAATAGCATTACTAAATACTCTTTTTCTAATATCTTCCTTCATGAGAATGACTAAATATTATTTCTCCATCCTCATCACTCAGGATCATAGCCAAGCACTGTTCATCCAACCTCATTCCCAGGAGAAGGCTAATTACTATATCTACAACATCATCACTCAGCAGCATCGCGAAGTATTATTCATTCAATCGTATCCCTCAAAAGAAGGGGCAGTCGGTAGCGTGCCAGGCTCATAATCTATAGTTCCCAGGTTCGAGTTCCAGTTGGGTCAATCTTGAGATTTAGCTCCGCAAAATTCCCGCCCTGATCACGGTCATTAGGGGATATCGATGGGCTTGGAAAGGCTGCCATCCGTCGGATGGGACGTTAAGCCGTGGCCCCGTGTGCGGGAGAGCCTGTGCACGTTAAAGAACAAGCTAGATGGCCTTGACGGGAGGCTACCATATTGCTCCCAACAGCTATTCCAGTGGGTCCCCTCCCCAAACCTTCTCTGAGCCTTCGGAGTCCATGTGACATGGCCTTTAACCCATGGTGTGCAAAAAAGTGCCGCTCAGAGGTAAAACAACCCAACCCTCAAAAGAATGTCTAAGTACTATTTCTCCATCCTCATCACTCAGGAGCATAACTAAGTAGTATTCCCTCCTCCTATCGGTCAAGAACAAAGCAAAAGCTAAAAAAAATATTTCCTTTTCACGAACTTCTTCCTCTCGCGTAGAATTTGAAAATTTTATGATTTATATATTAATGAGTAAAAAATTACGCATGTTATCATTTATAAATTATTAACTGTGAAACGTAACCCTTTCCCTTGCTCTTTTTTTTCCCGTGAAAAATCCTACAATTTCCTTGTTGCAGAATAGAAGTAATTAAATTTCAGTAGATTCAGTAATCTCTGATCGCCACTTTTATGCACCTAATGGACATCTAACAAGAAATGATCCACTGACATTTGGAGAGATGCGTCCCGTGGCCGAGTGGTTAGCACGCTTGGCTATTGATCTAAGGGACCTGGGTTCGAGTCCCGGGTAAGGCATGGATGTATGTGTCGTTTTTCTGCTGAGGTCCTGCTATCCTCTCAGACCTTCTACTCTGGCATATAAACTGACAGGCTCCTGTCAGACCTCTGTGGCAAGCAGCTGCTTGAGGGGGTATTTTTTTTTTCTAGAGTATAGGATACACTGGGGAGTAGTTAGGAAGCAGATGGAAGCCTCGCTTCAAAGCCATCCAGCGTGTTCTTTAACGTGCACAGGGCATGGTTCTCCTGAACACAGAACCAAGGCTTAACCTCCCATACGATGGAAGTCAGGCTTTCTAAGCCTAACGATGTCCACTTTCTCATCGAGGGCTAAATAGGAGTTAACGGCAATAAATCTCATATAAATCATAATTGGAATTCAAACCTGGGAAATGCAGATGACGAGGCCATGAAGCGATACTGTGACGTCACGGACGGTGTGAAGGCGAATGAAATGCGCTGTATAAAAGCTTGTTTGATGCGTTGGCTTTAACTCAGATACCTCATTCGCCTGTTCCCCCTTCATCCGTGACGTCACAGTACCGCTGTCATGACCTTGTCTTGGTGTGGTGCGCTATTGACGGAGAAAACTCCGTTCCCAGGGGCGGGGGTGGCTCAGTCGGTAGCGCGCCAGGCTCGTAATCTGTAGTTCCCAGGTTCGAGTCCCAGCTGGGTCAGCGTTGCGATTTATCTCCGCAAAATTCCCCGCCCTGCCCACGGTCAGTAGGGGATACCGATGGACTTGGAAAGGCCACCGTCCGTCGGATGGTACGTTAAGCCGTGGCCCCGTGTGCGGGAGAGCCACACCCTGTGCACGTTAAAGAACACGCTGGATGGCCTTGACGGGAGGCTACCATCTGTCTCCCAACAGCTGTTCCAGTGTGTCCCCTCCCCCAACCTTCTCTGAGCCTTCGGGGTCCATGTGACCTGGCCATTTAGCCCATGGTGTGCAAAAAAGTGCCGCTCAGAGGTAAAACAGAGGTAAAACAACCCAACCCAACTCCGTCCCCATTTTACTAGGAGGATAGATGTCTGTAGTCTGTGTATCACATATCTACGAATTGAAACTTATAGATTAAAGATCATTGCTTTTGAGTAAACATTTAATAGGTAATTAACCCTTTATAGAGTAATGTAATCCTTTAAAGAGTAATGAGAAATGTAACCTTTTAACTTTTTTAAGTTGTACAGTTGTTTTACAATCGAAAAGTTGAAGAGCGTTGTTTGCAGATTTCTTTATGGAAGATTAATGGAAATTCCAATATCACAAGAAATCCTAAGCCAAGAGGCTCGCCCCCCCCCCCCCAAATTGAAAATAGAAAAACGAACAGAAAAAAGACGAAGAGTTTTCTCCTCATTTTTTTAAAGAACATTCAAGCAGAACTTCACTTTTCATGAAACTATTCTGATTACAGAGCTTAGCTCGATTCAGTCGTTTAGATGGATACTTCACAGCAGGTGTTCCACGTACGAGCTTCAGGTATTCCGTGTAAGAGCATCAGGTGTTCCATGTACGAGCTTTAGGTGTTCCATGTACAAGCTTCAGGTATTCCGTGTAAGAGCATCAGGTGTTCTATGTACGAGCTTCAGGTATTCCGTGTAAGAGCATCAGGTATTCCGTGTAAGAGCATCAGTTGTTCCATGTACGAGCTTTAGGTGTTCCATGTACGAGCTTCAGGTATTCCGTGTAAGAGCATCAGGTGTTCTATGTACGAGCTTCAGGTATTCCGTGTAAGAGCATCAGGTATTCCGTGTAAGAGCATCAGGTATTCCGTGTAAGAGCTTCAGGTGTTCCATGTACGAGCTTCAGGATTCCGTGTAAGAGCTTCAGGATTCTGTGTAAGAGCTTCAGGTGTTCCATGTGCGAGCTTCAGGTATTTCGTGTAAGAGCATCAGGTGTTCCATGTACGAGCTTCAAGTATTTCGTGTAAGAGCATCAGGTGTTCCATGTACGAGATTCAGGTATTCCATGTATGAGCTTCAGGTATTCCGTGTAAGAGCATCAGGTGTTCCATGCACGAGCTTCAGGTATTCCGTGTAAGAGCATCAGGTGTTCCACGTACGAGATTCAGGTATTCCATGTACGAGATTCAGGTATTCCATGTACGAGATTCAGGTATTCCATGTACGAGCTCCAGGTATTCCGTGTAAGAGCATCAGGTTCCCATGTATGAGCTGAAGGTGTTCCGTGTAAGAGTTGCAAGTGTGCTGTGTAAGAGCATCAGGTGTTCCATGTACGAGCTTCAGGTATTCCATGTAAGAGCATCAGGTGATTCATGTACGAGCTTCAGGTGTTCCATGTACGAGCTTCAGGTGTTCCATGTACGAGCTTCAGGTATTCCATGTAAGAGCATCAGGTGTTCCATGCACGAGCTTCAGGTATTCCGTATAAGAGCATCAGGTGTTCCATGTACGAACTTCAGGTATTCCGTTTAAGAGCATCAGGTGTTCCATGTATGAGTTTCAGGTATTCCATGTAAGAGCATCAGGTTTCCATGTACGAGCTGCAGGTGTTCCGTGTAAAAGCTGCAAGTGTGCTGTGTAAGAGCTTCAGGTGTTCCGTGTGAAAGAGCTTCAGATGTTTCGTGTGAGAGCTTCAGGTGTTTCATTTGAGAGCTTCAGGCGTCCCGTGTAAGAGCTTTAAGTGTGACCTGTGGGAGTTTCACCTGTGCCGTGTAGGCGCTTCAGGTGTGCCGTGTGAGAACTTCTCATATGCCATATAAGAGCCGCAGGTGTACCGTGTAAGGGTATGAAGTGTGCCATGGATCACGTATGCCATACAAGAGCTTCAGGTGTGCCATGTAAGAGGTTCAGGTGTTCCATATAAGAGTTTCAGATGCCGTGTAAGAACGTTCGGTGTGCGACAAATGCCCCTGTCTGTCAGAGCCTTCTTCCCTCAGCATTTGTCATGATTAGTGGACTTTTTTGAAACCATTGCCCTTCTCCATACACTTGGGATATTGTGCCCCGTGATTTTCTGCTGAGTTCCATCACCTCCGCTACGGATGCTCCTGCTCTTAGCGCTCCAACGATAGGCCCATTTTCGAAGTCAGTCATTCAGCCTTTTTACCCACGTCTCACTTGACCTTTACACTTTTTACAGGACTTCATAGTGTTGTAGAACACTTACATCAGTAAGACATTTGCATATATTTGACATGCTTCGTGAACTTCATGCACGATGCGTAATAATTTGGCCTGGCAGTGTACCTTGTTGTTTTGAATGTATGTACGGAAAAAAGAACCAATCATCCAAGTGTTGATCATGTTAAATATGTGACTTATGGAGTTCTATGACTTTCAAAATAAATAAAAAGCTAATTTATTTAATTATTTTTTAAATTTTATCGAAATGTGGAAACAAAACGCATAAGGGGAGGGTTGGATCAGATGGTATCGTAATCTGTAGTTCCCAGGTTCGAGTCCCACCTGGGCCAGCGTCGATATTTATTTCCGCAAAACTCCCCGCCCGCCATTCCGTCAGATGGGACGTTAAACCGTGGTCCCGTGTAGGGTGAGCCATATCCTGTGCACGTTAAAGAACATGCTGGACGGTCTTAACAGAAGGCTATCATCTGCCCCCAACAGCTGTCCAGTGGGTCCCAACCTTCTCTGAATCCTAGGGATCCTTGTGACCAGGACATTTAGCCCATTTTGTGCAGAAAAGTGTCTCACAGAGGTAAAGCAATCCAATCCCAAAAAAAAATATATTTTTTCCTTTTTATATCATTGTATTAACCGCATATGCTTTAGCTTTTCTTGTTTTCTCAAGTGAATATGAAATTTAAAAAGAAGTAAAATAATAGCCGATTGCATTAACTAATATAATAAACAATTATTCTTAAAAAATTGTTATGAATGGTTATTCCCCTTGCGCACTTCGACAATTTTGGATTCTCAAAAGTGTACTTTGGACTCTAAAAGGTTGGAAAGTTCTCAATATGTATACGGTCCCTGTTAACCCTCTGCCTACACATAGTAACAGAATATCAGGGATAAATCGTGATGCTGCATATCTAATGAGCTAAAGTAGAATTCGCCACGGTTCTGGGCAGGTGTTCAGGCCATTCGTCGCTGACCCCACGGCCCTAGATGCTGGTGGAGAGCTCTTCAGATCCTTTCAGACCAACGAGATCGCTTAAATATTCATTCCGTCTCCTCCAGACAAATGTCCGCTGCTGGACCCACACAGCGAGAGGATGCTTGAAGTGAACTCACTCTATCGCTGCCGATGAATCACGACATCTGAGAGAGGGGGAAGGACTGACGGCCAGACAGGAAAATGTCGGCGTGACGTCTACATCTGCTTTTCGGCTTAGAGACTGTCAAACCATAAATCTTTGGGGATATATAGCGTAAGCAAAGTAGGCAGTTTAAGTACTGCTTACTTGATTGAATGAGATTGGTGAGATTTAGGATTATCTTTGACATATCTTGATAATGACTACTAAGTAATGTTATATGATATCTTAAGTTAGAATATACGATATCTTAAGTTAGAATATACGATATCTTAACGTTTTTAAAGTATATCATATCGTAAAGTTTTTGTTATACATATTATCAGGCGCATATTCGGGGGGTGGGATGGTTAGGGTGCTACAGCATAAATTAAAAAAAAATAATAAGTAAATAAATACTTCCTCAAGCAGCTGCTTGCCACAGAGGTCTGACAGGAGCCTGTCAGTTTATATGCCACAGTAGAAGATCTGAGAAGATGGCAGGACCTCAGCAGAAAAACGACACGATACATCCATAAAAATTTAAAAGTTCGAAATTGAAAAATGCTAAAACTATTTATAAGCAAGGACTATTTTTGAGCCAAAAAAAAAAGCAAAATGGGGGGGGGGTATTGAATTTCCATTACATTTAGGTTTTAGAAATTTCAAAAATTTCCTGAAAAATGCACGAAATATGAAGAAGTTTACTAATATTTTGCTTCCATTACTCTTACTATCATTCTCAAGGGAGAAGAGGTCATGGCCTCCCCCCCTTGAGTTCCCCCTCCTTCCCACGTAGATCCACTCATGCTCAGAGGTAAAAGAATCCAATACAGGTGCTGGACAAAAATAGGGAAACATCCACGTATTATGTCAATGGGAAGCCAAATTTGTAACTCTTTAAAAAAATTATATTTTATACAAAAATATGACTAAAGATAAATTCAAGCTCTCATTCAAATCTGTTTAAATCTCGATATTTGATATTATTCGTTCGGTATTTAAAGAGAAACATAGCATCAGATGACATAAAAGAATTATAGCATTTTTCGGGGCTCAAAAACTATTGCTTTTAGCAGTTAGCGTGAGGGGCAAATAGGAATACCATGAGACTGCGAATTAGACATTTTGATGGCTCCAATGGATCATAAGGAGATATCTTAGAAGTTCTAAATAAGATTTATAGAAAGCTTACCAAAGCTTTCGTGTTACACTGCATAAAATTATTTCTACTTTAGATTAAAAAAATAAATTAATAAATTATATGTAAAGAAACTACTTGCCACAGAGGCCTGACAATACGCCATAGAAATGTCTGTGAGGGAAAGTACTGCTTGCTTGACAGAAAGACAGCAGACAGACCTCAGCAGAAAGACATCAAACGAAACGTCCATTCCTTATCAGGGGAAATAGGTGTGTGGCTCAGTCGGGTTGGGTTGGGTTGTTTTACCTCTGAGCGGCACTTTTTTGCACACCATGGGCTAAATGGACAGGTCACATGGACCCCAAAGGCTCAGAGAAGGTTGGGGGAGGGGACCCACTGGAACAGCTGTTGGGAGACAGATGGTAGCCTCCCGTCAAGGCCATCCAGCGTGTTCTTTAACGTGCACAGGGTATGGCTCTCCCGCACACGGGGCCACGGCTTAACGTCCCATCCGACGGACGGCGGCCTTTCCAAGCCCATTGGTGTCCCCTACTGACCGTGGGCAGGGCGGGGAATTTTTTGCGGGGCTCAGTCGGTAGCGCTCCAGGCTCGTAATCTGCAGTTCTCAGGTTGAGTCAGTAAGAGACACCGAGGATTTGGAAAAGCCACCGTCCGTCGGATCCAACGCAAAGCCGTGCTTCCATGAGAGGGGAGAGCATACTCTGTGCACGTTAAAGAACACGCTGGATAGTCTTGACGGAAGGCAACCTTCTGTTTCCTAACCATTGTTCAACGGGTTCCTCCTCCAATTTTCTCTGAGTCCACGAGGTCCTGTGACCTGGCCATTTAATCCATTGTGCGCAAAAAAGTGCTGTTCAGAGGTGAAACAACCCAACCCTTATCCGGGCTTGAATCCCTTTCCATGGTAACCCAACAATGGAAACTCAACCTCGGAAACGTTGGAAAAGGATTGATTGACCTGTCATTTTTTA
The DNA here is from genome assembly GCA_038380435.1 of Ryuthela nishihirai. Classification (NCBI taxonomy): domain Eukaryota; kingdom Metazoa; phylum Arthropoda; class Arachnida; order Araneae; family Heptathelidae; genus Ryuthela; species Ryuthela nishihirai. The sequence continues at coordinate 17,336,718 of JAWZYU010000029.1, read as the reverse complement.
CAAAACGAGAAAAAATTATCTCACGGATCGTATTGTTGTTCAAGATTTTTCCAAATTCTGAACGGATATTATTGAAAAAAAAAAATGGATTTAAGAAACATTTATTAGGGATATTTATCTCATCTGCAGTGAAATTTCTCGACGAAAGTTTTCAAAGTTGATTTTTTCCATAAAGCAATGCAATTTTCGATTATTCTACCCATCCTTTAGAGCAGCTTTTTTTTAAACCATGGGTCGCGAAGTCTTCGAAAAGGACCGCAAATTATTAAGTTTTAACTTTTTTAGATCGTAGATCGTATAGTCATATTCGATGTACCGGGTAATAATTTTACCCCTAACCATTCTCCATCATACAGAGATGCCTATTTGGCATGAGTAAGAACAAAATATATACCTTAAAGGTGGTATATATTACAAAATATATACCACCCTTAGGTGGTCCCCTAAGGGCAAACATAAGAAAAGCTAAAAATAGCAGTAAAATTGTATAAGAAACTAAAACGGGTAGGTCTCCTCAGAGAACGCTACCGTTTTAGGCCTCTTGTACTTGTTCAAAACAGTATGATCGTAAAGAATCGGAGAAGAAATAATCTCATTGGGATTATTGCTTACAGCCTCAAAAAATCTTTTTGAGGTGCGTTTTATATGTGTCTATATATGGTCGATGCCCAGGTCTTTATGGAGTTGTCTGTTAGTGACAAACCAGGGGGCATCGACCGCAGTTCCCAAAATCTTGTTCTGTAAGACCTGAATCTTACGAATATTGGTGGGTGTAGTATTCGCCCATATATGGGTGAAGCATAGAGAATCACCGGTCTGATGATAAGATTTAACTTTGAATTTTCGAAATTTAAATCTTTCTATGACATAAACTGATAGGCTCCTGTCAGACCTCTGTGGCAAGCACATGTTTTCTACATTAAATTTGATAAAATGTATGAACACTAAAAATTTGTTTCCTATTTAGTGTATCTATGTTGCCATTTTTCAAGGTCTGAGGGCCTCGAATAATACTTTCTCAGTGTTTGTTTTTTGGGGGGAGGGAAACAGCCAAGAAAAAAAAAATTGAAAAAACCCTATTTCTAGAGAAAACAATTACAATTCAAATTATTGAAAACTTTTAAAAGCAATCTGTAACTACTTTTTTTTTTCGTTGTATCTTTTTCATTTTGCAAAACTTAATTGAAATGGAATTTCTGTATTCCAATATTTCTCAAAGAATCAAAAAAATTGTTGTCTTTCTGTCTCAAATTTTGGACAGTTCGATGAAATATGGTTTACGCTTTCATTTGAATTGCAGTGATCACACAATTTGCTATTTACTTTTTCTCAATTTAAAAAAGTTTGCCCTTTAAACTGCAATCTCCAATTTTTGATTTATTTTGATTGCCAACTAACAGAACCGGAAAAGAAAAAAAGGCCAAAAAATAAGACATCAGATTTGAAGAAGTGTTTTCAATTCTCCAAGTCGTCAAGTCATCCAGAAAGAATTCCTTCTACTGAGACATCAGATGATCCCAACCGTCACTACACTCTGTCTCTTCCAATCCTAGAAACCGCCAACATCTGCAGATCGCCTCCCGCCCAGCTGCATGACATGGGTTAGTTCCGGTGAGTCAGGGGGGAGTGGGCCACTCGTGACCGTCACGCAAATTTTAACTAAATATGACCCCCCATGGGCAGCTGCACAAGAGAGATGGGAGCACTAGGGGAAGAATAAGTGGCTGGGAGCTAACGCGTGTGACCCCTGTGACCTCACGGCGGGAGCAGATGTGGGATCCGTCTAAGAGGTGTGATGCTGACTTTGCTTCCCGCCTTCTCTGGTCTTTTCATCCGATGATCGGCCAGTTGTTACGAACAGAGGTTGAAACGCACCGCTGGCGACCTTTGAGGTGAAAAAGTAAAAAAAAAGATAGTGTTTTGGGGGGATACGTTGCATCGAAGGAAGAAGACTATTTATGGAGATTTGGGTCTGAAGAAGATTATTTATGGAGTATTCGGAAGAATTCTTTATAAACAGAGGTTATTTGAAGGCATACCGCAGTCATTGAAAACAACCGCATCTTATTTACAAATGGTAAACAACTTTTTTTTTTTTTGAAACTTTTGTTGTTCGTGAATGTTTTGTGGTAAACAATTTTTAAGGAAGGTTGGGTTGTTTTACTTCTGAGCGGCACTTTTTTGCACACCATGGGCTAAATGGCCAGGTGACATGGACCCCGAAGGCTCAGATAAGGTTGGGGGAGGGGACCCACTGGAACAGCTGTTGGGAGACAGATGGTAGCCTCCCGTCAAGGCCATCCAACGTGTTCTATCCCGCACACGGGGCCACGGCTTAACGTCCCATCCGACGGACGGCGGCCTTTCCAAGCCCATCGGTGTCCCCTACTGACCGTGGGCAGGGCGGGGAATTTTTGCGGAGATAAATCTCAACGCTGACCCAGCTGGGACTCGAACCTGGGAACTACAGATTACGAGCCTGGCGCGCTTACCGACTGAGCCACCCCCGCCCCATTTTTAAGGAGTGTAATGTTCCTGAGTTTTTCTGCCACTTCTGATAAAAAAGGTAAAAGATTTGGTTTTCTCTTTATGTCGATGGTTATTAGTCATTTGAAAAGGAAGGCGAATTTAATTTAAATGTTTTTTTTTTATTTGATATCTCAGATGCATAATTAATATATAATAAAAGTCATATGTAAGTGTATTAAATTATGATTAATTTTAATATTTAAAGCTCACCAATGTATGCAAATTGTTCGTATTTTTGTTTGTAAATCAATAAAGTACATCGAATTATGACACTAATACGAATCTCCCGTTTGCGGAGAGACATACCCTGTGCACTTTAAAGAACATGCTGGATGGCCTTGACGGAAGGCTTCCATCTATTTTCCAACAGCTGTTCCAGTGAGTCCTCTTACCCAATCTTCTCTGAGGTCTCGAGGTCTTTGTGATCTGGACATTTAACCCATTGTTTGAAAACAAAAAGTGCCACTCAGTGGTAAAACAACCCAATCTCCTGAAAGTGGGACTACGGCTAAATGTTCCATACGACGTACGGCAGCTTTTCCATTCCAACGGTTCTCCCTTCTAATCGAGGGCAGGGTGGGGATTAGGGTAGGAAAATATCCCGATGCCACAAGGTGGGATTCAAATCTGGGAACTGAAGATTACAGGGGCGGGGTTGGCTCAGTCGGTAGCACGCCAGACTCGTAATCTGTAGTTCCCAGGTTCGAGTCCCAGCTGGGTCAGCGTTGAGATTTATCTCCGCAAAATTCCCCGCCTTGCCCACCGTCAGTAGGGGACACCGATAGGCTTGAAAAGGCCGCCGTCCGTCGGATGGGACGTTAAGCCGTGTCCCGTGTGCGGGAGAGCCATACCCTGTGCACGTTAAAGAACACGCTGGATGGCCTTGACGGGAGGCTACCATCTGTCTCCCAACAGCTGTTCCAGTGGGTCCCCTGCCCCAACCTTCTCTGAGCCTTCGGGGTCCATGTGACCTGGACATTTAGCCCATGGTGTGCAAAAAAGTGCCGCTCAGAGGTAAAACAACCCAACCCAACTGAAGATTACAAGCCCAACGTCTACCGACTGACCTCGCCCCAAAGATGGATTAATAACTTCATAAGAAATATGGGTCAAAACTCCATGCCATATTTGGGACAGTAACTGCGGTCTGCACTACTCCATACTACTAACTTCCACACTAAATATTTTGAACTGAAATAAGCATCCCGGAAATGATAGGCGGAGAACTTGAATGGGAAAACAGAATGGGGGAAACAAAGTTATGCAGAACACAGACAAAATTTTATGTGATGTAAATGTAGTGGGTGGAGTGTGTTATAAGTCAATCGAAAGTCGTGAAGAGTGACTCTGAACGCCTAGAATAAAGATGAGAGTGCAGTCCATGTGGAAAGAAGAACGTGCTCAGGATGCCAAATGGCTAAGGGTAACAGGGAAGTGTAAGGATATTTTCTTGCGAAAAAGGTGCACTGTAGAGTTGTGTGTTTAGAGATACAAAGAAATCTAATGATGATTACGGCTGATGAGCGTTGAGAAGAAAATGGAGATTTGTTTTATATGTAAGTGATGGAGTCTGTATCTGGATGAAAGGCGTATCTTGGTGAAATTTCTAAGAACCTTTCAGGTCAAAGAGCTGTTCCGTGTAAATTTTAGGCACCTGTACGAAACTACTATTCGCATTTGCTATCCAGCGAAAAAGAAAACTTTTATTTAAATCTAAAATATAAGCTCTGGTTTAGATTTCTTAATAAAGGGTAATAAAGGTATTCGAAAAGTTTTGAAATTTTTCTTCACAATAATGCTTCTTGGGTTACTCCTGGGTTTTGTCCCATGACCTTTACGTATATTACAGTGATTTCTATCGTATTTCAGAAACAAAAATTATTTCTAACTAATTGATTTGTCTTATCTTTAATGTCGACTGATAGGCTTATTTGTAGCCAAGCATCAAAATCTATTATTCCTAAGTTCTTAAACCTATAATTATTTTCAAACTTTAACTCTGTTTTAATAATTGCGTAGTTTTCTCCATAGAATTTTCTGAGTGTCATTTCGCATATTTCGACCATTTTGCACATCTACAAGGATGCGCTGGGTGACGACTTCCTGTGACGAATCGAATGTGATTCGAAACGCATTATATACGAGATCGATTTTTATTGGGATCGAAAATCTTTTAATATTTCCCTCCTTAAAATTGAGGCCCTTCTTGAAGGTGTGTTCCCCGGCCATTATGTTAATCTAGCTGTAGTGGTGTCTTTTTTTCTTTTACCTAAGAAGTCGGATTTTATGCAGAAATTTGGGATATGCTATTGTACTTTTGGACGAAAGTTTTTTTGTGCATTGAGATAAATGTCCAGGTCAAAAATAGTCTAATAGCTCATAGTTGGTTGGGAAGGGGATCAACTGAAAAGTTGTTAGGAGACAGTTGGGTTGTTGTTGTTGTTTTACCTCTGAGCGGTACTTTTTTGCACACCATGGGCTAAATGGCCAGGTCACAAGGACTCCGAAGGCTCAGAGAAGGTTGAGGGAGGGGACCCACTGGAACAGCTGTTGGAAGACAGATGGTAGCCTCCCGTCAAGGCCATCCAGCGTGTTCTTTAACGTGCACAGGGTATGGCTCTCCCGCACACGAGGTCACGGCTTAACGTCCCATCCGACGGACGGCGTCCTTTCCAAGCCCATCGGTGTCCCCTACTGACCGTGGGCAGGGCGGGGAATTTTTGCGGGGCTTAGTCGGTAGCGCTCCAGGCTCGTAATCTGCAGTTCTCAGGTTGAGTCAGTAAGAGACACCGAGGGTTTGGAAAGGCCACCGTCCGTCGGATCCAACGCAAAGCCATGCTTCCATGAGAGGGGAGAGCATACTCTGTGCACGTTAAAGAACACGCTGGATAGTCTTGACGGAAGGCAACCTTCTGTTTCCTAACCATTGTTCAGCGGGTTCCTCCCCCAACTTTCTCTGAGTCCACGAGGTCCTGTGACCTGGCCATTTAATCCATTGTGCGCAAAAAAGTGCTGTTCAGAGGTGAAACAACCCAACCCTTATCCGGGCTTGAATTGGTTGGGTTGTTTTACCTCTGAGCGGCACTTTTTTGCACACCATGGGCTAAATGTCCAGGTCACATGGACCCCGAAGGCTCAGAGAAGGTTGGGGGAGGGGACCCACTGGAACAGCTGTTGGGAGACAGATGGCAGCCTCCCGTCAAGGCCATCCAGCGTGTTCTTTAACGTGCACAGGGTATGGCTCTCCCACACACGGGGCCACGGCTTACGTCCCATCCGACGGACGGCGGCCTTTCCAAGCCCATCGGTGTCCCCTACTGACCGTGGGCAGGGCGGGGAATTTTGCGGAGATAAATCTCAACGCTGACCCAGCTGGGACTTGAACCTGGGAACTACAAATTACGAGCCTGGCGCGCTACCGACTGAGCCACCCCCGCCCCATCAGAGACAGTTGGGATACTCTCATCAAGACCGTTCCTTTACAAGTATAAGGTATGACTCTCCAGTGCAAGTAGTCACGGCTTAAGGACCCATCCCACCGGACTGTTGCCTTCCTAAGCCCATCGGAGTTCCATTTCTCACCGAGAGCAGAATGGGGGTTAAAGAAGATAAATCTCAAAGCAGGCGACGTTAGAACTCGAACCAAGGAGCATCAGATTGCGATCCTGGAGCGCTAACGATTGACCAAACCCTGCTATAATTAAGCTGAGAGAATTGCATTGCTAGACACAATTAAGCCTGGAAAATGAAACTTCAGATAACAATTGAAGAATTAACTGAGAAATATTGAGTTTGTTGAAAGCATAGCTGGAACTTACAATCTCCTGATAACATCGCCAGGCTCGTAATCTGTAGTTTCCAGGTTCGAGTCCCAGCTGGGTCAGCGTTGTGATTTACCTCCGCAAAATTTCCCGCCCTGCCCACGGTCAGTAGGGGACACCGATGGGCTTGGAAAGGCCGCCGTCCTTCGGATGGGACGTTAAACCGTGTCCCCGTGTGCGGGAGAGCCATACCCTGTGCACGTTAAAGAACACGCTGGATGGCCTTGACGGGAGGCTACCATCTGTCTCCCAACAGCTGTTCCAGTGGGTCCCCTCCCCCAACCTTCTCTGAGCCTTCGGAGTCCTTGTGACCTGGCCATTTAGCCCATGGTGTGCAAAAAAGTGCCGCTCAGAGGTAAAACAACCCAACCCAACCCTGATAACATACAGCATACCGGTGCTTTTACCAACTGAACTCTATGGGTCATTCAATCTTTAACTAAAGATGTACGAAATATCTTCAAAGTCTCACGTGAGGTGAAAATTGAACTACCTTTATAGCTCAGTTGGTAAAAGTAGGGTTGGGTTGGGTTGTTTTACCTCTGAGCGGCACTTTTTTGCACACCATGGACTAAATGGCCAGGTCACAAGGACCCCGAAGGCTCAGAGAAGGTTGGGGGAGGGGACCCACTGGAACAGCTGTTGGGAGACAGATGGTAGCCTTCCGTCAAGGCCATCCAGCGTGTTCTTTAACGTGCACAGGGTATGTCTTTCCCGCACACGGGGCCACGGCTTCGGTAAAGGCAGACATTATGTTGTTAGTAGGTTTGTGCATTCAGGTCCCACTCCTGCAAGTCTAATCATTTTTCTACCAGCAAGTCATTAACAGATTTGTGTGTTCAGGTTGCACTTCTCCAAGTCTGTTTTTTTTCTTCCAGCATTCCATTGTGTGTTCGTATCCCACTCCCCCCGCAAGCCTCATTTTTCCTATCAACACATACATTATCAGAAGGTTTCTGAGTTCGGGTTCCACTTTTTGAAGTGTTGGTTTTCTACCAGCACATCATCATCACGTTTGTTCGTTAGGGTCCTATTCCTCCAAGCCCAATTTTTTCTACCGGCACATCATCATCAGATTTACGCGTTCAGATTTCACTCTCCCCAAGTCTCATATTTTCTACCAACACATCATCAGCAGAATTACGAAGTCAGATTCCTCTCTCTTAATGTCTCATTCTTTTTCTGCCAGTATATCATCCTCATGATTTTACTTTCGGATCCCACTCCCTCCAAATCTCATTTTCTACCAATACATCATTAACAGAATAAATGTGCGTTCGGGTCCCTCTCTTCCGGGTCTCATTTTTTTTTTCTGCCAGCATATCATCATTATGTTTGTACTTTCGGGACCAACTCCCCCAAAGTCTCGTTTTTTTTTTCGCTAGCACATAATTAACAGAACAATTGTGCATTCAGATCCTTCTGTTCCAAGTCTCATTCTTTTTCTGCCAGCATATAATCCTCATTGTTTCTTTTTTACTTTCTGTTACCACTTCCCCTAAGTCACATTTTTCCACAAGCACATCATTAGTAGAATAATTATGCGTTCGGGCCCCTCCCTTTCGAGTTTCATTCTTTTTCTATCAGCATATCATCATTACGTTTGTACTTTCGGGTCCCACCCCCCCAAGTCTCATTTTTTACCACTACATCATTAACAGAATAATTATCATTGTGCTTTCAGGACCCTCATTACTACGTCTCATTCTTTTTCTGCCAGAATATCAGCACGTTTGTATTTTCGGGTCTCCCACCCCCAGTCTCTTCTTTTAGTATATCATTAACAGAATAATTGTGGGTTAGGTCACTCTTTTCTGTCTCCTTTTTCTGCCAGAGTACCATCATCATATTTGTAGGACTCATTCATCCTACTTTAATTTGTTTTCTACCTGCATACCATCATCAGGTTTGTGCGTTCCTGTTCCACTACCTGAAGCCTCATTTTTACTACCAGCACACCATCAGCAGGTTTGTGCATTCGGGTCCCATTCCCACAAGTCTCATTTATTTTTCCTACCAGCTAACTTTAGTTGTGTTTATTTAAGTGTTCCCAAACTAAGAAGGTACAAATACTCGAAAGGCAAAAGTAAAGCAGTTATTCAACTAAAGAGCGGGTTGATGTTGTTTTACCTCTGAGCGGCACTTTTTTGCACACCATGGGCTAAATGGCCAGGTCACATGGACCCCGAAGGCTCAGAGAAGGTTGGGGGAGGGGACCCACTGGAACAGCTGTTGGAAGACAGATGGTAGCCTCCCGTCAAGGCCATCCAGCGTGTTCTTTAACGTGCACAGGGTATAGCTCTCCCGCACACGGGGCCACGGCTTAACGTCCCATCCGAAGGACGGCGGCCTTTCCAAGCCCATCGGTGTCTCATACTGACCGTGGGAAGGGCGAGGAATTTTGCGGAGATAAATCTCAACGCTGACCCAGCTGGGACTCGAACCTGGGAACTACAGATTACGAGCCTGGCGCGCTACCGACTGAGCCACCCCCGCCCCACTAAAGAGCGGTTAACAACATACATGTGGGTGCACAAAATACCACTCACAGGCCAAACATTGACCCATGTGATGAGAGGCTTCTGTGAGCGATTTAATATAGCGGCGAGACGAAAAGCAACATTTCCATGTAAATTAGGTAGGGGTAAGGTGACTTCTCGCCTATTCTGTGGGTTGGTTTCAACTCCCTCCTGAATTGCTGCACAGTCGCTTTAAACCCAATTTCATCTTCTACAATCTCCCTCATCCTGCGACCATGACAACAGCCTCTGTTGAAACATAAGACAAGAACTCTGAATATAAATCCATTTAGTTTTCATCCCATCGAATTTACAACTCTCTGAAAACCACGAAGACCCATTATCATCGAGAAACCCTTTGGCGTTGCTTAACAGCTTGAAACAATCGCTAAAACCATCCAAATATTTGATTTGCTCGTGAAGAGGGGGTGACAAGACGTCGACGCGAACCTCAAGAGGGAACAATCGTGGTCACGTGACTGTCTGTCTCACTCGCGGGCAATTGGCGAGGCGAAAGAGCAGCGGGAGCTTGCTGTCCACCAATGACTCGTCCACAGTGCCGAGTTGCTGTCAACAGGGATCTTATGGAGTAAGGTTAACGCTCGTTCCATTATTCCTTATCGCGGACCTGTCACCTTCCATCGCAAGTGGCCTGTGGTGTGCATTTTGCGCTACGGAGCAGGTTGTTCGCCTCTCTAGACAACTAACTTCACAAAGAAAAAAATATCCTATATTTTTTTCGCTTGCGCTCGAGATGCCGCCATTAGTCCAACCTCATTATTTTTCTAAATATTTCTTCGTGTGTGTCTAACCGTCTAACCGATGAATCATCAGAAACGCATTTCAACTTTTCTGGATTTTTTTTATCGTTTTTTCCTCAGTCTGTTATTAAGAAAATAATTATAGGAATCAAATGCAGATAAACGAAACTTGGGTTTAAAAAACAGAACTCAGTGAAATGGTGAATAACAGTTTGGGTTTTACTATATAAAGGAGTTTAGAATGTACAAGAAATCCTTGACAGTCGCCTATGGCTATTACGTTCTTCAAAAAGCCGTAATCCGCAAATCCAATAATTTATGGGTTTGGGTTGTTGGGTTGTTTTACCTCTGAGCGGCACTTTTTTGCACACCATGGGCTAAATGGCCAGGTCACATGGACCCCGAAGGCTCAGAGAAAGTTGGGGGAGGGGACCCACTGGAACAGCTGTTGGGAGACAGATGGTAGTCTCCCGTCAAGGCCATCCAGCGTGTTCTTTAACGTGCACAGGGTATGTCTCTCCCGCACACGGGGCCACGGCTTAACGTCCCATTCGACGGACGGCGGCCTTTCCAAGCTCATCGGTGTCCCCTACTGACCGTGGGCAGGGCGGGGAATTTTGCGGAGATAAATCTCAACGCTGACCCAGCTGGGACTAATAATTTATGGGAATGGTTCTCAAAATTTAGGCCGCGACACTCAGGGGGGTTGTGAGCAGCTTGGAAGGGGTCGCAAAGCTCTGATAATTTTATATTCGATAGCAAGCCTGGATCTAGAAAAAAACAAAGGGGTGGGGTAGGGAGGGCAAGCTACGCAATAGAGCTGGGAAAAGGTAAAAAGACGTGGGGTGGGGGGGGGGAACTAGATTCCCATTGCAATGCAGCATTTTCCAATTCGTTTCAGATTATTTTTAATTTCATGAAACATGCATAAAAATATGCACAAGTTTAATAATTTAGACTTTCTTTACCATTGCTAAATAAAAAAAAATAAATAAATATCCCCTCAAGCAACTGCTTGCCACAGAGGTCTGACATGGAGCCTGTCAGTTTATATGCCATAGTAGAAGGTCTGAGAGGATGGCCGGACCTCAGCAGAAAAACAACACACACATCCATGCCTTACCCGGGGCTCGAACCCAGGTCCCTTAGATCAGTAGTCAAGCGTGCTAACCACTCGGCCACAATCTGAAAAGGAGGGAGGGAATGTCATTCACCAATCCGGTCCCCACTCCCTTTTTTTTTTTTTTTCAAATAGGTAAGTCCTACATTGTAGGAAAGAGGGACGTAGTGTGGTATAATTTTATCTCCGATTTCAGAGGGTTGCAGTGTCAAAGTATTTGACAACGACTGCCTTAATGGAAAATTAAAATGGGGATACAGGAGAATGGAATGTAGCGTAGGGAGGAGTAAGTATTCATATTTTACAATAAAAACATAACGGCAAATACCGGCACGTGTGGGGCGGGGGTGGCTTAGTCGGTAGCGAGCCAGGCTCGTAATCTGTAGTTCCCAGGTTCGAGTCCCAGCTGGGTCAGCGTTGAGATTTATCTCCGCAAAATTCCCCGCCCTCCCCATGGTCAGTAGGGGACACCGATGGGCTTGGAAAGGCCGCCGTCCGTCGAATGAGACGTTAAGCCGTGGCTCCGTGTGCGGGAGAGAGCCATACCCTGTGCACGTTAAAGAACACGCTGGATGGCCTTGACGGGAGGCTATCATCTGTCTCCCAACAGCTGTTCCAGTGGGTCCCCTCCTCCAACCTTCTCTGAGCCTTCGGGGTCCATGTGACCTGGCCATTTAGCATATGGTGGGCAAAAAAGTGCCGCTCAGAGGTAAAACAACAACAACCCAACCGGCACCTGTGTATATTTCTTATCGAAAGATATGAGGAAAGACATTGATGTTAAGAGGGACGTTCAAAAGGTTCTTGAGATGCATCTGCAGAACAAAAAAAAATTGCACTTATCTCAACAAAACTTTTACTGTCGTTCAAATTACTCTCTTCCAGCATCTATGCAAAGTTGTAGACGTCTACGCCAATTATGGAACGCTTGGTGTCACTTCTGTTGGGGAATACTCCGCAACTCTGAATGAACGCATTTTGCAAGGTCTTGTACCCTTGAAAAAGGTTCCCAGCAAATTCCTTTTTATTTTTTGAAAACAACCAAAAAACTCCATGCTGCAAGATCTGGTGAATATGCAGGATGGGATAGCTGTTTGATTTTTTTTCTGCTCCAGACAGCCTTAACTTGTCGGGTCTTGCGAGCACTGGAATTGTTATGAAGGAGAACCCTTGACATGCATGTTTCTAGACGCTGTTCCTTCATCTCTTGAACCATTTTGGGCAAAGCATTGTTGGTGTAGTATTGGCCATTTATAGTTAGTGTTTCGGGTAAGGTGTCCACAGTTAACACTCATTGGGAATTGAAAGAAAAATTGTGAACATCTTCTTTGAGCAAAAGTCTTGTCGGAGGATTTGTGCCGCTGTTCATCTTCCACAACACAAACGTAGTTATCGATCTTTCTGGGAGTTATGTCATAATTAAACCACGTCTCATCACCTGTGACAATGTCTGTTAACCGTTTGGGGTCACTAGGTTCAAACATTGCTATCATCTCCTTGCACGAGTCGATTCTAGCCTTTTTTTTTGCTGTTCTGTACGTTTATGAGGTACCCATTTGGCACAGATAGTTCGGAACTTTAAATGTTTATGAATAATTGTTTGCACATTACAAATCAATACACTGGCATCTAAACTTATTACCTGAACGGTGATGTGTGTGATTTCCTTAATGAGTTCACGAACAGCAGCGATGGTTCATTATTCGCAACCTCGTTCATTTTTCCATTACGAGGAAGGTCTTCGAAGCACTTCCGTCTTTTTTTGAATTTGCGCATCCATCCCTTAATAGTGCCATATGAAGATGCATGATCCTCTCACATATTTGTGATAAATCGGCATGAATTTGTTTTCGCGTCGTCCCAAAGCTGCATGTTTGTGAAAATATAAAAATTTTCCTGTCTTTATTAGGCTTAATAGCAACACGCACAGATTTCGAAGACCGAACTCTAAACGCCGCCATGAAGAGAGAAATGATCATACCATGTTTGTTTTTAAAACATAATGCCAAGTTTAGGCGAGATTTTAAATACATCATAGCTCGTTAGCTTCGGAGGAACGAGTGTAAATCTACAGACACTGTAAAGAACTTTTTGAATGCCCCTCGTACACTTTAATCACGAAAGTCATAATCTTGAGTTTTTTCTTTACTACCACTTGAAGCAACTATGCGTTTAGGAGTAATGTGTTATTGTCACATGTTAAAGACAGTATTGCAAGCACACAAAAGTCGTAGTTTCCACTAATGCAACAACATGCATGAGATGACGTAACTCCCTTGCGATACTGCGAAATCATACATGTGATTATGGTTCACTTTTCACTTTGTTAGAACCGATTGAGTTTTTGAGTATGTTTGTAACATACTCAATGTATAACGATAGCGTATAAACGATTGAGTTTTTGAGTATGTTACAAACACTTTGTTATAAACGATTGAGTTTTTGAGTATGTTACAAACACTTTGTTATAAACGATTGAGATTTTGAGTATGTTACAAACACTTTGTGTGGCCTGAACTGAATGTGAGATTGAAGGCCACATATAATAGAATTATTCCTCGTTCAATACGTTACCATCCCCTTTGTTTTCGTAACCCTAGTCCAATGTTTCCCAAAGTGGGCGATATCGCCCCTCTAGGAGACTCTGGAACGATCCAGGGGGTCGGTGATAGCCTCGGGTGCAATTGGAGGGGGGCGGTAGAAGCATAAAAAAGAAGGAAAGATAAGAAAAGTTTGAAAAACCGTTCGTACATGTTTCATCTGTTGTGTAACATAGAGTTAAAGTCGTAGTGATTACTATGGTTGAATTTAATAAATAATTTTATAATTTCAAGCTTCAAGGTGTCTTATTTACAACAACATCTTTCTTTACTATGTTGTAAGACGTAGGTAGAAATATAGATACATAAAAGAACTCAAATTTGTCACTTCATCTTTCCGTTTGTTCGCTTAAAAAAAGGAAATATCCAGGGGGGGGCGCTGAGTAACTTTTTTTTTTTGAAAAGGGGGCGGTAGGACAAATAAGTTTGGGAACCTCTGCCCAAGTATTTATTGGTACACTTCCAAGTTATGTGGATAGAAGATCATATTAAAAGTTCTTTAATTTTTAAAATAAGTTTTGGACGAAAAATATTACTGGAGACAAAGAAATGAATCAAATCAATTAAATCGCGATATTTGCCAAATTGACTATCTGAGGCTGCACGATTTAGCGACAAACGCTGCTCTTAATCTCGTCCAAAACACTTTTCTTTAGAATTGATGAAAATAAAACCATGAAACGTCTATATTTAGCTTTACTTTAAGAAACCATTTTGTTTCAACGTTTTTTATTTGTGTTTAAATTAACTATTAAGGACACTTCTTAGGAACCTTAAAGTATCAGGTTCTGAAACAACTTCTTTGGTGACTGAGTTAAATTTGAAGCCGTTCCAAAAGAAAAAAAATAAACTTTTAAAACTTTACACTGAAGTAACTATATCTCCGCAAAATTCCCCGCCCTGCCCACGGTCAGTAGGGGACACCGATGGGATTGGAAAGGCCGCCGTCCATCGGATGGGACGTTAAGCCGTGGCTCCGTGTGTGGGAGAGTCATACCCTGTGCACGTTAAAGAATACGCTGGATGGCCTTGACGGGAGGCTACCATCTGTCTCCCAACAGCTGTTCCAGTGGGTCCCCTCCCCCAACCTTCTCTGAGCCTTTGGAGTCCATGTGACCTGGCCATTTAGCCCATGATGTACAAAAAAGTGCCGCTCAGAGGTAAAACAACCCAACCCTTTGCTTCTTATTCTCCATCTTTTATTTGGAACACGTGCTCAACTGTTTCAGTTTTAGAGTCAGCGGATTCAGCACCGGCGATAATCTCAAAATATTCTTTCTTTCTCTGTCGAATTATTTCTTCTCCTCGTCTCCTCTTACGAATTCCTCCAACAGTGCAGGCTGCTAATTAGGGGGAACGAGGAGTTCAAGACTCGCAAATGAGAAAAGCACACGCGAGCCGAAGTTGTCCTTATTACAGATAATATTTCTGATCAAGATCTACTGATATACTGAAATGAATGCCGTTTGCTGCTGTATGCGTATAAAATCTCTTTTATTTTATGTAGTGAGTAGTTGTTTGGGCTCTTTATCTAATTTGGTGCGCTTACATGTGAGAGAAGCGTTTCTTCTGCACAATGATTCAGGTTACAAAGATTCAAAATGGATCCCTAAGACCCTCAAAGGTGCGTTGAAAAACAGGCTCACTGGATAGTTGCAAAGCGAACATGCATATTTCTTGTTAAGATCCTTCACTGCATTTTAATATTAATAATTATTTTTTTCTAAAAACTATTGCATCATATATGTAGACCAGTGTTTTTCAACCATTTTTATCTCCCTCAGCACACTTTGTCAAATCGCGCCATCTATGGACGTGTCGCGAAACCTAATTTTTCAAGGCTACACCCCACCCACTTTAGAAATAAGCCGGTGTTATGCATTTATATTTTTGCTTATGCATATATATTTTTTACTGCATTATGTATACGTTTATTATAACAATGATATACTCGTATAATCAATTTACAGAGGTTTTAATTTTGATATGTACACTTATTGTGCTTTGAAATTGTTTCGAAAATAATTTAATTAATGATCTTTAAAAATTTTCGCGTCACACCTAAGGTCCTCTCTCGGCACATTGGTGTGCCGCGGCACACCGGTTGAAAATCACTGATGTAGACGATTGTCAATGATTGACGGCTGGCTGACTGATTGACTGACAGGGGATCGCGCTAATTTTAACGATGATGCAGAAATGGTAGAGCTCTGAAAAATTGTTTTTCCGGTTCGTAGATCTCGTGAAAAATCCAAAATTTGACCTTAGATGTATCCTTCAAGGTCAAATGGAGATCATGTAGAGGTCAAGCCTGATCTACGAGTGCTAGAAACGCAAAAATTGGTGTCTGGGAGTGTTTTCGAATGCAGATCTGTAAAACGATACAAAATTTCGGATCCGGAGTGTCTTTTGAAGTCAAAGGTAAAATTGGATTTATCGATATATATATTTCTAGATAGATATATTCTAGAGATCTAAAAATTGGTTCTTGGGGGTAATTTGAATCGTAAATCTCGGAAACGTTGCGAAAGTTTAGATGCTGTGGGTTCATCGAGGTCAAAGGTCAAATTCGATATAGCGGTGAAAAATTCACTCTCTCGAGAGGGGGCGGGGGTGACTCAGTCGGTAGCGCGCCAGTCTCGTAATCTGTAGTTCCCAGGTTCGAGTCCCAGCTGGGTCACTATTGAGATTTATCTCCGCCAAATGTCCCCGCCATGCCCACGGTCAGTAGGGGACACCGATGGGCTTGGAAAGGCCGCCGTCCGTCGGATGGGACGTTAAAGCCGTGGCCCCGTGTGCGGGAGAGCCATACCCTGTGCACGTTAAAGAACACGCTGGATGGCCTTGACGGGAGGCTACCACCTGTCTCCCAACAGCTGTTCCAGTGGGTCCCCTCCCCCAACCTTCTCTGAGCCTTCGAGGTCCATGTGATCTGGCCATTTAGCCCATGGTGTGCAAAAAAGTGCCGCTCAGAGGTAAAACAACCAACAAACAACTCTCTCGTGCGTGAGTTGTCGAAAACACATTGAAAATAAAATGCATAATATACAAATAATGTTTAGAAAGATAAGAATAACATGCGCAGAAAGAATTTAGATACATCAAAATACTAAAACATAACTTACTAATTTAAAATATTTTCTACACCATCCATGTTCAAAATATAGAGTTTTAATTTTTTTTTCAGAAAGTATGATAATTTCGAATTGTTTCGCTATCATTTGGGATGGAGAAGATAATTTTTGGAGCTAAAAATAAATAATAACATCTAAATATTTCTTAATGCAAATGTGGTATTTTATATTTAATATGATCGTTACCTCATACTGATTTGTGAAAGCAAGGATTTCTTTCATTTCTAAAACAAAATAATTTCGAAATTTCAGAAATATAATCATGTTTTAGTGGTAAAATTTGCACATGTCGAAATAATGGCAATGTATGTAGCATATATCTACCATTAGTCATTAAACGAATACATCGTTTCTGAAGAATGAATAATTATTTAAAGTTATTATAATATATACTTACCCATGATTTTATTTCATTGGCTAATCGGGAATGTATTAATGTATATTATAAAATACGCATAAATTTGGGTGACACTATGTCTTTTGCTGAGTGCAGTTGAGCTAAACCGTAAAACATTTTCTGTTTAATCCATGTTGCATGTTCTTTCCAAGTACAAGTATCAAACCAAATATTTCAGTACTTGATAGTTGATACTATATTTATATTTATATACTATATTTTTAAAGTTTTAGGCTCTTTGGGGAGGGGTAGTAGGCCCTTTTGGTATTGGTAGCTGCAATGGCAATGGGCAACGTCTCCTACAGGTAAGTAAACTCAATGGATTCAGAATAACTAACACTTATTACAAACACCGAGACATACATAAGTACAAATGGGTTTCACCTGATGGGCAGCATAAGAATATGATTGATTATATATTAATTAACAGCAAATGGGCTAGTTCTGTTAGAAATACCAGGGCATATAGGGGAGCTGAAATTGGATCTGACCATTAATTGTTAAAAGTGTCTTGCAACTTAAACTTAAAAAGTGTTGTGCTAAGGTTAAAAAATTTGCCTTTAATACTGAAGCTCTGAAAGACCCAGTTATAGCTAAAGCTTACCATGATAGGTTACTTAGTCATTATGACAGTCATGGTTTGCTTACTACGAGGAAGAATGGAATCATTTTAAACAGGCTTTTTTGGAAAATAACAGTACTCTTTTAGGAAAAAAGGAGCAGAAGAGACAGAATTATCTGAGTGATAAAGGGGATATGTGGATCAGATATTTTAATTTTAACTTAGACAGATTCTTGAGAAATGTTTAGAGTTTCAAAAACCCTAGGTTGCTAGCTTTGTTGATTTCAAAATGGTTTTCGACTCTGTTGATCGTCATAATTTGTGGTTGACTGTGGGATCATATGGTATACCAGACAACTTAGTTAACATAATGAAAGCTCTCTATAATAACACTGAGTCGTGTGTGAGAGTTGGTAAGGCTTGTAGCAATTGGTTTAGCAATTACTTCTGGTGTTCGACAAGGGTGCATTTTGTCTCCTTTTCTCTTTAGCTTGGTTATTGATTATGTTATACGAAATTCACTTCAAGGGAAAGATTTTGGCCTTAAATGGACTGGAGATACGAAAATTTCTGATTTAGATTATGCTGATGATTTAGCCCTTTTGGCAAATGATGTTGATGAGATAACTCTTTCATTCGAGCTGTTGATGAGACTGGTAGTAGAGTAGGTTTTGTTATAAACAGAGAGAAAACTAAAGTGATGAAAATTGGTCAGGCAGGCTGTGATTCAGTTAATCTGAATGGTTGCAGTCTTGAGCAGGTGTCACAGTTTAATTATCTTGGGAGCTATGTAACAGATAATGGTGATGTGCGGCATGAGATTAACAGACGAATAGGGATTGCTGCCGGGACTTTTAAGAATCTATGGAGAGTGTGGAGAAATAGGCGTATACACCTAAACACTAAAATTAGACTGATAATAGTTTGGTTCTTTCTAGGGTTAGTTATGGTAGTGAAACTTCGACACTTTGTAAACAACAGGAAACTAGATGCTTTTGATTCCAGATGCTTATGCAGTATCTTGGGCATTAGATGGTTCAACTTTGTAACTAATGATGAGGTTAGGCAAAGGAGTTTGCAACCGCCTTTAAGTAGCATATTGTGCAGAGAGAGTCTCCGTTGGTTTGGCCATGTTGCCCGTATGAATAATTATAGATTGGCGAATAGGGTTATGAACAGTGTGCCTAAAGGCCTCAGAAAGAGGCGGAGACCTAGGATGCGGTGGGCAGACAATGTCAAACAGGACCTTGTTAGAATTGGTGTGCAGTGGCCGGATGCAGTAGATGTAGCTCAGGACAGACTAGCTCGGAGAACTAAATTGCACGGTCTGGTTGGACTTCTGTAGCTCATGGGTGCTTGATGATGATGACTTCTCTACTACGCAAGTTGTTGCACGGGCTTAGCCAAGGACTGTGGTTGCGGGGGGGGGGACGAAAAATTTCCTACTTGGATATCAGTTTCTGGATTTTTGGAAAATTTTGGGGAATTGCCAACATCTGTCCCCCACCATTCCTTGAGGGTGGGGAAATCTCCCTATAATTTTTACCAAGTGGCTTTGAATTTTGTCAACTCTCCCAGAGATTTCAACTTGCCATAATTTTACAGAAAAAAATCCGAGTTTTTACATCTCACCTGAATTTTCCCAAATCACTTCGAATTTTATCAACTCCCCTAGATTTTTCCAACTTGTCATAATTTTAGTGAAAAAAAAATCCCAATTTTTACATCTCACCTACATTTTACCAAGCCACTTCGAATTTTGACAACTTCCCTAGATTTTGCTAAGTTGTCTCGATTTTGTCAACGATCTTTAATTTTACAAAAACAATCTTAATTTTCACAACTCACTCAATTGGAACTATATTTTTCCAATTGGCTTCGAATTTTTCTGAGTGTCCTAGATTTTTCCAACTCGCCATAATGTTATAGAAAAAAAATCCAAATTTTTACATCTCTGAATCTTGCCAAGTCATTTTAAATTTTGCCAACTGCCCAAGATTTTGTCAAGTTGCCTCGATTTTGCCAACTCTCCTTAATTTCACAAATCATCATCATCATCCTCAAGCAGCCATGGGCTACGGAGGTCCAACCAGACCGTGCAATTTATTTCTCCAAGCAAGACTTGCTTGGAGAACTAAATAAACTTGGAAGAACTAAAAAACTTTAAGAACTAAAAAAACTTGGATCCTTAGCTACATCTACTGCATCTGGCCACTGCACACCAATTCTAACACGGTCCTGTTTGACATTATCTGCCCACCGCATCCTAGGTCTCCCCTTCTTTCTGAGGCCTTTAGGCACACTGTTCATAACCCTATTCACCAATCTATAATTATTCATACGGGCAACATGGCCAAACCAACGGAGTCTCTCTCTGCACAATATGCTGCTTAAAGGCGGTTGCAAACTCCTTTGCCTAACCTCATCATTAGTTACAAAGTTGAACCATCTAATGCCCAAGATACTGCATAAGCATCTGGAATCAAAAGCATCTAGTTTCCTGTTATCTTGTTTACAAAGCGTCCAAGTTTCACTACCATAACTAACCCTAGAAAGAACCAAACTATTATACAGTCTAATTTTAGTGTTTAGGTGTATACGCCTATTTCTCCACACTCTCCATAGATTCTTAAAAGTCCCGGCAGCAATCCCTATTCGTCTGTTAATCTCATGCCGCACATCACCATTATCTGTTACATAGCTCCCAAGATAATTAAACTGTGACACCTGCTCAAGACTGCAACCATTCAGATTAACTGAATCACAGCCTGCCTGACCAATTTTCATCACTTTAGTTTTCTCTCTGTAGAATTGGTGTGCAGTGGCCAGATGCAGTAGATATAGCTCAGGATAGACTTGCTTGGAGAACTAAATTGCACGGTCTGGTTGGACCTCCGTAGCCCATGGCTGCTTGATGATGATGATGATGTTGTCTAGATTTTGCTAACTCCTCCTAATTTTATATAAAAAAATCCCAATTTTTTCAAAATTCACCTGAATTTCATAAAGTCTCTTCGAATTTTGCCAATTCCGATTAACTTTGTGGGGGGAGCCCCTCCACTCCCCCATAGCTACGCCCCTGGTTGTTGGGTTGTTTCACCCATGAGTGCCACTTTTTTGCATATAATAAGCTAAATGGCCAGGTCAGAAAGACACCAAGGGCTCAGTGAAGGTTTGTAAAGGGGATCTACTGGATGGCTGTTAGCAGACATATAGAAACCTCCCGTCAAGGCCACCCAGTGTATTCTTTAACGGAGACAAAGTAAGGTTTCCTGCACACCAGCCCATGGCTTAACGTCCCATACCACGGACTTTCTTTCCAAACCCAACAGTGTCTCTTCTCACCGAAAGCAGAATGGGGGTTAGAGAAGAAAATTTTCAAAGCAGATACTGTTGGGATTCGAACCTGGAAACATCAGATTAAGAGCCAATCCTCGATCCCACTATACAAGAGTATGGATATATATATATATACAATTTTTTTTTACAACTCTTTGGTTTTCTTTTTTAGAAGAATATCAGTCTTTTCAATAACTTGTGTCCCGATTCTTAATTTCAGTATTTTCAAATACAATGGTATCATTTTTCCGACAAATTTGTCTTCTCATCCAAATTATATCTATTTTTCTGAGGGATGTCACTGTTTTCCTACTTAACGATGATTACAATATTTCTGGATGTCACTATTATCATATAAAGATGGCTTTTCCACATGGGATATCAGTTTTCTTAACCAAATTAGTATCCACTTTTACTACTGATGCCAATCTTAAACGTATTGTTTTTTACTTTTCAGAATATCAGTTTGAACTTACTGGAGTCCATTTTTTGATAGGTATCAGTCTCCTCAGCTGATTGATGCCCATTTTTCTTGCAGATATCAGTCTTCTCAATGGATTAATGACTAATTTTCCTACGGATGACAGTCACCTCAATTGATTGATGCCACTTTTATCTACTTTTATCTTTTGAATTCATTGTTGTTTATTTTTCCTACAGATGTCACTTCTGAATTCATTGTTTTTATTCTTCCGAAATATTTCGCTTTTCTCAATCTATTAATGCTTATTTTTCTTTCTGGAGGACAGTCTCCTCAACTCACTGATGCATATTATATTCATTTTCCAAACGGATGTTTTTATGATTATTCTCAATCCACTGGAATCAATTTTTCTGACATGACTGAACCTTTTCAACCTACTGGTATCTGCTCTTCTTATTACAAAAGCATATTAATATTTAAATTATTGAGGAACAATTAAAAATATTTTTGAAAAGAATAACGGATAGCGAGCTAGTATTTGCTAAAATGTCACACCTATAACACTTATGTATTTTTTTATTCTTATTTTTCACGTGTTCTTAATTTTATTTATTTTATCCCCATCATCATCATCATCATCATCCTCAAGCAACCATGGGCTACGGAGGTCCAAACCAGACCGTGCAGTTTAGTTCTCCAAGCATATCTGCTGCAGCTGGCCATTGCTCCCCATAATTTAGATTAAATTTTGCTTAGGGTGTTACATCTTATCCCCTTTAAATCTGAAAGCTGAAAATTGCAAATTGATAAAGTTATTCACAGGTGAGTTTCAAGAATTTTGGGAAAACGCCGTGGAATGACATTATCTGTTAAGAAATTTCGGTAATCTGAGACATCAGCACATATGATTATGTTTCCAACAAGTCAAATCGCCTTTTGTGGCCAGAAGAATACAAGTTTCTTCTTCAAAAACTATTTCTAATGCATATATACCAAAAAAATTGTCAAGCTCTCCTCCCTCCACTCCAGTCGAAGATTTTTTTCCAGGAGATTTATTTCCGCTAAGCCCGCACCTTGCCACCTGCCAGAAAGAGGACACAGATAGGCTTGGAAAGGTCGCTATCCGTCGAATGGAACATTAAGCCGTGGGCTTTGTTAATGACGGGACATTTCCATCTGTCATCTGTCTCCTAATAGCTGGGTTGGGTTGTTTTATATCTGAGCGGCACTTTTTTGCACACCATGGGCTAAATGGCCAGGTCACATGGACCCCGAAGGCTCAGAGAAGGTTGGGGGAGGGGACCCACTGGAACAGCTGTTGGGAGACAGATGGTAGCCTCCCGTCAAGGCCATCCAGCGTGTTCTTTAACGTGCACAGGGTATGGCTCTCCCGCACACGGGGCCACGGCTTAACGTCCCATCCGACGGACGGCGGCCTTTACCAAGCCCATCGGTGTCCCCTACTGACCGTGGGCAGGGCGGGGAATTTTGCGGAGATAAATCTCAACGCTGACCCAGCTGGGACTCGAACCTGGGAACTACAGATTACGAGCCTGGCGCGCTACCGACTGAGCCACCCCCCGCCCCTCTCCTAATAGCTGACCAATGGATCCTCTTCCTTCAATCTTCCCTGAGCTCTTGGGCTTTTTGAGACCTGGCCATTTAGCCAACTGTCTGCATGGAAGTTCTGTCCAGAGAAAACAACGAAATATTTTCATATATTTTATATATTACAATGACGAAAAACTGAATAATTGTTAATCTTGATAAAAAAAAAACGATCATTTCAATTTAAGAGAAAAAACTTTAATCAGTCTGTAATTATGCTGATAAGAGTGCACAACCAGACAGATGGGCAAGCCTTTCTCTAATATGTTTGTATTAAATATTCACCGCCCACTATAGCTCTATAAAGCCATTATAGATGGTAACTCTCTCCCTCTAAATAATGACTCAATAAAAACTTCCATTCTCTGGTAACAAAAGCATAGCTGCTCTTCGCATATCCGACATATTTGACCAACCTTCGTGGGTGGGGGAGATAGCGTTTTCTCGCCTCTCTCGTGTATTCGCGCGATATTTTACGAAACGTATGCCGTTTGCAGGACATAAAATGCTTTGCGCAAGGCACGTTCTATTCATCCTCGTCCCCCTGCTCTGTAGGGAAGCGAGTATTATGTAGTCACCGCTTTCTACCCTACCTGAAACCAAATACCTCAAGAGTTCAGAGAAGGGATGATTTGATGTGAAATATGACTTTGGGGATATGTTTGTTGGCTAGTAGTGCCCTGATTTATGACCGCCGAGAGTCATAAAATTGGCCGCTCAGGAGTTGATGAAGCCGTGGTGCGCCTCGATGTTATACATTATCCCCAATACGAACTTACACGCCACTTTCTATATAAGTGCACGGATCTCATATATTTACCAGAATGTATTAAAAGACTACGCAGGCTGCATCTAGGAGGAGGCGACCGGGAATGGATTCATATTTAACATTTGGGATTTGTTTAGAAATGCAAACTTTATCAGAAATCTGTGGAATAAATATATGGAACTTGCACTAGGATTTAGACTGGAGATGATAGATTTATTATCAAGAAACTGCGAAAAAAATAATCTATCGATTCAGAATGGTGGATTTTCTTCAGAATTGAAGCACATGCCATTTATATGACTTTGGTTTTTGTTTAATACTCTCTTGACAAATAACTGTTTTGCGAGTTTTCTTGCGGAATTTTAGTAACTTTCTAGTTACTAAAATAGTCTGCGAAGAAACTTTCTAGTTACTAAAAAGTCTGCGAAGAAAAAGAAGGAACATATGCAAATATTACAATTTTTAAGAAACATTTGCATAAAAACTGTTCTAAGTTAGACAATATTGAAAGTATATTGTTGCGGATCACAAAAATGGATAGCCACTGAGCGTGAGTATTAAAAGCTATATTTCAAAACCAAATTCAATACAAGGTAAATTGTTACAAAGGAAATATGGATGAAGTATCTTATTAACAAATCAACTATTAACATGCACAAGTCATCAATCTTCCTGCGTAGAGCACACAATATCAGCTCTGTGTATTTTACTAAATACTACCTTTTACTTGATTTACCAGGTCACCCGAAGATCTTCACTCGTAAACCAATTCTCGTCCTGTGCTAATAACTTTTCACACACTAGCCGAACAAAAAGACAGTCCGTGTAGACATTCGAAGTTAGCCATAAAAGTTCCCACTTTTATACTTCCGCGTATACACAACACATCAAGTTACTTCTTGATACTTAACGATAAAAGATCCCACTTTTATCCTTCCGCGTATACACAACACATCAAGTTACTTCTTGATACTTACGCGCACTGTCTCAGAACAGCTCACCGTCCATTTTCGAACTCTCCGACCGTTACAACACAACAACCGTTACAATACAAAACCGTTAACGCTCCACTCTTCTTCTCCAAATTCTCCCAACGTTCTTATTCGTTGGCTGAAACTTTGCTTTCGGTTGCCAGATTCTTCTGTCTTAACACTGCCCCCTTCCTAGGTCTTGTTCGTCCCGAACAATTCTGGATTCCAAAGTTTCTTCAGTTCTTCGATGAAACGATGCCAAATGATCCACGTGAACCACCTTGCACTTTGTAGCTGGACATCGACGAATGCGATATACCACGTCTGTGTCAAAATGAAAGCGAATCTCATTATGACGTAGATTTCTTTTCTGACTGAAGCCTCGTCCACAAACATAATACGTGTAAGGCCTATAGCCCTTGTGAACACGTTTATGTCTCTGCAGGGAGAAGAATCGACTAAGAGTTTTCGTGCAAAACCTGTAAAAAGTTTTCTTCTTTGTCGAAAGTTTTCTTCTTTGGATTTTTACTTCTATCAACAGTAACAAGGAATGAAAGTCATTAGTGACATAAAATCTAGGGAGGAGTTTCATCCTCCAGTCTGACCCTTTTGTCAGTTGACTTTCACTTAATTCAGAACTGTCGTGATGAACCTTCAGCCATACTTCACCTGATTCAATTTGATCCCCAAGGTGCTTCACAATTATATCAGCTCCATAATTCTTTTTAGCGCCTCGGTCCATCTCCTCCTTCCATAATCTTGTTAGAACTGCAGCTTCTAATCCGACAACCTTACCTGTTTCTCCTGTATAAGTGAAATCAGTGATGTGTCGGGCTGCTAGCAATATTTTTTCTGTTTTACCTTCACATAGCCAGCTTGCAACATCTTCAGATACTCCTTGTTCTATTAACATGTTATGAAACTTGTTCAAAGCATTGCCGTTATGCAGAACCTTGCAGACACGTGATGCTTCATCTACCCTATTATCCACAACGTTCACCAAACGCAGAATTTCTCCTCCTAACTCTTCGACGAGCTCTTGCAGTTCCAAGGATCCGTTACCAAGGAAACACTGAACAGCTTCCATCACTTCCAGAGAGTTGTCAACAGAGTTTTCAAGAGGTGAATCCATGTTGCTGATAACAGCTGAACAACTCAAACTCTTCATTCCACGAGCTTGTGATGCTGCAACCATTTTCTTAACTAAATCAACAGCAACATCTTCTGTACTGATGAGATCAATAGCTCCTTTTCCGAATTCAACATCATAAACCAAAGCGCACACTCCTTCAGCCAGCTTTTTGGACACAATTGAGCATCTCCTTAGAGGAACGCTATCTACGGTAGCCGTCAGATCCTTGCAGCGGTAAATCTCCTTATCTGTTGGCACCAGCTCCTCTGTCTGTCCTACGATGCAGCATCCGACGTCTTCCATCATCTGCTCGATTTTATCTTTAGTGCAGTCGACTGTGAAGCCAGGGATGGATTCCAATTTGTCCAGAGTATCTCCCGTCAATTGGAGAGCACGACCGGAGATCATAGGGACCTTGAGACCTAAAGCAGCAAGTGCAGGAGCCAAGACAAGACTCACTTTGTTGCCGACACCTCCTGTGCTGTTTTTATCTACCATCCGATGGCGCCACTCGGGTCTCCAGCAAAACACATGACCCGAGGAGGTCATATTTGCTGTTTCTTCCGAATTCACTTTCTTGGAGCTCTCATTGTAATTAGCCAGGGAAATATCAGTCATGATTGCCAAATTGTTCATTCTGGAGATCAGCGACGAGTTCTGTAACATGATATTGTCCACTTTAGAGCTCTTGTAGTCGTGATAAAACTTTTCTATATCCTTATAATCTAAATGGTTATAATGTCCAAATCTGCACATTGACTGTTCAGAAAAGAAATTCAGTATGGTTTCGTTGAGATTGTCTGAGGGCTTTACTTCTCTCTGATCGTAACTCTGAGGCTTAGTTTCATCCAGAAAGTTAGTCTTTGAAGTACTGTCTCTGCCTGAAGCTCTTTTACTAGCATCACCTGTTATGCTTCTAAGCCATCCTTCGGAATTCCTCTTCCTTAAATCCCCACTTTCTATAAACGATTCGAGTGTGGCTATATGCTTCGGAAAAATCTCTCCGACTTCCGCGGTAAAGTCGAATGGCACTTTGTATCTATGATGAATGGACGCCTCTTCTTTACTCGGACCACTCTGCGAAACGTAAACTCTGTTTCGTTCCCCTTCATTACCACTCGTTACTCTGCCTTTGCGATAATTGTCCATGACGCATTTTGCTGAGAGCGAGGAATAGAATACCTTTCGTGTGGATCTCTCTTCAGATCGTGCCAGACTTGTATA
The DNA here is from genome assembly GCA_038380435.1 of Ryuthela nishihirai. Taxonomy (NCBI): domain Eukaryota; kingdom Metazoa; phylum Arthropoda; class Arachnida; order Araneae; family Heptathelidae; genus Ryuthela; species Ryuthela nishihirai. The sequence goes on along the minus strand of JAWZYU010000029.1, from coordinate 17,309,808 downwards.
CCTAGGTATTTTGAAGTGCAAAGCGTACTGTATAGTCTCACAGCTCTCTGATCTGTGTGATTGTTCTTCACAGTTCCTAGACATGTCACCAGCGACATAGACACTCTGCCATGCATCACCAGTAGTTGCGTGGTCAAAGGCATTATCTGCGCTATATCTACGATTCTTGATTTCCAGTAGCAGATCCACATTTTTATATGCGTTGCCTTTCTCTTTTCCATGTTTACAATCTAACTTAACACTATCAAGATCACCTTTTTCACTGACAAATTCAACATTTAAACTATTGCATTGTCTATTGAGTTCGGTTTTACTATCCTTGAACTGAGCAATAATCTTACCAACTTGAGGAGCCACTTCATCTTTCATCTCAGTATTTTGTGCGGCCATTTCGGCTTTCAAGTCACCTATTTTATCGCTTTGGGCAGCTAGATCACTTTTAATATCAGTCATCTGCGTAGCCATATCGGCTTTCATATCAGTCACCAGCGTAGCCATAATGGCTTTCCTATCAGTCATCAGCGCAGCCATATCGGCTTTCATATCAGTCATCAGCGTAGTCATATCGGCTTTCATATCAGTCATCAGCGTAGTCATATCGGCTTTGAAGCTATTTATCAACTTTACTAATTCATCCATACTTCTAGTTAACGGCATTCAATTAATTAATCCCGCTTCTGACACCAAATGTTGCGGATCACAAAAATGGATAGCCACTGAGCGTGAGTATTAAAAGCTATATTTCAAAACCAAATTCAATACAAGGTAAATTGTTACAAAGGAAATATGGATGAAGTATCTTATTAACAAATCAACTATTAACATGCACAAGTCATCAATCTTCCTGCGTAGAGCACACAATATCAGCTCTGTGTATTTTACTAAATACTACCTTTTACTTGATTTACCAGGTCACCCGAAGATCTTCACTCGTAAACCAATTCTCGTCCTGTGCTAATAACTTTTCACACACTAGCCGAACAAAAAGACAGTCCGTGTAGACATTCGAAGTTAGCCATAAAAGTTCCCACTTTTATACTTCCGCGTATACACAACACATCAAGTTACTTCTTGATACTTAACGATAAAAGATCCCACTTTTATCCTTCCGCGTATACACAACACATCAAGTTACTTCTTGATACTTACGCGCACTGTCTCAGAACAGCTCACCGTCCATTTTCGAACTCTCCGACCGTTACAACACAACAACCGTTACAATACAAAACCGTTAACGCTCCACTCTTCTTCTCCAAATTCTCCCAACGTTCTTATTCGTTGGCTGAAACTTTGCTTTCGGTTGCCAGATTCTTCTGTCGTAACAATATTTATTGTAACAAAATAATTCTAAGACAAAAATGAATCGAGAAGCTGTATTTATTAAAATATCATCACCTGTGTCTTTTTTTTTTCACCACCTCTGTCTCTTTTATTCTTATTTATATATATATTTATGTTACTTATTTTCTATGCAGAATTTAAATTTTTTATAACCTGGAAGATCTGGATAGCTCCTTGGTTGTTCATATAGGACATTAAGGTTTTACTTGTTTCTTTTTCTTTTTTTGCATTTATTGTTTTGCAGCTCTTTGTTTTAATGAATTTGAATATAACAATTTGAATTTCTCGGAAATATATTTTAAAAAAGAACATGTGAATAGATGTAGAAAAATCGTCTAAACGGAACGGCGTTCTGATTGTTTTCGGTTCACTATAGTCACTTACAGCCCTTGTACATCCTCCTAAATATATATATTAAATTCGGGCCTGACATTATGCATAGTTTAAATTGGGTTGTTTTACCTCTAAGCGGCACTTTTTTGCACACATGGGCTAAATGGCCAGGTCACATGGGCCCCGAAGGCTCAGAGAAGGTTGGGGACCCACTGGAACAGCTGTTGGGATACAGATGGTAACCTCCTGTCAAGGCCATCCAGTGTGTTTTTTAACGTGCACAGGGTATGGCTCTCCCGCAAACGGAGCCACGGTTTAAAGTCCCATCCGACGGACGGTGGTCTTTCCAAGCCCATCGGTGTCCAATACTGACCGTGGGCAGAGCGAGGATTTTGAGGAGATAAATCTCAATGCTGACCCAGCTGGGACTCGAACCTGGGAACTACAGATTACGAACCTGGCACGCTACCGACTGAGTCACCCCCATATAGTTTAAGTCTGAATAGTTTAACCTTTAGGTCTATACCTTCTCGATTTTTGAAGTTGTGGCCGACTGCAAGGGGACTCCGTTTAAAATTAAATAAACACCTAAAAGGAACTAATTCCAAAAAATAAAAATATATATATAGTATGACATTTATTTAAAAAAGAAATTAAAAAACAAATGATAAAATTGCATAAATAGCCCAAAATGATATAAATAATAATAATAAAGTAAATAAATACCCCCTCAAGCAGCTGCTTGCCACAGAGGTCTGACAGGAGCCTCTCAGTTTATATGCCACAGTAGGAGATCTGAGAGGATGGCAGGACCTCAGCAGAAAAACGACACACACATCCATGCCTAATCTGGGGCTCGAACCCAGGTCCCTTAGATCAGTAGCCAAGCGTGCTAACTACTCGGCCACGGAACGGCTTCAAAATGATATAACAACAACAATAATAACAACAATAATGAAGAAATGATTTTGGATATTTAGGATTTGCATAGAAAGAAGTACTTTAGATAATTTTTGTATTAAATACTCTTGATGTACTGTCGCTCAAAAAAGGATCCGAACATTACGGTTGATTACAAAATTCAGAAAAAATATCTGGCAACGATTTTTTTAGAAATTAGTGATCTGGCAACCTTCGTGTCGACAACGAAGGTGTCGACACGAAGGTTGCCAGATATTTTTAGAAATTAGTGATCTGGCAACCTTCGTGTCGTGACACGAAGGTTGCCAGATCACTAATTTCTAAAAAAATCGTTGCCAGATATTTTTTCTGAATTTTGTAATCAACCGTAGTGTTCGGATCCTTTTTTGAGCGACAGTACAACAATAAATTTCGCAAAAACGTGCATTGCTGGAAATTAATCATTCCTTTCGGTACCTTCTGATTTCTAAACCGTCATTGCGATCCCTAGTTGACCTTGAACGTGACACCGAAAATGGAACTTTCTCTTAATTCTGAATTCTACTACCTGAAATAATCCTCTTCACCAATTTTCAGCTCTCCAGCACCGCTGTGTTGAAATTTGACCTTTTACCTCGAAGGATACATCGCATCCAAAATTAGACAAAATTACTGAGATACACGATTCAAAATGCCTCCAGGAACCATTTTTAACCCTTTAGCACCGGTAAAGCTATATTGGACCCTTTACTTCAAAGGGACCCATCGCAACCAAAGTTCAACAATATTTCGAAGATCTATGATCCAAAATACCGCCAACCAATTTTTACCTCTTTAGCATTGGTAGATCTAAATTTGACTTTTGATCTGGAAGGATCCTCCTGAGCTAAAAGATCGTAACGTTTCTGACATTTACAAACTGAAACACCTGAAGATACCAATTTTCACGTTTCAAGCTATCGTAGCTCAAGGTTTGTCCTCTACATGTGACCTCTATTTGACTTCGAAGGACACGTCTGAGATCAAATTTCGGATTTTCCCGAGATCTAGTGGGGGCGGGGGTGGCTCAGTCGGTAGTGCGGCAGGCTCGCTTTTTAATGATTCACCTGTTTAAATTAACCGATTGAGCCATCCCCGCTCCACTAACTGGATTGCCGTAGACATTCGGACATCTCAAACATTGCCGTCTTTCAGATTTCCTTTGAAGGTATTTTCTCCGCTAACTCCTGATATACTCTTAGTGAGAAAGGTAACACAAATTTACTTGAGGGGCGGGAGTGGCTCAGTCGGTAGCGCGCCAGGCTCGTAATCTGTAGTTCCCAGGTTCGAGTCCCAGCTGGGTCAACGTTGAGATTTATCTCCGCAAAATTCCCCGCCCTGCCCACGGTCAGTAGGGGGCACCGATGGGCTTGGAAAGGCCGCCGTCCGTCGGATGGGACGTTAAGCAGTGGTCCCGTGTGCGGGAGAGCCATACCCTGTGCACGTTGAAGAACATGCTGGATGGCCTTGACGGGAGGCTACCATCTGTCTCCCGACAACTGTTCCAGTGGGTCCCCTCCCCCAACCTTCTCTGAGCCTGCGGGGTCCATGTGACCTGGCCATTTAGCCCATGGTGTGCAAAAAAGTGCCGCTCAGAGGTAAAACAACCCAACCCAAATCCCAAGATCTAGGACCCGGATTACTGTGAGGGTTTTGATATCTCAGCAAAAAGACATCACAGAAAAAGAACCATCCATACCTATGAGGTGCTCGAGCCTAGGTCCCTTTTATCAGTAGTCAAGTACGCTAACCATTCTATCACGGAGATAGTTAATTGAACGTTAATAGATAAAAAAAATATGATGATAAGATATATCCACAGATAAACTCTAAAAGCATATAAATCGGATGATCTCAAACGTGACTTTAATGGCATTCTTAGAAAAAACAACAACACAGCATTCGAAAATAGAGGCGTCAACCATTTAAAAATGCTCATAAACAGTAAAGGTCTGTAAAAAAATATCATCGGTAAAATAAAGCTCATGTGTCTGCTGCATGCAAGACGAAAACTAATATCAGATATGTATATTGATGGTTTACTTAACGCATGTGTGGAAAAGCAGCAATAATAATTTGAACACTAGAAGAATAACATATCGTCTCTGGCGAATATGCACTGCCTGACTAAATTATTATGAACGCTTTCCTAATGCTTCGTGGTATGTATCATGGTAAGTTGCTAAATTTCAAAGTTTTCAATTATCGGTGGGTCGTTATCGTTGAAAATGGGTTTTAAAGTACTGCTAGAGGCCATCGCACAGGTAATGAATTATAGCAGTTCTGTTTAGCCCTACAGTTCAAGACAACAAACGCTTGTCCCTGTCTGTCAGAGCACTATCCTTCCCACATTTGCCATGATTAGTGGACGTTTTTTGAATCTGTTGCTATTTATCCACACACTTAGGAAATAGCAACGGATTGTGCCCAGTGATTTTCCACTCAATTCCATCACCTCCGTTACTGAGGCTCTTATCCATCTATGAGCCCCTTTTTGAGGGGCGGGGGTGGCTCATTCGGTAGCGCGTCAGGCTCGTAATCTGTAGTTCCCAGGTTCGAGTCTCAGCTGGGTCAGCGTTGAGATTTATCTCCGCAAAATTCCCCGCCCTGCCCATGGTCAGTAGGGGACACCGATGGGCTTTGCCATCACCTCCGTTACTGAGGCTCTTATTCATCTATGAGCTCCTTTTTGAGAGGCGGGGGTGGCTCAGTCGGTAGCGCGTCAGGCTCGTAATCTGTAGTTCCCAGGTTCGACTCCCAGCTGGGTCAGCGTTGAGATTTATCTCCGCAAAATTCCCCGCCCTGCCCGTGGTCAGTAGGGGACACCGATGGGCTTTGTAAAGGCCGCCGTCCATCGGATGGAACGTTAAGCCATGGCCCCGTGTGCGGGAGATTTGGGTTGGGTTGGTGGGGAGATTTGGGTTGGGCCCGTTAAGCCGTGGCCCCGTGTGCGGGAGAGCCATACCCTGTGCACGTTAAAGAACACGCTGGATGGCCTTGACGGAAGGCTACCATCTGTCTCCCAACAGCTGTTCCAGTGGGTCTCCTCACCCAACCTTCTCTGAGCCTTCGAGGTCCATGTGACCTGGCCATTTAGCCCATGGTGTGAAAAAAAGTGCCGCTCAGAGGTAAAACAACCGAAAATCCCCCTTTTTGAAGTCAGTCAGCTCAGCCTTTTTGCTCATGTCGCACATATGACTCTGCTTTCCACTCTTTTTTATTAATTTTATTGATGGAACTTATAGCCGATACTCACTTTATGTCCCAATGTGAGAACAACTGATTCTTATGACATATTTAAAGGTGTACAATTATTTTACTGAAAGACAATCAGGACGTATATGAGAGAAAAAATGGCCAAGCCATACCCAGGACTTGAGCCAGGACTTGGGCAGTAGTAGTGTTACCTGGAGCCAATGTGATACAAATGAGCCACCGAGCTGGAAAACTTTGCTTTCCACCATACCTTTGTGGCTTTATAGGACTTCGTAATGATGTAGAATATTTACGTCAGTAAGAAAGTTTCCATACATTTGCATGTTTTATGTAGGGTTGGGTTGTTGGGTTGTTTTACCTCTGAGCGGCACTTTTTTGCACACCATGGGCTAAATGGCCAGGTCACATGGACCCCGAAGGCTCAGAGAAGGTTGGGGGAGGGTACCCACTGGAACAGCTGTTGGGAGACAGATGGTAGCTTCCCGTCAAGGCCATCCAGCGTGTTCTTTAACGTGCACAGGGTATGGCTCTCCAGCAAACGGGGCCACGGCTTAACGTCCCATCCGACGGACGGTGGCCTTTCCAAGCCCATCGGTGTCCCCTACTGACCGTGGGCAGGGCGGGAATTTTGCGGAGATAAATCTCAACGCTGACCCAGCTGGGACTCGAACCTGGGAACTACAGATTACGAGCCTGGCGCGCTACCGACTGAGCCACCCCCGCCCCCATGTTTTATGTAAACTTTCGATATGTTTAAAGTCATAAAAAGGAGGAAGAAATATACCGGAACGGCATTTCAGTTCATTCGTGTTCCATCTTGGCCCTCTCCCTACTTTCAATTGGATCATTTGATCTCACGCTTTATTTTTTTCCTAGATCCGGACTTGGTTGGTCATTTTCATAAAGGTGAAAAATAATGAGTTGAAAAACACATAAGTGACGAGTTATGCATATAACGAGCAAAGTAGAGTTTCCTCCTCTCCTTTCCTGAGAAAAAGAAGGCTGATTTTGAAAACAGGGCATAAATACAGTAATGAAGAATTATTTGGAAATAGTGTAGTATTTGGAACAATTTGTTGGAGTCTATTCCGACCAAAGTAAGTAGTACTAAAATACTATCTGGTTCGAGTCATTTCCGAAACTTTCCTCTCTCCATTGCTGCAAACAGCATTCAAATCCTCTAGAGCAATTTCACGAAATCACAGACAGGAGTGCACTCACTATAAAAACTTAAGCAATTTTTCCCATTGTACTATAAATCAGCTTTTGTCTTTGTTACCTACCCTAATCTGCATTCATGATTTTTTTTTATTCGGAATAAAAGGAACTGAATGTTCTCCATTGAAAGTCATATTCACTAGGAAGTATAATTCGCCACGAAACAGTTCAACATAAAGAAAAACTAAATGTTTTGAATAACTTGAAATTGATAGACAATTGAAAGTTATGCGAAAGAAAATGATTCATTGCAGTATTTTCACGCACCAATGAACTAATAACTGTCACTTTCAATCATATAACATGCGGAGTAAGTGGTCATTTCCACCAAAATGGTGCCAATCCCAGTGAATCATAGTGTTTTGCCGCATCTAGGCGCCATAACAGTTGTTCGTGACGGACAATAATCCTTTCATCCGAGATGCGAGGACTGAAACTCACGTGATCACGTGAGGAGCGGTTCTGCACCACGTCTCGGGGAAATTATTCTAAGCAGCATAAAACGAAGGAAGAAAATGTGATCTACACAATTGCAGTACCGATGACATTCCGAAAAAAATGGTCACGATATTTTGGGTGAAGGGTCACATAATATAGGAAACAGGAAACAATATAAATATGTAAATGGGCTTGATATGAGAGGACTGAAAATGAGACTGAATTGGGCATTCAACAAGTGTTGTCACGAAAGTGCGTTTTTAGTATCTGTATCTCTTCTGTGGTGATGCTGTCTTTGTTGCTGTCAACGTCTTTTTTATGTGTTGCGATTGCTGAAAAGTTTCAGAAGACCTGACCACAGGTTGTTGACTGGAGATGGATTGCACCAGATATTCTATAAATAGCGTTTAAACACTGTCTTGATGATAACAGCATGGGATTCAAAAACATTTGGATTCATCACGGAATGCTTCAGTGCAGAACTAACAAGGTTAAGGATGAAAGGTGCATTTCTGACAATTGACAAAACCAGAAATGCATTTTTCATAATGCATTTAAATTGCAATGATCATTTTATTTTATCTCAAGAAACCCTGGCACATATCCTTATGATTAGAAATGTGTTTTGTAGACATTTCCTGGGATGGACATAGCAGACTAGAGATGGGAAATCTCGATGGGACATTGTATAACAGCATGATTGTAGAGCTGAATGTTCTGAAAGTCAAGTCATGGTTAAGTAGGTAGATGATTTTTTTAGCCTTAAGTGGGAGATGAATTTTAGCCTTAAGTGGGTACATGAATTTTAGCCTTAAGAAGTTAAGTGGATAGATGAATTTTAGCTTTAAGAAGTTAAGTGGGAAAATGAATTTTAGCCTTAAGAAGTTAAGTGAATAGATGAATTTTAGCTTTAACAAGTTAAGTGGGAAAATGAATTTTAGCCTTAAGAAGTTAAGTGGATAGATGAATTTTAGCTTTAAGAAGTTAAGTGGGAAAATGAATTTTAGCCTTAAGCAGTAAAGTGGATAGATGAATTTTAGCTTTAAGAAGTTAAGTGGGAAAATGAATTTTAGCTTTAAGATGTTAAATGGGTACTTTATGTTAATTTGGCATTTTAGACTGGGCTTAACAATAGAAAAAGAGTTGCATGATAGAGAAATGTGATTGTAGAAGATACCATCCTTATATAAGTTCAAAGTAATATTAGCTCATGGTGAAATTAGTCTCCATAGGGGCTCCCTATATGGAGGCTAATTTCAAAATTGGGCTCTCTATATGGAGAACAAGATAGATAGGATATCTAGTTCTCTAGGTAGGAGAACTTTAGTCCGGTTTTAAAAGCCGGAAAGAAGACACTAAAACGATTCCAATAGATACGAAATCACACCATATCGGGTTTTACCCTGAGTGGGACTTTTATGTTCACAATGGGTTAACGGCCAGGTCACAAAGACCCTTACGGGCTCGGAACAGATTTATGGAAGGGGGCCCACTGAATAAATGTTAGAAGATATATAGAGTCCCGTCAAGCCACCCAGAGCATTTGTTAACGTGCACAGATTATGACTCTCCTGCACACGTACCACGGTGTTATGTCCCATCCCAAGGACGTCCATCTTTTCAAGTAAATTGGATTGGATTGTTTTACCTCTGAGCGGCACTTTTTTGCACACCATGGACTAAATGGCCAGGTCACATGTACCCCGAAGGCTCAGAGAAGGTTGGGGAGGGACCCATTGGAACAGCTGTTGGGAGACAGATGGTAGCCTCCCGTCAAGGCCATCCAGCGTGTTCTTTAACGTGCACAGAGTATGGCTCTCCCGCACACGGGGCCACGGCTTAACGTCCCATTCGACGGACGGCGGCCGTTTCAAGCCCATCGGTGTCCCCTACTCACCGTGGGCAGGGCGGGGATATTTTGCGGAGATAAATCTCAACGCTGACCCAGCTGGGACTCGAACCTGGGAACTACAGATTACGAGCCTGGCGCGCTACCGACTGAGCCACCCCCGCCCCTCAAGTAAATTGGTGTTACCTTTCTCACTAAGAGTATATCAGGAGTTAGCGGAGAAAATACCTTCAAAGGAAATCTGAAAGACGGCAATGTTTGAGATGTCCGAATGTCTACGGCCATCTAGTTCTAGTTAGTAGTGGGGCGGGGATGGCTTAATCGGTTAATTTAAACAGGTGAATCATTACTTCAGCTATTTATTCACTATATTTTTCTCACTGACTGGTAAGAGAAATTCTCTCTTGCGTCATCTGGTTTTGTATCTTAGGGATATTTTGGAATTGCGGAGTTATGGTTTGAAATTCTTCGTTGTAAAATTGCAATTGGATACGACAGCTTGTATATAATGTGCCTCATTAAAAACATGAAACAGCACTAACACATTAATAATAATAATAATAATTTATTTCATGCAGGCGGTTACAGTAAAGCCAAGGTACAGGTAATTTTGGATATTAATTTAAACGTTCAAGTGGCTTGATGCCCCAGTACATTTGAAAAATTAAAAAGAAATATTGATGAGAGTACAAAAATACAAATATATTTACGGGAATTGCATAATTATTTGATACATATAAACAAAATGACAAGTTGTACAGACGAAGACAAATAAATAATATGAAATACGATAAAAAACATAGAAAACTTAGGGAGGAGAAAAGGAAGGTTTGATACAACAGAGAGTAATATTAAATGAAAGAACAGGGAAAAAAAAAGGATGGCGGATAATCCAAACAAAGTGCAAAGATGGGGAATGGGAATAGGGGTGAGGAGATGTTGTTGATCGAACGTTTCAATATCCCAGTAGGAGTGGAGTAATATAGTTTTTGAATTTTGTTTTAGAATTTAAAGAAGTGATATCGCTCGGTAGATAGTTTTAGTTGAAGTTGCTTGAAAGGCAAAAGAAATTTCACCGTACTTAGCTTTGAAAAACTTCGGAGTAGAAAACATTTTATTATCAGAGCGAAGGATGTGGCGATGTGGTAATCGAATATAGGGTGTAAGAATCGAATGAAGGGGATGAGACTTTGTTAAAAATAGTGTCGTGAATAAGGGTATAAGCCGTTACTTTCTTCTTGATTCAAGAGTGGGAATATGGTAGTTGGAACGAATATCAGTAAGTGTTAGAGATTCTCGTTTGTTAAAATAGATTTTGCTGATGATTTTGAGAGCTTCATTTTGAACTTTTTCGAATTTATAAGAGTTCTTTTTATTCATACCAAAAAGAGTGGAAGCACAGTATTCGTGTTTCGGTCGGATGTAAATTTTGTAGAACATTGGGGCATAGGAGGATATATAGTTTCGAATGTATTTCAATATATAAGTTTTTTTAGAAACTGAAGCGACGGTTTTATTAATGTGAATTCCAAAGTCAAGATTATTATATGTCATCATACCTAAGTACTTTATGGAAGTGAAAACTGTAATATGGGTGTTATTAATTTTAATGTTTGTGTCAGGCAGGGGAGAATTTGAAGCTTAAAGAAAAACGATATTTGTTTTCTTGATATTGACAGTGAATCCATTTTTAGTATACCAATGAAGCACATCATGAATATTATTTTCTATTTCTTGTTTTAGAGAAGTGAAAGAACTTTTGGTAAAAGAAAGAAGACAATCGTCTTCATACATAAAAATATTTTAGTTGGTGGAGGATTCTAGAATATCATTAACAAAAAGGTTGAAGAGAAGTGGGCTAAGAATGGTTCCTTGAGGTACTCCCCGATTATTTTTAAGAGGTGTAGAGATCTCATTAGTGCTTAATTTAGTTCGAATACCATGGTCGTTGAGATAATCTTTTAACCAGGAAAGAGCTGAGGGCGATAGATTAAGAATATAGTAGAGTTTTTGCAAGATAAGTTTGTGTTCAACCGAATCAAAAGCTTTTGAGATGCCAAGGGAAACCAGTCCTACAACCGTTTCCACTTTGCTGTCTAAAGCAAATCTCCATTGATTAACAAGAAGGGTCATGAGAGTTTCAGTTGACCGATTTTTCCTAAACCCGAATTGTCTGCTCGAAAGTAAATTAAATTTTTCAACAAATGTCGATAATTGTCTCTCGACGGCTTTTTCTAACGTTTTGCTTAAAGTACATGTAACTGAAATAGGTCGATAATTCAGAGGGTTAGAAGGATTCGAAATTTTAGGTATAGGTGAGATGATGGCTTCTTTCCATGGAACTGGGAATTCATTAGAGTTAAATGAACAAATAATTAGATCACAAAGTGGTGCAGAAATTAATAGGGAAATAATTTTTATCCATTAATTATGAATAGAGACAGGAATTCTAACTGGTCAGACACTGCGAGTGTTTTTTAGCGAATTTATAAGGTTAAGAACTTCGATTTCGGTAATCTTTTTTTGAGCTTAAAGGTTTCCAGATTATTAAATGATTTATTGGAATAGGATAATGACTCATTTGCATTTGCATAATTTTTTGTAGAAGTGCAGGATTTACAGAATACATTATTTGAAACATTAGCAATGTCTTTAGTATTATAGAAGGAGTTGTCATTGTAAACGAGCTTATTAATTTTGGTTTGGTTATTTAAGTTACCAGTAATAGAATCAAAAATTCGAAATGTTTCATTACCTTTGGATTAATAACGGAAAGTCGTTTAAGAAAATATAAACGCTTGATATTTTTAATGCTACTGTTGATCAGATTTCGGAAAGTTTTATAGTTTTCCCATGTGTTTAGGTGATTAGGGTTAATAGCATTCTTTAAATGTTTATTTTTAAATGAGATTATTTTCAGAAGCTCTTTTGTAATCCAAGACTTTCGAAAAGGGTGAACTCTGAAAGTTTTATAAGGAGCATAGGTATCAAGTGCAAAATTGATTAAACAGGAGAGATATTGTGCTTTTGAGGTAGGAGTTGTATATTCGTCAATACTCTTGTGGAAAGGGAGATATTGTGCAAACTCAAAAAAAACTCATTGTTGAAATTTTTAAAGGATTTTTTTAAATTAAAACTTTAGGTTCATGGGGTGCATAATACAATACAGATGTTCTAATAATAAAGTGATCACTAATATCTTCGAAGAGAGTAAGTGTATGTTTGTGAAGTGAAGGTCTATTGAAGAAAATCACATCAATGAGAGATTCACTGTGATCAGTAATGTGAGTGGGCAATTTGTTTAAAAGTATATGTCCGAATGTTTTTAGGCAGATTTCAAGCTTGGAATACGCAGAATTATGTTTTAGAGCATCGATATTAAAATCTCCCGTAAGAATGGAAGAAATGTTGCAAGGGAAGCTTTCAAGGACTGAGTACGATGAATTAATAAAATATTCAATATTGATGTTCGGAGGACGGTAAAGTGTGCCGATAATAAGAGCAGGGTTTTGTTTATTGATAGGTGAGATTTTGACCCAGAGACCTGCGAAACAAGAGGAAGAAGGAATAGGCGTTAGTTCGACATTAAATGTTTCCCTCACATATAATGCAAATCCTCCTCCTCTCCCACTAGATCTGTCAATACATACGGAAGAGTTTATATCCTTCGAGTTCAAAAAGATCAGCTGGAAGAGAGATATTGAGACATGTCTCTGTAAGAGAAATTACATCAAATTTCAAAATGTCAGAACTCAGAATATAGGAGAGTTTAGATTTAAGAGAACGAATATTGAGATGACAAAGATTTAAGCAACAATGATCTTGGGAAAAAAAATGTATTTCAGAGAGTTTTATATAAGTTAAGAGGAAAATTTTTGTTAGCGGTAGATAGGGACATGAAGTTATATATATATATGTACAAATGAAAAAACGAATACAGAATAATAAAAATAGATAAATAAAAGGTCAAATGGGTTTCAAAACGTCGTAAGAGCACTCGTAGTAGAAGAGTTTTTACTTTAAAAATGACAAACTATGTGCAGTTTTAGCAACAATAGAAGTTGAGAGGCACAGGATTGTGTAAAGTGCGTTACAGATCACAATATATATAAACATGGGTAAAGATATATATAAATATACAGGTACAGTCGCTCAAAAAAGTATCCGAACGCTATGGTTGGTTACAGAATTCAGAAAAAATATCTGGCAACGATATTTTTAGAAATTAGTGATCTGGCAACCTTCGTGTACGTACACGAAGATTGCCAGATTAATTAAATTATTTATTTAAATTAATTAATTAATTAAAATATTATTTAAATTTAAATTAAAACCAATTTTAAAGTTCATTTAACTCATTCTTTGATTTAATAAAGCGCTGGTTACCGTTTTTCATTTTTACCACTATTGATCAATCTTGAGTCCAAACATTGCACTGACCAAATTTCTCAATAGCAGAATGAAGCACTTAAAGTTTTTCTGACGTCAGATCTTTATGAATAGTGATTCCACTGCCTTTAAGTTTACTTTTAGCACGGAATTCACCATTTCTTTTCCGATACGAACAGATTTTTACAATGATCGGTCGGGCTTGCCGTTCCGACCAATCCCCACTCGATGACTGAGGTCAATGTCATTTACGGAAATGTCAACGTTTAATTTTTCATTGAAAATTTTAATGGCAAGGTCATCAGTAGGCGTATCTACTTCTTCCACTCCAAAAATCTTGTGGGGGCGGGGATGGCTCAGTTGGTAGCGCGCCCGACTCGTAATCTGTAGTTCCCAGGTTCGAGTCCCAGCTGGGTCAGCGTTGAGATTTATCTCCGCAAAATTCCCCGTCCTGTCCACGGTCAGTAGGGGACACCGATGGGCTTGGAATGGCCGCCGTCCGTCGGATGGGACGTTAAGCCGTGACCCCGTGTGTGGGAGAACCATACCCTGTGCACGTTAAAGAACACGTTGGATGGCCTTGACGGGAGGCTACCATCTGTCTCCCAACAGCTGTTCCAGTGGGTCTCCTCCCCCAACCTTCTCTGAGCTTTCGGGGTCCATGTGACCTGGCCATTTAGCCCATGGTGTGCAAAAAAGTGCCGCTCAGAGGTAAAACAACCCAACCCAAAAATCCTGATAGAGTTTCTGCGTTGATATTGTTCAAGTTAATTGCATTTCAAAGAAATCTCAGAACGTACTTGATTTATTACTACATCTTTCTCTTTATAAGATGATCTCTTATCTCATGTACAGCCTCCGCAGAAAACTCAACAGTTCTTTTTATTTCTTGCTGAACAGCAGAAGTAACTGCTTCAGTGAGAAATGAGACAATCGTTTCAAACTCCAATTTGAAATTTTTAAAGGATATTTTTGAAATTAAAACATTAGGTTTATGAGGTGAATAATACAATACAGATGTGCTAATAATAAAATGATCACTAATGTCTTCGAAGAGAGTATGTGTATGCTTGTATTGTATCCAAGCTCTTATAACCTGGCAGTTTACTCCACTGTACTCAAACAAATTGTTGCTCAGAGGTAAAACAACCAACCATGTACTGGGTTGAGTTGGGTTGTTTTACCTCTGATCGGCACTTTTTTGCACACCATGGGCTAAATGGCCAGGTCACATGGACCCCGAAGGCTCAGAGAAGGTTGGGGGAGGGGACCCACTGGAACAGCTGTTGGGGGACAGATAGTAGCCTCCCGTTAAGGCCATCCAGTGTGTTCTTTAACGTGCACAGGGTATAGCTCTCCAGTACACGGGACCACGGCTTAACGTTCCCTCCGACGGACGGCGGCCTTTCCAAGCCCATCGGTGTCCCCTACTGACCGTGGGCAGGGCGGGGAATTTTGCGGAGATAAATCTCAACGCTGACCCAGCTGGGACTCGAACCTGGGAACTACAGATTACGAGCCTGGCGCGCTACCGACTGAGCCACCCCCGCCCCAACCTTGTACTGAAAACTTATTTTTGGTCTTCCCTTACTTTGATTTTAGAAACTGATCAATGAATATTCCTATTTTCCTCCCAAGGATCTGGTAATAAGTTTCAACCGAAAGCTAAAATTGTAAACTGTTTAATATCGTTTTTTACTTTCTGTGTATCAGTTACATGTTCACATATTATTTCCCACAAAAAAACCCCTCCTTTTCCCAGATCAGCTAATAAACTTGAGATCACAGTCAGCTAGCAGAATTTTGTAGAAATCTGTCAGTTGCGTTACGAATAATTATTTTTTAAATAATTAAATCCAATCAATTAACGTTTTTATTCTTTATACATTTAACGTATCTTTTCCAACCAGTTTACATTTTTCGTACGTTTCCTTTTCCACCGATTTAAATTTACTAGCATTATCGCCGAGAAATCAATAAAAAAAAACACATTCATTACGCCATGACTCAATAGCATAATGATTGCAACAACAAAGACTAAGGAAA
The DNA here is from genome assembly GCA_038380435.1 of Ryuthela nishihirai. Lineage (NCBI taxonomy): Eukaryota > Metazoa > Arthropoda > Arachnida > Araneae > Heptathelidae > Ryuthela > Ryuthela nishihirai. The sequence continues at coordinate 17,294,039 of JAWZYU010000029.1, read as the reverse complement.
CAAGGGTAAAAAAGAAATTGTGATCTAGTTTCTTAAGTGATTATCCTACGACTAATGCCTATCATGATCTTTATTCATTAAAAAATCCGGTCGCATTTTTTTTTTTCGTTTCTCTAAACTTACGTGGTTTTCGTTGTAATAATTACTTCTCGAGAATCTTACATTGGCAATACACGTGTTCGCCTGGAGGAACTAGTTGAGGAGATTGCTGATAATCCCTAGTTATAACTTTAACCTTTGTTTTGGGGTCGTTATCAGGAAGAGGATGGAATGTTTAGTTGTTTCCAGTACCATTAAATTTGACGGCCCTACATGCAAAAGGCTTCAGGGCGATATCTTTCAAATGTTTCCTGGTGTTCTTAAAGCTCTCAGTGATTGGACAGATTGGGAACAAGCATATTAAGGCAAGAAATATGGGCTCTATATCTGAAGAAAGCAACGGAGGCAATTATAAGTAACGAATACCCAATTTGGAGAAGTCTGTTGTTTTGCTTTTGTGTGTGTGTGTTCCAAAAGGGTTATGTAAGAGGTTGCAGAAAATAGTTTAAAAATGGACTGGGTAATAATTAACTCGTATTTAATGAGTAGGATTCCTCTTTTTTTTTCTATTATCATTAGAGAGTTTATTACTATACTATACTACTTCTTTTAGAAATATTTCTTAGATAATTATATTTTATATCTGAAGTTTAATGACTAGAGTTGAGCTATTTTTATGGGATTAATTCATTTAGCATAATAATGAACTTAAGGAAAATATTTAGTCAATGTTTATGGAGATTTTTTTATCAAGCTGTTACAAACTGTGTATTAAATCTTGCGTATCGTGTACATATTACAATGTACATTATTTTTTAGGATTTTTTAAACACAAGATGTGCATGTGGTCAGGGCGTAGCCATGGGGGGAATGGGGGAGAGAGACTCCCCCCAAAGTAACTCGAAGTTGGCAAAATTCGAACGACTTCGTAAAATCTAGGTGAGTTGAGAAAATTTGTAATTTTTTTGGAAAAATAAGCAGAGTTGTCAAAATCGAGGTAACTTGGCAAATTTAAGGCAGTTTGGAAAATGGAGAGACGGCAGAATTTAGAGCAGTTGTAAAAATTCGAAGCTACTTAGTAAAATACAAGTGAGTTGGCAAAATCTTGGGGAGTTGGCAAAATTCGGAGTGACTTGGCAAAATTCGGAGTGACTTGGCAAAATCTTGGGGAGTTGGCAAAATCTTGGGGAGTTGGCAAAATTCGGAATGACTTGGCAAAATCTAGGGACAGTTGGCAATATTCATGTTAGATGTGAAAATTTGGATTTTTTTCTGTAAAATTATGTCGAGTTGGCAAAATCCAGGAGAGTTGGGAAAACGTAGGGAGTTGGCAAAATCTAGGGGCAGTTGGCAAAAACTTGGGGCAGTTGGGAAAATCTAGGGGTAGTTGGAAAAACTAGGGGCAGTTGGCAAAATTCAGGTAAGATGTGAAAATTTGGATTTTTTTCTGTAAAATTATGTCGCGTTGGCAAAATCTAGGATAGTTGGGAAAACTTAGGGAGTTGGCAAAATCTAGGGGCAGTTGGCAAAAACTTAGGGAGTTGGCAAAATCTAGGGGCAGTTGGCAAAAACTTGGGGCAGTTGAGAAAATCTAGGGTTAGTTGGAAAAACTAGGGGCAGTTGGCAAAATTCGGAGTGACTTGACAAAATCGTGGAGAGTTGACAAAATTCAGGTGAGATGTAAAAATTGCAATCTTTTTTCTGTAAAATTATGGCGTGTTGGGAAAATCGAGGCAACTTCGCAATTCTAGAGTAGTTGGTAAAATTCGGGCGAGTTGTGAAAATTGGGATTGTTTTTGTGAAATTAAGGAGAGTTGGATAAACCAAGAACTCTTGGCAAAATCTAGGGGAGTTGGCAAAATTCGAAGTTACTTGATAAAATACAGTGGAGTTGTGAAAATTGTGCCTTTCTTTCTTGTGCAATTAAGGAGAGCTGATAAAATTCGAAATGACTTGTCAAATTCATCGAATATGTAAAAATTGCGATTTTTTCTGTAAAATTACGGCGAGTTGGCAAAATCTAGACTAGTTGGCGAAATTCGAATCCACTTGGCAAAATATAGACGAGTTGTGAATATCGAGATTTGTTTTGTGAAATTAAAGAGTGCTGTACAAATTGAGGAAACTTAACAAAATGTAAGGCAGTTGGCAAATTTCGAAAACGGGCGAGTTGTGATAATTGGTATTGGGTTTGAGAAATTCCGGACAGTTGACTGAAATAGAGAAAACTTTTCATAATCATGGATAATTTGAAAAGTTTGTTTGAAGGGTATGAACCCCCCCCCCCCCTCCCCCACGGAGCGACGGAAATCTAAGGAAATTGGCAAAATTCGAATTTCGAGTTGGAAAAATTTTGATTTCTTTCCCCCCCAACCATTTGAATTTCGAGTTGGAAAAATTTTGATTTCTCCCCCCCCCCAACCATTTGAATTTCGAGTTGGAAAAATTTTGATTTCTCCCCCCCCCCCCCCCCCAACCATTTGAATTTCGAGTTGGAAAAATTTTGATTTCTTTCCCCCCAACCATTTAAATTTCGAGTTGGAAAAATTTTGATTTCTCCCCCTCCCAACCATAGTCCTTCGCTACGCCCCTGCGTGGGGTCTTTCAATATTTGCAGTCTTACCAGTCTTTAGTATACAGGAATGGGACTGGAATTTCTTCTCCCGATAGATAAATGGAAATTGCATATACAATGAAGATGCCTTACAAGAAATAGAAATTGTTTATTATATTTCAAAGGGAAACCGCAACAACTGTTTTACTACTTTTCACAGGCGGAATATATCTAATGTATTTATTACGAAAAAGTGCATACAAATCAATTATTTACTTTTACGCTCTTTTTTTAACTGCTTTCTGAGATTTCAGAATTTAGCAACTTTCGGGACGTTTATACATTATAATGTACAGTCGCTCAAAAAAGTATCCGAACACTATGGTTAATCACAGAATTCAGAAAAAAATATCTGGCAACGATTTTTTTTTTTTGAAATTAGTGATCTGGCAACTTCGTGTCACGTGACGCGAAGTCGTCAGATCACTAATTTCTAAAAAAAACCGTTGCCAGATAGTTTTTTCTGAATTCTGTGATCAACCATAGTGTTCGGATACTTTTTTGAGCGACTGTACATGCTGAATTTCAATAAAAATAATATTTAAAAAATAAATTTATATATTCTTGTTCCTTTGGCCATAAATAGAGAACATATGAAGAGAAACGTGTTTCAGTTCTATAAACAAAAAATCGAGTCTGAAAGGATTAATGATGCTCAGAACTTTCTGGCGAAGATTATAACATTTAACTGAATCTTCGACCTTAATTGTGTAATTAGTAGCTCTCTTAAGTCAGAGATCTCAAACTCAAATCATATAAAGGACACATCAAATCACACATCTATGGAGAGTGTAGAGAAATAGGCGTATACACCTAAAGACTAAAATTAGACTGTGTAATAGTTTGGTTCTTTCTAGGGTTAGTTATGGTAGTGAAACTTGGACACTTTTTAAACAAGATAACAGGAAACTAGATGCTTTTGATTCCAGATGCTTACGCAGTATCTTGGGCATTAGGTGGTTCAACTTTGTAACTAATGATGAGGTTAGGCAAAGGAGTTTGCAACCTCCTTTAAGCAGCATATTGTGCAGAGATAGACTCCGTTGTTTGGCCATGTTGCCCGTATGAATAATTATAGATTGGCGAATAGGGTTATGAACAGTGTGACTAAATGCCTCAGAAGGAAGGGGAGACCTAGGATGCGGTGGGCAGACAATGTCAAACAGGACCTTGTTAGAATTGGTGTGCAGTGGCCAGATGCAGCAGATATAGCTCAGGACAGAAATGCTTGGAGAACTAAATTGCACGGTCTGGTTGGACCTCTGTAGCCCATGGCTGCGTAAGGGTGATGATGCTGATGTTCTGGAGTCATGGTTGACTGTCTACGGTTAGGAAAACACCTATTTCGGAACAGATAAATTAGAAACATTTCTTATATATAAGAAATTTTCTAGTTAAAAAAGAGACCTCAGAGGTAAAACAACCCAAAAACATTATAATTTCTTATTCTGCACCTACACGATTCATTTAGTTTTCACCACATAATCTATTCCTGATGGTCGACTTCATATTCATAAATAGAAATTTCATATAAACGAGCAACTTCCCGATTTAGGCGATAGTTACATTCCAAATTATGGGGCGCTTAACGCGAATTTTTCCCCGATAGACATGTTATAAATAGAGGGTGGATTCCCCAACATTGACCTTAATTTGCTTTTCTTATTTACATCATTAAATTACCTTATCTCTAATAATTTTTGATTTGTTATGAAATAAATACAACGAATAAGGAGAAAAAGTCTGCATTTCCCTTTATTTTCATTATGACACAAATAATTTTTTAAAAACATTTACATCAAAAGAAATATTAAGGCAATTACTGTAAGTCATTCCCCGCCCTGCCCACGGTCAGTAGGGGACACCGATGGGCTTGGAAAGGCCGCCGTCCGTCGGATGGGACGTTAAGCCGTGGCCCCGTGTGCGGAGAGCCATACCCTGTGCACGTTAAAGAACACACTGGATGGCCTTGACGGGAGGCTACCATCTGTTTCCCAACAGCTGTTCCAGTGGTCCCCTCCCCCAACCTTCTCTGAGCCTTCGGGGTCCATGTGACCTGGCCATTTAGCCCATGGTGTGCAAAAAAGTGCCGCTCAGAGGTAAAACAATCCAATCCAATCAATCCAACTGTAAGTACCCGAATGAAGTTGACGGCTGTGAATCATCGTCAATTGATACCTTGCCCCACGTTTAAGAATTTTCCTGAGGACAGCTAATTCGCGCTCTTCGTTTTCTCTTTGTAGCGCTCCTTAGAGCAGACCACGAGATTCTGCACTTCCTTATTATACTTTGAAACTTCTTTATCAATTGCAGTTCTCCTCGTAAAATAAAATCATGTCAGTGTCAATGTGATGAAGAACCTCTAGTATAATCTTGGTATCAGCAGATTGGACCTCAGTAAACGATCTAAATAATTTTAATTTCATTCACTCTAGTCATTTACGAATCCTATTCCTTTGTGGTTGGGGCGGGGGTGGCTCAGTTGGTAGCGCGCCAGGCTCGTAATCTGTAGTTACCAGGTTCGAGTCCCAGCTGGGTCAGCGTTGAGATTTATCTCCGCAAAATTCCCCGCCCTGCCCACGGTCAGTAGGGGACACCGATGGGCTTGGAAAGGCCGCCGTCCGTCGGATTGGACGTTAAGCTGTGGCCCCGTGTGCGGGAGAGACGTACCCTGTGCACGTTAAAGAACACGCTGGATGGCCTTGACGGGAGGCCACCATCTGTCTCCCAACTGTTGTTCCAGTGGGTCCCCTACCCCAACCTTCTCTGAGCCTTCGGGGTCCATGTGACCTGGCCATTTAGCCCATGGTGTGCAAAAAAGTGCAGCTCAGAGGTAAAACAACCCAACCCTTTGTGGCAGACAAAAAAACTGACTAAAAATTTTATTAATATTTAGCCTTCACTGAAAACATTAACGAGTAAATATGGGGAGAGATGTTCAGACAATCTGCGTTTGTTTATATCAACTTCATTAGAAATCTTTTAAGTCGGAGATGCCTGTATACTAATTTTAGATTATATATTGGCAACACAATACTGTAATGAATTTTCAAATTATGCAGTACCTCATCCATCAAGGTTTAAGTAAAATGATATCATCATCATCATCCTGAAGCAGCCATGGGCTACGGAGGTCCAACCAGACCGTGGCCTAATACACTGGCCTAATAAAATATTAGAGAATTTACATGATATGTCAATGGGAATACAATTCGAAGCTCTGTAACTCCTAAATATGCATTTAGAAGAAAAATGTGACTGATATTTGACCTTCGACATAACCTTCAAGGTCAAATAGAAGTCACCTAGAGGTCAAACCATGATCTACAAGTGCTAGAAACGTGAAAATTGGTATCTGAGGGATGTTTCGGGGTGTAGATCTCGAAAACGTTATGAAATTTTGGATCTGAAGAGTCCTAAGAGGTCAAAGGTCAAATTTAGATCTATCGGTACTATAGAGCTAAAATTTGGTTTTTGGGTGGTTTTGGAATTGGATATGTCGGAAATGCTGCGAAATTTTGGATGCGAATGGGATGGGTTCTACGAGTTCAAAGGTCAAAAATCGATCTACCAGTGTTAGAGGGTTAAAAATTGGTTCCTGGGGGTATTTTGAATTCTAGATCTCAGAAGTTATGCCAAATTTTCGATCCAATATGTCCTTCGATGTCAAAGGTTGAATTAGATATACCTGTGCTGGAAAACTAAAGGTTGGTGAATAGGGCTGTTTAGGGCAGTACAACTCAGAAATAAGAGGAATTTTTGGATATGGTGTCGCATTCCAGGTCAAATAGGGGTCGTAGTGACCAGCTAGAAATCAAGAGATGCCAAAGGCACCGATTGATTTATAGTACTACTAATAGACCTATTGCACTTTACCATTTTTTTCCAAAGTTAATGAAAAAATTGTTTAAAAAAAAGAATTTTTGAGTTACTTAAACCAGTTAGAATTTACAGTTCTTACTTTCCAGTTTTTTACTTAAACCAGTTTACTTAACAGAGTTAGTTACTTTACCAGTAATCAGTTTGGTTTCGCGAAAAAAGAAATACTGCACATACTCTCTTAAAATTTAATGATTTATTTTAAAAATATTTTAACCTTGTTTATTCCTTTATAATTTTTTATATTAAAGAAGCTTTTCATTCTATAAATCATGAAATACCTTTAATAAAATTATATCTTTATGGATTTAGAGTAATGTTTCCCAAAGTGGGCGATACCGACTCCTGGGTGGCGCTGGAACGATCCAGGGAGTCGGTAGCAGCCTCGGGTGCAATTGGGGGACAGTGGAAGCAACAAAAAGAGTAGGGAAGATAAGAAAATTTTGAAAAACCGTTCGCGCATGTTTCATTTGTTGTGTAACATAGAGTTAAAGTCGTAGTGATTACTTTATTTTCCAAATAAACACAAAATTATTCTTCGTTACCTTAATTTTCTGTGTGTAATGCGAATGTTACTATGGTTGATTTTAATAAATAATTTTATAATTTCAAGCTTCAAGTTGTCTTATTTACAACAACATTTTTCTTTACTATGTTGTAGATGTAGGTAGAAATATAGATACATAAAGGAAAGCAAATTTGTCACTGCATCTTTCTGTTTGTTCGCTTAGAGAAGGCAGATTTCCACGGGGGCGCTGAGTAATTTTTCTTCTTAAAAGGGGGCGGTAGGACAAATAAGTTTGGGAACCTCTGATTTAGAGGATTGGCTTATAATTGGTTAAAGTCTTACATTGAAAAAGACCAACAATAATGTATTAATTAATAATACAAAAAGTGATACTGTTTATATTAAACGTGGTGTTCCATAAGGATCGGCATATGGTCCTTCATTGTTCCTTGTTTTTATTACCGATTTTTGTAAACTAATAACTAAGGCGAATATTTTTTCCTTTACTGATGACAGAACTTTGGTATTTGAAGCAGAAAATTATTATATATTTTTAAATAATATTAACAGATATTTAAAGATTATTCATTATTGCTTTACGAATGAATTAGAGTTGAATGTAAAGTTAACCAAATTTTTATTATTTAACTTAATGAACTTAAATTTGCCAATTTTCGCAATACAATTTCACAAAATTAATTGTGATAATAACACATGTAAGTGTAAAATTATTAATAATACCAAAAGTGATATTTATTTGTGTAATAACAGTTGATTCCGTTTTAAAATGGGAAACACATATTTACAATAAATGCAAAAAATTAATCAAATTGTATAAAAATTTTATGTCCTGAAATATTTCGTAGAACTCAACTTTCTTCATTGTCTTTATTCTTCAAGGGGCGGGGGTGGCTCAGTCGGTAGCGCGCCAGGCTCGTAATCTGTAGTTCCCAGGTTCGAGTCCCAGCTGGGTCAGCGTTGAGATTTATCTCCGCAAAATTCCCCGCCCTGTCCACGGTCAGTAGGGGACACCGATGGGCTTGGAAAGGCCGCCGTCCGTCGGATGGGACGTTAAGCCGTGGCCCCGTGTGTGGGAGAGCCATACCCTGTGCATGTTAAAGAACACACGGGATGGCCTTGACGGGGGGCTACCATCTGTCTCCCAACAGCTATTCCAGAGGGTTACCTCCCCCAACCTTCTCTGAGCCTTCGGGGTCCATGTGACCTGGCCATTTAGCCCATGGTGTGCAAAAAGTGCCGCTCAGAGGTAAAACAACCCAACCTTTATTCTTCATGGGTACAATCGACTTTAAAATACAGCAATTTATTATTAAGGAGGGGATTATAAATCTAATTTTCAAACTATGTTTTACAAAAAAAGCTTGATTCGAAATTTATCGCAAAATAATTATTTCAATATAAATTCAGTACATCGCAGTTGTAAATTATTATCATTAAGAAAATTTTATATATGTATAATTTCTTTTCCATTAATTTTCTTTCACAAAATCGAAGTTTAATACCAGTGAGAAAGTTTAATTTTAATTCCAGAATAATAGGTTTGAAACTTCATGTTTAGAAATCCAACAAAGAATTATTCCGTAAAAAACATTAAAAAACTGTTAAATGAATATTTGTTACTATTTATGATCTTAAAAAAAGGTATTAAATTTAAATGTTACTGAAGATTGAGCTTAATTAAATAAGATTACTGCAAGCGTTTTATTTATTTTTGTAGCTTATTTATTGTTATCATTTCTGTTAATTTTAAAAAATGTGTAAAAATTTTACATTTTAACCTGGATGAGCTTGTATTTTAGCTCCTTGGTTATTCATATTGAAGAATATATGTTATTTTTTCTTCGTGTGTGAGTGTGTAGTGCATTTTATATTATGTATGCATTCCTATTTCAATATTTTACTTGTTATCCTTGATAAGTGTAATTACTTAAGATTTCATATAATCCTTTGTTGTATTTATATATGCTATTGATGTATTATATGTTAAATATTAAATAAATAAATAAAAATAAATAAATATATAAATAAATAAATACACGCTTGGCTACTGATCTAAGGGACCTGGGTTCGAGCCCCGGGTAAGGCATGGATGTGTGTGTGTGTTGTTTTTCTGCTGAGGTCCTGCCATCCTCTCAGACCTTCCACTCTAGCATATAAACTGACAGGCTCCTGTCAGACCTCTGTGGCAAGCAGCTGCTTGAGGGGGTATTTATTTTATTTTTATTATTTATAGCTCGTTTTTCAACAATAATCGTTTAGCATTTTAAGAGTAATGGAAGCTGGAATATTTCACATCAGTGATGTCATAAAACTTTACCTCAGAAATTAATTGAAACTTAAACGGTAAGCTTGTTTTGAAATACCCCTCAAGCAGCTACTTGCCACAGAGGTCTGAAAGGAGCCTGTCAGTTTATATGCCAGAGTAGGTCTGAGAGGATGGCAGGACCTCAGCAGAAAAACAACACGAACATCCATGCCTTACCCGGGGCTTGAACCCAGGTCCCGTAGATCAGTAGCCAAGCGCGCTAACCACTAAACTAAATATACATTTTAGAAGTTTACCTAAAAATTATTTCAATATTAAAAAATTGTTTATGATTTTTATAAAACAATCTAATTTAATGTTAAATATTCCAGCTTCGATAACCCTTCAAATACTGTTGAAAATCGAGATTATATAAGTCTACATCAGAGCAAGTATTCGAAATGACCTTCCTGAGCAGCAATACATGCCTCACGGCGTCTTCTCTTCGACTGTTGAACACGTTCGAAAAGTCCCGGAAGTTCTGAATTATTTGGCAACCATGCTCGATCCGTTTATGGAAAGCTTGTGTATTAGGAACCTGGTAAATGTAAACATCAGCCTTAATGTATCTATATAAGAAGAAAGCCAGTGGATTCAAATTTGGAGAACGTGCAAGTCATGCAGTTGTTTCACCTCTACCGATCCAACAGTCGGGATATATACAATTGAGATTTGATGATGACGAGACTTGATGATTTCAAGAGGATTTTCCTGTGCCCAGTGGTGAATGTTATGAAAATTCACAATGCCATCTCTTGTGAATTGCTATTCATCAGTGAAAAGCAGACAATGGAGAAAACCGATGCAATACACTGCTACAAAAGCCATTACAGAAACAGGACTCGTGGATGAAAATCAGCTGATGAGAGGGCTTGTACTCGCTTTACGTGATATGGATATAGTTGGTCCTACGACAAATTCTCCGTAGAGTTGATGTGAAACACCTATATCTATTGCACTCATCCCGTGCTTGTCCTGGACCATGTCCAGCACCTCCGCGACCATGTCGCGGAGGTGCTGGACATGGTCCAGGACAATGGTCCTCTAAAGCAGTTGTTCGGACACGTCTGGTCCTCTCTCAATCTGCAGTAATAGACGAAAAGGATCTTGTCTCTCAAAGACGCCGATGGATGGCTGCAAAATTATCCCTGGCTAGACATCCTCGTGCAGAAAAACTATCTTGCAGAGACGATGAGCTTCATTGCAGATTCCATTCGCTCGTCCATAAATGAAATGTTTGTCTGCCATTTCAGCATTGAAGAACAGAGTCATTGTTAAGGTCTCAAATTACACTTGGACCCATAATAACAAGACTACTGATTCACTTACACGTAAATTCAGAACAACAGACCGACTCACTTTATGTAGAATTTCCTCATCCAAGAGTTGTGCCATTTTGTCCAACATTTGAATATATTTGCTATGCTGTCAGACATGCAAATGATGAAAATTTGCCTATCCTCGTATCTCTTGACAGGCTTCCTTACTTGCATTCTCAAAAGGTGCTATAACTCGGAAGGGAAGCGTTTTTGTTCTAATCTCCACAGGTACTTTTTTCCCTCATCACTATGCGAAGTAGAATTCGTTCCCAAGAGGTTGACTAGACCTTTTGGAAACACTCTGTATATCTTAAGTCACATTTTTTCATTAAATACATATTTTAGAAATTATAGAGCTTCGTAATTGGATTCTCATTGAAATAACATTGAGATTTTGTAATGTTTTTGTAGGTTAGTGTATAACCATTTTATATCTTCAACAGATGAAGTTTTTTTTCTTTCTTTCTACAAGAAATAGTGTAAAACTTTGATGATGTTCACAGCAATTAGAAGACAACACAAACTATTCTTTGCAAGTGGATAAGAAAAAACAACAACACCTACAGTAGCTGGTCACAGTCGTCCTTTAGAACGAGTTGCTAGACAAAACTGGGAAAGGGGGGAGAGCGGTAAACGACCTCTGACATAGAGGTGACTTAACCTCTGCATCTGTCTTTGCCCATTAAGAGACTGTAACCACCCACAAGTTGTTAGGGGAAGCAGAGGGGAACCAAGAATAACTAAGATCCCGTTTGAGGTCTGAAACCAATAATTCACTCTTGCTCAGAAGTGATAGCACAGTTCTTGACATATGTTCCATGTCTAAGTTAGGGCTGTCCTCCTTAATCAGACCCTCCGTGTTCCTGGTTTGAACACCTGTGGTGGCAGCAGTCAGGCACGGTGAACGACCCCTTTTCTTCACAAAAAAAATAGGAGAGAAAAGAAAAATTTAGCTGCACTGGCAATTATTTATGACTTCATCCGCAATCAAAAACCTTTTTTTTCAAATGTTTCTAAATGTGTAGTAGCTACCAAAGGAGGAAATGTATTGTGTCAGAATTTAGAGGAGATAGCTTATTCATAGATATTACGGAAAAAGAAATTGAAATGCAATAAATTGAAGAATAATGTGTAGGTTGTTATTTCTACTATAATTTATCACTGGTAGAAAGTTGTTCAGTAATAGAAGAATCACGGGAATCAGAAAAATAATCCATTGTATTGCTTAAGTGGTAGAAAAAAAAATATCAAAAATGAGAGATTAAGCTCAAGGATATTATTAACCCTTACAATGGAGGGTTTTTTTTCCCTCTAAAAATGCCACTTCTACTCTCTATAAAATCAACTACTGAGCCTCATTATGAAACAAAAAATGAATGAAATAGTTTACATATGATGAAGCGAAGAGCATTTAATTCTGAACAAGAAATATTAAAATTTAAAGGGAAAAATTGTAGATTAGCATAAAAAAAATGTTGCAAGCTAATTTGCAGTGATTTTTGAAAACTGATTAATCAGTTTCCAACACTTAAAAGGTCAAAGAGATTTAACGGTCATTTTACATGATGTGTTAAGAAAACTGATCCTGACTTCAGCTTGAAAATGAGAAACCAGAGCCTGAAACAAACGTTCCTTCAATCCATTACTTAGGGCGGGGTTGGCTCAGTCGCTAGTGCACCTAGGCTCGTGATTTTCACTTCCCAGGTTCGAATCCTAAATGTGCCAGCGTTGAGATTTATCTCGGATAACTTCCACCTGCTCTCGGGGTGGCTCAGTCGGTAGCGCGCCAGGCTCGTAATCTGTAGTTCCCAGGTTCGAGTCCCAGCTGGGTCAGCGTTGAGATTTATCTCCGCAAAATTCCCCGCCCTGCCCACGGTCAGTAGGGGACACCGATGGGCTTGGAAAGGCCGCCGTCCGTCGGATGGGACGTTAAGCCGTGGCCCCCTGTGCGGGAGAGCCATATCCTGTGCACGTTAAAGAACACGCTGGATGGCCTTGACGGGAGGCTACCATCTGTCTCCCAACAACTGTTCCAGTGGGTCCCCTCCCCCAACCTTCTCTGAGCCTTCGGGGTCCATGTGACCTGGCCATTTAGCCCATGGTGTGCAAAAAAGTGCCGCTCAGGGGTAAAACAACCCAACCCTGCTCTCGGTCAGAAAGGGGACACTTATCCGGTCGGAAAGACCGCAGTCCATCGGTTGGGACATTAAGACGTTGCTCATTTTACGTGAGAACAATACCCTGTGCATGCTAAAGAATAAGTTGTATTACTTTGATGGTAAACTATCATCTGTCTCCTTAGCAGCTGTCCAGTGGATTCTCTACCCCGAACTTTCTCTGAGCCCTTGGGGTTAGATGACCATTTAGAGCACTGTGTGCAAAAAGTGACGCTCAAAGTCACTTTTTTCTTCACCCAATCCTTAAATAAAGTTTTAAAGAAAAATATGACTGAAGAGAAATTAAAAATCTGAATCCAATCAATTCAAATCGTGATTTACCACAATTTGGGTTCAGTATTTAAAGAGTTAAGGAAGCCAAAACGTTTAACAATTTAGATGTTTCTGCAAAAAAAAAAAGAAAAGAAAGGAAAAAAATGAAAATTGACGAAAATTTAGAAACTAATTACACGAACTGCTAGAAATACTCAAACATATCTTAATAAAGTTTAGTACATCTATTATTACTTTCGTTTTAACTTGTATGTATATTTTAAGAACAATTATTTAAATTGGCATTGCTGCTGTTAAATATTCCGATTTCTGTTATTCTCTAAATACGAACGAATATTATTGAAAAACAAGATTGAAATCAACTTGATTGAGATCTTTAAATTATCTTCAGGCTACATTTTTTAATAAAAAACTTATTTAAGAAGTTAGGTAAGTTTTTTTTATCTATATTATTAACATAACATGGAACTGTACTTAATAAAATGGCCGCTGAGTGTGTAAACTGAAATTTAAACATCGAGGAAAATACATAATTAAGGATAAAAGGTGAAACTTTCCAAACCTTTCTGTATTTCACATTTTTCAAAACTAGAAATCGTTTTCTTTGTTAACATCGAAATTCTCTGAGAGAAATGTTATTTTTTTAATAGTAATTCTTATAAAAATTCAATAACATATTAGAAATCTGGAACACAAAACTATTGAATGCTTAAATTAATAATCTTCAAGACTTTAATGAACGCAACGCTTTTATTAACTGCGCGACTGTTGCATTCTGTCTGTTCGTTGCCCCTTTAGTAGATGAGCTGTCAGTCAGATATTATTTCTCCCCCAACCGCTGGCGTTTTCTTCCTGGGACTGAAAGTGACGAACCATCTGTCACAGATCAAAGAGACTGGGGAGGGGGGAGCGAAAGGGAGGAGAGCAAGCAACAGAGCCTTCCAAATTCACCCTCCGCAGAGACATCCCTCTAAAGACCTGCTCCAGAGTCAATCGTGGCTTGGACTGCTCGTCCATCATTCTGCCAATTATACAATGGCAGAGGTTGAGTTTTTTGACAGATGGAAGGCCTAACAAAATTCAGTCCTATTTAGCATCTCACAGTCCGACAATGGGCTAAAGAGTGTTTTACAACAGTTTTATAACTTTCTTTTCTAAGTATTTTTTTACGTTTCTTTTTTTAGACGTTCTGGTAGTGAAAATAGTGTGGGTTGTGTTTCGTAAATTAAAGTTTTCGTACTTGGGAGGATGACCACCTGGGAACACCGCGTGCAGTTGGCAAAAAATCTGCTGAGGGCACGCCATCCTCACAGATCCTTCTACAATGGCGTATTAAACTGACAGGCTCCTGTCAGACCTCTGTGGCAAGCAGCTGCTTGAGAAGGTATTTATTTTTTTACTTTATATCATCTTTACTACATGTGTATACATTTGGGGAGGGTTAGAGGGAGATAGGGTTCAGGGAAAACCGGACGTGAAGAAAAATCAAACGACTGACACTTACAAACCTGTCATGACTGTCATGTCATGTCTGACTGCCAAAGTGTACAAAATGAGTCAGTCACGTTTAATTAGTAAAATGAAACAAATAATAAATACATAATAATAATAATAATAATATAATAATAAATACATATTAACGTGTGATAATATATAATTACGTTATTATAATAACAAGACATAAATAAAGCACATTAAATAGAAACCTTTTTTTTTTCTTCTACAAAAAAAATCGAGTTTTAGCGGTTAAAAGAATACACGAAAACGATATTCTGTTTTAATACAATATTGTAAACATTTTCTGAAGAAAATTGGCGATTTGCATATTTTGTGAAAGTACATCCTTATATTTAAAAGCAGTCACTACCTTATTTTCGTTTCATTTTTCTTCACTAGTATTCGACACAACAGCACTCGAATCGATGTTGCATTTCTAGTCGCCGTTAGAGATGCTTTCGTTGCTGCAATAGCCCCTCAAAATATAGCTAACTAATGTTAAATATAAGAACATTTTGATATTCCATATTAAGGAAATTTTCCCATTAAATGGAAGTATTTCGTGTTTTTCTAATCAATATATTTGATAGGCTTTTGGGTTGTTTTACCTCTGAGCTGCACTTTTTTGCACACCATGGGCTAAATGGCCAGGTCACATGGACCCCGAAGGCTCAGAGAAGGTTGGGGGAGGGGACCCACTGGACAGCTGTTGGGAGACAGATGGTAGCCTCCCGTCAAGGCCATCCAGCGTGTTCTTTAACGTGCACAAGATATGGCTCTCCCGCACACGGTGCCACGGCTTAACGTCCCATCCGCCTTTCCAAGCCCATCGGTGTCCCCTACTGACCGTGGGCAGGGCGGGGAATTTTGCGTAGATAAATCTCAACGCTGACCTAGCTGGGACTCGAACCTGGGAACTACAGATTACGAGCCTGGCGCGCTACCGACTGAGCCACCCCCGTCCCTTATTTGACTGGCAAAAATTGCTCTAATCCTTAGAGTTGGTCTAGGAGTCTAGAGTGGAGTCTAGGTCCTTAGAGTTAGTCTAGGAGTCTAGAGTGGAGTCTAGGTCCTTAGAGTTAGTCTAGGAGTCTAGAGTGGTTAGAGTTGGTCTGTTTTAACTCTGAACGGCAATTTTTTTGGCACATCATAAGCTAAATGACCAGGTCACAAAGACCGTGAGGGCTCACAGAATGTTGGGGGGCAATGGAGAGCTGTTAGGAGACAGAGGGTGGTCTTCTGTCAAGGCCATCCAGGATGTTCCTTAATAAGTACAAGGTACGGCTCTCCTGAACATGGGACCACAGCTTAACGTCCCATTCGATGAGTGGCAGCCTTTCCAAGCCGATCGGTGTTCCCTTTCTGACTGAGGGCAGGGTGGGGGTTTAGCAAAGATCAACCTCGACGTGAGCACAGATGGGATTTCAACCTGGAACTGCACATTATGAGCCTGGCGTACTATCAACTGAGAAACCCCGGACACAATACAATTAAACAAACAGTGTGGGGTTGGCTAAGTCGGTTAGCATCTGGGTTATAATTTGAAGTTCCTAGGTTCGATTCCGAGCTGTGCGGCTTGGAGATTTTCTCCGATAAGCCGGACTCTATCCTCAGTAAAAAGGGGGCATCTATAGGTTTGGAAAGGACGACATCCTTCGGATGTTATATAAAGCCGGGGCCTCCGTATTTAGGTGATCCATATCTTCAACACATTAAAGAACACAGTGGATTATTATTTTAATTTAAAATTTTATTCATTACTATAATTGCTAAAATTCTGAGTTCTTAATGAAAAATAAATTAAACGTAATTTATAATTTCTTATACCGTTTATCCATCAAATCCATATGGCTTCAGAAGAGGGTCTAAATACAGAAACAACATTGCTTAATTTACGGAAAAACGATACAGGGTGGAATGAATTGTGGAAAATATACTGCTACAATATTTTTGGATATTTCTACAGGTTCGATTGCATTTAACACGGTTTAGTGATCCTTAAAACCCACCGTTATGGAATTATAGGACTAATTAATAACTAGTTTAAATCATATTTAAAGAATAGAAAATAGTTTGTTTGAAAAATCCAAGAGCGAAAAAAAATAAAGGTGTTCCAAAAGGTTCGGTATTTGGACCTATTATTCTTATTATTTACGTTTGTGACTTGTAATCGTAATTTATATGGTAAAATTATATCCTTTGCCGATGATACGGTTCTGATAATAATGAAAATAATATTGAAGTATTACAAAATCGTATTATTCTAGATCTTATGAAATTGAGGAAGTGGCATATTGATAATGGGTTTAATATAAAGAGAGAAAGAAAAAATACATGGTTTTTAAGTTATCACAGAAGTTAAATTATAATATTCACTAAAATGGCAAGAATTAAATTGTGTCTTTAAAGCCAATTGTAATTGTTATTTAATAAACAAATCATATTCAACAAAATATTTAGGTTTTTATATTAATAATAACTTGAAATGGAAGTCGCATATGTCATTTGTGGTTAATCGGGAATGCATACAATGTCATTTTGTTGAAAAAAATGCAGCTTCTGATAGACCAGCGGTTAGGACACCTGGCATGGTTCTGGAAGACGTGGGTTCGAGTTCCACTCTGTACAACCAATTTCTTTCAGCCAATTATTTCAAGCCGAGATGTTTTTAACAGAATTTATTACACTAAAACATATGCAAATTCTAATTTTTTAAGATATTTGTATTTTATATGGGTTGCTTCGTTACTCGAGTATGGTATTACTTGCTGGGCTTACTTGCTGGTATTACTTGCTGGATTACTACCACGATTTGTTACCTTTAATAACAATATAAAAAAGGGCCCTTAGAGGAATATCCACTTTATATCTGTATTCCGTGAATAATTTATACTTGTTAAATAATATTCTACAAATACGTAGGTTATATATTTACGTATGTTTGTTTTATATCAGAAAGAATATTGATAAATTTCCTGTACATGTGACGATTTGCAAGTTACGTTCCGTTATGTATCAATTAATTGTTACAACTGCTAGAAACGAAATTTTCCAAAAATTCTTTAAATTTTGGCCCCTAGAAAAAGCAGAACTGCTAGAATTACGAAATATTAAATATATAGATATCAAAAATATTTGTTCTTATTTCTCATTTGAAAAGCAAGTGAGAGATTATGTGGCTAGATTAAATGATATTGAGTGATGTGATGAGATAAAATGTGATGGGAAGGTTAGAAACCCTTCAACAATGGGCTTCCTGCTATCCCAAACAAAGAATCGGACGTTAAATCACGATGCAGAAAATAAAAATAATAGTTTTTCTGAATTTTTTAAAAGTTCCTACTTATGCAGAGTAGACATTCTGTAATCCAATACTCTTGGATCTTAATTTCTTTTCTTTTCTGACCCAAAAGAGATTTCAAAAACAAAATTGACGCTTCAAACAAGGTATAAAAAAATAACAGTCACAGTTCTTTCTTCAGTTCCACCACAAAAATAACCATGAGGTTATCACTTGAGATACTGGCCACTAGAGAAAGTTTGTAAGCAAAAACACATTTTTCTTGAACAGTCAATATTTCATATTTGTATATTATTAAATTCCTCTTCTTTTTATTTTCGAAAAACGAAAACCCAGCAAACGATGAATTCAGATTCTGTATAATAAAGAACTTTCCTCCAAGAAACTGAGAATCAGGGTCTGAATTTTAAATCTATTGCTTTTACTGTAGCTTCTGCAGAGAAGAGATTTCGTTGACAATTCCTCATCAATAACCTTCTTCATCTTTTCCTTCAGAATTTGTCGTTGAAATTGATAGAGAGGACAATGTAGAAAGACATGAGAAATATTTTCTGGAGTTTTACAGATGGCACAAAGTGGAGAGGGTTTTTTGTTAATTTTGAAGAGCTTTTCATTTAAAGCACAGTGATCAAGGTTAATCCTGAAAAGAGCCGTTTCTTGTCTTCTGCTCAGATAGAGATGTTTGAAGTTGGGGTGGGGGGCTATTAAAGATGCTGCGATAATTATTATTATCTCTTATCATAGAATTGACATACAAGTTTAATCAGAATTACGATGTTTAGTTACATTACCAGATGATAAAAAAAGTTTTATTTTAAATTGAGTAATTAATGTTGCATAGCATTTATTCTTAACATACGATATTATATAGTAGCCTGTATGATTTCTACCTTTGGCTATAGAGAAATATTTTATTCTTTTATTCTTTTAGTATTTTTTTCTTCTGGGTCTTATTGAGTAAGTATTCTACGTTATTATTGATTTCTTAGTTTTATTTTGTCTTTTGCTTCATTTCCATGAACAATTTATTCTTGTGTATTGCAATGAATAGTTCATGTAATGTGTAAAATATTACTACGGTACTAAAGCAAATTCTGCATCGATGTACAAATTTCCATAAATAATTTATGGTTATTACTAATTATGGTAATCTCACACTCGATCAAATAAAATGGACACAATGGATAATAAACTTTCTATCCATTGTGTCCATTTTATTTGATCGAGTGCGAGATTCTGGTTTTTGCCAACATAGGGAAACAATTATATCCTAGATTTTTCTTTTGATTTACGTTAATGTGCAAATTTCTCAGATTTCTGTATTTTTCCTACATTTTCTAAAACTCTTTTTAATAATCTAGTTATATAATTTTGAACTTACTGAAAAACAGTGAGTCCTCTCTTAATGTCATTTATTTGTTACTTAAAATCCAACGTTAGATGAAGTAACATTAGAAGAAGAATTTTCCATAGGAAACAATATTAAAAATTGTAATCGGTTTCGAAACCTCTGGTTCGAAACTTAGAGATATCATTTTTTACTATGCTGTAATTTAGGCTTTGGTTAAGGAAACGAGCTGCAATATGAAACATAATAAAATGAAAAATAAAGTTAATAATTATATTATTAGTAGTACACTGCCTGACCAGATTATACCTGACCATGAAACATGCCATTGTGTACCACATTTCCACATTTCTTATTGGAGTAAGTAATCTACGTCACTACGCAATCCTATAAAAGCTGTAAAGGCCTTCTATTATCATACAATCATATATAACGGTCAACATAACAAGAAAACTCTGAATATTATACAAATGTAAATTTTAAGCTTCCCTTGCTTCCATGAACGTTTTGCTACTGCCTGATAGTCATATCAGGCAGTAGCAAATCGTTTATGAAAGTAAGGGAAATAAAATTGCTAATAAATTTATAGATCAATTTATTTATATTTTTGGTTTGATGATTGATGAATTGATCTATAAATCTGTAAGCAATTTTCAAATTGCTCACAGGTTTATAATCAATTCACCAAATTAAATGATTCACTTTCTTTGATCAACCTTCGTCATAGTCTTCACGAAGGTATTTTTATTAGGGAAATTATAATTCACCAGATCCAAACCTTGAACTATAGATGAGTGATTCAAGCGTTCAGGACAAAATGACTCTTGATTTTCTGAAATTTATGTATACCAAAAAATTGAAAATAATAATAACAAATTATTCCCTCAAGTAGGAGCTTTTTTACAGAAGTCTGACAGAAGTCTGTCAATTTATTACGTCGTAGAGAAGATCTATAAGGGAGGCGAGACTTCGGTAAAAAGACAATACAAGAAAGAAAACATCCAGGGCTCAAACCAAGGTCCCATTGATCACTAACTAAGCGCAATAACCACTCGGCAAACGGAAAGGCATAATGAAATAAAAAATATGCTCTTTATATCAAAGTACATGTTGGGATTTCATTCTGATGTTTGCCTTTAAGATAAGTGTTGTTACAGAATAAATTCATAGACCGTAGTATCATTTATTATATTGACTACAATAGGAACTACCCACGTAATGCATCACGGGTCCGTTGCCCAATACTGAAGAAAGAAATCACTTCCTTAATGGTAGTAACTACAGCAGGCTGCGATGATTGGGTTCAATTTTCGGCTCATTTAAATAAATTAAAGAGGAAAAAAATGCGCATTTTATCCAGTATCTCTGAAAGGGTTAAAGAGCACTGAAGCTACCGTTTCTAATCTTTGTTAGCAAGCACCGAATTGAGTAGAAGATTGCCTTTGATTTCCCTCGGAAATAGAGGCAAAATTGTTACTAATGTGTTCACCTCTGCTTGTGGCATATGGATGCAATTATTTATACGTTCCTTATATCACATTTGATCCCATAACCAAAATTATATGGAATCAACTCCGGAAATATCAAGATATGAAACTGCAGTGATAAAATGTTTGAGTATCACAAAAGAAGCAATGGTTTGCACAATAGATTCATCCGTCACATTTACAGTTTAAGTTTGTTCCTACCTATGATGTATGTGTTTCGAATGTGCGGTAATCCTTCTACAGGTGTCAGGGGGAAGTCATTGTGATTGGTATTTAAGAAGATGGGATCGGATGAGAATGATGGAGTCGCTCAATCTGCCTATTGATTTCTTTTGTTATGGAGAAATCCTCAAGTCAGTTAAGCATCTGAGTTAAGTCTCTTACGGAAAGTCCTAGATGACCTTGGATTTCTGAAGAAATACAATCCGTGTGGTATTCAGTGTTGCAATTTTTTTTCTGTTCAAGGAATCTAACGTTATCATCATTGATACATAGACTTAAATATTCGACTCACGTAGAGATTTTATTTTGCTTGCCTTCGCAGAACAAGGAAAACGTTTGAGGTTTAAAATTGTTTCTTTGTTCGGACGTTTCGTTAAATTTTATTCTAGCTTACAGGAGTCGTCATTCTGAAAAATATTTAAAAACACACTGAATGTCTTTGACGGAGGCTTCAGTATAAGGCTTGTTTTACCTCTGAGCTGCACTTTTTGTTCACAATGAGCTAAATGACAGGTCATAAAGACCAGGAGGATTCAGAGAAGGTTTATGGAAGGGGACCCACTGGACAGCTATTAGGCGACAGATGGTAGCGTCCTCGTCTAGGTCATCTAGCGTTCATCCCCTGCACAGCGTGTGTGGCTCTCTCGTGTACGGTGACACGGCTTAGCGTCCCATCCGCAGATGGTAGCCTTTCTAAGCCCATCGGTGTCCCCTGCTGACCGACGGCAGGGTGGGGAAGTTTGCGGAGAAAAAAAATATCAATGCTGGGCCTGGCAACTGCAGATTACGACCATGGCGCGTTAGCGACTGAACCATCGCCGCCCCAACATTTGCGGTAATATACATTGATCAGCCAAAATATCAAAACCACCTACCTAATACGATGTAGGTCCTCCTCTTGCCACCAAAAGAGCTCTCACCCGATGAGGCACAGATTCAATGAGATGTTGGTAGGTGTCGCTTGATATTTGGTACCATGACTGCAACAGAGATCCCGCATTTCTCGTAAATTACATGGCATGCTGCTCGTACCCGTTTCTTCAACTCAACCACAAATACTTGGTAGAATTCATGTCTGCTGAATTTGGGGGCCATGGCAATAAATGGAATTCCTCATCATGTTCTAGGAACCATTCCTGAACTTCTTCGCAATGTGACATGGGGCGTAAGTCTTGTTGAAAGATGCCCTTTCCGCCAGGGTTGGGTTGGGTTGTTTTACCTCTGAGCGGCACTTTTTTGCACACCGTGGGCTAAATGGACAGGTCACATGGACCCCGAAGGCTCAGAGAAGTTTGGGGGAGGGGACCCACTGGAACAGCTGCTGGGAGACAGATGGTAGCCTCCCGTCAAGGCCATCCAGCGTGTTCTTTAACGTGCACAGGATATGTCTCTCCCGCATACGGGGCCACGGCTTAACGTCCCATCCGAGGGACGGCGGCCTTTCCAAGCCCATCGGTGTCCCCTACTGATCGTGGGTAGGCGGAGAATTTTGCGGAGATAAATCTCAACGCTGACCCAGCTGGGACTCGAACCTGGGAACTACAGATTACGAGCCTGGCGCGCTACCGACTGAGCCACCCCCGCCCCTCTCCGCCAGGAAATACACTCGCTATAAAGGGGTGTACTTGGTCAGCCACAGTGTTCACGTAGGTGACAGCTGTCAGAGTTTGCTTTACAGGGATAATTGGTCCAAGTGTTCCCCAAGAAACTATTGCCAGACCATCACACTCTCTGCAGCCACCTGGATCCGTCCCACAGTGCATCCAGATGAGAATGCTTCCATGGGTAAATGTCGCACACGAGCTCATCCGTCCACATGGTATAACAGAAAACGGGATTCGTCTGACCACGAGACCCTCTTCTCGTCTTCTATGGTCCAATGTCGATAATTACGTGCCCACTACAAGCGTTGACGACGGTGAACGGCTGTGAGCATAGGCACACAAATGGTCTGCGGCTGCGGAGACCCATATCCAAGAGCTTACGATGAACTGTGTCTTCGGATAAATTGGGCCCTTTACCACAACTGAAATTATGGTAATGTCAGCCACAGTGTCCCTCCTGTTGCTGCGGATAAGATGAGATAGTCTGCGCTGACCTCTGGGCATCAATGAGTGTGGCCGGCCCATGCCTTGTCGACGGCTCGAAGTGTCCTGTTTCAAAGCAGCTTTGATAGGTACTAACTACTGCATAGCGTGAGCAGCCTACCAGCGTCGCTGTTTCGGAGATGCTCTTACCAAGGCCATAGCAATCTGACCTCTGTCGAAATAAGATAAATCCTTTGTTTTTCCCACGTTGAGACAAAACGAAATACTGCCTGCGAGAGCTCCTACTAGGTATTATATATATCATTCGTGACCTTGTCACGTGACACTGATTGGCTGCACGTGCTTCTTTGCAAAATGCAGAGGTTGTTTTAAGTATTGGCTGATCGGTGTATGTTTATACTATTGTACATATACGAGTGGTGTTCAAACATTTATCAGATTATAGAGAGTAAAACGAAACGGAATACTAAAATACTCTAGTATATACATAAATACCCTGTCTGATTTGAGATGGAATGGCTCTTTTGTAATGTTAACATTGTAATTGACCTGAAATGGAACGGTTCAAAAGCGTTGTAGCAACATGAAAGCACAGCCAAAATAACAACATTGAGAAAGCGTCATGGCAGCATGATACGTCAAATAAAATGTGCCAAAACATAAAGGCATCAATCAAACTGTTAACGTTGAAAACACGACATGGTAACTGATACGTCAACCAAAATGCCACTAAAATATGAAGGCATTAATCAAAATGCTAACATTGGAAAAGCATATGGTTACATGATACGTCAACTCAAATGCCGTCGCAACATGAAGGCATCAATCAAAATGTTAACTTTGAAAAACCGCTATGGAAACTGATAGTCAAACAAAATGCTAATATTAAAAAATAAGCGTCGTTGCAGAATGATACTTTAACCGAAATGCGAACATTGAAAAAGTGTCATTGCAGCATGATATTTGTTGTTGTTTTACTTCTGAGCGGCACTTTTTTGCACACCATTGGCTAAATGGCCAGGTCACATGGACCCCGAAAGCTAAGAGAAGGTTGGGGGAGGGAACCCACTGGAACGGCTGTTAGGAGACAGACGGTAGCCTCCCGTCAAGGCCATCCAGCGTGTTCTTTAACGTGCACAGGGTATGTTTCTCCAACACACGGAGCCATGGCTTAACGTCCCATCCGACGGACGGCAGATTTTCCAAGTCCATCGGTGTCCTCTACTGACCATGGACAGCGCGGCGAGTTTTGCGGAGATAAATCTCAACGCTGACCCTGCTGGGACTCGAACTTGGAAACTGCAGATTACGAGCCTGGCGCACTACTGACTGAGCCACCCCCGCCCCACATCATGATACGTCAACCAAAATGGTGACACTGAAAAAGCGTCGCTGCAGCATGATACGCCAACCAAAATGCTAACAATGAAAAAGCGTCATGGCAACATAATACGTCAACCAAAATGCCTTCACGAAGCCATGAATCAAAATGTTAACGTTGAAGAAACGCTATGGTAACTGATTCGTCCAACAAAACGCTAACATTCAAAAAGCGTCATGGCAGCATGATAGCGTTTTTTCAATGTTAATAATAGATTCAACGTCAATAGGATTAGCATTTTTTCAACGTCAACACTTTGATTGATGTCTTCATGTTGTGACGGCATTTTGTTTGATGTATCATGCTGCCATGACTCTTTATCAATGTTAGCATTATGATTAATGCCTTCATATTGTGACGGAATTTAAGTTCATGTATAAGTTACCAGGTTTTTTCAACGTTAACAATTTGATTGATGCCTTCATGTTGCGACTTGTATACGTCGAATTTTCTACAGCGGCAATTAATTGGCCATATTTTTTCAATGGCTCTTTTTCTGGTTGTCATTTCATTTTGGAGCCAATCCTAATAGTTGTCTATGAGGTAAATTCCTCACAGGTGGGGGGCGGGGGTAGCTCAGTAGGTAACGCGCCAGGCTCGTAATCTGTAGTTCCCAGGTTCGAGTCCCAGCTGGGTCAGCGTTGAGATTTATCTCCGCAAAATTCCCCGCCCTGCCCACGGTCAGAAGGGGACACCGATGGTCTTGGAAAGGCCGCCGTCCGTCGGATGGGACGTTAAGCCGTGGCCCCGTGTGCGGGAGAGCCCTACCCTGTGCACGTTAAAGAACACGCTGGATGGCCTTGACGGGAGGCTACCATGTGTCTCCCAACAGCCGTTCCAGTGGGTCCCCTTCCCCAACCTTCTCTGAGCCTTCGGGGTCCATGTGACCTGGCCATTTAGCACATGGTGTGCAAAAAAAGTGCCGCTCAGAGGTAAAACAACCCAACCCAACTGGGTCAGCGTTGAGATTTATCTCCGCAAAATTCCCCGCCCTGCCCACGGTCAGTAGGGGACACCGATGGGCTTGGAAAGGCCGCCGTCCGTCAGATGGGACGTTAAGCCGTGGTCCCGTGTGCGGGAGAGACATACCCTGTGCACGTTAAAGAACACGCTGGATGGCCTTGACGGGGGGCTACCATCTGTCTCCCAACAGCAGCTGTTCCAGTTGGTCCCCACCCCCAACCTTCTCTGAGCTTTCGGGGTCCTTGTGACCTGGCCATTTAGCCCATGGTGTGCAAAAAAGTGCCGCTCAGAGGCAAAACAACTCAACTCAACTTATTTTTTTCTAGACAGAAGAGGGTTTAATGTTTGTACTACGTCGCATTACATGGAGTCTCAAGGGTGGCGTTATGCAACTTGAAAATGTGTACTTTTTTCTGCAATTAAATTTTTTAACTTTTTTTGTGCAGAAATAATCTAATCTATCATATTATTGCTTATAAATAATTGTTATTAGTTTAACGCTCGCTACGCTGATTGTTTTACAAAAAAGAGATTATTATATAAAAAAGTGTTGCATAATACGGAAGGGTGGGAATCTGGGAAGAGATATGTGGTATTTTTTTCCCACCCCATAGTATTTGGTAAAATTTCTGCTGCAAAGATGTTTTTAGGACAAGCTTAATGATTCTAAATAATTCTTAAGGAAACGATCCTAGATACACTACTGGAATAGTGCAGGAGGTTATTAGGTTGGTAGCTATGGGGGGATGCTCCCGTCATAGTTAATCGGAGTTGGCAAAATTCGAATCGACTTTGTAAAATCCAGGGTAATTCTGAAATTTGGGATTTTTTTTGTAACATTAAGAGGAGTTAGCAAAATCTAGACAACTTGAGAAAATCTAGGGCAGTTGGCAAAATCGAGGCAACTTGGCAAAACCTAGGGCAGTTGGCAAAACTGGAAGACACTTCGTAAAATGCAGGTGAATTGAGAAAATTGGGATTGCTTTTATGAAATTAAGGAGAGTTGCTAAATCTTGGATTGTTAGTACAAGTCGAAGTGATTTGGTAAAAGTTAAGGTGAGATGTAAATATTAGGATTTTTTTTGTAAAATTATGTCTAGTTGGCAAAATCGAGGCAACTTGGCAAAACTTCGAAGAGCTAGTAAAATTCAACCCCCTGTCCCCACGGAGCAAAATTCTAGGTAGGTCCGTGGCAGAAGAGACACAATTTATTTAAAGGGCTTATTTTCTCAGTTAAAATTTTCAAAGTTATTTTCTCATTTCCGAGTTGGAAAATTTTCGTTCTCTCCCCCCACCTCAACTATAGTCCTTCACTTGGCCCCTGGGTGACATAATTGGTAGCGCGTCAGTTCCCAGTTCGAGTCCCACTTTATCCAGCGTTGAGATTTAACTCCGCTAAAACCCGCCCTATCCATGATCAGAAAATAGACTACGATCGGTTTCGACAGGCCGCCGTTCGTCGCAGGAGAGCCATACTCTGCGCACGTTAAAAAACATGCTGGATCACATTGACGGGAGACTTCTATCTGTCTCCTTAACGTTGTCAGTGGATTTCTTACCTCAACATTCTCCGTGTCCTTGTGATCTGGCCATTTAGCTCATTGTGTGCAAAAAAAAAAATGCCAAACCAATTTCTGTTGAAAAATCTTACGATCAGGAAAAGGAACCAGGAAGTTAAAATAACAAAAGTTAACGCTGAAAATTTCAAAAGATTACGACAGAAGATGCTAAAAATATCGTCAGTTCCATACTTAGCACCAATTTCCACCTCTTTCTTCTCCACATCGTCAAATCCACATTAAGTCCCAAAGAAATTATCTCCAGCATTTACGAAACCGAAGCAAAGAGATGTGTGACGCCGCCATGAAAATGACCTCTATATCCCTTTCGGGCATACTGCAGTTGGTTTCAAAAAACCAGTTTCTTATCACTGAAAGGAATAGTTTATGGACAGCCTAAACAACCAATGGGTCGGAGAGACATAAGCAACTCGTGGAGATGTGTAATCAGACCAAATCCTTCGTGTATGAGTGTCGGAAATGCCAGTTAGGGTTCCATACAAATAGCACATAATGGCTAGTTGGGTTCTCTATTTAGGTCTCGGTCAAGATCGCTATCAACTGATGAGATAATGTTGCGCATTAAAGTTAGGATACTCACAGAGACCTAGGTTGTTTTTTTTTCCCAACAAGATGAACATAAAATAAAGATGGAAGTTTTTTATACCTCTGTAATATTACGGAGTATTGTTGTTTTGGTTTAGGGAGTGAAAATATGCTATATGATAGCAGCCATGGTAGAGTCTTGTCAATTAAAAGGGACGATTATTTTTTAATGGGGAAAACTTGTTTAACGGGGAAAATAATGCATCGTAAATAAGCAGTTAATTTTAAATTTGAAATCGGGAAAAGGGATGAAAAAAAATATACGTGAACTTTTTTTTATAGGTTTGCCAAACCTTCTCCAATTTCGGCGATAATTATTTCAATCCAGTGTTTTTTAAAAAACATCATTCCATATTATTAAGCAACAGTAAATGGTGTTATTCACTCCCACAACCTGCACTTCAGCGGAGAGCATTATATATGTCGAAAAGCATAAAACCCTTCCTGATTTCTGTCTGAAAAACTGGTTTTCAGAGATGTGTGACCATTTTTTGCAAAAGTGTTGTGCAAAAAGGAGATTGAAACCCATTATTTTTAGGCTTTCAATTGATTCTCTCCGATGTTAAGATTGGTATTTCGAAATGATGTGTCGAAATGTGAATAGGTTTCTTTTGAATAGGTTTCTTTTACTCTTTGAATATATTTTCTAACCTTTGCTATTTAATTACAGTTTCTTAAATTAAAATTCTGAAAATAGAAAATAATAAATTTTGAAAATAAATCGTCAATAAAATATGATTGGATTGTTTTGCCTCTGAGCGGCACTTTTTGCACACCATGGGTTAAATGGCCAAGTCACAAGGACCCCGAAGGCTCAGAGAAAGTTGGGGGAGGGGACCCGCTGGAACAGCTGTTGGGAGACAGATGGTAGCCTCCCGTCAAGGCCATCCAGCGTGTTCTTTAACGTGCACAGGGTATGGCTCTCCCGCACACGGGGCCACGGATTTTCCACTTTATCCAGCGCTGCTTTTCCACTTTAATAACAACAACGCTAACGTCCCATCCGACGGACGGCGGCCTGTTTCAAGCCCATCGGTGTCCCCTACTGACCGTGGGCAGGGCGGGGAAATTTTTGCGGAGATAAATCTTAACGCTGATCCAACTTGGACTCGAACTTGGGAACTACAGATTACGAGCCTGGCGCGCTACCGACTGAGCCACCCCCGCCCCAATAAAATATGCCATAGAGAGTTGTGCAGAAGACGAGATATTAGCAGAAACAGCAGCATGTATTAGGAAGAAAATATCCATAACTTCTCTGAGATCTAAACCCCGATCCCTGTTATCCGCAATTATTATATGGAGTGAGATTGGTTCACTCGGTAGCGCGCCAGACTCGTAATCTACTGTTCCCAAGTTCAAATCCCAACTACGAAAACGTTGAGATTTATCTTCGCTAAATCCCACCCTTCTTTCAGTCAGAAAGGCGACATCGATGAGCTTGGAAAGGACGCCGTCCATCAGAATCGACGTATGCCGTGGTCTGGTGTGCAAGAAAGCGACACTTTGCATTAAAGAATATGCTGGATGACTTTGACGGGAGGCTCCCATCTGTCTGCTAGCAGTTCATTAGTGGGTCTCTTTCTCCCATTAAACTCTGAGACCCTGAAGTCTTTGTGATCTGGCAGTTTAGCCCATTGTGTGCACAGAAATGCCACTGAGAGGTCACTAACCACTCGGCCACTGGAGCAGAAGATATAACATATTAAATACATCGTAATGATGTAAACTATAACCCTAAATATACATGTCAGATTATTTCTTAACTAATAAATGCACATAATCCCCGACTAACAGGATTTTAAAAATAGGTCAGGTTTTTGACTTAACACGATATCTCAATCTTTCTCTATGATTGTTTACATCATCATTTACACATTACCAAAGTGTGGTTCATGGCTTGGTACCGGTCCTTAGAAAATACGCAAATAATCGCATGATCCTCTTATTATCATGCATCATTTATGAACGAGGCAAAATGCGACTGGTTCCCACTGCATATTTGATATTTTCTCCTTTCTTCTCTTGGTTACTGAAAAGCTATAAATTGCATACATACTAAATAATACATTTGTTAAAAGGTTAAACACAGAGTGAAATTTTATTCGTTTCGTTCATTGTTTTTATATGCGTTTATATTTTGCCCCCTCTCTCTCCCAAAAAAAACAATGAAAAAGAAAAATATTTCCGAATGAATGTGAATTCGAGGGAAGTACAAATGGAAGGTCCTTAGCTACTTAAAATTTGGGATTGGGTTGGGTTGTTTTACATCTGAGCGGCACTTTTTTGAACACCATGGGCTAAATGGCCAGGTCACATGGACCCCGAAGGCTCAGAGAAGGTTGGGGGAGGGGACCCACTGGAACAGCTGTTGGGAGACAGATGGTAGCCTCCAGTCAAGGCCATCCAGTGTGTTCTTTAACGTGTACAGGGTATGGCTCTCCCACACACGGGGCCACGGCTTAACGTCCCATCCGACGGACGACGGCCTTTCCAAGCCCATTGGTGTCCCCTACTGACCGTGGGCAGGGCGGGGAATTTTGCGGAGATAAATCTCAACGCTCACCCAGCTGGGACTCGAACCTGGGAACTACAGATTACGAGCCTGGCGCGCTACCGACTGAGCCACCCCCGCCCTAAAATTTGGGAAAGGAAACATTCTTGTTTATATTATTGTATATACTACACAAGGAAATATCTTGGATGCTTACTTCGTCTCGTTGGTTCTTGTTCATAACTTCAACACTCCCAAAAAATATTTTTGCCCATTTGTCTGTTGCAAATTAGTGTGGTTGACACTTGATTGGCTCAAGATTATATTTTGTTGAGTGTACAACAGAAACGCTCGTTAACACACTTAATAAATCTTCATTACTCTACAATAGTGTTTCTAACAATCAATTTCTCATTCTCAATCTTCATTAAAATAAAAATAAATACCCCCTCAAGCAGCTGCTTGCCACAGAGGTCTGACAGGAGCCTGTCAGTTTATATGCCACAGTAGGAGATCTCAGAGGATGGCAAGACCTCAGCAAAAAAACGACACACACATCCATGCCTAATACCGGGGCTCGAACCCAGGTCCCTTAGATCAGTAGCCAAGCGTGTTAACCACTCGGCCACGGGACGGATAATCTTCATTAGTCGACAATAATTTACAATAACAATAAATATCTGATTTTTAATCTTCATTATTCGACAATAATGTTTCTAACAATCAATTTTTCATTCTGTCTTCATTATTCGACAATAATAAATGTTTCTAACAATCAATTTCTCATTATCAATATTCATCACTCGACAATAATTTTTAATAACAATAAATATCTGATTTTAAGTCTTCATTATTCGACAATGGTGTTTCTAACAATCAAGTTCTCATTCTCAATCTTCATTATTCGACAATAATAAATGTTTCTAACAATCGATTTCTCATTATCAATATTCATCACTCGACAATAATTTTTAATAGCAATAAATATATGATTTTAAGTCTTCATTACTTGACTGTCATTACCTTCGTACCGCGTATTAAAATAAAGCTGCATTTAGCCGTTTTTTGTTTCTACTTTCATCATTGTTTCTCTGTAAAATAATAATTCTGTAAAAATGAGCTGCATAAATATATTTTGTCTATGTTAGCCGAGTGGTTAGCACGCTTGGCTACTGATCTAAGGGACCTGGGTTCAAGCCCCGGATTAGGCATGGATGTGTGTATCGTTTTTCTGCTGAGGTCCTGCCATCCTCTCAGATCTCCTACTGTGGCATATAAACTGACAGGCTCCTGTCAGACCTCTGTGGCAAGCAGCTGCTTGATGGGGTATTTATGAAATATACATAGACAAATTAAAAACAAAGCATTAACCAAAGTATAATCATAATAAAGGAATACGATTAAAAATATGTCAATCATATTAGGATTCTGGAATGCAACCTCCTCTATTTACATTCTTTCCTATGGTGAAATCTCATCAGATTAACGTGATTTCACCTTACACGAATTTTTGAAGGACTCGTCTATCCTGTTAGTCGTGGACTGAGTGTATTCGGACGGCATTCTAGCTTATTATTAGCATTGTTTTAAAATACTTCTACCCACCCACCCTCATTTCAAAAGTGTCGCTCTGCCGCTGACGACTACTGTCTTTGTAGTAAAATAGTCCTGTAATGTCATCAGGAGGTTGTAGATTTTGATCCCATCTGGCTGAAGACATTTTTCTTCAGTATCCTTCCTTTCATGAAATTTAAAACAGCTTAATAGTGGTAAGCATAGGTAGTACCATTTAAACCACAATCCAAATAGCAGAGGTTTTTAAATAGGGAGGGAAATAATCTGTGTATTTTTAGGAGAAACCTAGTAACAGTACTAGGTTTCTCCTAAAATGATGAAGCTACCGACCCTGCTGCTAACACAACAACGGCTTTCTTGCAAGACTTCTTTGGTGAACGCATTGTCGGAAGTAGTCATTGGCCACCACGATCCCCAGACCTCACATCACTTGACTTTTATCTCTGAGAGATATCTTAAAGAAAGAGTCTATTGCAATAATCCACAAAGCCTAAAGGAACTTAAACATAACATCGGATAAACTGCTTCCTGCGCTGACAAACAAACTCTTGGAAAAGCTGCAAGAAACACTATAAAAAGGGTGTTGTGTTTGTGTCGTTTTTCCTCTGAGCGGCACTTTTTTGCACACCATGGGCGAAATGGCAGGTCACATGGATCCCGAAGACTCAGAGAAGGATGGGGAGGGGATCCACTGGAACAACTGTTGGGAGACAGATGGTAGCCCCCCCGTCAAGGCCATCCAGCGTGTTCTTTAAGGTGCGCAGGGTATGGCTCTCCCGCACATGGGGCCACTGCTTAACGTCCCATCCGACGGATGGAAGCCTTTTCAAGCCCATTGGTGTCCCCTACTGATCGTGGGCAAGGCGGGGAGTTTTGAGGAGATAAGTCTCAACGCTGACCCAGCTGGGGCTCGAACCTGGAAACTGCAGATTACGAGCCTGGCGCGATACAGACTGAGCCACCCCCCCGCCCCACTATAAAAAGGGAGATTGCTTGTCATCAAGAAGGTGGTGGGGATTTTCAACATCTGCTTTAATTGTACTGAAACCTATTTATTTCATTTATATCCCCGGTAACTTTGGAAATATATGAATATATAAATAAAATATATTATCTGGCAACTTTCGTGTCACGTGACACGAAGGTTGCCAGATCACTAAGTTCTAAAAAATATCGTTGCCAGATATTTTTCCTAAATTCTGTAATCGACCACAGCGCTCGGATATTTTTTTGAGCGACTGTACATAGTATTGCTTTAGTTTTAAATGATATATCCTGTACTTAGCAACTGTAAAAAATCGTCAAACTAAAAAAAAATTTTTTTTGCTGCCCAGCGTCCGATTCATAATCTCTCTGGTTCAAAGAGATCAGAGTGCTTCAGGGTGTGGCATTATTTACACTGTCGGAAGACTAATTAGCAGGCACACTGTTTCTTGCCCTGCGGCGGATGCAGAAGCCGTTACTTTAAGCGATGCAATCAGTGCTACCCCAGGTCCCTGTTCTGTTTAATTGCCCACTTCCCTACTCGCATACTGATGAATCCGTTACATCGAGATCGTGAGAACCAAGCACAGAGGTTGGATAGAATCTGACAGTGGGTCAGAAGCTAGGAGACAGTCGTGTTTTATCTCTTGTCCCCTCTTGGCTTGTCCAGGTGATGCCCTGGAGCATTCACTGTCATCCTTCGTAAGATGCATTGGGCAGCACGGAGAAAGCGATCGAGGGTTTTTCGAATTATTATTAATTGCGTTCTCGTTTCTCATGTAACAAAAACTGACTCTTTTTTTTAATATTATAATTTTCCGGTCGTAATTGCAGTTGCATCGTTGCATATCATAGTATGGTTTCATCAAAGCAATTTGAGAGTTATTCTATATGTTTTTTTTTTCGGAGATTGTCACCTAAATCATTGTTTCGCTTGTTTAGTATCACGCACATATTTTGTTCTGCTAAACATTCAAGTCATGAAATTACACCAAAATTTTATTCCTTTTCGCTTATTCACTGAAAACGTTTATGTCATTTCAGTTTCAGAAAACTGGTAACGTGAGCTTCCCGACCTGGGGAAACGGATTTACTTGATTAAAGGAATCCTTTTCGAAACGGTACACTACTTTCCAATATAAGGGGAATTTAGAGAAAAAAAAGGTTTTAAAACAAATATCACTTCATCAATTTGTAAGAATGTTAGTGAGAGATGTGGGTGGGATTGGCTCAGTCATTAGCGGGCCAGGTGCGTAATCTATAGTTCTCAGATCCGAGTCCCAACTGTACCAGAGTTGATCTTTATCTCCGCTACACCCCAACTTGTTCTCGTTGACAAAGGGAACTCCGATGGACTTGGAAATATTGCTATTTCCATCATTAGCTGTGAAGGAACATTAAGCTGTGACCCCGTCTGCAGAAGAGTTGTACCTGCAAATTAAAGAACCCACTGGATGGCCTTGACGGAAGGTTTCTATTTATCTAGTGTGTCCCATTTCCCCAACTTTCTTTGAGTCCTTGGGGTTTTTATGACCTAGCCGTGGGGCGTGGGTGGCTCAGTCGGTACCGCGCCAGGCTCGTAATCTGTAGTTCCCAGGTTCGAGTCCCAACTGGGTCAATGTTGGGATTTATCTCCGCAAAATTCCCAGCCCTGCCCACGGTCAGTAGGGGACACCGATGGGCTTGGAAAGGCCGCTGTCCGTTGGATGGGACGTTAAGCCATGGCCCCGTGTGCGGAAGAGACATACCCTGTGCACGTTAAAGAACACGCTGGATGGCCTTGACGGGAGGCTACCATCTGTCTCCCAACAACTGTTCCAGTGGGTCCCCTCCTCCAACCTTCTCTGAGCCTTCGGGTTCCATGTGACCTGGCCATTTAGTCCATGGTGTGCAAAAAAAGTGCCGCTCAGAGGTAAAACAACCCAACCCAACCTAGCCGTTTTGTTCATTGTATGCAGAAAAGTGTCTCCAAGTTAAAACACCCAATAATAATACTTTTGGGACTGAAATCCAACCTGAGTTTAAGTGACAAATGTGCCAAGGTTGAGATTTATCTGTACACCTCCCAACCTGCCGTCGGTGAGAAAAGGGACACCGAAGCGCTTTGAAATGCCATCGTCTGACGGATGGGTCACTAAGCCGTACCATGTGCACTTTAAATAACACGCTGGATGGCCTTGATGGGAGACTTCCATCTGTCTCCTAACAGATATCCAGTGGATCGTCTACACCAACCTTCTCTGAGCTCTTGGGTGGTCATTGTGTTGGTTGGGTTTTTTACCTCTGAGCGGCACTTTTTTGCACACCATGGGCTAAATGGCCAGGTCACATGGACCCCGAAGGCTCAGAGTAGATTGGGAGAGGGGACCTACTGGAACATATGTTGGGAGACAGATGGTAACCTCCCGTCAAGGCCATCCAGCCTGTTCTTTAACGTGCACAATATATGGCTCTTCCGCACACGGGGCCACAGCTTAACGTCCCATCCGACGGACGGCGGCCTTTCCAAGCCCATCGGTGTCCCCTACTGACCGTGGGCAGGGCGGGAAGTTTTGCGGAGATAATCTCAACGCTGACCCAGCTGTGACTCGAACCTAGGAACTACAGATTACTAGCCTGGCGCGCTACCGACTGAGCCACCCTCGGCCCAGTGGTCATTGTGATCTGATCATTTAGTCCATTGTGTGCAAAAGATTCCACACAGAGAGAGCACAACCAAACCGAAGCGCTCGGTTTAGAAGGATGCCGTCTATCAGAGGGGATTTTAAATCCCTTTCTCTTTCATGCGCACAAGATATATATCAACACAATTCGATTATATGCAAGTTTCTTCTTTGTTACAAGCAGCGTCTGCAGTTCCAATCCCAAAAAGATAATATCACTTTCTAATGCTTATTTTACTAGTAGGACATTACCGTTATTAGTGACTGTTTGGACAAATAAACCTTCTCTAGTAAACGCCCCGTACGCCTTATCATCCTTAAGAATCGTAATTATGTACCAGGAAAGGCAAAAACGTTACATACATCAACAGACAATTGTCGTTGGATTATCGATTAGCATCCAAACAATCGACCATTAAATCTTTGACGGTGTTTTCGTTTGTCTCCCCTGCTGGTCTTTCCTCCTAAAATACCTAGTGAAACAACAGCACCTGCTAGTCGTGCAATTGCTCTTTTTAAGTGGCCGTTTAAATCAACTGAACTGACAATGAATGAAAGCAGGATCTGTATTTGTAATGTTTTACAATTCTTAGTCCTCTGGGTAAATAATTTAAAAGTTACTTTAGTTTCAGTGGTAGCATGAATAATAATTTACTTTCCACTGAGGTTTATAGTCTAGAAAGATCACGAAAGATTTATAATGAATCTTAAGGAAAACTTAGGCGTCATCAAAGACAATGATTTAAATAAGGTAAAAAAAAAACGAAAAATTTAATTCTTTTGCTAGCTGAGTGAGAAATGATGTTTATACTTTAACTTAAAGGCTAAGACTACAATCAAATTTTGATAGCTTACAGTTAAAGTTTCATTTTAAAACGTTCGTGATTTTTCAAAACTAATAACCTCAGTGGAAAGTAAATTATTATTCTTGTTACCACTGAAATCAAAGAAACTTTTAAATTATTCACGGAAATGTTGAGGAAAGAAATTTTCTGGATGAAAATGGGTTTTATCTCAAGCTTAAAATATAACATTACAAGCATCTGGCGACTGTGCGATACTCATATTCAAAGCGAATGATATTTTCTATTTCCTGCTTTTACCATCTTCAAAAGTAGAAATTCGAACTAATGGATAGAACTGGATTCGTATCTGATTGTGATTATTTGAACTAATGAATGAAATTGGATTCGTATCTGACTGTGGAAATTTCAACTAATGGATTGAATTGGATTCGTATCTGACTGTGGAATTTTGAACTAATGGATGGAATTGGATTCGTATCTTAATGTGGAAATTTGAACTAATGGATTGAATTGGATTCGTATCTGAATGTGGAAATTTGAACTGATGGATGGAATTGGATTCGTATCTGAATGTGGAAATTTGAACTAATGAATGAAATTGGATTCGTATCTTAATGTGGAAATTTGAACTAATGGATTGAATTGGATTCGTATCTGAATGTGGAAATTTGAACTGATGGATGGAATTGGATTCGTATCTGAATGTGGAAATTTGAACTAATGAATGAAATTGGATTCGTATCTGACTGTAGAAATTTCAACTAATGGATT
Source organism: Ryuthela nishihirai (assembly GCA_038380435.1). Classification (NCBI taxonomy): domain Eukaryota; kingdom Metazoa; phylum Arthropoda; class Arachnida; order Araneae; family Heptathelidae; genus Ryuthela; species Ryuthela nishihirai. Next base: position 17,257,199 of record JAWZYU010000029.1, on the reverse strand, counting down.
GAATTGGATTCGTATCTTAATGTGGAAATTTGAACTAATGGATTGAATTGGATTCGTATCTGAATGTGGAAATTTGAACTAATGGATTGAATTGGATTCGTATCTGAATGTGGAAATTTGAACTGATGGATGGAATTGGATTCGTATCTTAATCTGGAAATTTGAACTAATGGATTGAATTGGATTCGTATCTGAATGTGGAAATTTGAACTAATGAATGAAATTGGATTCGTATCTGACTGTGGAAATTTCAACTAATGGATTGAATTGGATTCGTATCTGACTGTGGAAATTTGAACTAATGGATGGAATTGGATTCGTATCTTAATGTGGAAATTTGAACTAATGGATTGAATTGGATTCGTATCTGAATGTGGAAATTTGAACTGATGGATGGAATTGGATTCGTATCTGAATGTGGAAATTTGAACTAATGAATGAAATTGGATTCGTATCTTAATGTGGAAATTTGAACTAATGGATTGAATTGGATTCGTATCTGAATGTGGAAATTTGAACTGATGGATGGAATTGGATTCGTATCTGAATGTGGAAATTTGAACTAATGAATGAAATTGGATTCGTATCTGACTGTAGAAATTTCAACTAATGGATTGAATTGGATTCGTATCTTAATGTGGAAATTTGAACTAATGGATTGAATTGGATTCGTATCTGAATGTGGAAATTTCAACTAATGGATTGAATTGGATTCGTATCTGAATGTGGAAATTTGAACTAATGAATGAAATTGGATTCGTATCTGACTGTGGAAATTTCAACTAATGGATATAATTGGATTCGTATCTTAATGTGGAAATTTAAACTAATGGATTCAATTGGATTCGTATCTGAATGTGGAAATTTGAACTGATGGATGGAATTGGATTCGTATCTGAATATGGAAATTTGAACTAATGAATGAAATTGGATAAAATCTGACTGTGGAAATTTCAACTAATGGATTGAATTGGATTCGTATCTGACTGTGGAAATCTGAACTAATGGATGGAATTGGATTCGTATCTTAATGTGGAAATTTGAACTAATGGATTGAATTGGATTCGTATCTGAATGTGGAAATTTGAACTGATGGATGGAATTGGATTCGTATCTGAATGTGGAAATTTGAACTAATGAATGAAATTGGATTCGTATCTTAATGTGGAAATTTGAACTAATGGATTGAATTGGATTCGTATCTGATTGTGGAAATTTGAACTGATGGATGGAATTGGATTCGTATCTGAATGTGGAAATTTGAACTAATGAATGAAATTGGATTCGTATCTGACTGTGGAAATTTCAACTAATGGATTGAATTGGATTCGTATCTGACTGTGGAAATTTCAACTAATGGATTGAATTGGATTCGTATCTGACCGTGGAAATTTGAACTAATGGATGGAATTGGATTCGTATCTTAATGTGGAAATTTGAACTAATCGATTGAATTGGATTCGTATCTGAATGTGGAAATTTGAACTGATGGATGGAATTGGATTCGTATCTGAATGTGGAAATTTGAACTAATGAATGAAATTGGATTCGTATCTTAATGTGGAAATTTGAACTAATGGATTGAATTGGATTCGTATCTGAATGTGGAAATTTGAACTGATGGATGGAATTGGATTCGTATCTGAATGTGGAAATTTGAACTAATGAATGAAATTGGATTCGTATCTGACTGTGGAAATTTCAACTAATGGATTGAATTGGATTCGTATCTGACTGTGGAAAATTGAACTAATGGATTGAATTGGATTCGTATCTGAATGTGGAAATTTGAACTGATGGATGGAATTGGAATCGTATCTGAATGTGAAAATTTGAACTAATGAATGAAATTGGATTCGTATCTTAATGTGGAAATTTGAACTAATGGATGGAATTGGATTCGTATCTGATTGTGAAAATTTGAACTAATGAATGAAATTGAATTCGTGTCTGACTGTGGAAATTTGAACTGATGGATTGAATTGGATTCGTATCTTAATGTGGAAATTTGAACTAATCAATGGAATTGGATTCATATCTGAATGTGGAAATTTGAACTAATGAATGAAATTGGATTCGTATCTGACTGTGGAAATTTCAACTAATGGATTGAATTGGATTCGTATCTGACTGTGGAAATTTTTGAACTAATGGATGGAATTGGATTCGTATCTTAATGTGGAAAATTGAACTAATGGATTGAATTGGATTCGTATCTGAATGTGGAAATTTGAACTGATGGATTGAATTGGATTCGTATCTTAATGTGGAAATTTGAACTAATCAATGGAATTGGATTCATATCTGAATGTGAAAATTTGAACTAATGGATGGAATTGGATTCGTATCTGATTGTGATTATTTGAACTAATGAACGAAATTGAATTCGTGTTTGACTGTGGAAATTTGAACTAATGGATTGAATTTGATTCGTATATCAATGTGGAAATTTGAACTAATGGATGGAATTGGATTCGTATCTTAATGTGGAAATTTGAACTGATGGATGGAATTGGATACGTATCCGAATGTGGAAATTTGAACTAATGAATGGAATTGGATTCGTATCTGAATGCGGAAATTTGAACTAATGGATGGAATTGGATTCGTATCTGAATGTGGAAATTTGAACTAATGGATGGAATTGGATTCGTATCTGAATGTGTAAATTTGAACTGATGGATGGAATTGGATTCGTATCTGAATGCGCAAATTTGAACTAATGGATGGAATTGGATTCGTATCCTAATGTGGAAATTTGAACTGATGGATGGAATTGGATTCGTATCTGAATGTGGAAATTTGAACCAATGGATTGAATTGGATTCGTATATGAATGTGGAAATTTGAACTAATGGATGGAATTGGATTCGTATCTGAATGGGGAAATTTGAACTAATGGATGGAATTGGATTCGTATCTGAATGTGGAAATTTGAACTGATGGATGGAATTGGATTCGTATCTTAATGTGGAAATTTGAACTAATGAATAGAATTGGATTCGTATCTGAATGTGGAAATTTGAACTAATGGATTGAATTGGATTCGTATCTGAATGTGGAAATTTGAACTAATGGATGGAATTGGATTCGTATCTGAATGTGGAAATTTGAACTAATGGATGGAATTGGATTCGTATCTTAATGTGGAATTTTGAACTGATGGATGGAATTGCATTCGTATCTGAATGCGGAAATTTGAACTAATGAATAAAATTGGATTCGTATCTGAATGTTCAAATTTGAACTAATGGATTGAATTGGATTCGTATCTGAATGTGGAAATTTGAACTAATGGATGGAATTTGATTCGTATCTGAATGCGCAAATTTGAACTAATGGATGGAATTGGATTCGTATCTTAATGTGGAAATTTGAACTGATGGATGGAATTGGATTCGTATCCGAATGTGGAAATTTGAACTAATGGATTGAATTGGATTCGTATGTGGAATTTTGAACTGATGGATGGAATTGGATTCGTATCTGAATGTGGAAATTTGAACTAATGAATGGAAATGGATTCGTATCTGAATGCGGAAATTTGAACTTATGAATAGAATTGGATTCGTATCTGAATGTGGAAATTTGAACTAATGGATGGAATTGGATTCGTATCTTAATGTGGAAATTTGAACTGATCGATGGAATTGGATTCGTATCCGAATGTGGAAATTTGAACTAATGGATTGAATTGGATTCGTATATAAATGTGGAAATTTGAACTAATGGATGGAATTGGATTCGTATCTGAATGTGGAAATTTAAAGTAATGGATGGAATTGGATTCGTATCTGAATGTGGAAATTTGAACTAATGGATGGAATTGGATTCGTATCTTAATGTGGAAAATTGAACTAATGGATTGAATTGGATTCGTATCTGAATGTGGAAATTTGAACTGATGGATGGAATTGGATTCGTATCTGAATGTAAAAATTTGAACTAATGAATGAAATTGGATTCGTATTTTAATGTGGAAATTTGAACTGATGGATGGAATTGGATTCGTATCTGAATGTGAAAATTTGAACTAATGAATGAAATTGGATTCGTATCTTAATGTGGAAATTTGAACTAATGGATGGAATTGGATTCGTATCTGATTGTGATTATTTGAACTAAAGAATGAAATTGAATTCATGTTTGACTGTGGAAATTTGAACTAATGGATTGAATTGGATTCGTATATAAATGTGGAAATTTGAGCTAATGGATGGAATTGGATTCGTATCTGAATGTGGAAATTTGAACTAATGGATGGAATTGGATTCGTATCTGAATGTGGAAATTTGAACTATTGGATGGAATTGGATTCGTATATTAATGTGGAAATTTGAACTGATGGATGGAATTGGATTCGTATCCAAATGTGGAAATTTGAACTAATGAATGGAATTGGATTCGTATCTGAATGCGGAAATTTGAACTAATGAATAGAATTGGATTCGTATCTGAATGTGGAAATTTGAACTAATGAATGGAATTGGATTCGTATCTTTATGTGTAAATTTGAACTGATGGATGGAATTGGATTCGTATCTGAATGTGGAAATTTGAACTAATGGATGGAATTGGATTCGTATCTGAATGCGGAAATTTGAAGTGATGGATGGAATTGGATTCGTATCTGAATGTGGAAATTTGAACTAAAGAATGAAATTGGATTCTTATCTTAATGTGGAATTTTGAACTAATGGATGGAATTGGATTCGTGTCTGATTGTGAAAATTTGAACTAATGGATGGAATTGGATTCGTATCTTAATGTGGAAATTTGAACTGATGGATGGAATTGGATTCGAATCCGAATGTGGAAATTTGAACTAATGAATGGAATTGGATTCGTATCTGAATGCGGAAATTTGAACTAATGAATAGAATTGGATTCGTTTCTGAATGTGGAAATTTGAACTAATGGATGGAATTGGATTCGTATCTGAATGTGGAAATTTGAACTAATGGATGGAATTGGATTCGTATCTGAATGTGAAAATTTGAACTAATGAATGAAATTGAATTCGTGTCTGACTGTGGAAATTTGAACTAATGGATTGAATTGGATTCGTATATAAATGTGGAAATTTGAACTAATGGATGGAATTGGATTCGTATCTGAATGTGGAAATTTGAACTAATGGATGGAATTGGATTTGTATCTGAATGTGGAAATTTGAACTGATGGATGGAATTGGATTCGTATCCGAATGCGGAAATTTGAACTAATGAATAGAATTGGATTCGTATCTGAATGTGGAAATTTGAACTAATGGATGGAATTGGATTCGAAACTGAATGTGGAAATTTGAACTAATGGATGGAATTGGATTAGTATCTTAATGTGTAAATTTGAACTGATGGATGGAATTGGATTCGTATCTGAATGTGGAAATTTGAACTGATGGATGGAATTGGATTCGTGTCTGATTGTGAAAATTTGAACTAATGGATGGAATTGGATTCGTACCTTAATGTGGAAATTTGAACTGATGGATGGAATTGGATTCGTATCCTAATGTGGAAATTTGAACTGATGGATGGAATTGGATTCGTATCTGAATGTGGAAATTTGAACCAATGGATTGAATTGGATTCGTATATGAATGTGGAAATTTGAACTAATGTATGGAATTGGATTCGTATCTGAATGGGGAAATTTGAACTAATGGATGGAATTGGATTCGTATCTGAATGTGGAAATTTGAACTAATGGACGGAATTGGATTCGTATCTGAATGTGAAAATTTGAACTAATGAATGAAATTGGATTCGTATCTTAATGTGGAAATTTGAAATAATGGATGGAATTGGATTCGTATCTGATTGTGATTATTTGAACTAATGAATGAAATTGAATTCGTGTCTGACTGTGGAAATTTGAACTAATGTATTGAATTGGATTCGTATATAAATGTGGAAATTTGAACTAATGGATGGAATTGGATTCGTATCTGAATGTGGAAATTTGAACTAATGGATGGAATTGGATTCGTATCTGAATGTGGAAATTTGAACTGATGGATGGAATTGGATTCGTATCCGAATGCGGAAATTTGAACTAATGAATAGAATTGGATTCGTATCTGAATGTGGAAATTTGAACTAATGGATGGAATTGGATTCGTATCTGAATGTGGAAATTTGAACTAATGGATGGAATTGGATTAGTATCTTAATGTGTAAATTTGAACTGATGGATGGAATTGGATTCGTATCTGAATGTGGAAATTTGAACTGATGGATGGAATTGGATTCGTGTCTGATTGTGAAAATTTGAACTAATGGATGGAATTGGATTCGTATCTTAATGTGGAAATTTGAACTGATGGATGGAATTGGATTCGTATCCTAATGTGGAAATTTGAACTGATGGATGGAATTGGATTCGTATCTGAAAGTGGAAATTTGAACCAATGGATTGAATTGGATTCGTATATGAATGTGGAAATTTGAACTAATGGATGGAATTGGATTCGTATCTGAATGGGGAAATTTGAACTAATGGATGGAATTGGATTCGTTTCTGAATGTGGAAATTTGAACTAATGGATGGAATTGGATTCGTAACTTAATGTGTAAATTTGAACTGATGGATGGAATTGGATTCGTATCTGAATGTGGAATTTTGAACTAATGGATGGAATTGGATTCGTGTCTGATTGTGAAAATTTGAACTAATGGATGGAATTGGATTCGTATCTTAATGTGGAAATTTAAACTGATCGATGGAATTGGATTCGTATCCTAATGTGGAAATTTGAACTGATGGATGGAATTGGATTCGTATCTGAATGTGGAAATTTGAACCAATGGATTGAATTGGATTCGTATCCGAATGTGGAAATTTGAACTAATGGATGGAATTGGATTCGTATCTGAATGCGGAAATTTGAACTAATGGATGGAATTGGAATCGTATTTGAATGTGGAAATTTGAACTAATGGATGGAATTGGATTCGTATCTGAATGCGGAAATTTGAACTAATGGATGGAATTGAATTCGTATCTGAATGTGGAAATTTGAACTGATGGATGGAATTGGATTCGTATCTTAATGTGTAAATTTGAAGTGATGGATGGAATTGGATTCGTATCCGAATGTGGAAATTTGAACTAATGAATGGAATTGGATTCGTATCTGAATGCGGAAATTTGAACTAATGAATAGAATTGGATTCGTATCTGAATGTGGAAATTTGAACTAATGGATGGAATTGGATTCGTATCTTAATGTGGAATTTTGAACTGATGGATGGAATTGGATTCGTATCTGAATGCGGAAATTTGAACTAATGAATAAAATTGGATTCGTATCTGAATGTTCAAATTTGAACTAATGGATTGAATTGGATTCGTATCTGAATGTGGAAATTTGAACTAATGGATGGAATTTGATTCGTATCTGAATGCGCAAATTTGAACTAATGGATGGAATTGGATTCGTATCTTAATGTGGAAATTTGAACTGATGGATGGAATTGGATTCATATCCGAATGTGGAAATTTGAACTAATGGATTGAATTGGATTCGAATATAAATGTGGAAATTTGAACTAATGGATGGAATTGGATTCGTATCTGAATGTGGAAATTTGAACTGATGGATTGAATTGGATTCGTATCCGAATGTGGAAATTTGAACTAATGGATTGAATTGGATTCGTATGTGGAATTTTGAACTGATGGATGGAATTGGATTCGTATCTGAATGTGGAAATTTGAACTAATGAATGGAAATGGATTCGTATCTGAATGCGGAAATTTGAACTAATGAATAGAATTGGATTCGTATCTGAATGTGAAAATTTGAACTAATGAATGAAATTGGATTCGTATCTTAATGTGGAAATTTGAACTAATGGATGGAATTGGATTCGTATCTTAATGTGGAAATTTGAACTGATCGATGGAATTGGATTCGTATCCGAATGTGGAAATTTGAACTAATGGATTGAATTGGATTCGTATATAAATGTGGAAATTTGAACTAATGGATGGAATTGGATTCGTATCTGAATGTGGAAATTTGAAGTAATGGATGGAATTGGATTCGTATCTGAATGTGGAAATTTGAACTAATGGATGGAATTGGATTCGTATCTTAATGTGGAAAATTGAACTAATGGATTGAATGGATTCGTATCTGAATGTGGAAATTTGAACTAATGGATGGAATTGGATTCGTATCTGAATGCGGAAATTTGAACTAATGAATAGAATTTGATTCGTATCTGAATGTGGAAATTTGAACTAATGGATGGAATTGGATTCGTATCTTAATGTGTAAATTTGAACTAATGAATAGAATTGGATTCGTATCTGAATGTGGAAATTTGAACTAATGGATGGAATTGGATTCGTATCTTAATGTGGAAATTTGAAGTAATGAAGAGAATTGGATTCGTATCTGAATGCGGAAATTTGAACTAATGAATAGAATTGGATTCGTATCTGAATGCGGAAATTTGAACTAATGGATGGAATTGGATTCGTATCTGAATGTGGAAATTTGAACTATTGGATGGAATTGGATTCGTATATTAATGTGGAAATTTGAACTGATGGATGGAATTGGATTCGTATCCAAATGTGGAAATTTGAACTAATGAATGGAATTGGATTCGTATCTGAATGCGGAAATTTGAACTAATGAATAGAATTGGATTCGTATCTTAATGTGTAAATTTGAACTGATGGATGGAATTGGATTCGTATCTGAATGTGGAAATTTGAACTAATGGATGGAATTGGATTAGTATCTGAATGCGGAAATTTGAAGTGATGGATGGAATTGGATTCGTATCTGAATGTGGAAATTTGAACTAATGAATGAAATTGGATTCGTATCTTAATGTGGAATTTTGAACTAATGGATGGAATTGGATTCGTGTCTGATTGTGAAAATTTGAACAAATGGATGGAATTGGATTCGTATCTTAATGTGGAAATTTGAACTGATGGATGGAATTGGATTCGAATCCGAATGTGGAAATTTGAACTAATGAATGGAATTGGATTCGTATCTGAATGCGGAAATTTGAACTAATGAATAGAATTGGATTCGTATCTGAATGTGGAAATTTGAACTAATGGATGGAATTGGATTCGTATCTGAATGTGGAAATTTGAACTAATGGATGGAATTGGATTCGTATCTGAATGTGAAAATTTGAACTAATGAATGAAATTGGATTCGTATCTTAATGTGGAAATTTGAACTAATGGATGGAATTGGATTCGTATCTGATTGTGATTATTTGAACTAATGAATGAAATTGAATTCGTGTCTGACTGTGGAAATTTGAACTAATGGATTGAATTGGATTCGTATATAAATGTGGAAATTTGAACTAATGGATGGAATTGGATTCGTATCTGAATGTGGAAATTTGAACTAATGGATGGAATTGGATTCGTATCTGAATGTGGAAATTTGAACTAATGAATGAAATTGGATTCGTATCTTAATGTGGAAATTTGAACTGATGGATGGAATTGGATTCGTATCCGAATGCGGAAATTTGAACTAATGAATAGAATTGGATTCGTATCTGAATGTGGAAATTTGAACTAATGGATGGAATTGGATTCGTATCTGAATGTGGAAATTTGAACTAATGGATGGAATTGGATTCGTATCTTAATGTGTAAATTTGAACTGATGGATGGAATTGGATTCGTATCTGAATGTGGAAATTTGAACTAATGGATGGAATTGGATTCGTAGCTTAATGTGTAAATTTGAACTGATGGATGGAATTGGATTCGTATCTGAATGTGGAAATTTGAACTAATGGATGGAATTGGATTCGTATCTGAATGCGGAAATTTGAACTAATGAATAGAATTTGATTCGTATCTGAATGTGGAAATTTGAACTAATGGATGGAATTTGATTCGTATCTTAATGTGTAAATTTGAACTAATGAATAGAATTGGATTCGTATCTGAATGTGGAAATTTGAACTAATGGATGGAATTGGATTCGTATCTTAATGTGGAAATTTGAAGTAATGAAGAGAATTGGATTCGTATCTGAATGCGGAAATTTGAACTAATGAATAGAATTGGATTCGTATCTGAATGCGGAAATTTGAACTAATGGATGGAATTGGATTCGTATCTTAATGTTTAAATTTGAACTAATGAATAGAATTGGATTCGTATCTGAATGTGAAAATTTGAACTAATGGATGGAATTGGATTCGTATCTTAATGTGGAAATTTGAACTAATGGATGGAATTGGATTCGTATCTTAATGTGGAAATTTGAACTAATGGATGTAATTGGATTCGTATCTTAATGTAGAAATTTGAAGTGATGGATGGAATTGGATTCGTATCTGAATTTGGAAATTTGAACTAATGGATGGAATTGGATTCTTATCTGAATGCGGAAATTTGAACTAATGAATAGAATTGGATTCGTATCTGACTGTGGAAATTTGAACTAATGGATGGAATTGGATTCGTATCTGAATGCGGAAATTTGAACTAATGAATAGAATTGGATTCGTATCTGAATGTGGAAATTTGGACTAATGGATGGAATTGGATTGGTATCTGAATGTGGAAATTTGAACTAATGAATGGAATTGGATTCATATTGAGACAAGCCATATGTATTCCATAGCAAGCACTTGTTATTACGTCTTTCCCAATTACTCATTGATTTATTTATTAAAGGTTATGCCTTTCCTACTTTTCTTATCATTTTGCTTAACTGTTTTAAATAACATTATTATCCCTATTAATTTACTTTCAAATGTAAATTTAAGTGAGATCTTTAAGACAGCTCTTTCCATAACAAAAAACAGAAACAGAGCTCCAAATATTCATAAATGGGCGTAGCTAATTAATTGAGGCCTACTGAGTTTAGTTAACAGCGTTCTGATTGGCCGAAATCAGCGACCACGCCATTTCGTAAGCAATTCGTTATGCGAGTCAATGGCAGCTCATTGGAGGCAATTCCCTAAGCGAAAATGTTTTATCCGATGACTTCGTTATAAGTGCGGTATACCTTAAAAAATTTATAAGTACCTATGAAATCGAAGAAAAATTTTAAATTTTGTTCTTAGAACAAAAAGATTGAGTTTCTCTAATTCTCGGGATTAGGTATGTAAATCATTGCTGACAATGTAAATTACTTAATCTTCCTACTCAACCACCAAAATTTCAAATTTCTAGCATTAATAGATCATTTGCAGTATTTGTTTAAAAGTTGGATATTTTGGATCCTCCCTGTTCTCCGTTAGAAGACGCTATTTACACTTTTTGGAAAATTCGATAAAATGCGAATGGTAATACACTACTGTACGAAAACATTAGAGAATATCAATTTTATTTATATGGGAGTCTAACTTCCAAGCCTTAAAACTTCTAAACTATGGATTTAATGGAAAAATATGACTGAAGATAAATTAAAGGTCAAATAAAAGCTATGTAAATCTCGATTTTCGGCAATTATTTTTCAACATTTAAAGAGTTATGTAAACTGGAACATTTCATAACAGTAAGACATCTTCAGAGTTTTAGTCAGAACTTCATTAACACTTGAATAATAAACACTGGTTCGAACCGTTAAATAAAATATACTTTTTAAATGTTTGCTTAATGATTGTTTAATATTAGATCATTATGAATGATATATATATATATAAAGATAATTTATTGTTAAATATTCCAAATTTTGAAAGCTTACTGTTAAAGTTTCATTTTAAAACGTTCGTGATTTTTCTAAACTATTAACCTCAGTGAAAAGTAAATTATAATTCTTGTTACCACTGAAATCAAAGAAACTTTTAAATTATTCACGGAAATGTTGAGGAAAGAAATTTTCTGGATGAAACTCATTAAATACTTAACGAATATTATTTAAAATCGAGATAGAGGTATAGAAATAGATCGGATTACGATCTTTAATTTTTCTTCAATCATATTTTTTCATTAAATGCTTATTTCAGAAGTTACAGCGCTTCAAAATTAGATTTGAATCGCCATAATAGGAAAATTTTCTAATATTTTTGAAGGGGAGTTTACGTAACTGTTTTTTGTGTCACACGACAAGAAGAAGAATCACTTGACATTGGAGATAAATACTTACTTTTGATCATCTTGAAGTTGTCATGTCAAGGGAAAGCTTTATTATAGGAAAATCAGACATGGCGGATTGCATATATGCAGAGGAAGCAATGTGTGTGATTGCTTCCAAGGCAGTGGTTCCTCATTTCTTGATGCAAGTTAGATATTGTCTGAAATAAACAATTTCCAAGCCACTTCATCGGTCATCGGGATTCCCAAATGTTATCCCTTACTTGACATAATCATATTCTATTTCTTTCTATAGGATTTAATCAAAGATGCAGTTTCAACTCCCCTCCCCCTTCCCTTTAGCTCAATCCATCAATGAAATGAATGACAGAACTATACTGCTCACAAAAATTAGGGGATATATTATCGCTTCATATTCATTTTGAAATATCCCCTAATTTTTGTGAGCAGTATATTATCGTTGATTGAGGCATGGCCAGAGCATGTATTTAAAAAGTACCTAATGAATTGCAGATATCAAGAATATGGCGAGCTGGGTGGTTGCATAAAGCTGCATAAACATAAACATAAAACTGCATAAGCTTGCATAAAGCTGCATAAATAATTCTGTGACAGAAGTAATTTCTGATGTGCCCACTGACTGTGCAATAAAATTAAATTTCATTAAAATATCTGCCATCATAACCTCTGGTGGCCATATTGAGCACCCATAAATTTGATATATACATATCTCATCATTGTCAGCAGTTAGAAATATTTACATTTGTAAAGCTACTTTGTAATTACTCTGTTTATATATACTGAAAGATGATGATAATAAACGATAACAAATAGAATTTAGGGTGCTTGGCTGTGATGTAAAAGTTACAAGTCCAAGATAAGACAGGAACATTTTGTTTTCTTGTGATGTAAACTGTATTTCTGCTTGCTTAACCTGATATTATCTGCTATGTATTATACTGACTACTGGACGCAGGGCAGGGGTTGTCTCAGTGGGTAGCATGCCAGGCTCGTAATCTGTAGTTCTCAGATTCGAGTACTTCCTCTGCCAGTATTGAGACCTTTCTCCATTAACTCCCCTTCTGCCTTCGGTGAGAAAGGGAAACTGATGGATTTTTAAAAGGCCGCCATCCGTCGGAGGGACATTAAGCAATGGACCCATATGCAGGAGAGTGAACACACTGGGTGGCCTTGACTGGAAGTTTCCAACTGTCTTCTAACAAACTGTCCAGTGGGTTCTCTTCCAGTAATATTCTCCAAGCCCTCGGGGTCCTTGTGACCTGATCATTTTACCTATTTATTCAAAACACTTGTCGCTCAGAGGCACAAACTAAAGCTGCCAGTACTCCTTGGGAAGTGGGCTTGAGAGTGGATTAATGAGTACCACCATGCATGTCATCTGATGTTCCTAGCAATCAGTCTTCACTGTGCCTGATATAACATTCTTTTCAGCAAAAAGGGCACCGATGGGCTAGGTTGGTTTCTGCTGGTTGTTTCACTTCTAAGTGTCACTTTTATGTACACAATGGGCTTAATGACCAAGTCACAGTAATCCAAAAGGGTCAGATTTGGGTAGGTATGTGAAGGGAACCCATTGGACAGATTTCAACAGAGAGATAGAAGCCTCTGGTCAAGGCCATCCAGCGTGTTCTTTAACGTGCACAGAGTATGGCTTTCCTATACACGAAGCAACGACTTTACATCTCATCCTATGGACAGCAGCCTTTCTAAGCCCATTGGTGTCCCCTTTCTGATCAAGTGTACGGTGGGGAATAGTGGAGATAAACCTCAAATTCTGTACAGTGGGGACTTAAATCTGGTGTCAGTTACTGGGAATTGTCGAATTGAATGCATCGCAGTGCCCCACAAGTAAGGAAATATGCCTTTGGTTCGTTCTGATATTAAGCTTTCGACGCTGAAGAATAGACTCCGTAATGAACCGTAATTTATGACAACTCAAAGTTATAGCAATAACAATGGTTTAATTATGAAGATATTTACAGATATTATTGACGTTGGCTACTGGCTTATGACTTCCTTTCCAAATAGCCGTGAGACGGTATTTAACAGACTGCATCTTGTACGCAGCTAACAGAGAACAACCTCTAGAGTCATGAAATTAATATTCACAGAGTAGCCACATATTTAGGTCCGCACCCCAAACCAGTACCTCCAGAACTTCCAAAGGGCGGGGTGGCTCAGTCGGTAGCGCGCCAGGCTCGTAATCTGTAGTTTCCAAGTTCGAGTCCCAGCTGGGTCAGCGTTAAGATTTATCTCCGCAAAATTTCCCCCACCCTGCCCACGGTCAGTATGGGACACCGATGGGCTTGAAAAGGCCGCCGTCCGTCGGATGGGACATTAAGCAGTAGCCCCGTGTGCGGGAGAGCCATACCCTGTGCACGTTAAAGAACACGCTGGATGGCCTTGACGGGAGCCTACCATCTGTTTCCCAACAGCTGTTCCAGTGGGTCCACTCCCCCAACCTTCTCTGAGCCTTCGAGGTCCATGTGACCTGGCCATTTAGCCCATGGTGTGCAAAAAAGTGCCGCTCAGAGGTAAATCAATCAATCAATCAATCAATCAACCAGAACTTCCAGATGTTGGCTATGGGACATCCACCTCTCCAAGATGAAAGGGGCCACTGCCCAAAGCAGATGATCACCAACGATCAGCGGCAAAGAAGCTGTCTTGCTAATTGCAAGCAAGACACATCAGCCATAAACCACCTTATTCGTCAGGGGTGTAGGAAAGGGGACAATTTCATACAACGAGTAACATTTTCCACAGAACACGGTCAAATAAATATATACATAAAAATGATTAAAAAAAAATATATTCAGAATACCATCAAAATCCGACACCTGAGAACACCGGATTACGAGCCTGGCTTTAACTTTCACCTCGTGTGCAAAAGAACTATGCATACCCTAGAAACACGCTAGATGGTCTGATGAAGCTCCCATCTATCTCTTAACAGTTGTCCAGCGGGTCTCTTTTCTTCTTATTCCGATCCCTTGTAATCATCAAACTGTAAAAGGATGTACAAAGGGTGTCTCAAAACAACTGGTGCGGGGGTGGCTCAGTCGGTAACGCGCCAGGCTCGTAATCTGTAGTTCCCAGATTCGAGTCCCAGCTGGGTCAGCGTTGAGATTTATCTCCGCAAAAATTCCACCGATGGGCTTGGAAAGACTGCCGTCCGTCGGATGCCACGTTAAGCCGTGGCCCCGTGTGCGAGAGAGCCATACCCTGTACACGTTAAAGAACACGCTGGATGGCCTTGACGGGAGGCTACCATCTGTCTCCCAACAGCTGTTCCAGTGGGTCCCCTCCCCCAACCTTCTCTGAACCTTCGGGGTTCGTGTGACCTGGCCATTTAGCCCATGGTGTGTAAAAAAGTGCCGCTCAGAGGTGAAACAACCCAAACAACCCAAATCTCTTAACAGTTGTCCAACGGGTCTCTTTCGTTCTTTTTCCGATCCCTTGTAATCATCAAACTGTAAAAGGATGTACAAAGGGTGTCTCAAAACAACTGATAATATTACTTCTGTAAATTGGCAACAATTTATAGAAGAAGTTTGTACAACAATTTGTTTAGAAGCCGCGTGAGTGTACCCAATTGGTTAATCATACTATCTCGTAACCATGACAACCGTCGGATAGTTTATCTCGGTGTTCCATTATGAATGAAATCGTTTGAAGTCATACATCTTCGTAGAATTTTTGTGGCTGTTTCTTTCAAGATTTTGACGTCATGGATATGAAATATGAATAGCGTTGTGCGATATAATTTTTTTGCGCGACTTGCAAAAAGGTGTTTCGAAAACTGCGCTACTACTGGAAGACTGGTTCCAGTCTCTTGTGAAACGTTTTCTGGAACTCGCTGTTTGGTACGGCCTTTTAAAATCTAAGTTTTTGAAACTATTACGAAACCGCGTTAAATTTTCATCCTCTCACATTCTTTTCAAAATGGAAATAATCAGAAGTCACATGGCAACAGATCTGGATCACACTTTTCAAGTTTTTTGGATCACACTTTTGGCAACAGATCTGGATCACGCTGTTGAAGTTCATCGAACGCTGTTCAGTTTTTTGATAGCCGTAACGTAAAAAACTTGAAACCGTCACAAAAATGCTTTTAACAGGCGGTTCCGATGACACCTCATTTCAAACGATTTCTATTCGTAATAGAATACCCCGAGAAGTAACGGAACGGTTGTCACGTTACGAGACAGTACAATTACCCAATGGGTTCTAAACATTATTGCCAATTTAGCGTAAAATATCATCAGTTATTTTAAGAAGTCAAGAAACAAAAAATGAAATCTTCATTTTGCGCATCAAAAAGGTGAAAAGCTGCAGATATTCCATTCTATATACGTCAAAATATCGGACAGGGGATGATTGAAGCTTCCCTAAATGTCGATCAACATAAGGCTGGATACGAATAAAACCACGTCTACCGCGACATCACGCGAGCTCCATTCTATCTAGAGACCCGTTCATCCTGTCAAGCGAGTTGTAAGGCGTCATCCTCATCGTGTCCAGATAACATGGACAGATGGTTTCACAGACGTTCCTCCAACCAAGATACTAACTACATTTCCTTTGAGCTTTCTGATCCGCAAGGAACTGGAAGGTTCCTAACGTTAATTACTGTCTTATCAGTATCACACTCATTAACCCTAACGGTTAAGCTTTTTCTCCCTTACATGTTTTGTCTTCTTTGAATCCTCCTTTGCTTCTAATGACTTGACGTGTCTATTGTCCGGCTGAGAACTCCTGCTGCATGTAAATGAGCTCTCAACGGAGTGTCAGGAACGAGTTTTCCTGTTTTGTCCCCTTCTCTAATTTTTCCTCTTTGGTTTCAAGGCATTGAATCGACAGGTGCACGGATGAAGAACGAGACTGCCAAGGTCACGTGACGCATACTGCAGTTAACAGACATCGTCGTATATTTACCCCAACGCGATAGAACCGGACAACACTTTTTTTAATTCCTAATAAGGAATAATTTGTTGTGGTATGCACAAAAAGATTCATAAATGTTCTCTGATTCGTCCTTCGTTTCGATTTAGTTATAAACTTCAGCATGATTTACAACTAATAAAGAGAATATTTGAATATATATTTATGTATAAGTAGAACTGACACAGGACTCCTCTAACGAAAAAGGGTTGGGTTGGGTTGTTTCACCTCTGAGCGGCACTTTTTTGCACACCATGGGCTAAATGGCCAGGTCACATGGACCCCGAAGGCTCAGAGAAGGTTGGGGGAGGGGACCCACTGGAACAGCTGTTGGGAGACAGATGGTAGCCTCCCGTCAAGGCCATCCAGCGTGTTCTTTAACGTGCACAGGGTATGGCTCTCCCGCACACGGGGCCACGGCTTAACGTCCCATCCGACGGACGGCGGCCTTTCCAAGCCCATCGGTGTCCCCTACTGATCGTGGGCAGGGCGGGGAATTTTGCGGAGATAAATCTCAACGCTGACCCAGCTGGGACTCGAACCTGGGAACTACAGATTACGAGCCTGGCTCGCTTCCGACTGAGCCACCCCCGCCCCTAACGAAAAAGGGACTTTAGTCACCTCGTATAGGTTGTTTTTTTTAAAACGTTGTCACATTTCGCCGAGGGTATTATGAATTGTTAATTTAAAGTAGGCATTCATTGGATTCAAAATTGTCAAGTTTGGTATTTCTCATTTGTAATTATTTAAAAAACGTTATTAAACCTATTACCCTGAACAATGTTTTTGCAATTAGAATGTCAGAGCACGAATTAATTAATTGATTCCATTCCTAGATATTTCTTACTTTTGAATGATTCTCCTAAAATTTAAACTAAATATGGTTATTGAATTATAATGGATCACTCTTCATTTAAGTACATCTCTAAATGCATATGTTAATATCTTTTAATACCGAATTTCTGGTGATTCTAGCATAAAAATCTACATTCTATTTCTTCTAAATCTAGATCTTTAAAAATGAATGAATTATTAATGATTTCAGATTTTGGTTTTCGTCTTTAACGGTTAAGCCCCTTGAGCAAATTATTTAATATGCAATGATAATTGCCATATTCATTTGAGATATTTAACCCCAGTTACAATCTAAATTGTTGGTGTTATCTGCATTAATTATTACTGCGATGGAACTGATTAGGAGAATTTGATATCATTCACATGTACAGGGATCAACTAAAACTTCTTTTTATTACAAGGGGCGGAGGTGGCTCAGTCCGTAGCGCGCCAGGCTCGTAATCTGTACTTCCCAGGTTCGAGTCCCAGCTGGGTAAGCGTTGAGATTAATCTCCGCAAAATTCCCCGTCTTGCCCACGGTCAGTAGGGACACCGATGGGCTTGGAAAGGCCGCCGTCCGTCGGATGGGACGTTAAGCCGTGGCCCCGTGTGCGGGAGAGCTATACCCTGTGCACGTTAAAGAACACGCTGGATGGCCTTGACGGGAGGCTACCATCTGTCTCCCAACAGCTGTTCCAGTGGGTCCCCTCCCCCCAACCTTCTCTGAGCCTTCGGGGTCCATGTGACCTGGCCATTTAGCCCATGGTGTGCAAAAAAGTGCCGCTCAGAGGTAAAACAACCCAACTCTTTTTATTACACGAGGGAGGTTAGAGGTTGACCTGGATTTTTTATTGCGACTCTCCATGTTTTGTACCGATTGTGACAGAATCTGTATGGTAAATATGTGTGAACCTCCCCTTCACGATAGTAGTGGTTTCATCCACGCAGCTTGTGCAAGGTGCATTGCAGGAAACACGGAGTCTGTAGAGGTGTCAGTGGGTGTGGAACAACATGGCATTCTATTATTAAATTTCTTGTGGGGAACAAGGTGAAACCTGCTTAAATTTTACGAAGATTGCAAGCATATCATGGAGATGAAAACGCTGTCAAAGGCAAGGGGTCTACGATTGGTGCAACAAGTTTTCCGAGGGCCGAAAAGGAGTAGAAGATGAACTGCATGGACATGTGTCAGATTGGATTGGGTTGTTTTACCTCTGAGCGGCACTTTTTTGCACACCATGGGCTAAATGGCCAGGCCACAAGGACCCCGAAGGCTCAGAGTAGGTTGGGGGAGGGGACCCACTGGAACAGCTGTTGGGAGACAGATGGTAGCCTCCCGTCAAGGCCATCCAGCGTGTTCTTTAACGTGCACAGGGTATGGCTCTCCCGCACATGGGGGCCACGGCTTAACGTCCCATCCGACGGACGGCGGCCTTTTCAAGTCCATCGGTGTCCCCTACTGACCGTGGGCAGGGCGGGGAATTTTGCGGAGATAAATCTCAACGCTGACCCAGCTGGGACTCGAACCTGGGAACTACAGATTACGAGCCAGGCGCGCTACCGACTGAGCCACCCCCTCCCCAACGTGTGCCAGCTACTGCTGTGACCGAAGTGAGCATCGATCGTGTGCAACAGGCTATTTTGGAAAACATGAGGCTAAGAGTACGTGACATACCTATAATAGTCAACATCACTGTTAGTAGACTGGAAAAAATCATCCAGGTGCACCTGCTGATCAAATGTCAAGAATGAAAAGTGTGTGCACGTTGGGTGCACACACTTTTCATTGTTGACATTTGATCAGAAGTCGTTTCGTGTCACAGAACTTTTGCATCGCTTTAAGTCTTAGGATGATTCATTTCTCCAGCAGATCGTGACCAATGATGAGATTTTAGTATTTAGCATTGGTATAATTGCAATTGCTTGTGCATGTTCTTGTATTAATTCTGATGACAAGCATAAGGACTTGATAGTTCATTTTAATGTATACACACATGTATTGGGTTTAGAAAAAGTCCCTGTTATTATAGATGATTGTTCTGATGGAGGAAATTTCCACAATCTTCAAATACTAGATAAAAAAAAATTCAATGCGTAGTTGTATTTTACGATAACTTTTCATTTATGTCTGGAATAAATGAAATTACTTGCAGCATTAGAATTATTTTGCTCTGAATAAATCCATCCGGTACGTTTTCTTGTAATCCTGTTGCAGTTTCGAATTTTTTTTTACCAAAATTATTTTTACACTGCTCAAAGTGAAAATCGTAACACTAAGAAGAATTGGAATTCAAGATATGTAAATCATGGGAGGAAATAGGTCATTGAAGGTATGCAAATGTTCAAAGTACCGCAGCAAATGGACATGTGATACTGAGCCAAGCAGAGCTGTGGATAAATACCCGGCACCCACGAGCTCGTATCATAGTACGACCGATTGAGACGTTGGGACACGGGGCCACGGCTTAACGTCCCATCCGACGGACGGCGGCCTTTACCAAGCCCATCGCTGTCCCCTACTGACCGTGGGCAGGACGGGGACTTTTGCGCAGATAAATCTCAACGCTTACCCAGCTGGGACTCGAACCTGGGAACTACAGATTACGAGCCTGGCGCGCTACCGATGCGAGAGCCACCCCGCCCCTTGAGAGGTTGGAATGCATGCTGTGAAAATGTTCGAAACGTGACTTGGAGACGTTGGAGAGACCCTTATGTGCAATTGATGCCTTCCGAGAGAGAGCGTATCGTCGATATGCGAGAGCTCGGATTTAGCTTTCAAGCCATTCCCCCCTGCATGAGATGCAACGTGAGCACAGTGCAGATGTGTGCCTCACACATCATGAAACACCAAATGACAAATGACATGAAGGACAGGTAAGAGACCAGCACTCGGCACCACAGTATGTGAAGATTGCATGCTCTATAGGAGTGTCATTTATGACCCTTTCACCTCAGCGACTGTATTGCAGAGTGATTTGCAGATGGCTATGGGTATGTCTCCACGCAAACCATTAGACAATGTTTGCAGGACACAGGAATGAGGGCGAGACGTCCAGTCTGGCATCTGCCGTTGCAGCGACATCACCAATACGCCATCTCTACTGATATCCAGCAAGACAACATTGGACTACAGAATGAGGTAGACTGCTGCTCACAGAGGAGTCCCGATTCTGTTTCGAAATGCCAGACTGCCTTATCCGAATTACGTTGGTGTCGGTGACGACATAAGGAAGCATGTTCCAGTAGCCATCATAAAGCTCCCCGCCATGGCAAAATTATATGGGATGGCATCACATATGGTGGCCGGATACCTCTGTTTGTGGCACTCTAATGGCAAGATGTTACATCGATGGCATCGTTAATCCTGTGGCATGACCCTTCCTTACCACCATGCCTGGGCTGATTCTGTAGCAGGACAATGCCACCCAAATATTGTACGTTCAACGATGGACAATCTACAAGGTATGAACATTCTCCCATGGACTATTTCCCATGGACATATCCCATTCTTCCATCCATTATCTGGACTTGTCGACCATTGAGTATGTATGGGACCATATGGGTAGCCGCCTTCGCCAGCGCCCTGAGGCAGCGAACCTGCTACAGTTGCGTGCCCAATTGGTTGGGTTGTTTTACCTCTGAGCGGCACTTTTTTGCACACCATGGGCTAAATGGCCAGGTCACATGGACCCCGAAGGCTCAGAGAAGGTTAGGGGAGGGACCCACTGGAACAGCTATTGGGAGACAGATGGTAGCCTCCCATCAAGGCCATCCAGCGTGTTCTTTAACGTGCACAGGGTATGGCTCTCCCGCACACGGGGCCACGGCTTAACGTCCAATCCGACGGACGGCGGCCTTTCCAAGCCCAGCGGTGTCCCCTACTGACCGTGGGCAGGGCGGGGAATTTTTGCGGAGATAAATTTCAACGCTGACCCAGCTGGGACTCGAACCTGGGAACTACAGATTACGAGCCTGGCGCGCTACCGACTGAGCCACCCCCGCCCCGCGTGCCCAATTGGAGACTGTTTGGAACATCATAACTCAGGACACCATTAACCATCTAACTGATGGATGCCGAGACGTCTACAGGTTTGTATAACTGCCCGAGGTGGGCCTACTATGTATTGACGAATCTGCAATAAACTCGCGTACTTTGCGTTCTCACGTTCCATATTTTGATCATTTGCACATCTCCCCCGATAGCTTCCGTCCTGTCAGTTTCGGGTGTGTAAATCACGTCCTTCACGGTGTTGCGATTTCCACTTTGTGCATTGTAGCTTAGGTTTTCAAATTTGCAAACATTACTTCTCACTGCTTCAGTTTGATTTTTCTCCCATTTTACAATGCACTTGCCAAATATTCGTTTCTTCATCCTGCTAATTATGCTTCAGTAAAAGAAAGAAACAACGAAACTTAATTAATTAAGAGATACTAGAAAAAAAACTATATTGCTAAAGATATAGTAAAAATTATCTATTTAGAAACGGAAAAAAAAACATTTCTAATGAATTAGAGAAAAAAAAAACGTTATATTTAAAAAAAAAAAAAAATCAAGAAACTAGCTGGACTTAAAAACATACATTTTTAATGAGTACTATGAATTGGGAAAATCGTTTAATTGTGGAACAAAAAACGTATGGTGAAAAAATGGGAAGAACGAGACATACCCAGTATATTGATTATTTGGTTTTACGAATCTTATCTACGGGGCAAGTTCTTTTGGAATGAGCTACGAGTTGGAAGGGTCTGATTTAAATCTCCACCCCGTTTTGAGAACTATGACTGCAGACGAGAAGAGGAGTCCCCGCTTGAGAATGGAGACCAAAAAAAAAATATTTAAACTCGTGGATATTTCAACTATTTTGCAAGAAATATTTCAAGGGAAAAAAGTTGTACGCAATGGCAATTGAGTCTATTGGCCGTCTACCGTCTTTAATTTGTTTTTGTAAATCAGGGCCTAGATGGTTGAAGTAATGAAAGCTAGTGGAAATCTTTTGGGCCTGGAACTTTCAGTTACCTTAATCTACTATTGATTTTAACCCACTCTGGTTTGTGTTGTTTTACCTCTGAGCGGCACTTTTTTGCACACCAAGGGCTAAATGGCCAGGTCACATGGACCCCGAAGTCTCAGAGAAGGTTGGGGGAGGGGACCCACTGGAACAGCTGTTGGGAGATAGATGGTAGTCTCCCGTCAAGGCCATCCAGTGTGTTCTTTAACGTGCACAGGGTATGGCTCTCCCACACACGGGGCCACGGCTTAACGTCCCATCCGACGGACGGCAGCCTTTCCAAGCCCATTGGTGTCCCCTACTGACCGTGGGCAGGGCGGGGAATTTTGCGGAGATAAATCTCAACGCTGACCCAGCTGGGACTCGAACCTGGGAACTACAGATTACGAGCCTGACCATCCACTCTGGGAATATGAAATGTGATTCATCAACTTCGATTTGTATACTGATGAACAGTGACATTCTTATTACCTCTCCTAGGGTTTTAAGCCATATTTATAGCGGGTGTTATTCAATACGATAGGTACAGACCAGGGCTGAATCGAGAGTGGTTTGCCTCTCACACTTTTTAAAATGCTAGTAAGGGCCAAGAGTAATTAAACTTATGTATATTTCACGCATTTTTCAATCAAGGTTTTACAAACCTACAAAACAAAGGGGAAAATGTTACACTGCAACACAAATCTAATCTCTTGCTACCCCTTTTACCTTTTTCCGGCTAGATTGCATTATTTGCCCGCCCCCCCCTACTTTTTCCGGCTGGATTGCATTGCTTCCCCCCTACTTTTTTTTTTTAAATTCGCGATTTGTACAGTTTAACGTAATATTACCGATCATTATTAAATCTGATAGTATTCGAATGCTTTAATAGTACATTAACTATCTAATAACTAGTTTATTACGCCCACGTGATCTAAGGATGATTATATATTTCTCACTCTAAATTATCAATTTACAATTAATGAGAGACTCTCGTTCTTCGAACAGGCATGAGATGGTTATTTAAGATAATGAGTACAAAAATTCTAAAGCAGCAAAAATTCATTTAACATAAACGATTATATTAGCTAATGGCTTCTCTGTAGTAGACCACACGATTTTTTGTTCTTTTATTTAACGGAGATCAGTTGATCGCGTTCTCGTTTCTACTTCAGGTGCTCCGACTGTAGAATAAAATTCTTATTTCGCTCGACTAGATCATAAATCTCTCTTTGTTAATTAGTTGGTTGTCACTCAAACTAATGGTGTCTTTCGGTTTGACTTCTGAACTGAACAAACTTGTTCAGCCAAATCCAGAGGCCGCATCGAATATTAATTAGGCCCTTAATGTCGCCATAACACGCGTTGCTGAATTTCTACTCTCCATGTTTGCTCGCGCTTTGATGCTCGCCACTGTTCTTTTTCTCAGATGTCGATCCCATTTATCATGAGCTTAACGGACGGATTTTCATCTTCGAAAAAATATTTGCTCATAAATGCTGGAAAGAATTCCCATGGAACAAGACGCTTCTCTGTTTGGTAACAAGGTCACCTTTGCATCCTAAGTGCCACCTTTGTATAATTTGAATAAAGTAATATTAAAGGACGTTGCGGTTCAAGGTTGCAGAGAAATATATACATATGCTGCGACTCTTAACTCGCTAGATGGAGGCTTCACTCAAGCGTTTATGATATAAGGCGGGGGAGTGATAAAGTTTCTGTTGAAAAGATGTCCCTTTGGTAACACTGTCCTTTAGAAATGCAGATGCTTTAGGGTAGTAATAAGATGCTTACTGTTCCATTATCCTACAACTGTGGTTTAGTGAAGGGTAATCAGCATAAAAGGGGATATAAATTATATCTTCAAAATGATCGCAGCTTATTTGCTAATGAAAATGACTTCAGGATCAAATTTACGAAGCTTTGAAATGAACTTTGAACTTTTCAAAATCGTAATTTTAATCCGAATCCAAGGTAGCGTGAGTGTTGTTATTCTCTAAGAAACATTTCTTTCCACACAATGAGTTAAATGGCTAGGTCACAAAAACCCAAATGGCTCAGAGAAGGTTGGGGCAGAGAAGGAACAGGTCTACTGGACCAGGACGTACCCAGATGTACCCCCTCCCCCACTAAAATCCTCTCGTTTGTAATAAATCTCAAACTTGTCTATCTACTTCAAAATCCAAAACAGTTGTCTTCGCATCATTTTATTTTAGCCCCATATATTATGTCCGACACCAAGAAATAGATAAAATAACTATAAAATCTTATTCCATATATAATTTTACTTTAATCATTCCTGTTTTGGTGGAATATTTTAATAATTGGGAAATCCTACTCAGGTCTTACTCTCAGACCGCCTCCCACACACCCCGAAGCTAAATTCTCAGTACCTCCCCGAAACTGAATTCTCAGACACCCCTCCCCCCCGACAGAAACTAAATCAAGGACATGTGCCTGCACTGGACAGCTGTTAGGAGACAGATGAAAGCAGTCAAGCCATCCAGAGTGTTCTTTAACATGCTTAGGTGCTATGAATGCATAGTCCCCATGCATATGATCCCCATGATAGGCCCCATGTGCTATATTGCACATGGGGCCATGGCTCTACGTATCGTCCGACGGACGGCGGGATTTCCAAGCCCATCGGTGTCCCGTTTCTGACAGAGGGTAGAGTGAAGGTTTTCCGGAGATAAATCTCAACGCTGGCGTAAGTGGGGCTCGAACCGGGGTACTGCAGATTATAAGCCTGGCGCGTTACCTAGGGAGCCAACCCCGCTCTGGTAGGGATAGGGAACCCACTAGACATACAATCAAGTGGGTTTGCTACCTCTAGGGAACCGTCAATGCCATCCAAAGAGTTCTTTGTCAGGTCACAAGGACTCCAACGTTCGGAATTAGTTAGGGGGAGGGGACCCATTAGACAACTGTTAGAAGACAGATGGTAGTCTCCCGTCAAAGCCACCCAACATGTTCTTTAAAGTGCACAGGGTATGGATCTCCAGCTCACAGAGTCCAACTTAATACCCCCATATGACAGACGACGGCCCTTCCAAGCCCCACCTTACCTTATGAGAATCAGGACAGACAGGTTTGGAGAACTAAATTGCACAATCTGGTTGGACATCCGTAGCCCACGGCACTTGAAGAAGATGATGGTGATTTTTTTCTATATAATGGAAAGTATATTTAGTTTAAGTTACACTGTTCCTAAACTTGCAAGATTGATGTATTTCTATCTGGACGGGCTATGGGTTTCTTGATTACGTCTTTCTTCCTTTCTGTTCTTGTCATATTTTGTTTGATCTATTATGATTGTGTGTATTTCTTTGAATTTGAATAATTAGGCAATATGAACGGGTGTCGTCAAGCTGAGACCACTCCCCCTCTGTTCAAAAGTCCTGGACGCTTGGACTTTATTGTGTGCTTTAAACTGCCAGAGTTTTGCAATATGTTAAGAGTTGATGGTGTTACTACAGTCCACAAACTCAATCAACAGCAATCCTGATAATTAAAGAAAAACGTCATTATACTGTACTTTGTTCACTTTGGATGTTTCCATGCTGTTTGTCTGGAATCCACACAATATCCATCATGTTCAAGTCGATACTTTCACTGATTCTAGCAGTTACGGATTAAGTTATCTGACAATCCCAGGCAATTACGTACCCAGGACTGAATTTCGGAGGAGATGGATTGTTTTACCTCTGAGCGGCACTTTTTTCCACACAATGGGCTAAATGGCCAGGTCGCAACCCCCCGAAAGCTCAGAGAAGGTTGGGGGAGGGGACCTACTGGAACAGCTGTTGGGAGACAGATGGTAGCCTCCCGTCAAGGCCATCCAGCGTGTTCTTTAACGAGCACAGGGCATAGCTCTCCCGCAGGGGTTACGGTTATCGTTCCATCCGACGGACGGCACCCTTTCCAAGCCCATCGGTGTCCCCTACTGACCGTGGGCAGGAAGGGAAATTTTGCGGAGATAAATCTCAACGCTGACTCAGCTGGGACTCGAAACTGGGAACTGCTGATTAGGAGCCTGGCGCGCTGCCGACTGAGCCACCCCCGCCCCTTCGGGAAGGGAGGGGGGAGATCTCAGTGTAATACTTGAGTAAAGAATCCCATTTACTAAAATATCCCACCGAACAGAAAAGTTACGGTTACGGTTACATATTGAATAAATTTTACAGTTGTTTTTTAAAACTATTTTTAGTGTCAGACATACGGAACAAAAAAATTATATAAAGGAAACCCTTTTGGATTTCAAAGCAGGTTGATCAAAAGTACCTGAGTTCAAGCCCCAGGAAAGGCATCGATGTTTATACTCTCTTTCTGCTGAGGATCAGCCATCGTCACAGGCCTTTTACTATGGCGTATTAAACTGGCAGTCTCGTGTCAGACCTCTGTGGCAAGCAGGTGTTTGAGGAGTAATTATTCATTTATTACTAGCAGATTGATCAAAGGGACCTGGGTTCAAGCCCCGGGTAAGGCATCGATGTTTATACTGTCTTTCTGCTGAGGATTAGCTATCCTCACAGGCCTTCTACTATGGTGTATTAAACTGGCAGTCTCGTGTCAGACTTCTGTGGCAAGCAGCTGTTTAAGGAGCAATTATTCATTTATTACTAGCAGGTTTACACTTCGTTGCTGGGGTCTGAAACTTTTAAAATTTAGAGTAGATGGCAGTCCCCATGTCGCAAGATTTCATTTGACATAAATATCATTACACTCGATCTCCTCTCCTCCGGGGGGGAGGGGGGGGGGGGGAGGGGGGGGAGGGTCAGGCGGTAACGCGCCAGAAACGTAATCTGTAGATCCCAGGTTCGAGTCCCAGCTGCGTCAGCGTTGAGATTTATTTCCTTAAAATTCCACGCCCTGCCTCCCGGTCAATAGGAAACACAGATGGGCTTGAATAGGCCGCCGTCTGTCGGATCGGACTTTAAACCGTGGCACCCTGTGCGGGAAGAGCCATACCCTGTACACTTTAAAGAACAAGTTAGATGGCCTTGACAAGAGACTACCATCTGTCTCCCAACAGCTATTCCAATGGGTCTCCTCCTCCAACCTTTTCTGAGTCTTTGGGATCCTTGTGACCTGGCCAAAAAACTGTGCGCAAAAAAGTGCAAAAAAGAGGTAAAACAACATAACCTCCCGCTCCAGTTAAAATTTTCTCCCTCTCTTTTAGGGGAGAAAAGGAATGGACATAGTTCGAGGTACCCATTATTCTCTCCACGCCAGAAGTTTCTAAATCAAAAACCGGAATATCCTCGCTCAGATAATCGAACCATCTGCGATGTTAACAAAAAGAAATTTTTTTGTATATTCTTTTATTAGCTTTTGCACATTTTTCAAATTAAGTTAATGATTTTAACTTCCTATACGAATTGAGTTTTTGAATCTCGTGTTCTGCTCGTGCTTAATTAGATCCACTTCAATATCCATGGACGCTCGCACTCTTGACCTGGCAAACTGGGGGCGGGGGTGGCTCAGTCGGTAGTTCCCAGGTTCGAGTCCCAGCTGGGTCAGCGTTGAGATTTATCTCCGCAAAATTCCCCGCCTTGCCCATGGTCAGTAGGGGACACCGATGGGCTTGGAAAGGCCGCCGTCCGTCGGATGGGACGTTAAGCCGTGGCCCCGTGTGTGGGAGAGCCATACCCTGTGTACGTTAAAGAACACGCTGGATGGCCTTGATGGGAGGCTACCATCTGTCTCCCAACAGCTGTTCCAGTGGGTCCCCTCCCCCAACCTTCTCTGAGCCTTCGGGGTCCAGGTGACCTGGCCATTTAGCCCATGGTGTGCAAAAAAGTGTCGCTCAGAGGTAAAACAACAACAACAACAACAACAACCTGGCAAAGTGAACAATGAGTTTATCGCGCGAAATCAGAAAGAAATTAGTTTGATGCATTCATTATTTCCAATTTATTAGTGGCAACAGTTATTTTGAATAACTTCAAACCGTCAAAATGATAAGTCTATGGGGATTCTGAGAAATTCAAACCCGCCCACCCAATTTTGGTGTGACCAGCGGGTTCGCACATAGCCTATATTCTTCCTTTGAGGTAATGGAACGTTCATGCAAAGTTTGGAACCTCGAGCTCTTCTGGGGGCTGAGTGCATAAGAGGACAAACAAAAAACAAACAAACCTTCTTCTTTATATATCATATTAGGCAAGTTTGAGATTTCGTACAAGACGACCGGGTTTCCAGGATGGTACGAACACTCCTGGGTACGTCTCTAGCCCCAGATGTAGAAGGTGCCAGTTATCCGGGTTGGGTTGGGTTGTTTTACCTCTGAGCGGCACTTTTTTGCACACCATGGGCTAAATGGCCAGGTCACAGGAACCCCGAAGGCTCAGAGAAGGTTGGGGGAGGGGACCCACTGGAACAGCTGTTGGGAGACAGATGGTAGCCTCCCGTCAAGGCCATCCAGCGTGTTCTTTAACGTGCAGAGGGTATGGATCTCCCGCACACGGGGCCACGGCCTTCGGGGTCCGTGTGACCTGGCCATTTAGCCCATGGTGTGCAAAAAAGTGCCGCTCAGAGGTAAAACAACCAAACCCAACTTAGAATCAATAGGTGTCTTAGAATCAAGCTATTTGAGAAGAATCAGCATATTAGCTGAATGTTTCATTGTCCTTAGATAGCACATAATAAATTCAGTTTCTGATGCGTAATTTAACCACAAACAACCAATTATTAATCTTAGAGCTAAAAAGAGAAATTTTTCGCGATGTCTCGTCTTCGGTTGGTAATGCAATTATTTTCCAACTGCGGTAGATTTAGGAGATTTTAGGGGAGAATATTTTTTTTCGGGGGTGACTCATATTTTTTAGTCAGGGAACAGACTAGGATGTTCACATTCGAATCGAACATAGCAGGGAAGATAAGAATCAGATGCCTTAAAACTAGCCACACCGACAAAAGAAGTCAAAAGTCAATAAGTTCTCTCCCACCTCCAATACCAAAAAAATAAAGCATAAAAACTAAAACACGTAGTAGATGTCTAGTCATGATGAAACGTTCGCAGATGGTTCATGCGCCTGTGTCCACTCAGAACGAATAGACCACGTACTCTGTCCCCATTTGTCGGCCGATGAACGAAGCTCTCCAGTGCCTTAATGCACGGGGCCGCAGTCGACCTCTGACACTAATAGCTAACCGTGGCTACTGGACCCATCACTTGGCCCAGTAGTCTCCCTCCAAAACTCTCCCTCCCCCCATCTCATCCCTCCTATCTATTATTCGGTTCCGCGTCCATTGCACCGTTGACGTCATAATTGGTCGGGCGCGTGCAGCCATGCGCGCGAGAGCGTGATGTCACAATGGGTCTACAAAGTGCCAAGGAGTCGCGAACTCCTTTGACATTGATAACCGTGATTCACTCCCACTAAGGCAAGAGGAGCCGGGGATTTGGGTGAAGTGTCGATCTGAAAGCCGCCCTCCGCTTGTGAGCAACATTAACCAATGATATTAACGTAGACCCGCCTGTAAAGGTTTCGTGGTGACACACTGCTTCCATACATCACCATCCTCTTCTCCCATCGGATCCACTTCTCATTCCAGTGGCACCTCGAGGAATGACCCTCAAATCCGACGGCTGGTTTTTTTTTCAGTACTCTTGCTCTGTCTAAAAATCTTCTAAAAGCTATCTGCTACTTCAAGCAGTGTTAAAAATATCTTCGACCTGTTTGTAAAGCACTGGTAAAAGCTATGCTACTCAGATAGATACAAAAACAATTGAAATAAACTGAAAAGATTTGGGGCACTTTTGACTAGCACTTTTGCGCCAAAATCGATAAAATGGCCAGGTCACAAGGACCCCGAGAGTTCAGAGAAGGCTTTGGGGAGGTGACCGACTGGACAGCTGTTGGGAGACCAATGATAGCCTCCAGTCAAGGCTATCCAAGATGTTATTTTCATAGGGTATGACTTTCCCACACACGGACCACGGCCTAACGTTCCATCTGACGGACGACGGACTTTCCTAACCCATTGGTGTCCCCCTACTAACCGATGTCAGGGTGGGGAATTTAGTGGAGATAAATCTCAACGCTGGCCTAAACAGCTTACAAGCCTGGCCCGCTACCGACTGAGCCTACACCCCCACCCCCAAGGTTACAAGAATCCCAAGAGATCACAATTGCGTAGTAGAAGGTATTTTGGGTTGTTTTACCTCTGAGTAGGCACTTTATTTTGCACAAAATGGGCAAAATTGCCAGGTCACAAAGACCCCAAAGTCTCACAGATGATTGGAGGAAGGAGACCCACTAAACAGCTGTTAGGAGACAACTGGAAGCCTTCTATCAAAGGGAATGTTCTTTAGCCTGCACAGGATCTGGCTATCCTAAACACGGGGCCACGGTTTTACGTTATTCTACGTACGGCTGCCTTTTCAAGCCCATCATCTAACAGAGGATAAGGTAAATCTCAACCCTGGTACATGTGGAAACTCAAACCTGCGAATTACAGATTACGAGACTGGCACACTGCGTACTGAGCCCACTCCCACTCCGGTGTAGGAAGAGAACTCACTAGACAACTGTTAGGAAATAGATACAAGTCTCTCAGGACATCCAACAAGTTCTTTAACGTGCACACGGTAATCGACTCCTGCAAATGGGACCACAATTTACGTCTCATTAGCTGGAAGATGACCTTTTTTAAGTCCAGCTTCGTTTCCTTTCTCCCCGCTAAGGGGCGGGGGTGGCTCAGTCGGTAGCGCGCCAGGCTCGTAATCTGCAGTTCTCAGGTTCGAGTCCCAGCTGCGTCAGCGTTGAGATTTCTCTCCGCAAAAATTCCCCGCCATGCCCACGGTCAGTAGGGGACACCGATGGGCTTGGAAAGGCCGCCGTCCGTCGGATAGGACGTTAAGCCGTGGTCCTGTGTGCGGGAGAGCCATACCCTGTGCACGTTAAAGAACACGCTGGTTGGCCTTGACGGGAGGCTACCATCTGTCTCCCAACAGCTGTTCCATTAGGTCCCCTCCCCCAACCTTCTCTGAGCCTTCGGAGTTCATGTGACCTGGCCATTTAGCCCATTGTGTGCAAAAAAGTGCCGCTCAGAGGTAAAACAACAACAACAACAACAACAACAACTCCCCGCTAAAAACTACACTCGGCCCAGGGTAAGTTGGTAGTAGCGGAGATAAATAAAAGTTTAGGGAGTGATGCCTGGCTTAGTAATACGTCCAGTAGTCATGGTTAACTGTGCAGAAGTGTTACTAAATGTGGTGTACAAAATACATTTTAAAATTGTTTTCCCTGATTTTTTCTTACTAAAATAAAGCTGTTTTCTGTTTCTTTTAAACAGAAAACAAATCTCCGACAGTATTGATGTAAATTACAAAAAAAAAGATTTGTTTTCGGGTAAGAAATTTCTAAATAGGTGCGTGAAATATTTAAATATATACCGAAGAGCCAAAGCATTTTGACTAGCCCGTCTTTATGCAAATCAAAGTAACTGCAGGTAAACGACGGCGCGTGTGAAGGTCATGAAACGGTATAAATAACACCTGATACTGAGCTCTGTTAACCAGGATTATTCTTGTTCTTCAGATGGGAAAGGCAGCGGACTTAAGTGAGTTTGACAAAGGTCAAATTGTAATGACCAGATGAATTGGTTCAGAGTATTTCCGAAACGGCAGGCTTGTGAGGTGCTCACTGTCAGCCGTTGTTAGTACTTTGAAAAAGTGGTCCGAGGAGGGAAAAACCACGAACCACCGGCAAGGTGTGGGCCGACCACGGCTCATCGATGCTAGAGGTGAGCGAAGGCTATCCCGAATGGTAATACCCAACAGATGGGTATACTGTGGTACAACGTGCCCGTAATTTGAATGCTGGTGACGTGAGTAATGTGTCACAACAGATAGTACATCGAACCCTGTTGAAAATGGGACTGCATTGCCACAGGCCGCTCTGAGTGCTCATACTAACCTCGGTTCACCGTCGAAAGCGCCTATAATGGGCATCAAAACTGGACCTTGAATGATTGTAAGAAGGTCGTCTGGTCCGATGAAACTCGTTTCCTGCTGCACCATGTGAACAGCCGGGTACGTGTGCGTCGTTTACCTGGGAAAGTGTTGGCCCAGGTTGCACCATGGGACAAAACAAGCCTGTGGAGGAAGTGTAATGCTTTGGCAATGTTCTGTTGGGAAACACTGGGTCCATCATTCATGTGCAGGAAACTATGACGTCTACTACCTACCTAAACATAATTGCAGATCAGGTATATCCTATCATGGTAATAATATTCCCCTTTAGTAGTGCCATCTTTCAGCAGGAAAATGCGTCATGCTACACTGCCCAGATTGTTCGAGAATGATTCGCGGAACATGAAGAAGACTTCCAAGTATTGCCCTGGCCTCCAAATTTCCCAGACATCAATCCTATAGAACATCTGTGGTTTGCGTTGGAACAGTATATCCTATCTGCTGCGGCTCAACCATATAACTTACAAGAGTTAAAGGATCTGCTGGTAACGTATATTGGTACCAGATACCACAAGACACCTTTAGAAATCTTGCAGCGTTCATGCCTCGCCGGGTAAAGCTGTTTTGGCGGCACGTGGAGGACCAACATCATATTAAGCAGGTGGTAAAAATGTTTTGGCTCTTCGGTGTATATTTAAACATGTAAAATGCAAGTATTAGGAAACTATTTACTAAGACGACTGGGAAGAAAGTTAGTGACATATCAGCTTTTGTTTCATGAGTTGGGGTGTTTTATTCCTCTGAGTCATACTTTTTGCACATAATGGGCTAAATAACCAGGTTACTTGGACCCCAAGGACTCAAAGAAGGTTGGAGGAAATGGACCCACAGGAGAGCAATTACTCCAACAAGAAGACTCTCGTCAAGGCCACCCACTGTGTTCTTTAACATGTACAGGGTATGGCTCTCCCACACAAGGGTATGGCTCTCCCACACAAGGGTATGGCTTAATATCCAATCAGATGAACAGGAGAATCGAATGAGCTGGGAAGATGGATTCACTGTGTAAGTTTGATATGGGGGGTGGAATTGTCCATATACCTTTGCATTTTGTCTTCTCTGAACTGAGAAATTTCAAAGGAGATGAGATATCCACTGAATGGCCACTTTATTAGGTACATCTCAGCTTTCCGTGAAAAAGGCTGCTCCTTCAGTTACTGATGTGTGTTCAGAGACTTCTGTGTGTGCAGTTCAGTGCGAGAATGGACAAGACGAAATATTTAAGCAACATTGAAGTGGAGTGGCATGGTAATTGGCGTTTGCCATGCTGGTTTCAAACATCAACCCTGCTACAATTTTCACGCATGACAGTGTCTCTGGTGCATCGAAAAAAGTCCAACACTCAACAAAATCACTCAACCAACCGCAGTCTTGTGGTCGGAAACAGTTCGTTGACTAAAGAGGCCGACGGAAGGTGACATGACTTGTTCAGAGTTACAAACGAGATACATAGTTAAATAACAGGAGGAATATCAGAACGCACAACTCTTCGCACCTTGTCACGGATGGGTTAGGATAGCCAATGAACTAATCGTGTTTCACTCCTGTCAGTGAAAAACAAGAAACTGCTGTTGCAGTTATCTACGGAACACAAACACTGGATACTGGAGGATTGGGAAAACGCCATCTTGTCTGATGAATCCGGTCTCTGCTGTTTCACGCTGATGGGGGGGGGGGGACCAAGATGTGGCGAAAACTACATGAGTTCAAGGATTCATCTGCCTGCAATTAACATTACAGGCTGATGTAACTGTAGTGGTGGTGGTGGTGGTAAAGTTGTCTGGGAAGAGTATTCGTGGCACATAATGGGCCCTTTGATTCCAGTGGAGCAAGGTGAAATAAAACGTGACAGTAATTTGAAGTCGCTGTCATGTTTTCTGAGCCATTCCTAAAGGATCCTAATCTTCGTGTGACGTGGAACATTATCTTGCTAAAAGAACACATTGGTAGATGGATGTGTTGATGCCACAACGGGATGCACCTAATCGGCAACAATGTTTAATGTGACATTTAAACGTTGTTAGTAGGAGCATAAGTGAGAGTTCTGGGCCAGTAAATGGGACCACAGAATTCTGTGAAAATCCATGGGAAAAGTTATGGGGGATGAGGTAAAAAGTATGTTTCTTGTGATTTTTTGTGAAAATCTGTGTGAAAATTAGAAAAAACGAGGATGTTTTTAGCATCTGAAAAACTAATTTAAGTTTTTTTTGGGAAGATGAGGTTTAAACTAATTTGTGAATTAGTTTAAATGGATTAGTTTGAAATGAGGTCTGTGTGTATGAGATAAAAAATCATGTGGTTTGTTGAGTTATTGTACACTTACTGGATTATTCGGTTGTAAAAGCCATGTAAATCGGTGTTTCTTGTGGGTTTTTTTGAAAATGTGTGTGAATATCAGAAAAAAAACGGGTGTTTCATGTGAAAAAAGTAATTTAAGTTTTTTGGACAGACGAGATTTAAACTAATTTGTTTAACTAATTTTCAGAAAAAATGAGGTGTGTGTGGGAAAGAGATAAAAAACGATGTGGTTTGTTGAGTTATCATACACTTCACTGGATTATTCGGTTGTAAAAAGCCAGGTAAATCGGAGAATTTGACAAAGTAAGACAGTTTTGAGAAATTTGTGTGAAACATATGACAAAATCAACAGGTAAAATCATGTTTTCGGGGGTTCTGATGAAAAGATAGACTTTGAATATCTGTGAATGTATGAAGAGAGGGTACTAGATGAAAAAAAAATTTGGAAGTGAAAAGTGATTTAGGTTAATTTTTTAAACAATTAAAAGGAATTTGAAGTGAAAAGTGATGTAGGTTAGAATAATTTTGAGAATGTGTGAAATTTGTAAAGAGAGAAGAGTTTTATGTTATCGTGCTAAACGGAAATCAGTCTCCTCAAAAGAACAACGGACTCGAGATTTAACTTCATTGAACTAAATCTCTTATTCACTGAACCTCAGAATTAAAGTGAAGCTGAAAAAATAATGATTAGGGAACATACATATTTTTTTAAACGTGCAAATAGATGTAGATTTTGTGATGATGGTATTTAAAATAGTTTTTTTTATCCAACAACTAAAAGTTATCCCTCTAGTGGTTGTAAAGTTGCTTTTCGTTCTGAGACAATTACGCAATATACGTGGTATAATTCATTTGGCGGTCTATTTAATTTAAATCGTATTTCGATGTCAGCAGTTGCTGATAATTCATATAGACGTGATTCGTATTTGCTGACATCGAAGTCGAATATCAGATACAGTTTCATAAAATCTTGGTAAATGACATGGGTACACAAATCGATATCCATATTCTTTGCAGCTAAAAAGCTGTTGTAAACTCGCACATAATCTAAACTGTTGGGTTCAAAGTTGCACTCGAATTCTTGTTCGGGAAACTGTTTGCTATTCACTCTGATTTGAATCCGTTCTAGTAACATGTGATCAAATACCATATTGTTTCTGGTTTGATTATTTAATCGGTTAGACTTTTGTAAGACGACATAAAGATGGACGGGTTTATTTTGAGTTGTAACAACCCGCCAACTGACATGAGAGTCAATTCGAGTATCAGATTTGTACAGTTTGCACGATTCCCAAAAGATTTCGTGTGGATTGCCGCTTGCTAACTGAGATTCCAGTTTTGCAAGTACTTGTAGTGATGGTTCCACTTTTGGAATAAACCAAGATACGTGAGGTATTTCAAATTTATACAACGTAGTCCCAACTCTCTGAATAATGTCTTTGTCGTCACTTTTTTCTAGTTTTATGGTATGTTTTACATCGCGAAACACTTTATCCACGTCTCGGCAGAATCCAAACAGCCGATTCAGTGGTAAGAATAAACTTACATTTTGACTATTTTTTGTAATTTCATATCTGTCCGAGAATCCTTGATTGAATTCAGGATTTTTCTTCAACGCTTGTGCAAAATCCTTTATCTTATTATTCGTGTCCAGTTTATCTTCGCCTCCGTCGTACAAATACTTATTCGTTTTCGAACTGTCTGCGGTATCTTTGAACCACATCATACTTGTGGCAGCACTGTGTGAAAAGTCTTCGGTAAAATCAATTAAATTGTGAATCGTGGTCGTCACTCCTGGCAATTCAATATCTTCCAATTCTCTGTTTTCTATATAATATTGAGCTCTCTTAAAAATGTTGTACCCGTTATTGACCATCGTATCTACATCATTGCCGCCGATATCAGACCCATCTAATTTCAGTATTTTGCATCTGACGTGTATATAACTATTGTGCGGATGTAGAAAAACGTCCCTATCTTTGGTAAATATTTCGTATTTTTCGAGATTTTTAACATTAACATTGGTTTCTCGATATTCCAAGTACTCGTATTTTGTCGTTGAATTATCGCCTATTGGATCTTCGAACAAATTCCAGTAAGTAGCTTCAACGTTCATCCCATACTTACTTAATGATTTTTAGGCTATTTCCGTATATTAACTGATTAAGAATATTTCTGCTCTTAGGGAATATTTTCTCGTTTTTTCGAACAATAGGCGACGAATTTGTATAAAATATTTTAAATTTCGTTTTCAGTATCTTCATCTTTATTTGGGTCTAATGTGTAACATATAAGTCACGTTTCCTTGTTGAAGTCAATTACTTTATTGTTCTGATCGGTTACTTTCATTCTAACATTGTAAATGCAATCAGTTTTATTCAGCAATAAATATATGGGAAAGAATGGATGTGTGTCGATTAAACTGCCAGGCGGTGTTTGAGGCACGAAACTGTACAACACGTCGCTCTTCTGGTTATTGAGATAGGAAGATTCGACAATAGAACAGTGAATTAGAACGCGATCGACCCCTCTCGTTATGTTGGGTGGGAACTTTCCTTCGTTTTTTGCTGCATCGATAATTTTCGATTCGAACCTTAGAATTTCTCGCGACTTCGCTTCAGAAAAATCTATTTTATATCCTCTTGCCAAACGAATAACAAATCTTAATGTAGGGAGGTTGCTTTCTAGTATTATAGGGCTAGGATCTCCAAAGACATTTTTTAAAAACATCATTAAATCCGTCTATATCGTACATTCCATTCGGGAAAGTTATTTTATTCCATTGCCTTCCATTGAAGTATTTCAGAGTGTTATTGTTATAATTATCACTGATGTTGTACCAGGAATACCACATATTGCTACCGATCAGTGCTATCTCGTATTCACCATTGAGTGTGATCGGCGTTTCATAATTAATTTCCAAATCTTCGGGGTTGTATGCCGTAATAGTAGAGGAATTGATAGTTATAATACCACCTTTATTAATATAGTGTAGTACTATGTAATACTTATATGCTAGTTGTTACCAACAATTCATTCCGATCATTAGGAGTTTGTTCAAACTGATAGAATATATCATATGGGCTTATGTTATTATTCCTTCGTTTAATGTAATAGATGCAATAGTAACCGCATTTCACAGAATAATTTGTTTGAATTTGCGAAGAGTTATACACGATCGACTTTCACGAAGAAAGTAAATAGTGTTTTATTTCTTCTGGTGGCGATAAACCGAATGGATCAAAGTACTCGACGTAAGGTAACTTCGCATCATTGAAATAAGCTACCCAATGAGTTCCTGAACTACGAGAAACGTCAAAGTTCACTATACCATTTTCGTTCTTGAATATTTTTGTTGGCAAAGAATCGATAAAGTATACACCACGGAATCCTTTTTCGTTTTCCATTATTTTTTCGATATCTAAGTTACTTAATGGCTCTTTTTTTTAATCCCTGAACTATTTGCTTTCCTGGAATGTACAAACTTTTTCCCTTTCTTTTTAGATAAGCCAGTTGCGCTTTGCTTTCCAGGAACGTATAACCCTTTTCCTAGAACGTTTTGTGCAAGCTAAGTACCAGCATATCCCGCAGCTCCAACTGCAGCTTCTTTTCCCAATGCTACGAGTGCAGGTATTAAGAACGGCAGAAATCCACCTAGCTGTGTTTTACTGAAACGAAGTCGAACTGGCGTTTTAGATTTTTTCAGTTCAATGATTTGTCTCTTTGTCATTTTCAAAGTATCGTTACCTTTCTTCTGTGTATCAATACTTAAAGTTATAGGATTCTTATTTACAAATGCACTCTTCAATTTCTGCTTTTGTCCAGGCGTTAAACTAGTCAGATAACTGTGATACATTATACTTTATTTTATAAGTGTCACGTACTTATATTTTATATATACATTTTATATATAAGTGTAAAACGAAAACTTTAACGGATAACGTCGAATATGTCACTTCAAAGAATAAAAGAGTAATGATGAGAGGCAGATGTCGAACGTGTGGAAAAATGAAGTATAAATTTGTGAAACAGAAAGGAAATTTCGTAAAAATGGTGATATAGTAAGCTGGATTCAAGAAAAGTTTAATCCACCTGAAATGCACATTCCAGGTTACCAGTATTGTGGACCTTTTATGAAACTGGAGAAAAGGTTAATGCGAGGAGATCCTGGTATTAACCGTGTGGACAAAGCCTGCAAAAAGCACGACATTTCTAACAGCAAATCTACAGAAACTAAAAAGAGACACGAAGGCGACCAATAATTGATAAATGATTTGGATGAAATTCAGAATCCAACTTTAGGAGAAAGATTTTCAAGAACGATAATCAAACCTATCATTAAAACGAAGAAACGGTTCGGTTTAGGACACAAGAAATAAGATGCTTTCATCCGTTTACTATGACCCATTAAAGGGATTTTCCGGTATAAAAGATCTAATGCGCAAAACTGGATTGACGGAAAAAGAAGTAAAAAGATTTCTCCAACAACAAGATGTGTACACGTTACACAAACCCATTTATAAAAAATTCCAAACCAGACGGGTTTATGTCTGGAATGTAGACGACCAGTGGCAGAGTGATTTAATCGATATGCAAAAATTTAAATTTCACAATAACCACGCGAATTACATTTTAACCGTGATTGACATTTTCAGCAAATACGCCTGGGCAATACCTATTAAAAAGAAAACGGGTAATGAAATTACTAAAGCATTTGTCGAAA
This sequence comes from Ryuthela nishihirai, assembly GCA_038380435.1. Lineage (NCBI taxonomy): Eukaryota > Metazoa > Arthropoda > Arachnida > Araneae > Heptathelidae > Ryuthela > Ryuthela nishihirai. Next base: position 17,217,355 of record JAWZYU010000029.1, on the reverse strand, counting down.
TTTTTAAACAACGTAAGCCATCCAAATTACAAACGGATAAGGGAACTGAGTTTATCAATATAGAAACTCAAGCATTGTTTAATCAACGAGGTGTCCATTGGTTTGCCACTGAAAATGAGACTAAAGCTCAAATTGTGGAACGATTTAATAGGATTTTAAAGGCAAAAATGTGGAAATATTTCACTGCTAATAACACTAGAAAATGGATCGATGTTCTGCCAAAACTCGTTAAGAATTGCAATACTTCTTATCACAGATCAATAAGAATGACCCCAAAAGAGGCAAGCTTGCAGAAAAACAAAGATATCGTGTATTTTAATCTGTTTGGTAAAAGAATTAAATCTATTACAGCACCAATATTTAAAATTGGCGACAGAATGAGAATCGCCAAGTACAAGACACCGTTTAGAAAAGGTTATCTGCCGAAATTTACAGAAGAGATTTTTGAAATTGCTCAAGTTTTGAATACAGATCCTGTAACCTATAAGATTAAGGATCTGAAAGGAGAACCAATCATTGGTAGTTTTTACACCCAAGAAATGGTGAAATACGAAAAGCAAGATGACATTTATAAAGTTGAAACCATTCTGAAAATTAGAGTGAAGAATAATAAAAAAGAGTATTATGTTAAATGGTTTGGTTATGATAATACATTTAATTCCTGGGTCAAAGAAGATGATCTTTTTAAATAAATCAAATGGAGATTCAAAATTTTGACTTTGAAGAAGACGAGAAATTCTTGAACAGAAACGTATTAGCACCTCTCTGGTCTTTTAGACTTTTAATCTGTGATCCATCGGGCTCAGGGAAGACGAACCCTTTGTTGAACTTAATATTTAAACATCTCTACTATAATAAAACCTTTTTATATGCCAAAGATTTAACCGAGACGAAGTATCAGTTTATGCAAGAAATATTCGACGATTTGCACGAAATTTTGGAGAAAACATTTAGCGAAAAAATCTCAATTGCAACTTTCTCTGCCAGTAAAGAAGATATCGTCAAGTTCAACGAACTGGATCCCGACATGCAAAATTTAATTGCTTTCGACGATTTCGTAACGGAAAGAGATCAAAAACTCATCGAAGAATTATTCGTCAGAGGAAGGAAAAAGAACTTAATATTGATTTACCTGACACAGAGTTATTTTTCGACTCCGAAAGACATTCGACTACAGTGTAATTATTTTATATTCTTTAATATGCAGAACAAGAGAGAAATGTTGCAGATACAAATGGATCATGCAACAGAAATCAGGAAAGATATTTTTATGCAGTTTTATGCATATGCAGGTTTATGCTTATTCGGTTCATACGAAACCTTCAAAACCACACGATTTCTTATTAATCGATAAAAAAAACCATGTACATGCCTCTCAAGTACAGAAAAAACTTTGGAAAATAAAGATGAATTACTTGACAAAGTTTGGCGTCATCAGCTCTGAAACCGGTTCCGAAAGAGGACCAGCGGGAATTCCAGGCGTCGGTTTTAAATTGACACACGATGGGGACTACGACATGAGTAATAAAAAAATTGAGAAATGTAGCCAATCCCGAGAGGGTTCGGACTCTGTGACAAAACAATATCTGCAACAGGAGTCTATAACACTGAATCACACGGGAAATTATGACGCAAATACTAAAAGAATATCGAACATAGGCAGACCTATAGAAAATGGAGATGCCGCTACTATTCAATACGTTAATAATACTTCTTTAATTTTTCGGAACAATCGCTATGATGCGCGAAATAAACAAATAATCAATGTCTGAACCGGATTCAGATTCTGGAGTAGTTACAAAACGATATTTGGAAAAAAGAGCACTTTGCAATGACGATGATAATTACGATGCAAGCAATAAACGCATTAAAAATCTTGCAGAACCGATCGATTCATCCAATGCCACTACGAAACACTGCGTCGACAGCTTGACCACTGTTCAAAACAGTCCAATGAATACATTGGTGTGAAATAAAGATGGGCTTTACGTTCCACGAAGCATTGCATTCGACGGGCATAGTTTCAATGCAGAAAAAAAAACAAATCCTTGATATTGCCGATCCCGAGTCGGATTCTGCCGCTGTAACTAAGGGATATTTGGAAAAAGTCGCATTAACAGGCGAGGATGTCTTTAATGCGAACAATAAGAGAATAGGAAATCTCGGGGAACCGAGGCACAACAGAAATGCGACAACAAATATTTAGGTCGATGGCTTGACAAAGTTAGATCCTAACCCATCCAATTCTCTATTGAGAAATGAAAATGGACTTTTTGCATCAAGTGGGAGCAGTTTCAATGGCGATGCAAATGGGAAACGAATTACGAATGTTGGCACCCCAATTGTAAACAATGCTGCTGCTACAAAACTATACGTTGATAAGAAATACTGTAATTTGCCTTACCTATGGTGATAAAGAAGTGAAAAAAGACATATTGCAGTCTCATCCAATTATACAGATAAACACCAAATTCGACCTACTAACGCCACCTATTTTCAAATATAATTATCATCTATGCATTTCTAATGGATGTATAAGCAAGGTAATCTGCTGCACAACAAATCCCTCTTTTTGTATAAATTATAGTATCAACTTGGACGATCAAAAATTCATTGAAGTAGTAAGACCACAACTTCAGCAGTTTTTTTCTGTTACTCCAGTAAACAAGAAATTTGACAGGGGCAGCAAGATTAGTGTTTCACTTGCTAGACACTATCCAGATCCAAAAGAAAGAAGAAAAGTGCCTGGAGGTCTTGTTTCAGACTTTCATCACTGGGTATAAGTCTTTATTGTATATTAATAAAGATGAAGGACCTTAAGCAATTACACAGTATTATAGATGAAATCTTGAAATCGCGAGCTACTACAAAATCGAAAATTGAAGACATTATTTTGAGAGAGGAACGAGTTAAGGAAACGCTCGAAGAATTTCACAAGCCAGTGGTGGAACGGTTAAAAGGTCTGGAAACTGTGAGTGAAGAAACCATGAAAAACATACAAGATGTAGTGAAAACTTTAGAGCCAGAAGTGCTCACTGAGATGCCAGAAAAAACGTTCGTTTATAATCCAGATTCCAACTTGCAAGATGGAATATTAAACCAATATAAAACTTCCGAGTGATATCTTACAGGCGAGAAACCCCATTCCAGAGCTGAAAGAAATGATTTATCAAACAATCGGGCATCTTCAGAAACTCGGGGGCAATAAGGCTACAGAAACCAAACGCTATGGTAGAACTACTGAGAAATATCGAATTATCGATAATCACATTGAGGCACTTAGAAAATATTTAAAGTCGATTAAAATGATGCTCACTGTAATAGAAAGTCAACAGTTTGGTTCTGGACTGTACAAGAGTTTCGACGACATATGCGAAAAATTATCAATCTTGGTTGCCAGTAAACGAGCTGGAAACACCAGTACAGAAGTAGTAAATGAAATTGTCGCAATTTTGGATATTTTGCTAAAAAATGATATTATTGACAAAAAGGAACGTAAGATTATGTTCAATAACATCGGTATTGTTTAGAAATTTATTCTTGGACACACACTACAGTCATGTCTATTTCAACTTCCGATTATGCAAAATATTCGATGTTTTGCATTATCGGACCATGATTTTTATCTACTGTATATAATATAGAGGGTATAACTGCTAACTCAAAGATGAGCGCAACTATTCAATGTACCAAATGTGGGGTATTTATTCGCAAATCCAATATGAACCGTCATATAAAAACTGCATGCACTTCTCGCACATTTGAAAAATGCGAATTTTGCAATTCCAGCTTTAACAGAAAAGACAATTACAATCATCATCTGAATCAATATCATACAAATAAAAGCAGTGCTTTTCGGAAAACGTTTCGCACATATAAAATTGATAACATAAATGTCATAGAAGACATAAAAAGTTTTCTGGAGAAAAATAACAATAAATGGAAATATATAATTAAGAATAAACTCAGTAAGCCTCTAAAAGTTAGATTCATATTACAAATAAAATTTAAAAAGCAAACGGATCCTGAAGGACAGAAAGAAATATGTGCACATTTTTCGACATGTAACGAAATAATCAGTTTGAACGAATAAAATCAGTCAATGAATTACTAAAAAACGCTTATGAGAAAATTGATAACGACTTTGAAAATTTTATACAAGAGGGAAGTAGATGGGTATTTGACAAAATAATTTCTATGGAAATTCAAATATCTCAGTATAATGCAGTTGGAGCATCTGCTTTCGTAAATTTACCAGAACATTTGAAATCTGCAAAAGGTATAGTGAATGTTAAAAACTACAACAAATGTTTCTTGTGGTCAATATTATCAGCTCTACATCCTGCTAAAGACCAACCGCAACGTGTGGAAAAATATAAAATATTTGAAAACGCCTTAGACACATCTTCATTGACTTATCCAGTAACCCTCGATCAAATCCCGAAGTTCGAGGTTTTAAATAATATTTCTATAAATGTTTTCAATTCTAAGAAAGATGGTTTGCATACGTTATATATTTCACAGAATCCTGTTAAAGAACCCATACAACTTTTACTTTTAAAAGACGGCAGTAATTCTCACTATTGTTGAATTAAAAGTATTAGTAGGGTTACAGCTTACCTTTCAAGACATGATGGTAAATCCTATCCCTGTCCATAATGTCTTCATAATTTCACTCGCGACGATTTATTAAAGAATCACGTAGATAATTGCAAATAAAACACTTTACAAACTATCAAGTTTCCCGAAGCGAATAGTACGGAATTCCATACAATTAAAAATGGTTTGAACCACCCATATGTGATTTATGCAGACTTCGAATGCTTTTCGAAATGTAGAAGAATTGAGAATAATCCGTGTAGGGTGCGAACTAAGTATTTAGTGCCGTCAGGATTTGCGTATATTATAGTTGGACCGGAAGGTAAACTGATAAAAACCAGAATGTACAGAGGGAAAAATGTAACAGAACAATTTTTGAATGAAATGATCGAAGCCGAAAATTTGATCAATGATTTGAAGAAAAGAAATGTTAAGATGACTGATTTTGATTTTCAAATTTTTACTGGAGCAAAATATTGTAATATTTGTGGGAAAATTCCAGGAACTGATAGAGTAAGGGACCACGATCACTTAACTGGAAAACACAGAGGTGCTTTTCACAACAAATGTAATCTTCAATACAAATTCTCACTTGAAATACCAGTGTTGTTTCATAATCTCAAAGGATTTGGTGGCCACTTTATAGTAAAAGATTTGTGGAAATTTAAAGATAGGAAGAAAATTTCTTGTATTCCACAAACTACAGAAAAATACATATGCATTAAATTCGGTCAAATCAAATTTATCGATTCATTCATGTTCCTCAGTTCTTCACTGGATTCACTGTCGAAAAATGTGGAAAATTTCTACATCCTAAGTCAATACTGTAGACAACATAATCTGAATGACTCACAGAAAGAACTTCTGAAAAGCAAAGGAAGTTTTCCATATGAGTACTTGCAACAGAGTACTCAGTTTTTGCAAACGTCACTTCCATCCAAAGAGAATTTTCAAAACAATGAACAATACGAAAGAGCTCAAATTTTGTGGAAAGCCTTTTCTATTGCTACCTTCGGGGAATATCACGATCTGTACATGATCACTTGATGTATTACTGCTAGGAGATATATTTTAAAACTACAGAAATTCGTGTATGAATAACTACCAACTCGATCCTTGTCATTATTTTAGCTCTCCTGGCTTATCCTATGCTGCCTGTTTAAAAATGACAGAAATTGAGCTGGAACTTATAAAAGGTGATATGTATTTTTTCATACAAAGAGCTCTGCGAGGAGGAATATCTTTAGTGTCTAAGAGGTTTGCACAGGCCAACAATCCTTTAGTAGATCCATATGAGAGAAGTAAACCACAAAACTATATCATGTACTTTGATGCAAACAATTTATATGGCTGAGCAAAGTCTCAACCTCTTCCAACTGGTAATTTCAAATGGGATGATGATATTGACCTGTTTAATATTCCAGACGACAGCAAAAAGGGTTATTTCTTCAAAGTTGATCTAGAATATCCGGCTCATCTACACGATTTACACGATTTACACAATGATTTCCCCTTAGCTCCTGAAAAATTGAAACTCTCTGATAGTAATGTGTCATTCTTGATTACAAATCTGTTCGACAAACAAAATTATGTCGTTCACTATAGCTTACTTAAACTCTATGTAGAACTGGATTGAGGGTGAAACAGGTGCATAGAATCTTGGAATTTGATCAAAAACCATGGCTGAAACCTTACATAGATTTTAATATAACGAAACGAATTAATGCCATAAATAATCTTGAAAAAGACTTTTTCAAACTGATGAACAATGCTATATATGGCAAATGTTTAGAAAATAAGATAAAGAGAATAAAATGCCACATTTGAATACTGAAGAAAAGCTTAAAAAATTAATTGCAAACTATAGGTACGTTTCTTGTGTTAAACTTGCAGAAAATTTCGTAATTCTCCATATGAAAAAGAAAAATATTATAATAAATAAACCATATTACATTGGTGTAACGATTTTGGAGTTGAGTAAATTACACATGCATAATTTCTTCTACAATTTTCTGAAACCAAAATTTAATGCGGAATTGTTATTTACCGATACTGATTCCTTCTGTGTCGATATCCAGACAGATGATATATATGAGAAATTTAACTCAGAGTACTTTGATTTCTCAAATTACCCCACAAACCATGCATTATACAGTGAACCAAATAAAATGGTTCCAGGAAAATTTAAAGACGAATTAAAAGGTCTTCCAATCAAAGAGGTTGTTGCGTTACGTCCAAAATTGCATTCTATAGATTCTCCAAATTCTAAAAAAATTTAGTCACGAAGATTATCGGGAATGTCTATTTGATGGAAAAATCGTATAAAGGCAACAAACACAATTTCGATCGGAACAACATGATATACATGTATACGAAATTAAAAAAAATTGCTTTATCCCAAGAATACACAAAACGACTTATCAATGGAATTCAAACTTACGCTTTTGGAAATTATAGAATCTCAGATGTGTATGGTAAGGCATGCAATACCATTTACAAAACTTTGAACTGAAAACAAATGCAAAAAACAAATTAAATACTAATGAAACATTTTGAAACTGTACCAATTTGTAATTCTTTAGAAATGCTAATAATCACTTTTATTTTCTCTCTCAGTTAGAAGAGGAGACATAGGGATTCAAATTTAAGTAGTCTCGACTCAATTTCTGTGAAATCCTATGGTCTGAAACCCTTTGTAATAAAATTAAGGTAATAACTGTTTAGAATAACTTTGTACAAGCGACAAAAGATTAAATATCCCTGCAGTTTATCTAGCTAAAGTCAAATATATTTTTTTATTCGGTCAACACTAATTTTTAGTCAGATTAGAGAACTTGATAAATCATAACTATCAATGCTAAAACGAAGCTTCTAGCTCGATTAGAAGACAAGTTATTGTAACACAAAATCTAAAAGTACCGAACCTGCAAAACTTAAAATAATGGGTCGAGACCGCTTCCAATTCATTTAACGTATAGTATGTGTCGAATGGAACACAATGATATTAGTTTGATTTCTGTAGCTCTATTAGAAGCAGAGTTATGAAGCCGCAAAGTTAAGAGGGGTTCGACCCACTTTGTCGGCTAGAAAACGGATTCAGACCGATTATTCTTTCGTCAGATTATAGAAGTAGTTAAACCCCATCTATTACAATTAAAACCAAGATCCTAGCACAATTAGAATGGACGTTATAATTCGACAAATCTTAAAGTGTCGAACCCAAAAAACAAAAACTAAGAGGTCGAGACAGCTTCCAATACGTTAAACGTATAGTGCTTCCTGAATGTAATCTAAACACATTAGTTTGAAATGTGTGGCTCAATTAGAAGCAGAGTTATAAGGATGCAAATTTAAGAGGGTTCGACCCAGTTTCTAGGCTAGGAAACGGGTCCGATACCGTTTCGAGTTGAATTAACGAAATGAGTTCCAGTACTAGAACGTGATGTTGATGTAAAAACCGAAAACATTTCGAAATCATAAATGAGAATCAGCAATGTGTAGTATGCAAAAGGTTTTGAACCCAGAAGACCTTAAGTAACTTTGAACCAATACCCACATGTTCAAAGTGTAGTACACCCCGAATGAAATCCAATAATATTAGTTTCAAATCTGTAGCTTGATTAGAAGACAAGTTATGAGATCATAAATTTAAAAGGGTTCGACACACTTTCTCTGCTAGGTAAGGGGTCCGAACCCGATTCTGGTCAGTTCAGAAAATAGTGTCTGCTTAGTATTATTGAACAACACCAGAATGAGCTCTGTAGCATAATTAGATCAAAGTTATTTCAACTTTTGGGAATTGCAAAGAATTAACTCTCCCTCCTCCTCGCCTCTCTCCTCCTCCTCCTCACCTCTCCCACTCCTCCTCCTCCTCCTCCTCACCTCTCCCACTCCTCCTCGCCTCCCTCCCCTCTCCCATAGAATCAATGTTATTTAAAATACTGATCAATATTGGAAAGTAATTTATCGCACTGGTTTAATTTTTTTGCAGCTAGATATCCAAAATACTGCTACAAAAACTTACTATTTTAGATTTGAGTTAAAGTTCATAATACTATTTTATTTTTAATTTTGTTTCTTTACCCACCACTAGAATTTGAGTTACTGCCGACTATGGTAAATAAGACAATTAGCTTTAATCGTAAGTATCACTTCCCTTGATATTGAATGAGACTACTCATCTACGTAAAGCCTTTTAGGTTCAGTACATGAGACTAGCAACATGGTCTCTGCAGTTGATTGCAGTAACCATGGGATTTCTCGGCCCGTGGGGGGGGGGGTCTAACAGCGGTCTTAATCACGGACTTCGGTTCCAGTTGTGTCTTGTATACAGCTGGAACTGGAGTAATTTTTTTTTGCGCTCGATCGACGCACAGAGAGAAGGAAGAGAGAACAGAGGGAAGGAGGGGACAGAGAGAGAGAGAAGAAGAGAGAGCAGAGGGGAGGAGGGGACAGAGAGAGAGAGGAAGAGAGAGCAGAGGGGAGGAGGGGACAGAGAGAGAGAGGAAGAGAGAGCAGAGGGGAGGAGGGGACAAAGAGAGACCAGAGGGGAGGAGGGGACAGAGAGAGAGAGGAAGAGAGAGCAGGGGGGAGGAGGGGACAGAGAGAGGAAGAGAGAGAGCAGAGAGGAGGAGGGGACAGAGAGAGACGAAGAGAGAGCAGAGGGGAGGAGTGGACAGAGAGAGAGAGAGGAAGAGAGAGTAGAGGGGAGGAGGGGACAGAGAGAGAGGAAGAGAGAGCAGAGGGGTGGAGGGGACAGAGAGAGGAACAGAGAGCAGAGGGGAGGAGGGGACAGAGAGAGAGGAAGAGAGAGCAGAGGGGTGGAGGGGACAGAGAGAGGAACAGAGAGCAGAGGGGAGGAGGGGACAGAGAGAGAGAGAGAGGAAGAGAGAGCAAAGGGGAGGAGGGGACAGAGAGAGAGGAAGAGAGAGCAGAGGGGAGGAGGGGACAGAGAGAGAGAGAGAGAGAGGAAGAGAGAGCAGAGGGGAGGAGGGGACAGAGAGAGAGAGGAAGAGAGAGCAGACGGGAGGAGGGGACAGAGAGAGAGAGGAAGAGAGAGCAAGAGAGAGCAGAGGGGAGGAGAGGACAGAGAGGAGGGACGTTCATTGAACGAACAACTTCCCCGAACCAGTATTTTTTCAGCTTCACTTTAATTCTGAGGTTCAGTGAATAAGAGATTTAGTTCAATGAAATTAAATCTCGAGCCTGTTGTTCTTTTGAGGAGACTGATTTCCGTTTAGCACGATAACATAAAACTCTTCTCCCTTTACAAACTTCACACATTCTCAAAATTATTCTAACCTACATCACTTTTCACTTCGAATTCTTTCTAATTGCTTAAAAAATTAACCTAAATCACTTTTCACTTCCAAATTTTTTTTTCATCTAGTACCCTCTCTTCATACATTCACAGATATTCAAAGTCTATCCTTTCATCAGAACCCCCGAAAACATGATTTTACCTGTTGATTTTGTCATATGTTTCAAACAAATTTCTCAAAACTGTCTTACTTTGTCAAATTCTCCGAATTACCTGGCTTTTTACAACCGAATAATCCAGTGAAGTGTATGATAACTCAACAAACCACTCGTTTTTTATCTCTTTCACACACACCTCATTTTTTCTGAAAATTAGTTAAATAAATTAGTTTAAATTTCGTCTGCCCAAAAAACTTAAATTACTTTTTCACATGAAACACCCGTTTTTTTTTCTGATATTCACACATATTTTCAGAAAAAAACCACAAGAAACACAGATTTACATGGCTTTTACAACCGAATAATCCAGTAAGTGTGCGATAACTCAACAAACCACATGATTTTTTTATCTCATACACACAGACCTCATTTCAAACTAATCCATTTAAACTAATTCACAAATTAGTTTAAACCTCATCTTCCAAAAAAAAACTTAAATTAGTTTTTCACATCCTAAAAAACACCCCCTTTTTTTCTAATTTTTCACACATATTTTCACAAAAAACCACAAGAAACATGCATTTTACCTCATCCCCCATAACTTTTCCCATGGATTTTCACAGAATTCTGTGGACCCATTTACTGGCCCAGAACTCTCATTTATGCTACTAGTGTTGTTGTACTGATATAGAATGCTATATGATATCTGAAAAACCTTGCCAATCCGGTGCAGCACTGTATGACAACAGTGTATCCATCTGCGAATGGGTTCTTTCAGCAGGATAATAACCCATGGTGCAACGCTAGTCCAGGAATAGTCCACACGAAAGCGACTTCGCCTTATTGAAGTGGCCTGCCTAGGTCCAGATCTCAGTCCAATCGAGCACCTGTGGATGAGATGGAACCAGTTATCGGAGTCGAGTCCACCAGTAGGCAATTTCCAACACCTATGGAAGTGGTGAAGTCGACACGGAGCGGCATCCGTGTGACACGCTTTAGATACCTTAATACATGCCCAGACGAATTCAGATTGTTCTGAGGGAAAAAGGGTTTATTAGTCTCCATATTAGGTAGGTGTTCCTATTAAAGTGTTCACTCAGTTTTTAATACACTATAGTTTGCATAATATATCGCAATAATATCGTAATAAATTTTATGGATCTCAATACAACTAAAAGAGACGTAATAACCATAACTGGATGATAGAAGCAAGATTTTCTCATTAACTGGTTCATATAAGAAAAAAAAAGGAAAAGATGATTTTTTTTAATCTGCATTTGAAATTGAACCACACCTAGATCACTAGTATAAATCAATCACAAACAGGGAGTGAAGTGATAAGAAAAGACATATCGATATTAATCGAAATATTTATGAGAACGAAATCGGAAAGTAAAAAACTTTTTTTCATTTAAGATGGAAAACAAAATAAATATTGTCGATTATCAGTTTTAGTCATCATTTAGTACTACACTTAAAAATAAATGCTGGTAGCGTTTCTTCCTCTAGAGCTTCGATTCGAAATCGTTTTGAACAAAGAATATCCAGCGAAAATGTCTTAATCATGAAAACCATACAAATATAAATCTGGATCCGTATCAACTACATCTGCAGAAAAAGAAACTGAAAGCATTTTAAAACAGCGGGACAAAAAAAGTATTTCGATAATTTAAAAGAATCAAATAACGTTCTCATGTTATTGAATGCTTATTATGTAGAACCTTGTCAAAAAAATTATTCTTGCATTTAAAATATTCGGCGACAAAAAAACATCATTTCATGAAGGAATTTTGCAACATTGCAAGAAACTTTATTCTTTTTCCAGTGATTCAAGTTGAACGAACATTTTCTGCACTAAACTTTCGCGCCAGGCTCCTAATCTGTAGTTCCCAGGTTCGAGTTCCAGCTGGGTCAGTGTTGAGATTTATCTTCGTAAAATTCTCCGCCCTGCCCACGGTCAGTAGGGGACACCGATGAGCTTGAAAAGACCGCCGTCCGTCAGATGGGATGTTAAGCAGTGACCCCATGTGTGGGAGAGCCATACCCTGTGCATGTTAAAGAACACGCTGGATTGCCTTGACCGGAGGCTACCATCTGTCTCCCAACAGCTGTTCCAGTGGGTCCCTTCCCCCAACCTTCTCTGAGCCTTCGGGGTCCAAGTGACCTGGCCATTTAGCCGTGGTGTGCAAAAAAGTGCCGCTCAGAGGTAAAACAACCCAACCCAATGGATTAAAATTTATACTAAGTTCCCAAAAAACAAACATCATGTAGTGTTTGGTATAATAAATTTGAAGTATATCTCTTAAAGTCGATTATATCTGTATTTATATGTTCTTCGATTTAATTAGGAAACGAAAGAAAAGAAAACGAAAGGAAGGAAAACGAAGTATTTTCCTTCCGAGTAAAAAGGAACGAAATATTTTTCGATTTTAGTTTCTGATTACTTATAAGTGAAGCAGTCAGAAACGCGCCGAAGACGGCCATCTTGGAAGTCATGATGGAAGATTAGGTTGGGTTGTTTTACCTCTGAGCGGCACTTTTTGCACACCATGGGATAAATGGCCAGGTCACATGGACCCCGAAGGCTCAGAGAAGGTTGGGGGAGGGGACCCACTGGAACAGTTGTTGGGAGACAGATGGTAGCCTCCCGTCAAGGCCATCCAGCGTGTTCTTTAACGTGCACAGGGTATAGCTCTCCTGCACACGGGCCACGGCTTAATGTCCCATCCGACGGACGCCGGCCTTTCCAAGCCCATTGGTATCCCCTACTGACCGTGGGCAGGGCGGAGAATTTTGCGGAGATAAATTTCAACGCTGACCCAGCTGGGACTCGAACCTGGGAACTACAGATTACGAGCCTGGCGCGCTACCGACTGAGCCACCCCCGCCCCTGATGGAAGATTAGGAAAAATAAACTTGACATCTGAAATCGGAAATACAGCATCCACTTTTTTTCTTGTTTAGAGGTTAGAATTTATACAGCAACAAAAAAATATTATTCATACTGCAATGGATGACTTATAGACCTTTTATAGGCGTAATGACGTAAAAAGGAAAACAATACCTCTTTTAAAAAGCTTTAAGCTGCATTGATTCATTGTTATGATTTAGTGGTTGTTGAAGTACACGAAGAATTAGTCATACAGCATTTTTTCTTGTTTCTTTGTTTGCAGTCTTAATGCACTTCAATTCACTGCGCTTGAAAGGAAATACTGCGTCATCTCCGAAATGTATTCCCCCTCCATTCATGTCCCCCCCCCCTTTGTATTTTGCGCAATGTTACCATTTTCTTGGATGCCCTCCATTTCGCAGAAAGGAAAATTTTCTGTTTATCGCAACAAGATCGAGATAAGTTAATTGGGTAAGATGAAGATGAAGAGCACAGAGGAGCGGAGAAGCTGACTAATGGTGAATCGACCTATCTCATCTTTACTGCTAGAGCCAACAGGATATAGTGAGTTAACGAGCCACTCACGCTCTGCGTAACGCTCGAGCCATAAATAGCAACATGTGTAGAAGCTTTACTTTGGGGGATTTGCTTGTAGTGTTATGTGGCTTATGGGGAAAAATATCTACTTTTTTTAACGATCTGTTATTATTGTTTAGAAGAGTCTGTTTATTAAATTACGTGAAAGAATGGTTTCATTTGTGATTAAAAAAAGAAAGTGTGCTTTGTTTTCAAAATAGCTCATTGTACTGAGAAAATATGAATAAAGAGGTGTTCAAATCACGTACATGTGAATACGGGTTGTGTCACGTACATGTGAATACGGGTTGTGTCACGTACATGTGAATACGGGTTGTGCCACGTACATGTGAATACGGGTTGTGTCACGTACATGTGAATACGGGTTGTGCCACGTACATGTGAATACGGGTTGTGTCACGTACATGTGAATACGGGTTGTGTCACGTACATGTGAATACGGGTTGTGTCACGTGCATGTGAATACGGGTTGTGTCACGTACATGTGAATACGGGTTGTGTCACGTGCATGTGAATACGGGTTGTATCACGTACATGTGAATACGGGTTGTGTCACGTACATGTGAATACGGGTTGTGTCACGTGCATGTGAATACGGGTTGTGTCACGTACATGTGAATACAAGTCACAACTCACTTGTGAACTGACCGAAATTTTTTTTTAGCCCAGGAACGTGTTGTTTTATATATTTAGCCCTTAGGTATGGCACAAAATTATTTCATTTTCCGAAATCTATATTTTTTTTCGTTTACATTATGAATATCTGCAGAAACTATTCCAGTGAGAGGAATGCTTTCTAATCAAAGGATTAATATGATTACTATGTCTTTTGGTCATTATCTCTCTGATGTTTTTCTCTTATCCACTTTTAATCCTATCGATCTCAAATTCTGCACACAGATTCTCATTATAGTCTTCACGTGCATAACTGTTAGATTGTTTTACCTCTGAGTGACAATTTTTTGCACACAATGGCCAGGTCACAAGGACTTCGAGAACTCAGAGAAGGTTGGAGAAAGAGGACGCATTAGACAGCTGTTGGGAGACAGATGGCAGCCTCACATCAAGGCCATCCAGTGTGTTCTTTAACGTGCACAGGGTATGGCTTTCCCGCACATGGGGCCACGGCTTAACGTCTCATCTGGCGGACTGCGGTCTTTCTAAGCCCATCGGTGACCCCTACTGACCGAGGGCGAGCGGGGAGTTATGCGGAGATAAATCTCAACACTGACCCAGCTGGGACTCGAACCTGGGAACTGCAGGTTACGAGCCTGGCGCGCTTCCGACTGATCCATTTCCGCCACCAACACATGCATAAATTTCCGGCCTACTCACAATAGAAGGCTCTATTCCACGACTTTCAGTTTTAGCCCGTTTAAAAAAAAAAGTTAAAAACGACGTATGAACGAAACATGATGATAATCATCCAAATGGCTTACTAGACAGATAACAGATTCTTCTAATAAAGGGAAATATTCTTCACATTGAAATAAATAAAAAGAAGAAAAAAAAAAAAAACCATTAAAATATTATGATATATAATTTGGCCTAAGAGTGGATTCAGGCAAAATGCTTGAGAAGGGTGAATTGTTAACAGGTTTAAAAAAATGCCAGAAAAATATATCTATTATTGAATACATTATTTATTTATTTATGATTTTTTAAAGAAAAAACATACTTCTCTATAGAATGGACACTTGTTTCTCATACAAAAACTTACACAAGGACATATCAGTCTTAGTAGTCAGGTACGTTAATCACTAGACCAGGTAGAGCTCTGATTACTTCATTTTTTAGATTATTATTCATATTATCTAATAATTTAATATTAAATAATTAATAAATATTATTTAATATCTTTTACTCAGCGTTTTATTTTTTAAGGTTATCATGAGAGCGTTAATGATTCTTTTTTACCTAATCTCCCTATTGCTTTTGGCTTTGACATTTGTCGTTCGGTCGGTTTGTAGATTTGACATAAACAAATATTCGGGTTCCACCATATTTTTTGAACGCGATGGAGAAACTTAATGATTTTTCAGCGAAATAAAAGTTTGTTAAGCGAGGAGTGTCATAGACTATAAAAAGAAATTGACTTCCGTGCTTTCTTCCCCCCTGAATAAAAGTGGAAATGCGAAAAAATTATTGCACTATATGTCCAGAACGCAAATACCGAAAGTAACGAGATATATGTCAAATGAAAGCTTGTGACGCGGGGAATGTCGTAGGCTATGAAATATTGACCTCGCCGTGCTTTCTTCTCTAAAAAAGGGGAAAAGTTTGAAAATGATTGTTCCTCTATATCTCCTGAATGCGAGTGCGGAAAGTAAAGAGCTATGTGTCGAATGAAAGCTTGTGACGCGGGGAATGTGGCAGGCTATAAAAAAATATCGCCCCTATGCTCACCTGAGGGGCGGGGGTGGCTCAGTCGGTAGCGCGCCAGGCTCGTAATCTGTAGTTCCCAGGTTCCAGTCCCAGCTAGGTCAGCATTGAGATTTATCTCCGCAAAATTCCCCGCCCTGCCCACGGTCAGTAGGGGACACCGATGTGCTTGGAAAGGCCGCCGTCCGTCGGATGGGACGTTAAGCCGTGGTCCCGTGTACGGGAGAGCCATACTCTGTGCACGTTAAAGAACACGCTGGATGGCCTTGACGGGAGGCTACCATCTGTCTCCCAACAGCTGTTCCAGTGGGTCCCCTCCCCCAACCTTCTCTGAGCCTTCGGGGTCCATGTGACCTGGCCATTTAGCCCATGGTGTGCAAAAAAGTGCCGCTCAGAGGTAAAACAACCCAACCTATGTTCACCTCCCCGTAAAAATGGCAAATAATCGTTCTGCCATATCATCGGAACGCCAGGGCCTACAGTTACGAGTTAAGCATCAAATGAAAGATCGTACCCTATTTCGAACCCTATTGGTGTTACCCTATTTCGAATTTTGCCCGCACTATTCCCTCCTGATAAAATGTGAGAGAGCGGATTTTCGCGGAGGTCGACTTTGATAATTGATTTACGAATAGCATCTCAAATTAAAGCTTCTGACGTCTCCAATGTCGTGGTCTACCTCAAGCCTGAATCCAAAACGGTGGTAAGTGTGATCGATATTTATGAGTCATATATCAAATGAAAGTTTTTGAAGGCAAGTGTTTTTATAATAATGAAAACAAAAAAATTAAAAACTTAAAAACTACTTTCCTTTCTTCCTGTAGTAGTGTCCTAAAAATTAGAAAATAAATCTAAAGCATATCGATGGTGCAATCAGTCACTGAGTTCGTATTCGCTTTGAAGAAAGATAGGACTCCGATATACCTACTCCACAAGATTGCCGGCGCCCTATCTTCCTTTGAAGCGAGTTGGGTTGGGTTGTTTTACCTCTGAGCGGTACTTTTTTGCACACCATGGGCTAAATGGCCAGGCCACAAGGACCCCGAAGGCTCAGAGAAGGTTTTGGGAGGGACCCACTGGAACAGCTATTGGGAGACAGGTGATAGCCTCCCGTCAAGGCCATCCAGCGTGTTCTTTTAACGTGCACAGGGTATGGCTCTCTCCCGCACACTGATCCACAGCTTAACGTCCCATCCGACGGAAGGCGGCATTTCCAAGCCCATCGGTGTCCCCTACTCACCGTGGGCAGGGCGGGGAATTTTGCGGAGATAAATCTCAACGCTGACCCAGTTGGGTTGGGTTGTTTTACCTCTGAGTGGTACTTTTTTGCACACCATGGGCTAAATATCCAGGTCACATGGACCCCGAAGACTCAGAGAAGGTTGGGGGAGGGGACCCACTGGAACAGCTGTTGGGAGACAGATGGTAGCCTCCCGTCAAGGCCATCCAGCGTGTTCTTTAACGTGCACAGGGTATGGCTCTCCCGCACGGGGCCACGGCTTAACGTCCCATCCGACGGACGGCAGCCTTTCCAAGCCCATCGGTGTCCTCTACTGACCGTGGGCAGGGCGGGGAATTTTGCGGAGATAAATCTCAACGCTGACCCAGCTGGGACTCGAACCTGGGAACTACAGATTACGAGCCTGGCGCGCTATCCACTGAGCCACCCCCGCCCCCTTTTGAAGCGAATACGAACTCAGTGACCAATTGAACCATCGATATATTTTAGGATTATTTTGTACTTTTTAGAGCACAATAGTAAGATAGATATTTTTTAAATTTTTTACTTATATTTTTTCATTACTTATATTCGTAATTGTCCTACTCGCTGAATATATCAAAGTATCTTATGGGCACTTATAAAAGATTAAACTTCCGCTGGCTGAGTGGTTAGTGCGCTTGACTGCTTATTAAAGGAACATGGGTTCGATCCCCTGGTAAGAAACGGAAATTTTTTTTTTTCTCTGTTGTCCTTCTGCTGAGGACTCGCCTTCCTCACAGATCTCTTTATTAATTTTAAGGTATGTCGTTTTTGTAGGTCGTATTAATTTGTAGGTCGTATCAGACTTCTGCTAGAAGTATCGCCTTGAGGGGGTAAATTAATTTTTTTATTTATATATAAAATGAAACAACACTTTCACTTAAGCCTTCTTACCTTTTCGTAGCATATAAATTTTGAATTCAAAGCTGTTTAATTAAAATAAGGGTGAGTCTCAAAGAAAATTATAACGATAATAAAAATTAATTTAAAATATGAAAAACAGCTTTTCAAATGCCTTAAAACGAAATTCTTCGCAATCGCATTTTATGTATTTTAAATTCATCCAAAAAAAAAATCCGAAATTTAATTTACATTTTAATTACAATTAGTCACATAAAAAAGAGTTTTCGGAAAATTATTTTTACCCCTTTCGATCATTTTGATAGTATTTAAAAAGAATTAAATCTTCATTAATTTCTACTTAATCAGAATTCCATTTCTAAATTCCCCCATCCCGTTCAAACTAACAAGGCGCATTCTCGCAGGGTTGCATTAGCGCAAAAATGAAAAAAAAAGAAAAATCGAAGAATCGAAAGTCTCTCTTCATTCTTGCTCTTTGAACCAACGCCCCCTAACTCTGGCAATTTCGCCTCGACCCCCTGGGGGCCTTCGACCGTTGATTTCATCGCTTCTAAAATTTAAAACTCGGCGATGCCTTCCCTTCAAATCGACTGCCTTCGAGGCGTTCCATTAAAGTGCGACGGACAAACTTCCATCTCTCTCCCCTCACACCTTCCTCCACCCCCTACTGCACCCCCCCTGTGAATACATCTATTGTAAAGCGCTTCTTTTCTCACCGTTAGCAAAGCAGACATTCTTAGTGTGCAAAATGCTGTGATGTAATGAGAATGGGATGTTTATGGGGTTTTCGTCGGCCCTCCGGAAAACACCGCAAAATTGAAGTGAAGTGCCTGACCTTTTGTGAAGGAATGTACGACCCCGTAGATTCTCGTCGCTTAATGCTTTTGAGTTATGTTGCCACGCCGCCTGACCAGATGAGTGGAGTGGGCGTGGAAAGGAGGGAGGGGCGTAGAAGAGAAAAATTTTCGCTTTATGGAAGTAAAGCTTTGAGTAATGAGTACGCAAATACCTCAATTGCGTTTCGGGTTCACAAAGTTAAGAACTGCAGGGTCTAGGTTTTTGAAAGATTTTGGGGCTAGCTGTTAAATTTCTACAGAGACTGAAATTGTGATGACTTTGAACACGAAACGACACTATTGCTGTTATTACATGTTTGTTATAGATGTATTCGCCAGTCGCTAAGTGTTAATGCTTAACATTTTAAAATATGGCTAGTGTGATGTGTGAATTGATTGCTTTCAATCAATTCACATTACACTAGCCAGATTTATACATGTTTGACATATATAATACACGTTTGAATTTCATAGCATCAGGTCTCGATTACACAATTACACTATATTAAAGTCACCTGACACTTACTGTTATGTGGATGGAAAAACACATTTAAAGCTCTCTAATTTTTAAAATAAGCTATTTACGGAAAATGTCGCTCTAGGTAAGCTAAAAATCTCATTAAAAAACTGTCTAAATATCTGTTGTTCATAACATTCGTGCATGGGCAGAAGGCAGAAATTTTTTCAGGGTTGGCGGATTTGTGTGCGGGAGTATAAATGTTTTCAGGATGGAAAAAGGTTTTAGAGGGCAGGATGCAAAAATGGTTTTCGAGTGGGGAGCAAAAAGAATATCAATCATCATCATCATCACCATCATTATCCTCAAGCAGCCATGGGTCAAATCAGCCGTGCAATTTAGTTCTCCAAACATATCTGTCCAGAGCTACATCTTCTGCATCTGGCCTCTGCACATCAATTCTAACAAGGTCCTGTTTAACATTGTCTACCCACCGCATCCTAGGTCTCTCCCTCTTTCTGAGGCCTCTGGGCACACTGTTCATAACCCTATTCGCCAATCTATGATTATCCATACGGGCAACATGGCCAAACCAGCGGAGTCTCTCTCTGCACAATATGCTGCTTAAAGGAGGTTGCAAACTCCTTTGCCTAACCTCATCATTAATTACAAAGTTAAACCACATAATACCCAAGATACTGCGCAAGCATCTAGAATCAAAAGCATCTAGTTTCCTGTTATCCTGTTTACAAAGTGTCCAAGTTTCACTACCGTAACTAACCCTAGAAGAACCAAACTATTATACAGTCTAATTTTAGTCTTTAGGCGTATACGCCTATTTCACCACATTCTCCATAGATTCTTAAAGTCCTGGTCGCAATCAATACTTCGATGGAAATATTTATGTCGTACGTCTCAATTAAATGAGAGCAGTTGCAAAAATTTAAGAGCATAATTGCTCTTAAAATTTTAAAAGAAAGACGAACTTGTTATTGAAAGAGTGTAAGCAAAGGTTTTTCCATGTTAATAAACAGATATAAATGGTAAGCTTCCGAAAACAAAAGAGAACATAAAAATAGAACAAATCAGAATTACATTACGTTAAGGATATAACGATTTTAATTTTTGGTACATCTGTACTAATCATTGTAAATTGAAATTTTGATCGATTTCTACAGAGGAAGGAGACTGTCCCTCCTGCCCCCACATAAACCAATGAATTCATAGCATATTTGAAAAGAAATTGGAGCTGTAGCATTTAACAGTATTCGACGTGTTTACATTCACCTTGAAGCATTTGTTTTCAAACAGAAACGGACTAGGGCGGATCAGTCGGTAGCGCGCCAGGCTCGAGTCCCATCTGGATCAGTATTGAGACTTATCTCTGCAAAACTCCCTGCTCTCGATCAGTAGATGACACCAAGGGGCTTGGAAAGGCAGCGGTCCGTCGGATGGGAAGTAAAGCCCTGGCCCCTTATTCGAGGGGGCGGGGGTGGCTCAGTCGGTAACGCGCCAGGCTCGTAATCTGTAGTTCCCAGGTTCGAGTCCCAGCTGGGTGAGCGTTGAGATTTATCTCAGCAAAATTCCCCGCCCTGCCCACGGTCAGTAGGGGACACCGATGGGCTTCGAAAGGCCGCCGTCCGTCGGATGGGACGTTAAGCCGTAGCCCCGTGTACGGGAGAGCCATACCCTGTGCACGTTAAAGAACACGCTGGATGGCCTTGACGGGAGGCTACCATCTGTCTCCCAACAACTGTTCCAGTGGGTCCCCTCCCCCAACCTTCTCTGAGCCTTCGGGGTCCATGTGACCTGGACATTTAGCCCATGGTGTGCAAAAAAGTACCGCTCAGAGGTAAAACAACCCAACCCAACCCTTATTCGAGAGAGCCCATACTCTGTGCACGTTTAAGAATACCCTGGATGGCCTTGACAGGAGGTATTATTTGATATTCTTGTGAAGTATCTCTATTATACGAGTATATGTTGGCTACAATTTTCGCCACCGTTCTGGTTATTAAAATTACGCAAGTGCCGGGGCAGGGGAGATGTGGCCTCTTAACTTAATGTGGCCCTAGTACTGAATATATAGAGTGTACAAAAAATAAGTAAAAAGTAGTAATTTGTGATATAATGATCATATATACCGACTGCTTTTACAAAATCAGAGATCTTGAAATGACACTTGATATCCTATTATCAGCGGTTCGGAATACACAAATTCGAAAGATCAATAGGGGGATTAACGATGTACATTACGATATCTTTCACATAGCACCAAAGATTTGGGTTGTTTCACCTCTGAGCGGCACTTTTTTGCACAACATGGGCTAAATGGCCAGGTCACATGGACCCCGAAGGCTCAGAGAAGGTTGGGGGAGGGGACCCACTGGAACAGCTGTTGGGAGACAGATGGTAGCCTCCCGTCAAGGCCATCCAGCGTGTTCTTTAACGTGCACAGGGTATGGCTGTCCCGTACACGGGGCCACGGCTTAACGTCCCATCCGACGGACGGCGCCATTTCCAAGCCCATCGGTGTCCCCTACTGACCTTGGGCAGGGCGGGGAATTTTGCGGAGATAAATCTCAACGCTGACCCAGCTGAGACTCGAACCTGGGAACTACAGATTACGAACCTGGCGCGCTACCGATTGAGCCACCCCCGCCCCAAAAATATGGGGAAACAACATTTATTAATATCATATATAGGAGAAGAGTATATATTTGACATTTAAACATCAGAGATAAATCAAAGAACCTGATTTAGGACAAGACTAATATTATAAATGAAGGACATCTTAACTTGAAAGAAATATATATTTTTTTTTGCAGCAAGACAAATATAGCACCAAATAGAGAAAACAAATGCATCAAAGGCAAATGCAAAGAGAAAAACACATAGTGCAGCCAAAAGAAAAACAAATAAACACCAAAAAGAAAACAAATGCAACACTAAAAGGAAAACAAATACAGCACCAAAAAAGAAAACAAACGCATCACGAAAAAACACCAAAAACGAAAACAAATACAGCCCCGAAAATGCCTTTACTGGCATAGTGATTAGGCAGCTAGCGACTGTTCCAGCAAGGCAAATTATGTGCTGTGTTAGCTCTAACTAAGGCAGTGGTCAGCAGTGACTTTTGTTTTAGTAGGGCATGTCTTTGAACGAGGCCTGTAAAAGTTAGGAGTAGCTTCCAGGTTTCCTCTCTGTCCTATATGAAAAAAAGAGAAAAAGAAAGAGGAAAAGAAGGAAAACACCCCCACACACAGCACCTAAAAGGAAAACAAATACAGCACCAAAAAGTAAAACGAATATAGCATTAAAAAAGGAAAACAATAGAGCGCAGGAAAAGAAAACAAATACAGCACCAAAAAAAGCAAAACAAATACACCACCACAAAAGGAAGACAAATACAGCACCAAAAAAGCAAAACAAATACAGCACCACAAAAGGAAGACAAATACAGCACTAAAAAAGCAAAACAAATACAGCACCACAAAAGGAAGACAAATACAGCATCAAAAAAGCAAAACAAAGACAGCACCACAAAAGGAAGACAAATACAGCACCAAAAAGCAAAACAAATACAGCAACACAAAAGGAAGACAAATACAGCACCAAAAAAGCAAAACAAATACAACACCACAAAAGGAAGACAAATACAGCACCAAAAAAGCAAAACAAATACAGCACCACAAAAGGAAGACAAATACAGCACCAAAAAAGCAAAACAAATGCAGCACCACAAAAGGAAGACAAATACAGCACCAAAAAAGCAAAACAAATACAGCACCACAAAAGGAAGACAAATACAGCACCAAAAAAGCAAAACAAATACAGCACCACAAAAGGAAGACAAATACAGCACTAAAAAGCAAAACAAATACAGCACCACAAAAGGAAGACAAATACAGCATCAAAAAAGCAAAACAAATACAGCACCACAAAAGGAAGACAAATACAGCACCAAAAAGCAAAACAAATACAGCACCACAAAAGGAAGACAAATACAGCACCAAAAAAGCAAAACAAATACAACACCACAAAAGGAAGACAAATACAGCACCAAAAAAGCAAAACAAATACAGCACCACAAAAGGAAGACAAATACAGCACCAAAAAAGCAAAACAAATACAGCACCACAAAAGGAAGACGAATACAGCACCAAAAAGCAAAACAAATACAGCACCACAAAAGGAAGACGAATACAGCACCAAAAAAGCAAAACAAATACAACACCACAAAAGGAAGACAAATACAGCACCAAAAAAGCGAAGCAAATACAACACCACAAAAGGAAGACAAATACAGCACCAAAAAAGCAAAACAAATAAAACACCACAAAAGGAAGACAAATACAGCACCAAAAAAGCAAAACAAATGCAGCACCACAAAAGGAAGACAAATACAGCACCAAAAAAGCAAAACAAATGCAGCACCACAAAAGGAAGACAAATACAGCACCACAAAAGGAAGACAAATACAGCACCAAAAAAGCAAAACAAATGCAGCACCACAAAAGGAAGACAATACAGCATCACAAAAGCAAAACAAATACAGCACCACAAATGGAAGACAAATACAGCACCAAAAAGCAAAACAAATACAGCACCACAAAAGGAAGACAAATACAGCACCAAAAAAGCAAAACAAATACAATACCACAAAAGGAAGACAAATACAGCACCAAAAAAGCAAAACAAATACAATACCACAAAAGGAAGACAAATACAGCACCAAAAAGCAAAACAAATACAACACCACAAAAGGAAGACAAATACAGCACCAAAAAAGCAAAACAAATGCAGCACCACAAAAGGAAGACAAATACAGCATCACAAAAGCAAAACAAATACAGCACCACAAAAGGAAGACAAATACAGCATCACAAAAGCAAAACAAATACAGCACCACAAAAGGAAGACAAATACAGCACCAAAAAGCAAAACAAATACAGCACCACAAAAGGAAGACAAATACAGCACCAAAAAAGCAAAACAAATACACCACCACAAAAGGAAGACAAATACAGCACCAAAAAAGCAAAACAAATACAATACCACAAAAGGAAGACAAATATAATACCGAGAAGTAAAAGAGTATAGTATTACAATTGAAATAATCGCGGGCTATTTAATGGCCCAGTCTCTGTGTTTAGAGAAAGAAAACTGGGCGTTGAATCTCTTCCTTTCCTGAAAAGAACTTGGTTGTTTGTTCGGGGCTTAATGGCACAAGAGGGAAGAACGAGGTGATGGTATTAATATTGAAAGTTCATTCCCAGATGATCCTCTTTATCAGAGAGCTGATATGTCAAATATGGTGGTAAAGAATGTTGACAGAGTTGTACACTGGTCAAAGTGTAAATAGTAACACCGCAAAGGAAGTGATGTATACGCCCGAAACTGACAGGACAGAAACTATGAGGGTCTAGATGTGCAAATGATCAAAAACAGAACTTGAGAAAGGAAGGTACGTGCGTTTAATGCAGATTCATAGTACATATTAAGCCCACCTCGGGTGGTTATACAAGCTTGTAGAGGTCTCAGCATTCCATCAATCAGAGGGTTAATGGTGTCCTGAGGTATGATGTTCCAAAGAGCATCCAACTGGGCACGCAATTGTACCAGGTTCGCCGCCCAAGGGAGCTGACCAAAGCGGCGACCCATAAAGTTCCACACATGCTTAATGGGCGACAAGTCCAGGGAGTGTGATGGCCATGGAAGAATGTTCACACCTTGAAGACTGTTCATCGTTGCCCCCCCCCAATAGGGGACCACCTTGACGTGGTGGTGGTGGTGGTGGTGGGGGGGGGGTTCGGTCCCAGCAACCTGGTCGAAGGCTGTGCCGGCCGGATTGGGTCCCCGGTTGGACATAGCCAAGACCAACCGAGGTCGACGCCGCCTCCAATCGGTTGGACGTTCCGGTTGGGCGGTGACGGCGTCTTAGGCCTCAACCTCAGGGCTCTGGGTGAGCAAGTTTAAGGGCTCGGCCGAACGGTTCCCTCCTGGCTTAGTAAGCACGAGCTCTATTAAAAGTCTGGGCCTTACTAAGAGTCTCCACCCCGGGAGCCGAGCAAACTTGGATCTATATATCCTTGTTCATGGCTAACTGGGGAATAGATTAAAGTTAGGTTTCTTCCGGTGGTCAGCTTTCCTTCTATAGGACTGCTGCCATGTGAGGCCGGGGTTGAGGTGCGCCTATAGGGCGTATTCCTTGCCCCCGGCTCTAGATAGCACGGCTTTTCATAACTGGTAGTGTCGTATAGACGGAATCGGGAATTGCCGTGGTTGCATAAGATCGCAACACAAGAGAGGTGTTCATCGTTGCACTTGCAGTATGTGCGATGGCACTGTCCTGCTTCAGAATCAGTCCAGGCATGGTGGTAAGGAAGGGTCATGCAACAGGATTAACGAGGCCATCGATTTAACAACTCATTAGAACGCATGAAACATGAATCAGAGGTGTTTGGCCACCATATCTGATTCCACCCTATACTATTGTAGCACGGGCGGGAGCTGTATGGCGACTAATGGAATAGGCTTCCTTGTGTCGTTGGAGACGCTGACGACATGCGGACAAATGACTGTCTGGCATGCTAAAACAGAACAGGACTCGTCTGTTAACAACCCACTCCTCCATTCCGTAGTCCAATGTTGCCTCACTCGACACCAGGGGAGACGGCATAACCGGTGATGTCACTGCAATGGCAGATGCCGGATTGGACATCTCACCCTCAT
Source organism: Ryuthela nishihirai (assembly GCA_038380435.1). Lineage (NCBI taxonomy): Eukaryota > Metazoa > Arthropoda > Arachnida > Araneae > Heptathelidae > Ryuthela > Ryuthela nishihirai. The sequence goes on along the minus strand of JAWZYU010000029.1, from coordinate 17,191,319 downwards.
TCCTACGACATTCAAATGTTGTCTAATGGTTTATTGGAGACCACGGTATCTGTAGCCGTCAATCACTCTGCAGTACAGTCGCTATGGTGATAGGGTTGCGAACCTGCAGAGCAGCCGATCTTTACGTTCTGTGATATGGTGTGCTGGTACCTGCAGATGACACGAAGGTGCCTGTCCTTCGTGTCATCTGGTGCTTTATGATGTTGCGTGAGACGCACTGTTGCGGCATAATTGACGCACATTTTTGCAGCATGCACCCCAACCTCACTGTTGGTCATGCTATGATACGAACTCGGGGGTGCCCGTTATTTATCCACGCCTCGGCTGGATGTCACGTGTCTATTCGCTGTGGAACTTTGATCATTTGCATATTTCCGATGGTCGATTGTCTCGTGCGATTTCCATATCTCTACTTCCATTCCTTCTTGTTGTTGAGATTTCCACTTTGAGCAGTGTAGATAAAAGAGAAATCGATGGACTAGAAGTCTCCAATCTTCTTCTGGTTGGTTCTTTCATCAAGAAAAACGTTTTGGATAATTGTTTGGCTGCTTTCTTCTTTTCACGCATTAGTAGTAATAGAATTGCAAAAACGTTTTCACATCTCTTGTTATTTTTCCACTTCTTTCTGCATTTGGGACTTCTTCATCTTTGACAAGTTTTGCAGTGCATTTCTGACCATATTAATGAATCATTGAAGAACTGAATGACTGAGTTCTTCAATTGCTGTTAGATAATGACCATGACGACAAGTAAGATAGTTTTTGTTGTCCACTGAAACTAGGGAGAAGTGACAATGTATATTTGTCCAAGCCCTCTTTTATGAATGTAGTCCCCTGAACGAAATGTTCTTTCGATATCGCGTGTCTAAGAGGGACTGGATATTTTTTTCAAAAACATATATCTACGGGAAAAGGTAAATGGACAGAGCGTAAAAATAAGGAACTGAATGTGCATCAACGAGTATAGATCAAGATTGAACATTAATTGTAGACTGTTTTTATAACAAATGATGATCGTCAAAACTTTGTGGCGTAAGAAAAGTCCGTTTGTGACTCTGTAACAATAATCAGGATAAAGATATGTCTATGTTTTATTATTTATTTTTAGCTATTATTTAACTTTGTGATATTATTTTGTGTACATCGTTTTGTATAGCATCTTATTTGTGCTTTACATATAGATTTTATTTCTACTTTATATATTGTTTTTATTTCTACTACTATATAGATTTATTTCTACTCTTTATATATATATATTATTTGCACTCCATATATTTTTTTATGCTCTATAATAGATTATTTTTACTCTCTATATAAATTTTATTGGTTCTCGCTCTATATATATATGTATATATTATTGATACTCTCTCTTTATATATTTAGCCGTCCCATGGCCGAGTGGTTAGCGCGCTTGGCTACTGATCTAAGGGACCTGCGTTCGAGCCCCGGGTAAGGCATGACTGTGTCGTTTTTCTGCTGAGGTCCTGCCATCCTCTCAGACCTTCTACTATGGCATATAAACTGACAGGCTCCTGTCAGACCTCTGTGGCAAGCAGCTGCTTGAGGGGGTATTTATTTTTTATTTATATATTTTATTTCTACTCTATATATAGATTTTATTTTTACCTCATATACAAATTTTATTTGTACTTCATATATAGATTTTTATTTGTACTTTCCCTCTATATATTTTTGCATGCAATAGACTAAATGGCCAGGTTACAAGGACCCCAAGGGATCCACTGGACAGCTGCTAGGAGACAGGTGGAGATCTTCCACAAAGTTCATCTAGTGTCCTTAACATGCACAGAGTATGAACCTCCTGCATACGAAGTGATGGTTTAATATTCTATCCTATTCATGGCAGTCGTTCCAAGCCCACCAATGTTCCCTTTCTAATCGAGGGCAGTATGGGAGTTTAGCGAAGATAAATCTGGACACTGGCAGAGTTGAGGCTCGAACCTGAGAACCGCCAGATTATGAGCCTGGCCTGAGCCAATTCCTGACCCGTTGTTGTTATAAAAGTATAATTTAGGCTCAGTTTTTATGAATTCGACTTTGCACAAACGCACAGTGCTGGTGCTCACTTGAGCATACAGAATTCAAAAGTTTAAACGAAAGAATAGACCTATAATAAAGGAAACTGTTCACGCTTCCAACGTGACAGCTTTACGCTTGTAACTCAATGAATGCCAAGGCGCACAATAACTTTTCTTTGGTGAGAGTTCTTCGAACTCTCACACTTTGCCAGGAAAATATACACCTCAGTTCAATTACGACAGAAATACTGCAGACTGGAAGAAATATTCAATTTCTACGGTAAAAAACTACCTCTTGATCTATTAAGAAGAAACTTCTCTTGATGACTGTAATTTAGACCTTTTCGTTGCTGGTCTCGCGATTCACCTTGTCAGCCATGGTTTGGATAATAACAGGTTCTCTCTCGAAGAGGTTGCACACGAACGTGTTGCTGGCGTAAAGGAGCGACGCCTTACAGACGGCTAATTATTATGGGTGACGGGTTCGCATATATGGTCGCTCTATATGCGACCCGGGTCGCATATTGACCCTGGCTCGCATATAGAGAGGTAGACATAAATGCACACACACACACACAATCTTGGATTACGTGACTCTCGTACACACGACTCATAGATTCTCTGCTAGAGATTTGTATAAGACTCGTTTGTTCTTTATATCCAGCGATAGGCAGTAAATGAGGTTCACCATTTGTACAGGAATTAGGTGGCTTCGCTTGAGTAACGATTCAATCCCGTTTCTCTAGCTTTGTTAATGTATTTAGAGATTAAACGAACAACAAATAGCTAAGAAATTCAACTGCCGAATAAAAGTGTTGAAATGAGGTTGGGGAAATCTATTTTAATCTATCAGCACTTGTGCTCCTTAGGTTATTTTCGTTGTTTTGTTTTGTAATAGGGAGTTTAACTGTTTGAAGAGAGGTATATTTGTATGATGTTTAATATCTTGGTCAGTATAATATTATTGAAGAAAATTTAAACTTTTTTTGCCAATGTTCGACCATTTTTCATCAGGCTAATTTCATATAATCAGTCACTATACCCTGAGATATGACGTATATAGGTGCTGGGTTATTTTACTTCTGAGCGGCTCTTGTTTGCACACAATGGGCTAACTGTCCAGATCATAAGAACCCTAACGGTTTAGAAAAGTTTGGGATAAGGGGCCCACAGGATAACTGTGAGGAGATAGATGGAAGCCTCTGTCAAGGGTGGGGCGAGTGGGGCTCAGTCGGTAGCGCGCCTGCCCACAGTCAGTAGAGGACACCGATGGGCTTGGAAAGGACGCCGTCCGTCGGATGGGAGTCGGTAGGGCGCCAGGTTCGTAATCTGTAGTTTCCAGGTTCGAGTCCCAGCTTGGTCAGTGTTGAGATTTATCTCCGCAAAACTCCCCACCCTGCCCACGGTCATTAGGGGACACCGATGGGCTTGGAAAGGCCGCCGTCCGTCGGATGGGACGTTAAGCCGTGACGCCGTGTGTGGGAGAGCCACACCCTGCACACGTTAAAGAACACGCTATATGGCCTTGACGGGAGGCTACCATCTGTCTCCCAACAGCTGTTCCAGTGGGTCCCCTCCCCCAACCTTCTCTGAGCCTTCTTGTCCTTGTGACCTGTCCATTTAGCCCATGGTGTGCAAAAAAGTGCCGCTCAGAGGTAAAACAACCCAACACATTCTCAAGGCATCCAATGAGTTCTGTAACGAGTGCAGGGTAAAACGTTTTCTAAAAGTCGGTTTAATGAGTCAATTGGTTGCAACATGAAAGACTCAATTTCTGTTTTTATGAAGTCTTTTAGCTCAAAAGTTCCTGCACACACGGGACCACAGTTTTACGTCCCATCCGATTGACGTGGACCTTTCCAAGACCAACGGCGTCACTTTTTCTCCAAGGGTAGAATGGAAGTTAATGGAAAAACTTTCAATTCAGGCGGAGTTTGGACTCGGATTTGGGAACTGCAGATCACGACGAGCGTTTTGATTGACCGATCCAACTCCTCCAGGTAAAAGTGACGTTAGATTTTAATCAGTGAAGAAAAATTCTAATATTGGACTAAATTAGGATTTAAATACGATAGGATTTAGGCATGAAAATAGTGTAAATATAACACGTAAATAGGTGTCTATTGCATTTTAGATTTTTATAATAACCAAGTGTAGGTAGCGTATGCAAACATTTACTCACAAGCAGTACATTAATGTGCCCGTTTCGTGTTCAGATTTATTTTCAACTACACTTTAAAAACAGTTCTTAAATTTATCTTATCTCGTTATTTTTCTTTAATTTATTAACTGTAATGCAAGCATTAAATTCTTTCCTTTTTCACTTGAAAGCTTTCAAACCTCTTTGTATAGAAATACCCTGATTTAAAAAAATTCCTGATTCTACATATAAAGAATCACCTACGTTTTTAGAAACTAATACACTTAAATCGACGAACAATTTAACACATAAAAACACAGACATTTATGAACTTAAACGTAAAAATAATAAAACGTTTTATGACATATTCTCTGCTTTCTCTGAAAGTACGGTATATTTTGTAACTTCTCTGTATGTTAATATTCATGCACAGTACAATCATCATCATATATTATATATTTTAGAAAGTTTGTCTCTTTACATGTGTGTGTCTGTTAGAGAACTCCTCCTAAACGGGGGTTACTCAGCCGGTAGCGAGCCAAGCTCATAATCTGCATTTCCAAGGTTCGAGTCCCAGCTGGGGCAGCGTTGGGATTATCTCCGTAAATCTCCCCTCCCTCAAGTCAGTAGGAGACAACGATGGGCTTGGAAAGGCGCCATCAATAAGACGGGAAGTTGGGTTGGGTTGTTTTACCTCTGAGCGGCACTTTTTTGCACACCATGGGCAAAATGGCCAGGTCACATGGACCCCGAAGGCTCAGAGAAGGTTGGGGGAGGGGACCCACTGGAACAGCTGTTGGGAGACAGATCGTAGTCTCCCGTCAAGGCCATCCAGCGTGTTCTTTAACGTGCACAGGGTATGGCTCTCCCGCACACGGGGCCACGGCTTAACGTCCCATCCGACGGACGACGGCCTTTCCAAGCCCATCGGTGTCCCCTACTGACCGTAGACAGGGCGGGGAATTTTGCGGAGATAAATCTCAACGCTGACCCAGCTGGGACTCGAACTTGGGAACTACAGATTACGAGCCTGGCGCGCTACCGACTGAGCCATCCCCGCCCCACGGGAAGTAAGACCAAGGCCCATGTGCGGAAGAGCCATACCTTGTGCACGTTAAAAAACACGTTGTATGGCTTTGACGGGATGCTACCATCTTCCTCCCAACAGCTGTCCAGTGGGACCCCACTTCCTAACCTTCTCTGAGCCATCGCTGGTGTTTGTGTCCTGACCATTTAGTCCATTATGTGCAAAAAAAAGTGCGGGCAAGTGGTAAAACAATTCAACCTCCTAACCGACGAGTGCTAGAACCATCAAATTTTGCTTTCAGTTTCATCTCATCGTAACTTAACGTATGTGACGTTAAGTTAATATATTTTAACGTCTTCGACTACATAAAATTAAACCCTCCCCCAAAAAATGGCCGCGAAATATTTATCCCTTGATAACTCTCCCCATCGATAACGTATTACACCCAAATCTGTTTTTACACGGATTTTGTTTACACGTTTTTGATTTAACACGATTTAGAAAAAAATTCCAGTTCTCTTTTTACACGATTTATTTTGATTTGAACACGGTTCAAACGTCGCTTTTTTAAAAAGCTCCATTTGAATTTAATTCTGAAAGATTATTCGTATTCAAGAAAAAAATTCTAGAATTTACATTTATAAGAAAGATGCCGCTTTTATGGTCACATTTTTCGAAGTAGTTTTAACTTTAAAAATGTACTATAAATACACATTTTGTACACTAAAATCTCCAAAATAAAACTACACTAACATGGCTACACAACAAGTTTTCTCTATTTTATTCTCTATTTTATGGAGAAATTGAACAAAACCTACTTCATTCGGAATAAAGTGGAACCATTGAGTTCCGGGAATTCCCCTCAATAGTAGTCTTGGTCTCTCATTTCGTGTTTAAAGTCAGAAGTGTTTAGATGTTTAATAGAGAAATCGCAAAAAAAATTGTGTTGTTTTTTGAAGTTTTGTGTGCGTAATATAAATATATTAAATTTTGCTGATAGGTAATATAAAATTTTTCATCATCTGATTTATTACCTAGAATTCAAATAGTTTTCGCAAGCCTTACCACGATGTCGGATAATTCAACTATACAAAAGCAGAAAAGGAAAGCTATCTCTTTGGATACTAAGATCCAAATTTTAGATCGTCTTGCAACTGGAGAAGGTTCAACATCCATAGGTAAATATTTTGGTTTGAACGAAGCTATCGTAAGAACCATCAAGAAAAATGAAGATGCTATTAGAAAATCTATGACTTCTGGAAAAAAATGAGCGCTAAGTCGTCATTATACACGAGAGATATTGTAAAAGTGAAGATGGAAAAGGCACTACTAATGTGGATAGAAGATAACCCGCAAAAGAAGAATACGTCTAGAACAATCTCAGCCTTTTATGCTTCGCGTACCTCCTGGAAATGTGTATGTAATAGGCGTACCCCTTGTACATGTAGATAAAACTATAGTTATAGTATAACAATGGAAAAAAAATAAAACATATTGTTACGACAGATGAACGAGCAACAGTGACTTCATGACTTAACGTGACTTAAACCCTCGTGTGTGCTTCTACGTGAGATTCAATTTAGCCAACGAATTGGAACTTAGAACGATTCGGAAGAATAAAAATATAGCAGTGCAGTGTGTAAAAAAGTTGTGAGATCTGAAAGGACGTTCAGATGATCTGAGTCAGTGCGCGTTAAGTGAAAATAAGTATCTTTTATGTGATGTGTGCGCGGGCCGTCGTTTTGTTTTGCTAGTGTGATAAGTTTAGTGAACTAGCACAGGACGAGAGTTTGTTTACGTCTGAAGATATTCAAGTGACATGGTAAACAAAGTGAAGAGGTAGTATTTTAGTACAACAGATAGAGCTGATATTGTATACTCTGTACAAAAAGGTTAATGTCTTATGCATGATAGTAGTTAATTTGTTTATAAGGTACTTCATCCATATTTTTCTTTGTAACAATTTGCATTGTATTGTAATTGGTTTTAAAATATAGTTATTAATACTCACGCTCAGTGCCTATCCATTTTGTAATTCGTAACATTATATATATACATTAAATTTTGTATTCATAAATTACATATATCGATAAACACAAAAATTACATTTTTGCACAACAGTGTTGCCAGCTTAGTGACTTTGTTACTAGATCTAGCGACTTTTGAGCTCTCACGGCGTACACCAAAAAATTTTATCTCGTACCCCACGTTGAGAAACCCTGCTCTAGACGGAAATACCATCAAACAGATACAGACCAGATACGAGAAATGGAACCAACCACGTGAGCTCAGTTAAATAAAAATTATGAATTTTCTGCAATTACAGGATGGCTTGCAGGATTTCTGCAAAGACACGTGTTTCATAATGCAAAGATAAATGGTGAATTGCATCTGCAGATGAGCCGGCTGCTAGAGGATTTTGTCCAAAATTGGCCAAAATCACTGAAGATGATGGATACACTCCTGATCAAGTTTGGAATGCAGATGAAACTGGTCTTTTTTTGGAATAAAATATCGAGGAGAACGTACATGGCAAAATCACAAAAAACTGTTTGTGGCTTTAAAGCAGCTAAGGATCGTGTGTCCTTTCTATTTTGCAGCAACGCTTCAGGAGATCGTATGTTAAAACCGCTGCTCATCAATCAATTCAATTCAATTTTTATTCAACATAGATATGTATCAATACAAAAATTTATGAAATATACCCAGCTAAAGTAACTGAATACTTGAGCGCTGGTGTATAATTATGACAAAAATATAAATACAAAAAATTAACAAGGCAACAATTGATAATTGAAACAATCAATGATGTAGAAGTCAAAAAATTGGTTTTACATACAGTTATCATTCATTGTTTAGTATCCATTTAGAAAGAGATTTATTAAATAAATATTTAGAAGTAATTTTCTTCATTGTATCTGGAACACTGTTGTATAATTTAGGCCCAATATAGTTTATATTACGGGTAGTAGCTTGCTTTGATATAAGTGGCATTTGCAATTTAAATAATGAGTCTCTAAGTGGTATATATGTCTGTCGAACCTGAAAGAGATGTAAATTGAAATGGACATATTCAATAACTTTTAAAATGTAAATTTGAGACAGAGTCAGTAACCCCAATTTCTTAAATATAGGACGAGATTCAGAGAAGCGACCTTTATGGTCAATGATTCTAACTATAAATTTTTGCAGAATCAACAGCCTGTTTAAATTTTTTTTTGCAGCTCCTCCCCAGGCTTTTATTGCATATTGTAGCTGACTATATACACAAGCAGAATATAACATTTTTAAACTTGTTTTATCGAGTAAGAATCTTAGTGTATAAAATTTTGCTATCAATGGTTTTATCTTATCCACAGTATAATCGATGTGATACTTCCATGAAAGGCTTTTATCAATAATCATTCCTAGGTTTTTAATTTGATCAACCTTCGTAAGACGTTCGCAACTGCAATTTAGGATGTTGTAATTGTCCTTGTGATGAGAAACCACTCCAGAGTCACTGCTACCATCAGTTGATGCCTTCAACTGGAATTTTATATAGCATGTTTTAGCCTTATTTAAACTTAATTTATTTGACATTAGCCATTGATAGAAACGATGAATATCTCTGTTTGCCATTTGGTATAATTGCTCATTGGTGTTACTTTTGTATAACGAAACAATATCATCAGCTTAAGAAATAATTTCTGCCTCAAACTTTTTGTCAAATATATCGTTTACATATAATATAAATAGCAGAGGTCCCAGTACAAAACCTTGTGGTACACCTGTATTAATATTTTTCATAGAATTATATATATCATTTATCCTAACGATTTGTGAACGATTTTCCAAGTAGGATTTTAGCCATGTTAAAACTGGTACAGTCGCTCAAAAAAGTATCCGAACACTATGGTTGATTACAGAATTCAGAAAAAATATCTGGCAACGATTTTTTTTAGAAATTAGTGATCTGGCAACCTTACGTGACACGAAGGTTGCCAGATCACTAATTTCTAAAAAAAAATCGTTGCCGGATATTTTTTCTGAATTCTGTAATCAACCATAGTGTTCGGATACTTTTTTGAGCGACTGTACCTCTGATTCCATATTTATAAAGTTTAGCCAGTAATATTTCATGATTTACCAAATCAAAAGCCTTTGATAAGTCCAAAAAAATTGCGAGTGTTTTAAAATCTTTATCCAGAGACCACGTTAATGAATTTATTAAATGTAAAATAGCATCTTCTGTGCTTTTTTTCTGCTGAAATCCATATTGGTTTTTTGCTATTATGTTAAACTTTAAAAAAAAATTGTTCAACCTGACAAAAAATAACTTTTCCAATATTTTTGACCTTATCGGAAGTAAAGCAATAGGTCGATAATTTTCTATAAGAAATTTGCCTCCTTTTTTGTAAATAGGAACTATTATTGAACATTTTAAGGCATTTGGGAAAATACCAGAAGATAAAGACATATTAAACAAGTAGCACAATGTTGTTCGTATCGATGGATATATTGCTTTAAAATTATCCACGTTTATGTCATCCCAGCCAATCGAATAAGTCCTTTTCAAATTTTTTACTATGCTGTCTAATTCTTCCAACGAAACTGCTATCAGACCCATTGAATTGTCCTGGGAAATGATTATTCTGTCTTTTAACTTAAGATCTTCAGGCACTACCAAATCTGATTCCGAATTACAAGTTTCACATTCACTAGCTATATTTATAAAATAATCATTAAAAGCATTAACTATTTCAGTGGAACTATCTGTAAAATGTCCCATTTTATTATTTAAGCTCATTTCAAACAGATGATTTTGATTTGTTTTTCTACTATTTGTATTAATTACTTCAGTTATAATATCCCATTTCTTCTTTGTGTTATTTCCAGCACATGTCAGTTTTTCTTGAAAATATGAATTTTTAGCTTTTGATATTATGCTATTTAAGGAGTTTCTGTAACTTTTGTAATAGTTAGCATCAATTCTGTTTTTTTTCCATAATCTATGTAAATGATTTCGGTACCGTATTGACTTAATAAGTTCTGTGGTTATCCACGGTTTTAAATTTTTTAATTTTTTATTCACGTTTCTCTTTACTGTAGCTTTTTTAACTAATTTTTAAAGTCCTCCAAGAAATGGTCAAAAGCTTCATTTACGTCATAATAATTTTGTATATGATTCCAACTATAGTCCTTGAAGCCTTGTTGTAATTTCACTTTGTCTGTGTAAATAATTGACTCTATTGACTCCTTAGCTTTGACTGAGACATTTGTTGTTGAAGAAAAGGTGAAATAAATCATATAATGATCTGTGATGTCCGTAGTTACAATATAGGCGCAACAAGAAAAAGAACTTATTTTCCTTATGAATAAATGATCTATACAAGTTTGTGATTGCGATCTCGTAATCCCCGTAATATAATTTGACAAGTTGTATAGAGTAATAAGATCTAAATAACTATTTATATGTTCTGTAGATTTTGAAATATCCAAGTTTATATCTCCGGTAAGAATAATATTACGATCTGGAAGTTTATCGACATGTTGAAACAATTTTTCAATGAAATTTATTTCTCCACCTCCAATATAACGATAAATCGACAATAAGACTACCGACATTGGGGGCGGGGGTGGCTCAGTCGGTAGCGCACCAGGCTCGTAATCTGTAGTTCCCAGGTTTGAGTCCCAGCTGGGTCAGCGTTGAGATTTATCTCCGCAAAATTCCGCGCCCTGTCCACGGTCAGTAGGGGACACCGATGGGCTTGAAAAGGCCGCCGTCCGTCGGATGGGACGGATGGCGGCGGTGTGCGGGGGAGCCATACCCTGTGCACGTTAAAGAACACACTGGATGGCTTTGACGGGAGGCTACCATCTGTCTCCCAACAGCTGTTCCAGTGGGTCCCCTCCCCCAACCTTCTCTGAGCCTTCAGGGTTCATGTGTCCTGGCCATTTAGCCCATGGTGTGCAAAAAAGAAAGTGCCGCTCAGAGGTAAAACAACCCAACCTACCGACATTGTGGAATTCAATTGAATTTTTAATGCAATAACTTCGGCTGAGTTCATTTCGAAATCTAACTGGGTAGCACACCAATGCTGCTTGATGTAAAACAATTCCACCAGATTTGTTAAAATGTCTACAGTTAAAAAATCCTTTGTATCCCTCAATATGATATAAAGATGTTTCATTGTCAGGTATCCAAATCTCAGAAAGGATTATTACATCCGGTTTACAATTACAGCCGTCCCATGCCCGAGTGGTTAGCGCACTTGGCTACTGACCTAAGGGACCTGGGTTCTAGCCCCGGGTAAGGCATGGCTGTTTGTGTCGTTTTTCTGCTGAGGGCTTGCTATCCTCTCAGACCTTCTACTATGGCATATAAACTGACAGCCTCCTGTCAGACCTCTGTGGCAAGCAGCTGCTTGAGGGGGTATTTATTTATTTTTTTTTACAATTACTACTTTCTATCAATGCCAAAAACATATCAAAATTCGCTCGTAAACTTCTGGTTCATGTAAAAATTTTAATATAAATATGTATGAATTAAATTGGAATATGTATTTAATACATATTAAATACATATCTGATATTCAAATGAATAAAACTAATTCCTTTTTTGAAATCAGAATGGATCAATTTAAGTTTTTCGAGGTCAATATAAATACATGATGTTCCTTCCATTTTATGGCTAGAAAAAAATTAACCAAAGCAAAAAATCAAAAACGCATTTTAAGGAACTTAATAGCGCATCAGATATTAATTAAGTTTGACTCATTGTCAATTCTGATGGCATTTGAGTCGTCGTTTTTTTTTTTAGGAATATTTTTCCCAATTTAATTCATACATATTTATATTTAAATTCCTTTTGAAGAACTTTGACTTTATAGAGTAATCTCTTCCTTTCTATTGTTAATTGCTCATTTATGTAAAATGATTTCTCTTCCATTTCTTCATTTAGCGAATTTAGAAATAACTTCTTCCTTTTTCTTTTCCCGTCTAACCACTTATTTCTGATGTCTTCGTTCTTAAACTCTATTACAATATTACCAGGTTTATCAGCATTACGAGACTGAACCCTTTTAATTAATTTTATATCCTCTTGTTTCTGGGGAATTTGTAATATAGTAGACACCTTATTTACAATTAATTGTAAATTCTCCTGCGGTTGTTGAGGTATACCAACAATCACTAGATTTTTTTTAATGCATCTTGTCTTAAATCATTAATCTTAGACTCTAATATGTTAATTTGGTTTTTCAATAAAAATACATTTTCCTTAGTTTTGTCAAGATCAGACCTATGACATTTAAGCTCATTCATAATTAATTCATTTTCCTTTACGAAGTCATCTATTTTTTTACTACAAAATTCGACAGATCTAAGTATTTCAACATTTTGTTGATTAATTCTTTTTTCAAACTCTGCGAATTCTTTCCTAATTTCAAACTTAAAAATATTAATAAGCTCCTCTTTTAAATTATGATCAGAAGAATCGATGAAGCAACTTGGCTTACCATTGTTCACTGAATGGTTATCTTCATCTCCCATAGATGGCTGCACATGTTCCACTTCACTTGTAGATAGGGAACCGCCCATCGTTGAGGTAACTCTTTTCTTCTTACAATTATTACATACCCATTTGCTTCTTCTGTCTACTAACATATTTCTATAAATCTCGAGTCTTATCCCCACACATCCAATATGAAAGTAGCTTTACATGAACCAGAACACTGTAAATATTCCTTTTTTAAATCTCCATCCTTACTACACACCTTACAAGTAAATTCCATGTTGCCAATTTCCAACATCGATCCCTAAGACCACGGTCAATGAAACTGTAGATTTGAATAAATTGCCAGTGTATTGGATGGCGAACAAAAAGGCCTGGCCTACAAAAGGAATTTTTAATGAATGGTTCCATAAATGTTTTGTTCCAAAAGTTGAAAGCTATTTGAAGGGAAAAAAATCTCGAATTTAAAGTTCTATTGATTATAGACAATGTGCCTGGCCATCCTGTTTTTGAACACCCAAATGTGCAATTTTGTTTTCTGCTACCTAATACGGCATCCTTAATACAACCATTAGACCAGGGTATAATTGCCACATTTCAAACTTACTACGTAAGATAAACATTCCAATACATTTTGGATAAACTAGATAAGGATAAAACATTAACAGTTATTGATGTGTGGAAGAAATTTTCTATTTTAGATTGTATCAGACCTGCTGGATTGACGTTATCAGAATTAAAACCATCAACTTTAAACGCATGCTGGAAAGCAATTTGGCCAGAATGTGTAAAAAAGCAAAGATCCTGTACCCCCAAATACGACTGAATATCTTAAATATCATCACTTTAGCACATGCAGTTGGTGGAGAAGGATTCGATGATTTATCGTTTGCAGATATTGACGAATTGCTGGTTGGCAAAGCTCTTAGCGAAGATGAAATAATAGAAGTTGACCTTGAGACTCCCGTTGAAAAAGAAAAAAGTGATGGTGATGAAGAGGTTCCACTCACTGCAGGTTTAATTAAAGAAGGGCTTCAAATGGCTAGTAAATTGGAAAGTCATTTTCTTACACATGTTCCCATTGTCGAACGAGCTGAGAAGTTTAAACGTGACCTGAAGTCATGTATGGCGCGTTATCAAGAATTAAACAAAGATCTAGTCAAGGCAGGATCTCAACGATTGATTACAGAGTTCGTTATCAAAACTAATCAAACTTCAGAATCACTAGAAACAAGTGATAATTTGGTTTCCCATGTGCCACAGAGAATTTCACCATTGGAGCATGAACACGACGGCCAAAATGTTTCAAGCGATGAAAGTGATTTAATTCCAGTCTTACGCAAACGAATGCGTCTATTGTCAGAAAATCTTTACAAGTTTATAAAATAAAAGATGTGTTTAAATGAATAAAAATGAAATAAAGATTTAATTAAATATTTTGATATGATTTGTTTGAATACTATATGATTTGTTTGAATATAATGTGTACTGGGTTTTCACGTCTGGTACCAGTCTTCTATTTTTTCAGATGCACTGTACTTTTTTTTACACGTTTTTTTGCACGTTTTTTTCGGGAACCTTTCTACCGTGTAAAAACAGAATTGGGTGTACTCCATTCATAACCCTCAACTCCCCATTCATAAAGTAAGCGACTGCAGCGCCCCCAAAGATTTCGGTCACTTGCAGCAGTTAGAAATTTGATCTCTAAATCCTACCCAGAAAGACGGAAGTTGTTGGGTTGTTTTACCTCTGAGCGGCATTTTTTTGCACACCATGGGCTAAATGACCAGGTCACATGGACCCCGAAGGCTCAGAGAAGGTTGGGGGAGGGGACCCACTGGAACAGCTGTTGAGAGACAGATGGTAGCCTCCCGTCAAGGCCATCCAGCGTGTTCTTTAACGTGCACAGGGTATGGCTCTCCCGCACACGGGGCCACGGCTTAACGTCCCATCCGACGGGCGGCGGCCTTTCCAAGCCCATCGGTGTCCCCTACTGACCGTGGGCAGGGCGGGGAATTTTGCGGAGATAAATCTCAACGCTGACCCAGCTGGGACTCGAACCTGGGAACTACAGATTACGAGCCTGGCGCGCTACCGACTGAGCCACCCCCGCCCCTAAAGACGGAAGTGAGACCATCACACTATATTAGGGACTGATCCGTGACGTTTCTGCGAAATCACATACAAACATACCTACCTACCTACATACATATATACATAAAAAAATCCTCATTCAGCCATGGGCAGACTGTAATTTTCCTTTCCAGATATATCTGTCCTGAGCTACACCTACTGCATTTGGCTACTGTAAGTCAAATCCAGCAAGGTCCTGTTTGACATTGTGTGCCCATCGCATCCCAGGTATCACCCTTTTCCTGAAGGCTTTAGGGATATTGTTCATATTCCTATTCTGTAATCTATAGTTTTGCATACAGGCAGCATGGCCATACCAACGCAGTTTATCTTTACACAAAATGCTGTTCATAGGAGGTTGCTGATTCTTTTGCCTAACTTCATCACTGATTACAAATTCAAACCACCTAATGCCCAAGATACTGCGAAAGTATCTACAATCAAAGGCATCAAATTTCTTGTCATCCTGCTTACAAAGGGTCCATGTTTCGCTAGCATAACTAATTTTAGAAAGAACCAAACTATTATATAGCCTAATTTTAGCCTACAAATGTATAGCCTGTTTTTCCACATTCTCCATGATTCTTAAAAGTCGCCGTAGCAATTCCTATTCTTCTATTTATCTCATCCCTCACATCACCAGTATCTCTTACATATCTCTCAAGATAATTAAACTGAGACACTTGCTCAAGAGTGCAGCCATTCAAATCCTATTTGCCAATCTGCAGCTATGCATATGGGCAACATGGCCAAACCAATCAAACCAAACATGGTGATCTGCCTAACCAATTTTCATCATTTAAAATTTCTCTCTTTTTTTCACCAAACTTAATCTATTACCAGTCTCATCAACAACTTAATCTAAATCAGAAATTTTAAAATCTCTAGACTATATAAGACCTAAATCTTTCCCTTGCAAAGAATTTCGATAACATGATCAATAGCCAAACTAAAAAAAAATGCATCCTTGTTTAACCTTCATTAGCAATGCCTTTGCTAATGAAGTTTGTACTAACTTGTAGTTTCTTACTAACTCTTAAGAGTTAGTAAGAAGCGTTTGCTAAACTAAAACGCTTCTTACTAACTCTCACACTCGATTCAGTGTTATTATGGAGAGCTTTCATTATGCTAACTAACTTGTCAGATATTCCATATGATCTAACGATCAACTACAAATTATGTCGATCAACAGAGTCAAAAGCCTTTTGAAATTTACAAAACTAGTAATCAAAGGTTTCTGAAACACTAGACGGTTATCAATTATTATTTATTATATTTATATTATATAATTATTATTGTATAATTATAATATATTATTAATTATTATTATCATCTTATCAGTTGTGAACCGATCCATGAGACGTTTATTATGCTCAATGTAATGCCGCTGTTAGGACTAGTAGGGTCTTGATTCATATTATTCCTACACTTTCTTCTTTCAGAAATAAGTTCCATAATCTTTATCACTCAATAATTTTGCTTCCTCTATTCCTTTTTAACCAAAAGAGTACTGTTGGTCTAAAGAAAATTGTTTAAACTGATCCCATTCTTCCTCAACTTCAGCAGCAAGCAAATCACGATTTTCATAACGACAAAGTAGCTTATCATAGTATGCTTTGGTTATATCCGGATCTTTCAGACTTTCAGCGTTAAAAGAATTCTCTTAACCTTGGCACAATACTTTGTAAGCTTCAATAGCAAAACACTTTTGATATGGTAATGGTCAGACACAATTTCGGCTCCCCTGTAAGTTCTGTTATTCCTAACCGAACTAGCCCATTTGCTCTTAATTAAAATGTAATCTATCATATTTCTGTTTAATCCATCTGGTGAAAGGCACATGTATTTATAAATGTCCCGGTGTCTATAATACATGTTAGTTATTATCAAATCGTTAACTTTACTGTTCCCCCCATTGACATTGGAACAACCAATGCCAAAATTACTTAACGCCTCTACGGATAGAAGGAAGATAAAATTATCCCCAAAGTTAGTACCAAATTTAGCATTGAAGTCATTGCTAAGGCAATGTCAACAGAAAGAAATTCTTTCTTTGAAGAAAACAAGAGAAATATCTTCTTTCTTGACAGAATTCAAAATATCCTGAAATTGTTTGTAAAACCTACGCTTCTCGTTTTCATTAAAGTCCTGTATAGGGGCCGGGTGTAGCTCAGAGGATAGCGCGCAAGCTCATACTCTTCAGTAACCCGGTTCGAGTACCAGTTGCGTCAGCGTTGAGATTGATCTCCGCAAAATGCCCTGTCAGTAGCAGACACCAATGGGTTTGGAAAGGTCGTCGTCCATCGGATAGGACGCTAAGCAGTGGCCCCGTGTGCGGGAGGGCACATTAAAGAACACGTTGAATGGTCTTGGCGAGAGGCAACCATCTCTCTCCCAACATCTGCTCCACTGGATCCCCTTTCTCAACCTTCTCCGAGTCTTCAGGACTGGCCTTCCTTGTGACCTGGCCATTTAGACCATTGTGTGCAAAAAAGTGCTGCTCAGAAGTAAAACAACCCAACCCAGAATGCACTGTGGGCGGCGTAACAACAGATGACATTCAAGTCTTTACTTTTTGTGCTAAATTTAGCTGTAAGAAATATTTAATTAATACAGTCATATCCTAGAAGAGCATCACTGGAGTGTTTGATTTGGAGATGCTTCCCATCCTTCTTCCCTGAAATGAAATTTTTTAATTGTTTTTGAACCAAATTCTAGGCTTGCAAAAAACGAGATGCACCTTTACATTTACATCTAGTCTTTTGCAAGCCTAGAATAACTAGGTTATAACACTGGAATTCTTGTGTGAGAATGTCAAGAGAATCAACTCTATGTAACGTTCTCAAGTTTCATATTCCTGCAGACAGAAAATGATTAGTAGGTTTTTTTAAAGAAACTAGGTTTATCGAGAGAGGTAAGGCCAACATTATCAACTATGCATCTAATCGTAGGCATGGGGTAAAGACACGTTTCCCCATTGCTAAGGCTGAATCCACCCATGTTATTAGGAACTTCATGCACCACCTTTTCAATATACCTTTTCAAGAACCAGAATCTAGATAGAAACTGACCTGCCCGAGACACATTATTCCAGTGTAAGTTTCGCGATGCTTAACCTACAGGTGTGGGTTCAGGTACCTGCGATGGCCTTTGATCAGGATTATCCACCTACTGGTATAAGGTATCATGTGCCTCTGTTCACTTAGGGCTAGCAATCCACAGACAAATAGAAAACAAAGGCAGATTTTCCCTCAACAGAAGGCACACCAGTGCAGCAAGTCCAGGTTCCATAATCAAGCTCAAATCCATAAACCAGTCCAGTCTAGTGGATATAAATGGTCAGCACCAGAACCCTGTAAAGTTGACCACTCTTCAGCAGGTTAGGAAAAAAAAAAGAAAAGTATTTATAGTAGTTCAGATCAGTAAGCTACATTGATCTGGCAACCCTCCCCTTCTATTCCCTTCCACAAGAGAGTATCTCTTTTGAAAGGTATAATAACGGCTCTGTGCTAACGGCCTGCACCACGAGAAGGCGGGATCGGACATTACGGGCTAGGCCTGACCGGTTCTGTTCATCATCACGGAGAACTGGTAGCTCTCTTTATGACTAGCTACCATTTGCGGGAAAATTTCCGCCACCAGTGACGCCACCTATACATACAAGAAACGACGGTCCGTGCACCCGTTCGGAAAACACCTGGAAGCTTGCTACTCTGAGTCATTTATTACATGCTAAAGTTCAAGAAAAGCCAGGAATTTCTGTTAGGATTACACTGGGGCGCAAAACTTACAACGTGTCAATAAGAAACTAACGTCGAAACAGCGTGACTTCTAATACAAGTCTTTTAGGATAAAATGCGTGAAGATAAATTAGCTTAGGTCAAATATTCTTTCCAAATCTCAACAGGTTAATGTTAATCTCAACAGCAATAATGACAGTCAGTAGGTTTCACCTGAAAAGTTAATAACATGCATTGTTTCGTGATGTTTAATAAAATAAGTATATGTTTTAGATATTTGTGTAAACAATTCTTTCAATATTCGTCAATATTGTGTATGGGTTTAATAGCATACACTTATGGTAAATAAATAGAGGTGGCGTGGTCGGTAGCGCGCCAGGCTCGTAATCTGTAGTTCCCAGGTTCGAGTCCCAGCTGGGTCAGCGTTGAGACTTATCTCCGCAAAATTCCCCGCCCTGCCCACGGTCAGTAGGGGACACCGATGGGCTTGGAAAGGCCACCGTCCGTCGGATGGGACGTTAAGCCGTGGCCCCGTGTGCGGGAGAGCCATACCCTTTGCACGTTAAAGAACACGCTGGATGGCCTTGACGGGAGGCTACCATCTGTCTCCCAACAGCTGTTCCAGTGGGTCCCCTCCCCCAACCTTCTCTGAGCCTTCGGGGTCCATGTGACCTGGCCATTTAGCCCATGGTGTGCAAAAAAGTGCCGCTCAGAGGTAAAACAACCCAACCCAACCCAGCTGGGCCAGCGTTGAGATTTATCTCCGCAAAATTCCTCGCTCTTCCCTCGGTCAGTATGGGACACCGATGTGTTTGGAAGAACGCTGTCCGTCGGATGGGGCGTTGAGCCGTGGCCACCTTGTGCGGGAGAGAACACGCTGGATGGCCTTGGCAGGAGGTTACCATCCCTCTCATAACAGCTCTCCAGTGAACCCCTCTGCCAACCTTCTCTGAACCCTAGGGATCCGTGTGACCTGGCCAATTAGTCCATTGTGTACAAAAAAAGTGCCGCTCAGAGATAAAATAACCCTACACCAGTAAATAAAGACATCATGCTATCTTGACTTTATTCTGCTTAAATTATTTACTTTTTTTGAACTCTAACAAACTCTTGCAGTCAAGCATTAAAAGTATACAATAAAGCAAAAACTTATCACACCTTAAATTTCTTCCATTGTGCTCTTTCCACATAAAAAGATCATTTCCCCTAACATGACACAACTCAATTGCCGAAACAACAGCCAACGGTTCCGAAACTGACTCGAAAGCGTTTATGACGCCATCAAAACCGACTATTGCCACTCACACGAACATTAAAACGGTCTCGTAGGCAATTACAATCACTGCGGTGACGGTTATTACAGCAATCGGGACGGCAATTAAAAGTTACTGCTGTCCATTCTCCATTCAACCTGCTCGGTGCTGCGCTTGTGGGAGAAAAGAGGAGGACGTCACTAGGCAGCTGCCGTGCACGAAAGGCGGCCGAAACTGCCAACATTAAGCGAAACTATCAACTACAATGCAAGGCATTGTGTCTCCAGCCTTTCCTTAAAACTGACATTAAAAAAGCAATTTGATTAGTGTTGTTTAGTGCTATTCATCATATTGTAAGACTTAAGAGCCACAGGAAGAGGCATCTCGTAATAGGTGCATAATATGTGCATAGACTTTAGTTATTTCCGCTGGAGTTGTATTGTATGTATGGTATTTTAGCTGGGTATTTTGGGTATTCTTCGAGGAGCGGGTTATATCGTGTATGCTTTAGGCAATTTTAAATATTTCGGTTGGGTTGTTTTACCCCTGATCGGCGCATTTTTTTTTCACAATGGGATAAATGGATAGGTCACAAGGACCCAGAGGGCTCAGAAAAGGTTGGGGGAGGGAACGAGGGTTAGGTATTCTTCGAGGAGAGGGCTATATCGTGTATACTTTAGGCAATTTTAAATATTTCGGTTGGGTTGTTTTACCCCCTGATCGGCGCATTTTTTTTCACAATGGGCTAAATGGATAGGTCACAAGGACCCAGAGGGCTCAGAAAAGGTTGGGGGAGGGAACCAACTGGACAGCTGTTAGGAGACAGATGGCAGCCTCCCAACAAGGCTATCCAGCGTCTTCTTTAACGTGCACAGGGTATGGCTCTCCGGTACACGAAAACACGGCTTAACGTCCCATCCGACGGACGACGGTCTTTCCAAGCCTATCGGTGTCCCCTACTGGCCGAGGGTAGGGTGGAGAATTTTGCGGAGATAATCTCAATGCGTGCCCAGCTGGGACTCGAACCTGGAAACTGCAGATTATGAGCTTGGCGCGCTACCGGCTGAGCCACCCCTGTCCCTAAATATTTCGGGGAGGGGTACATCGGATGCGTTTTAGACATGTTCTATAATGTATATTTTGGATATTATCCTTGGGCTTGTATCAAGTATATTTCAGCTCTTCCTACGGAAGAATGCATCAAATATTTTAGATATTTCCAGGGGTTCAGGGTGATGATTCATGTTCATATGTATTTTATTACTTTCGGTGTGTATCGTGGAGTTTCATTTTTTACGCATTTCTAAGGATATTGAATCTGTGTCATTTAGTTATTTTCCCCGCCCTGCCCACGGTCAGTAGGGGATACCAATGGGCTTGGAAAGGCCGCCGTCCGTCGGATGGGACGTTAAGCCGTGGTCACGTGTGCGGGAGAGACATACCCTGTGCACGTTAAAAACACGCTGGATGGCCTTGACGGGAGGCTACCATCTGGCTCCCAACAGCTGTCCCAGTGGGTCCCCTCCCCCAACCTTCTCTGAGCCTTCGGGGTCCTTGTGACCTGGCCATTTAGCCCATTATGTGCAACAAAGTGCCGCTCAGAGGTAAAACAACCCAACCCAATTTAGTTATTTCTAAGATGGTTATTTATGTATGTTTTAGACATTTCCAGGGAGTTGCATAATGTATTCGGTGTTTTAATCGGTATTATATAGAATAAAATACCGTTTTTTACAACGGTATTTATCGTGTAATCGCATTTTTTTTTTGGGGTGTTAGAAGGAGTGCGGGTAATGTACGCGTATCATGTACGCGTAAATGTTATACTTTTCCAACCAGGAAGCATCTATTTCACATATTATGTATTTCAGAGAGTTACATCATGTTCTCGTAAAGTTTAGTCTTTTTGCAGGGGACTACATCAAGTACTGTTTTATTTATTTTTTTTTTTTGGTCTTTACAGGGGGAGGGGAGATTACACCATGTACAGTCGCTCAGAAAATATCCGAACACTATGTTTGAAGTTGAGCGACTGTACTCACATAATTTAGATGTTTTTATTGGGGTTAGGTATTTTCAGAGGGAAATAACATCAGGGCACTTTAGTTATTTCCAAGAGAAGTTGTTTTGCCATTATTTAGGAATTTTTATTGTATATTTCATCATATATAGTTTAGGGTTGGGTTGTTTTACCTCTGAGCGGCACTTTTTTGCACACCATGGGCTAAATGGCCAGGTCACATGGACCCCGAAGGCTCAGAGAAGGTTGGGGGAGGGGACCCACTGGAACAGCTGTTGGGAGACAGATGGAACCCTCCCGTCAAGGCCATCCAGCGTGTTCTTTAACGTGCACAGGGTATGGCTCTCCCGCACACGGGGCCACGGCTTAACGTCCCATCCGAAGGACGACGGCCTTTCCAAGCCCATCGGTGTCCCCTACTGACCGTGGGCAGAGCGGGGAATTTTGCGGAGATAAATCTCAACGCTGACCCAGCTGGGACTCGAACCTATATAGTTTAGGAATTTCAACGAATACAACGTATAAATTTAGGCCCTTTCGCTGTAGTACAGGGATTGCTATATACATTGTCGAGAGGTCAGTTTTTTTAATTTTAAGTACAATATATTTAAAAAAAAGGTGTTTCTGAAAAGAAAATTTTTCTTTTATAGCAGGGCTGGGCAGCCTGTGTGATTTTTTTTTATAAATTTTTGTGTGTCATTTATCTATATATATATATTGATATATAATATAAAGATAACATATGTGATATGGTATAAAATATAAAGATATTTTCATGATTCCTTAAAGAAACACATTTTTTTCCAATCCATTCATTACTCCTTGGAAAAAAATGTTTTCATATTTAAAAAGAAATTTTTCCTGCAGTTCTATATGAATACAAATTTTTATGACCCTTCTCTACGTTTTGGTTCCACAGAACTTCTTTATAATCCTTCGGGAGCCTTAGGCAGATCAAGAGCTATGATATGGCTATCCCTGGTACAGTGAAATGTTAGTATACTGAAATCGAAAGGGTTGGGTTGTTTTACCTCTGAGCGGCACTTTTTTGCACACCATGGGCTAAATGGCCAGGTCACATGGACCCCGAAGGCACAGAGAAGGTTGGGGGAGGGGACCCACTGGAACAGCTGTTGGGAGTCAGATGATAGCCTCCCGTCAAGGCCATCCAGCGTGTTCTTTAACGTGCACAGGGTATGGCTCTCCCGCACACGGGGCCACGGCTTAACGTCCCATCCTTTCCAAGCCCATCGGTGTCCCCTACTGACCGTGGGCAGGGCGGGGAATTTTGCGGAGATAAATTTCAACGCTGACCCAGCTGGGACTGGAACCTGGGAACTACAGATTACGAGCCTGGCGCGCTACCGACTGAGCCACCCCCGCCCCCGAAATCAAAAGGGTGATCAAATTATATTTGTTATACTGAAATGTAATTATAAAAAGAATTATGATAGTTTCATAGTACAAAATAATGATACGCAAAAATTTACATTATATTAGAATTTACTTCCTAAAAAAAGTCAGTAATTTTTTTTTGTTTTTTTTTTTCCAACAAGCATCTTTCTGTGAATTCTTAAACGATGTTGAAACTCTGCAACACACTGTCCGAAAAGATTCCGTGTCATTTGGAAACGGCGAAGAACTTCGCGCCATTTTGGCTGGAAATAGCGAAACTAATTAACGAACTTAAGTGAAAACCATACCTTAAATATAACGAATGATAAAATAAAACGCGCTAATTGAAACTGCTTTGAAATATTTTTTCGTTGAAGCTACCTTGCTTGCATTACAATCAGAATCACGCATATCTCGAAGTTTAAAAAAAATCCCATTTATGCTAGGGTAAGGTGGAAATGCCAATTTAAAGCATTAATGCAGGCACGTTTAAATAAATTCTTCTTTGTCCACAGGCAAAAATGCTTGCGGTCGATGTACAGTAGGAATTGATTAATAGCTCTTGTGATTGTTACTTCACAGAGTTTGGGGCGGGGGTGGCTCAGTCGGTAGCGCGCCAGGCTCGTAATCTGTAGTTCCCTGGTTCGAGTCCCAGCTGGGTCAGCGTTGAGATTTATCTCCGCAAAATTTCCCGCCCTGCCCACGGTCAGTAGGGGACACCGATGGGCTTGGAAAGGCCGACGTCCGTCAGATGGGACGTTAAGCCATGGTCCTGTGTGCGGGAGAGCCATACCCTGTGCACGTTAAAGAACACGCTGGATGGCCTCGACGGGAGGCTACCATCTGTCTCCCAACAGCTGTTCCAGTGGGTCCCCTCCCCCAACCTTCTCTGAGCCTTCGGGGTCCATGTGACCTGGCCATTTAGCCCATGGTGTGCAAAAAAGTGCCGCTCAGAGGTAAAACAACCCAACTTCACAGAGTTTAAATCATTGCAACGTTGGCAGATGCTAAAATGTGCATATTGTTTAAGGATTTTTCTTTTTTAAAAATTTTATTACATCGATGATTGTAATGCGTGTAATATAACCAAGTTCATTAATTTTTTGTCCCCATTTCTCTTACTAGCATTCTCAAACGGGGATGAGGCATGGCCTCCCCCAACTAGGGTTACCCACGTCCTCCTTTTTTTTTATCTCATGTCCTCTGAGAATTTTGAAAGAGCATGAAATGTCCTCATTTTTGTATAAACTCATAACATGTTTCAAACTAAAATTAAAGTACTTTTTTATGGTACTTCCTTTTTCAAATTTCTTCAACCACGAGTATAATATAATTTACTGTTAACTGTGAAAGAATTTATTGCAAATGAAAATCGTGAATGCTAAATTGATTCTGTTAATTTTGTAAAAGTTCCTATTTTCTATAATTTAAAATATTAGGAATTTACACGCCTGATTGGAAAAAGCATGCACTTTAGAAATTTGCAAAAACTTTTGCTTTCGCCAGCTGATAGATGGCGCTATGAAAGGTGAAAGGAGTTTTTTTTTTGTTTGAACATAGGCCACAGCGAAGGAATTAAGGGTTGGGTTGTTTTACCTCTGAGCGGCACTTTTTTGCACACCACGGGCTAAATGGCCAGGTCACAAGGAACCCCGAAGGCTCGGATAGGGGACCCACTGGAACAGCTGTTGGGAGACAGATGGTAGCCTCCCGTCAAGGTCATCCAGCGTGTTCTTTAAAGTGCACAGGGTATGGCTCTCCCGCACACGGGGCCACTGCTTAACGTCCCATCCGACGGACGGCGGACTTTCCAAGCCCATCGGTGTCCCCTACTGACCATGGGCAGGGCGGGGAATTTTGCGGAGATAAATCTTAACGCTGACCCAGCTGGGACTCGAATCTGGGAACTACAGATTACGAGCCTGGCGCGCTACCGACTGAGCCACCCCCGCCCCTCTAAGGAATTCAGGAACTATTCCTAATTTGTACATGCTTTCTCATACAAGAGTATGGCCTACCAAGACCGAAGTCACTGCTGACCACTATCTCAGTCAGAGTTAATGGAAAATGCAAAGTTTGACTTTTGGAACAGCAGATAGTTACAAACCATCATTCCACTTAAGGTCAAATAACTCTTGATTACTTATCAAGTAGGAATGAAAATCGGCACATAATATATTTTAAAGTATATTTAATAAATATTATGCCTTTTTCTGACTCAGTTGTTAGTCGCTACTCGAAATTAAACTTAGTAGAAAAAAACTTATTCTATTTCACAAATTGATAGTATGTTCTCCTTTGTCCTACATTTCTAGCTTTTTGTCCTGGCATAACACTGGCATCTGGTACCCCAACCTCAGATCCGGCTATGCTTCCAGTTATCATAATTTAAATGAACCTAAAAGTGTTGTTTTTCTGCTGAGGTTCCGCCATCCTAATAGACCTTCTACTATGGCGTATAAATTGACAGGCACCTGTCAGACCTCTGTGGCAAGCAGCTGCTTGAGGGGGTATTTATTAAGAACTTGACTCACTCCCCAATCATTTACTTTCCCCTTAAACGATCTACCACCCTCCACAAAGAAAAAGAACGTCTTCTAAATGCTACGACCATCAAATTCAGTACACTGTTTCCTCTTAAAACAATCACCTTTTCCCAAAAATAAGCAGGAAATATGCAATCGATTATGAAGTGTAACCAGTTATACTTTAAGTGAAAATTTCTGAGGTAGGGAGTGTCACGGGCTGCCTCAAATTATATATCTGCCTTTTTTTGCCTCCGTACTCATAAGGAAAGAGGAAGGCAAATTTCATGCAACTCGATTATAATGACCGTTATGTCAAATGAATGCTTACAACGTGGGGAGTGTCATCTACCACGTATTATAGAGAATTTATCTAATTAAGGAACAGTATAACGACGGATAAATCTGTTGATCATTAATAATTTCTTCAAATTTCCATTTTCTTTTATCCTTTGCCTTTTAAGGTGGGTCAAAGGCTTTTCCTAGAACTGATTTCGATTGGGAATCTGGTAGTGAGTAACTGAAACGCCATTTTCATGCATAATTTTTTTAAGCTTTAATAATATTAAAATAACAACTTTAAAAGTGTATTTGATGCATACAGGCCTGGAACGGTAAAAAAGTAACATTGTAGTATAAAATTTCCCCTTCATTTTAGAGGTATTTAAATATTATATTGAAAATTGCATGGGATATGCACCAGTTTAAATTTCTTTTCTCCACTACCCGTATTAGTATTCTCAAAGGGTGATTCAGTATGTCCCGGGGCGAGGGTGGCTCAGTCGGTAGCGCGCCAGGCTCGTAATCTGTAGTTCCCAGGTTCGAGTCCCAGCTGGGTCAGCGTTGAGATTTATCTCCGCAAATTTCTCCGCCCTGCCCACGGTCAGTAGGGGACACCGATGGGCTTGGAAAGGCCGCCGTCCGTCGGATGGGACGTTAAGCCGTGGCCCCGTGTGCGGGAGAGCCATACCCTGTGCACGTTAAAGAACACGCTGGATGGCCTTGACGGTAGGCTACCATCTGTCTCCCAACAGCTGTTCCAGTGGGGCCCCTCCCCCAACCTTCTCTGAGCCTTCGGGGTCCATGTGACCTGGCCATTTAGCCCATGGTGTGCAAAAAAGTGCCGTTCAGAGGTAAAACAACCCAACCCAGTATGTCCCTTACCCGAGGGAACATTCCCTCTGAACAGACAGTTAATCTGGCCCTGAATACATATGTTTAATTAATAATCCCCCCCCCTTAATTTCGATTAATAAAATAAATTCTCCCCTCAGATCCGGCAGTAAATTCTTATTTTACAAATGATTTGTTTTAGAAGTTATATGCTCTTTTACTTTATTTAAAAAAAAAAATCTCTTTCATCAAGAAAGAAAAACCACGATTAATACTTTAAAAATGCTCCCCCTCGTCAGTTCTCTGATCATTTCATCCACACTGGAAACCAGAAAGATGTCAAGTGTGCTAATTCGTTCCTCCATTAAAACGCATCAACGGATGATCAGGTTTGTAATGTTGCTAATTGGTGTTCTTCGCTCCCAAGCATGCAATAATTACGTAATTTATTACCTAAAACTATATTTCTAATCGTTTTAACTTTGTCACGGTCTTCAAATATCAAATGCTGGAAACAGTCGTTGACCTTTAGCGCCATCTATCGGGTAATATTGTTAGCAGTCGGTGAGAAAAGATGGAGATTGGAGTATCAGAATAGGTTCAAATAGTTGTACTAATATTTCTTGAACTGTACATGCACAAGCAGGCGAGTATTCGGGGGGGGGGGGGGGCGTTAATAATTTAACCTCCTTAACCCCCTTAAATCTCTGATAGCTGTAAATTGAAAAGTTTTTCTAAAACTATTCGCAGGCGCGGTTTGGGGTAAAACGTCGTGTTAACTCGAATCGAGTAAAAAGATGCTGACACTAATTAGTAAGCGATGAAATTATCAGTGAATTTGTAAAATTTCATTTTCTCTCAGCCATCAGCACAAATAGCATTGTTTTCCACAGGGCAAACCAACTTTTGTGGTAAAGAGAAAACATTTCTTCGACGCCAACTGCTTCGAATGTATATTTACACAAAAAATCATCCCCCCTTGAGAACACAAATATCTTGAGTAGGCTACTGCAGATGGCATGCCACGCTCCTTTTCAATGCTATCCAAAAAATCCGTCCCCCAAAGAAAAGAAAAATAATGGATACGCCTTTGCGTATAGGTTATCAATAAACTACGTTGAATGTATTTTTTAAATGTTTTTTTTCTCCAAATCAAACAAAGCAATTCTAAACCAAATAACTGTTCAGAACAAATTGCATTCATATTCTTTACTAACAACAATACTTTGATTGATTGATAGGCTTTTTCATGCAGCTGCTTAAAATCTTTTTTAAATATCAATTAATGGCTTTAAGATATGTCAGAAAAAGTTCACGTATGTCCATATTTACGCTTCCAATTATATTCTATGAAATTTTACCGAGGAGTTATAGATTACTCTTATGAACAGTGTGCCTAAAGGCTTCAGAAGGAGAGGGGTGGGGACCTAAGATGCTGTGGGCAGACAATGCCAAAAATGACCTTGTTAGAGTTGATGTACAATGGCCAGATGCAGCAGATGTAGCTCAGGAAAGATATGTTTGAAGAACTAAAATGCACAATCTGGTTGGACCTTGGTAGCCCATGGCTGCTTGAAGATGATGATGAGAAGTATTAAAATCTAGTGTTTCTTCTAACTCAGTGTTTTCCAAATGGTGTTTCGCGGTACAGTGGGGTTTCGTGAATTGAAAATAAGGGTTCCGCAAGAAAAGGCCATTAAAATACTATAATTGAAAAATACGATAATTTAAATTTTTGTTAATTTTTTTGCATACAAGATATGTAATTTTTGCTTCTAAATATATGCAATTTAATAATACATATGTATTTTCCTTACTTATTTGTTGTCTACGCTTTTGCCTTCATATATAAAACTTTTGTTAAAGATTCAGCAAAAGGTTTTCGGGGGGTAAAAGGGTTCATTGGAGAAATTAAATTGGGTTGTTGGGTTGGGTTGTTTTACCTCAGAGCGGCACTTTTTTGCACACCATGGGCTAAATGGCCAGGTCACATGGACCCCGAAGGCTCAGAGAAGGTTGGGGGAGGGGACCCACTGGAACAGCTGTTGGGTGACAGATGGTAGCCTGCCGTCAAGGCCATCCAGCGTGTTCTTTAACGTGCACAGGGTATGGCTCTCCGCACACTAAGATACACACCGATAACATCCAAAACCCACACAACCACAACATTCAGATAACATCCAGAAGATATTTGAGATGACAAATGGATATCCATTGGTGATCTTAGATATCTTATGGATATTTGCTGGAGATTGTGGATGTGTGGGTAGAAAACAATCGATACCTTCGCGTGACCTCTTGACTTCTAGCTCGCCACTCCAATGCCTATTTGACCTTGAACGGAACACCGAATCAAAAATTTCCTCTTATATCTGAGCCCTCTAACGCTTGTAGATCTATATTTGACCTTTGACCTCGAAGGATCCATCGCATTACAAATTTTAACTTTGTGAAATCTACAACTCAAAATACCCCCAGGAACCAATTTTTAGCTCTATAGCACCAATAGAACTAAATTTGACCTCTGACCCCAATGACCTTAGGAATCCAAAATTTCGTAACGTTTTCGATCGAAACCCGAAATACTCCAAATACCAATCTTCAGTTTCTAGCTTTTGTAGATCATGGTTTGGCTTCTACGTGATCTCCATTTGACCTTGAAGGACACATATGAGACAAAATTCCGGATTTTTCCCGAAATCTACGACCTGGATTATCCCTAGGTTGTGGGTTGGGCTATTTTACCTCTAAGCGGCACTTTTTTGCACACCATGGGCTAAATGGCCAGGTCACATGGACCCCGAAGGCTCAGAGAAGGTTGGGGGAGCGGACCCACTGGAACAGCTGTTGGGAGACAGATGGTAGCCTCCCGTCAAGGCCATCCAGCGTGTTCTTTAACGTGCACAGAGTATGGCTCTCCCGCACACGGGGCCACGGCTTAACGTCCCATCCGACGGACGGCGGCCTTTCCAAGCCCATGGGTGTCCCCTACTGACCGTGGGCAGGGCGGGGAATTTTGCGGAGATAAATCTCAACGTTGACCCAGCTGGGACTCCAACCTGGGAACTACAGATTACGAGCCTGACGCGCTACCGACTGAGCCACCCCCGCCCCGGATTATACCTAGATGCAAATTTTCAGAGCTCTATCGTTCCTTCATCACGGTTAGAATTAGCGTGATCCCCTGTCAGTCAGCCGTCAATTATATATATATTACTTTTTCCAGCAATAACACGGGCTGGGGTGGCTCAGTCGGTAGCGCGCCAGACTCTTAATCTGCAATTTTCAGCTTCGAGCTGGGTCAGCGTTGAGATTTATCTCCACAAAACTCCCGCTCTGCTCACGGTCAGTAGGGGACACCGATGGGCTTGAAAATGCCGCTGTCCATCGGACAGCACGTTAAAGAACACGCTGTATGTCCTTCACGAGAGATGGGGCGGGGGTGGCTTAGTCGGTAGCGCACCAGGCTCATAATCTGTAGTTCCTAGGTTCGAGTCCCAGCTGGGTCAGCGTTGAGATTTATCTCAGCAAAATTACCCGCCCTGCCCACAGTCAGTAGGGGACACCGATGGGCTTGGAAAGGCCGCCGTCCGTCGGATGGGACGTTACGCCGTGGCCCCGTGTGCGGGAGAGCCATACCCTGTGCATGTTAAAGAATACGCTGGATGGCCTTGACGGGAGGCTACCATATGTCTCCCAACAGCTGTTCTAGTGGGTCCCCTCCCCCAACCTTCTCTGAGCCTTCGGGGGTCCATGTGACCTGGCCATTTAGCCCATTGTGTGCAAAAAAGTGCCGCTCAGAGGTAAAACAACCCAACCCTTCACGAGAGGCTGCCATCTGTCTCCCAACAGCTGTTCCAGTGGGTCCCAACCTTCTCTGTGCCTTAGTGGTCCTTATATCCTGGTCATTTAGCCCAATGTGTGCAAAACAAAAAGTGCCGCTCAGAGGTAAAGCAACTCAACTCAACGCAGGAATAACAAAAAAAAATCACTTCTTAAATATATATATAATTATTCTTATACTAATTTTGATTATTGTTTTCTAACCACTCGTTAGATATATCCTAATGAAACTTGCAAAATCATTAGACATATAAAAAAAACCTCCTTTCGTGAAGTTACCGAAATAGCGTTGGGCTGGGTTGTTTTACCTCTGAGCGGCACTTTTTTGCACACCATGGGCTAAATGGCCAGGTCACATGGACCCCGAAGGCTCAGAGAAGGTTGGGGGAGGGGACCCACTGGAACAGCTGTTGGGAGACAGATGGTAGCCTCCCGTCAAGGCCACCCAGCGTGTTCTTTAACGTGCACAGGGTATGGCTCTCCCGCACACGGGGCCACGGCTTAACGTCCCATCCGACGGACGGCGGCCTTTCCAAGCCCATCGGTGTCCCCTACTGACCGTGGGCAGGGCGGGAAATTTTGCGGAGATAAATCTCAACGCTGACCCAGCTGGGACTCGAACCTGGGAACTACAGATTACGAGCCTGGCGCGCTACCGACTGAGCCACCCCCGGCCCTACTGAAATAGCTGTCATTACCTTGAGTATAAAGGTAGCCTTGGCCAGGCTCGTAATCTTCAGTTCCCAGGTTCGAGTTCTCTCCCATGAATCAGCACCCTGCCCTCTGTCAGATACTGGACACTGATGGACTTGGAAAGGCCGCCGTCTATCGGACGGAACGTAAAGCTGTTGTACGTGTGCATGAGAGCCCGTTGATAACGTTAAAGAACACGCTGGATGACTATGACAGAAGGCTTTCATCTGTATTATAAAAGCTGCCCAGTGACTCTCTTTCTCCCAACCTTCTCAGAGTGTTTGGAGTCCTTGTGGCCTGCTCACCTTACCCATTGCGTGTAAAAAAGTTCCGATCATAGGTAAAACAACCCAACTTATCATTTTAAAGAGATAAACGCAGAAACATTTTGGGATGGATATAATTGTTAATGATTCGCATTTCCCGAATTTTTCAACTAATGGAATTTAAAAAGTTAGATACCCTAATTTTGTGAATTCACTAAACTTGAAAAGAATGCTGCACATAATATATATATTCTGCTAGAAATTTTTAAATTTTGGCGGTAGAGTGTGGTAGTTAGAGGTTTACTTGACAGCAAATGTATTGTCCCTTCATTCCCAAGGGTATGTAAAATGCAATTAGTTTTTGTTTTAACCAATAAAAATATTATTCCTCAATCACCGCTCTTCACAGAGGTCTGACAGCAAAATCTCGGTGCAATACGTCATACAGGATATTGTGAAGATGACCACACCATAGATTAAAAAAGTAATGAAAAGAATCTTTCTGGGGGGGGGGGGAGGTACTAATAGATAATCACTCTTCGCATTTTTCGAAAATTCCGTTAAACTTCCTACCGTTAAATGAAGCTAAAGTTGTTTTGAAAATTTTTGAAGTAGTGTTGTAAACCGTACAGTTGCGATAGAAATTTTATAATTAGGTGATATTAGGAAGCAAGGGATCACTGGAATGTTATAATGACAATCGTTACACGTCCCCCTCCCCCTCTTTTCCCAGGAAGTGGGGGGAGTGTCTTAGTCAGTAGTATGCTGGGCTCGTAATCGGCAGTTCCACCTACGAGAGCTTTGAGATTTATCTTCGCTAACTCCCTTTCTAACCTCAGTCAGAAATGAAACACCGATGGGCTTGGAAAAGCCGCGGTGTTCGTATGGAGCGTTAAGCAGGGTCTCTGTGTGCAGAAAAGCTATATCCTGTGCACGTAATTAAAGAACACGCTTGGTGGCCTTGACGGGAGGCTAACATCTGTCTACTAAAAGTTTCCCCTATCCTGTTATCAGCCCTCAAATATAGGGTCCTTGTGGCTTGACACTTTAGTTCACACTATGCAAAAAGTGCTTGTTTACAAGCAAAATAACCGAATCTGTTTCGGAAAAACTGAGATAATATTCTTCCTTTGTGAAGAATCATGCTCTAAAAATAATGACAATAAAAAATACAGGTTTCTCAAAAATTCTTCACAAATTTATCTCTGAGAGTAAAAATCATATAGAAATAAATTTCTTAAACATTATGAACGGTGAAATAATTGATGTATTGAGTAAAATAACGGGAAAAAATTGTGAAATTCTGTTACATCGTAAACGTTTTCCTAATATAGACACATAAAATCATCAGCGTTCCCAACTTAGCTATTTACAAGCCAGATCTAGCTATTTTTAGCAGCTGTCTAGATTGAAAAAAAATTAATTTGGCTTTTTTTAATAAACAAAAACTGTCGTTTTTCGTTTTATTTTTGCGTTTTTAAACCGCTTTTTCACAATTAAAAATTTTTAGTTTTTTAAACAATAAAAAATCTAGCATTTTTTTTCATACTAAAAATATTTAATTTTTTTAAAGCTTGGTGTAACTTATTTTCTTACTTTTGAATTGAGAACACTGAAAATCATTCCTGTAGGAAATCTAAATTTCACTGGGTGAGTATTGCTGCATTTGCTTTGAAAGATTTTAAATGATCCTTTTTCTTCATTAAAATGATCTGAATCAGTATCCAGTGCATCAAACCTTTCAGCATGAAACGACATTCAAAGCATTAAGAGATGGAAGGTAGAGTCTTCAAAGCTATCAGCAAAGTAGGGTAATTGCTGGGATTACGAAAACGTCCTTAATAATGGACAGAAACAGCAAAAGGGCGTCAGTTAAAGGGACCGGAGGTTAATGCTTTGCAATCGATCAGGAGTGCTTAATCTTCATCTTCAAAATCAGCCATTATTTCAAACTCTCTTTATATATATCTCTTCATCTGGAAAATCAGTCATTTCAGTATATATACTGTACATATTTTATATGGAAAATCAGACGTTGTTTCAAACTATATATCTTCCTTCAGCTGGAAAATCAGCTGTTGTTTCAAACCCTCCCTCTCTCTATATATATCTTCATTTAAAAAAAGCCATTGTTTCAAACTCTCTCTCTATATATATCTTCATCTAAAAAAGCCATTGTTTCAAACTCTCTCTCTATATATCTTCATTGGAATATCAGCCATTATTTCAAACTCTTTTTATATATATATATCTCTTCATCTGGAAAATCAGTCATTTCAGTATATATACTGTACATATCTTTATATGGAAAATCAGACATTGTTTCAAACTCTATATACCTTCCTTCATCTGGAAAATCAGCTGTTGTTTCAAACTCTCCCGCTCTCTCTCTCTATATATATATCTTCATCTAAAAAAAGCCATTGTTTCAAACTCCCTCTATATATATCTTCATTGGAAAATTAGCCATTGTTTCAAACTCTCTTTATATATATATATCTTCATCTGTAAAATCAGTTATTTCAGTACATATACTGTATATACCTTCATCTGGAAAATCAGCTGTTGTTTCAAACTCTCCCGCTCTCTCTCTCTCTATATATATATCTTCATCTAAAAAAAGCCATTGTTTCAAACTCCCTCTATATATATCTTCATTGGAAAATTAGCCAATGTTTCAAACTCTCTTTATATATATATATCTTCATCTGTAAAATCAGTTATTTCAGTACATATACTGTATATACCTTCATCTGGAAAATCAGCTGTTGTTTCAAACTCTCCCTCTCTATATATATATATCTTCATCTAAAAAAACAGCCATTGTTCCAAACTCTCTCTCTATATATATCTTCATTGGAAAATTAGCCATTGTTTCAAACTCTCTTTATATATATATATATCTTCATCTGGAAAATCAGTTATTTCAGTATATACACTGTATATATCTTCATCTGGAAAATTAGACACTATTTCAAACTCTATATATCTTCCTTCATCTGGAAAATCAGCTGTTGTTTAAAATTCTCCCTCTCTCTATATATATATCTTCATCTAAAAAAAGCAATTGTTTCAAACTCTCTCTATGTATATCTTCATTGGAAAATTAGCCATTGTTTCAAACTCTCTTTATATATATATATATATCTTCATCTGTAAAATCAGTTATTTCAGTACATATACTGTATATATCTTCATTTGGAAAATCAGCTGTTGTTTCAAACTCTCCCTCTCTATATATATCTTCATCTAAAGAAACAGCCATTGTTCCAAACTCTCTCTCTCTATATATATATCTTCATTGTAAAATTAGCCATTGTTTCAAACTCTCTCTCTATATATCTTCATTGTAAAATTAGCCATTGTTTCAAACTCTCTCTATATATATCTTCATTGGAAAATTATCCATTGTTTCAAACGCTCTTTATATATATATATATCTTCATCTGTAAAATCAATTATTTCAGTACATATACTGTATATATTTTCATCTGGAAAATCAGCTGTTGTTTCAAACTCTCCCTCTCTATATATCTTCATTGGAAAATTAGCCATTGTTTCAAACTCTCTTTATATATATATATATATCTTCATCTGGAAAATCAGTTATTTCAGTATATATACTGTATATATCTTCATCTGGAAAATTAGACACTATTTCAAACTCTATATATCTTCCTTCATCTGGAAAATCAGCTGTTGTTTCAAACTCTCTCTCTATATATATATATATCTTCATCTAAATAAAGCCATTGTTTCAAACTCTCTCTATGTATATCTTCATTGGAAAATTAGCCATTGTTTCAAACTCTCTCTATATATATCTTCATTGGAAAATTAGCCATTGTTTCAAACTCTCTTTATATATATATATATCTTCATCTGTAAAATCAGTTATTTCAGTACATATACTGTATATATCTTCATCTGGAAAATCAGCTGTTGTTTCAAACTCTCCCTTTATATATATATATCTTCATCTAAAAAAACAGCCATTGTTCCAAACTCTCTCTCTATATTATATCTTCATTGTAAAATTAGCCATTGTTTCAAACTCTCTCTATATATATCTTCATTGGAAAATTAGCCATTGTTTCAAACTCTCTTTATATATATATATATATCTTCATCTGTAAAATCAGTTATTTCAGTACATATACTGTATATATCTTCATCTGGAAAATCAGCTGTTGTTTCAAACTCTCCCTCTCTCTCTATATATATATATATCTTCATCTAAAAAAACAGCCATTGTTCCAAACTCTCTCTCTATATATATCTTCATTGGAAAATTAGCCATTGTTTCAAACTCTCTTTATATATATATATATATCTTCATCTGGAAAATCAGTTATTTCAGTATATACACTGTATATATCTTCATCTGGAAAATTAGACACTATTTCAAACTCTATATATCTTCCTTCATCTGGAAAATCAGCTGTTGTTTAAAATTCTCCCTCTCTCTCTATATATATCTTCATCTAAAAAAAGCAATTGTTTCAAACTCTCTCTATGTATATCTTCATTGGAAAATTAGCCATTGTTTCAAACTCTCTTTATATATATATATATATCTTCATCTGTAAAATCAGTTATTTCAGTACATATACTGTATATATCTTCATTTGGAAAATCAGCTGTTGTTTCAAACTCTCCCTCTCTATATATATCTTCATCTAAAGAAACAGCCATTGTTCCAAACTCTCTCTCTATATATATATATCTTCATTGTAAAATTAGCCATTGTTTCAAACTCTCTCTCTATATATCTTCATTGTAAAATTAGCCATTGTTTCAAACTCTCTCTATATATATCTTCATTGGAAAATTATCCATTGTTTCAAACGCTCTTTATATATATATATATCTTCATCTGTAAAATCAATTATTTCAGTACATATACTGTATATATTTTCATCTGGAAAATCAGCTGTTGTTTCAAACTCTCCCTCTCTATATATCTTCATTGGAAAATTAGCCATTGTTTCAAACTCTCTTTATATATATATATATCTTCATCTGGAAAATCAGTTATTTCAGTATATATACTGTATATATCTTCATCTGGAAAATTAGACACTATTTCAAACTCTATATATCTTCCTTCATCTGGAAAATCAGCTGTTGTTTCAAACTCTCTCTCTCTATATATATATATCTTCATCTAAATAAAGCCATTGTTTCAAACTCTCTCTATGTATATCTTCATTGGAAAATTAGCCATTGTTTCAAACTCTCTCTATATATATCTTCATTGGAAAATTAGCCATTGTTTCAAACTCTCTTTATATATATATATATCTTCATCTGTAAAATCAGTTATTTCAGTACATATACTGTATATATCTTCATCTGGAAAATCAGCTGTTGTTTCAAACTCTCCCTTTATATATATATATCTTCATCTAAAAAAACAGCCATTGTTCCAAACTCTCTCTCTATATTATATCTTCATTGTAAAATTAGCCATTGTTTCAAACTCTCTCTATATATATCTTCATTGGAAAATTAGCCATTGTTTCAAACTCTCTTTATATATATATATCTTCATCTGTAAAATCAGTTATTTCAGTACATATACTGTATATATCTTCATCTGGAAAATCAGCTGTTGTTTCAAACTCTCCCTCTCTCTCTATATATATATATATCTTCATCTAAAAAAACAGCCATTGTTCCAAACACTCTCTCTATATATATCTTCATTGGAAAATTAGCCATTGTTTCAAACTCTCTTTATATATAAATATCTTCATCTGGAAAATCAGTTATTTCAGTATATATACTGTATATATTTTCATCTGGAAAATTAGACACTATTTCAAACTCTATATATCTTCTTTCATCTGGAAAATCAGCTGTTGTTTCAAACTCTCCCTCTCTCTATATATATATCTTCATCTAAAAAAAGCCATTGTTTCAAACTCTCTCTCTATATATATCTTCATTGGAAAATTAGCCATTGTTTCAAACTCTCTTTATATATATATATCTTCATCTGTAAAATCAGTTATTTCAGTACATATACTGTATATATCTTCATCTGGAAAATCAGCTGTTGTTTCAAACTCTCCCTCTCTATATATATATCTTCATCTGGAAAATCAGCTGTTGTTTCAAACTCTCCCTCTCTCTATATATATATCTTCATCTAAAAAAAGCCATTGTTTCAAACTCTCTCTATATGTATATCTTCATTGGAAAATTAGCCATTGTTTCAAACTCTCTTTATATATATATATCTTCATCTGTAAAATCAGTTATTTCAGTACATATACTGTATATATCTTCATCTGGAAAATCAGCTATTGTTTCAAACTCTCACTCTCTATATATCTTCATTGGAAAATTAGCCATTGTTTCAAACTCTCTTTATATATATATATATCTTCATCTGGAAAATCAGTTATTTCAGTATATATACTGTATATATCTTCATCTGGAAAATTAGACACTATTTCAAACTCTATATATCTTCCTTCATCTGGAAAATTAGCTGTTGTTTCAAACTCTCCCTCTCTCTATATATATATCTTCATCTAAAAAAACAGCCATTGTTCCAAACTCTCACTCTCTATGTATCTTCATTGTAAAATTAGCCATTGTTTCAAACTCTCTTTATATATATATATCTTCATCCGAAAAATTAGACACTGTTTCAAGCTCTATATATCTTCCTTCATCTGGAAAATCAGCTGTTGTTTTAAATTCTCTCTCTATATATATATCTTCATCTGGAAAATCAGCCATTTCATACTATCTCTATATATCCAGTGTATTCATCTGGAATAAACAGCCATTGTTCCAACTTTCTTATTACAGGGCCGGACTTGTGCATAAGCTACCTAAATTACAGCTTAGGGCTTCACGATTATGAGGTGGCTCAAAAATTAAGTTCGAAGTTTATTGTGTCACGATTTTATTAAATTTTAATTAATTTATTATGTAGACACTGCATCTCAGCTTTATACGTTCATTATTGTATACCAATGCTAGTATAATGTGTACATCACATCAATTTAACATTTTTTAATGTTCCCTTCAATCAGAATAAAAAATATAATATATTTGGAGAAACTTGTGTTTCGCAAATGAGTGGTTCTCGAACCCGTGCTTCCAGGTTAATTTTATGTCAACAGCTAATATCCGCATTTACTAATGATTGATTTTTATATTTCGACTTTCGAATTTTTGTGGCCTCTTAAACTTATCGTAGCTTAGGGCCTCAAAAGGTCGGTCCGGCCCTATGTCATTATAAATCTTCATCGAGAAAATCAGCAATTGTTTCAAGCTCTCTCTTTATATAATAGCCTCATGGGAAAATCAGCCATTGTTCAAATTCTACATATCTTCATCTGTAAAATCAGACATTGTTTCAATAATTCTTCTGGATAATTCTTCAGGCACTGTTTCTATATATTGTTATGTTTTTATTCAAAACCTCCCTCTCCATATGTATATCTTCATCTGGGATATCAGCCACTGTTCCCAACTCTATCATATTCATCTGGAAAATCAGCCATTGTTTCTAACTCTCTTTTTGTATATGTTACCGCTAAAGCTCGAAAACCGTTAATGTGCACATTACCTAGCTAATCTGCAGATTAACTGATTTGCTCCGTTAACGTGCGGAATCAAGAGTTTTCCGCATTTTACCTAGGTAATGTGCACATTAACGGCTTCCGTATCGTTAAAGTTCAAAAGTTTGTTTCTCTCATAATGGTGAATCCCTTGAATATTAATCTTCGTGTCACGTGATTCACTCGTCCGCATTATAAAAAACGCCCCGGATGAGCGGAGGCCAAGTGAGAACGAATCGGTAAAGTGATTCATTCTTGATAACGAATCACTAAAATGATTCGTTCTCACTTGGCCTGCTCATTTTGGGGGCGTTTTTTATAATTCGGACGACTGATTCATGTTGACTGAGGGATGACCCTGGTTTCAACTCTACTCTCGGACATTAGATTAATAACATTATGTTAATTTAAGCGTACAGAAACGTTCCTGTTGCTGTGAAAATAAGCAAAGATCTTATTTTCACTTTAACGAGTGCTTAGTAGGTAATGTGCAGATTATCCAGGTAATTTGCAGATTACCTAGGTAATTTGAGAAATGAAACAATTTTCGGCACGTTAACGGATCACCCTAGTTAATCTGCACAATACCTAGATAATCTGTAGAATAACTGATTTCTGCACTTTAGCGGTAACATATATACCATGATTAATGTGTCATTGGTGCTCGCGTTGTGCCTCAGCATGAGAATTACGTCACTAGCCTATTGGAACAGACAGATTTGAAAACAATAACGGTGTTTAAAGAGACAATTGGAAAGTTTTCGATTGTGGCTGAAAATGTATATTTGTGTCCCCTTTAGTGAGTTAGTATTAGGTCAATCTAAGTGAAGATTATTGAAGAGACTTGGTAATCAAACCGAAGAGGCAATATGTTAATCGAGAAAGTG
Source organism: Ryuthela nishihirai (assembly GCA_038380435.1). Lineage (NCBI taxonomy): Eukaryota > Metazoa > Arthropoda > Arachnida > Araneae > Heptathelidae > Ryuthela > Ryuthela nishihirai. The sequence goes on along the minus strand of JAWZYU010000029.1, from coordinate 17,151,168 downwards.
GCTGGCTGACTTTAATCTCTTCATAGAAAGAGTTCATCGTCTAATGCGTAATGATCTTAATGTGTTAAAAGAATTGGTAAGGTTAATCTGGGTAACTATAGGTTTATTCACAAAGATAATTGTGTCACTTATTGAATGTTGAAAAAAGTTTTCCTTTATGCTTTGAATAGAGTCTGTAAGAACTGCAATATGATTATTTGAAATATAGATAGAAAATGTGAAATATCATTTTGATGGTTTAGCTTCATACTGATGGAGATAAGATTTGCGTTAATTCAATTTATTTTATATATGTGGTTTTACACTTTTGTAATAAATTAGTTCATTTACGAATTTTTTGTTGCTAAACATTCTTTTGAACTCATGCTCAAGATTTACTATTAAAAATTCATAACAATATATAGAAAGACATCTGGTAAATTTGAAAGTACAACCATATCACCGGAAATACAATTTGCAAAAATAATTTACAATCACATTTTACGCTAATGAGAAACTGATTTAGGAGGTTCTGTAACTTCTAAAACAATATTTTAATGGGAGGATATAAAATTATATAAAGTAAATTATCTTTCAGGGAATTGCTTGTAACATATATTTGGCAGGAATCATGTGGATTTTGGCAGGAATCAAAAAGATTTTTGAGGAAGACGAAACCTCAGCAAATAGACAATATAAGAGAAGAAACATCCATGCCTTTTCCGGGTTCGAACCTAGATCCTTTTGATCTGCAGCTAAGCACACTAACCACTCGATCGCCGGGCTAAAATAAGCTAAAACATTTCAATGAAATCTCTAAAAAAAAGTGATTTGAAAACATATTCTTTGGGTTGATATTGCTTTGACTTTCAGTAGCATTTTTTGCACACAATATAAATGGCGAGGTCACACGGACCCCAAGAGTTCAGAGAAGGTTGAGGAAGGTCACCCACTTAACAGCTGTTAGAAAACAGATGGTAGCTTCCTATTAAGAACATCAGCGCGTTCTTTAACGTGCACAGGGTATGGCTCTCTTCCACGTGGAGCGATGGCTTAACATCCCAAACGACGGACAGCGGCTTTTCCAATACCATCGGTGTTTCCTTTCTGGCCGAGGGTAAGATGGTGGATAAGAAGATAAATTGTAAACCATCACAGTTCGGACTCTAACCTGAGAAGTCCACATTTCGAGCGTGGCATACTAATGACTGAGCAACCGCAGCCCCGATTAGTTAGGAACTTTACGAGGTATGGATGCTGGGAGATTTAAAGGTGGAGGATACAAACTAGAATAAACTAGAAAAAACTAGGATATTAAAAGAAATATATATATATATAAATTTCTAGAATTTACATACGAGAGCTTTCAGGTTTGCCTGTGGCAACACTGAGATCATGTTTGAACTCCTGAGCACCTTGTGTTTGTTCTTCTTTAATTTTTTAAAATTAGAAAAAACGAGATTTGAAGTTTGACTGAGTTGGCTCATTCAGTAAGGTGCCAGACTCGTAATCTTCAGTTTCCAAGTTCGAGTCTCACTTTAATATTTATCGCCGCTAAAACCCTCACCATGCTCTTTGGTCAGAAAGGGAACACCGATGGGCTTGGAAAGAGGCCGCCGTCCGTTGGATGGGATGTTAAACCGTGGCTCCATGTGCAGGAGAGCAATATACTGTCACGACTAAATAATAAATAAATACTACCTTAACTTAAAGCCACGACATCTATTTCAGTGACGTCACGAAACGAGGGATTTATTTTTCGTCACGAAACGAGGATAATATTTTTGCACGTTCTTGTAAGATATATCTAACAAATGAAGAAAACAATAATTACAGCAAAAATAATTATAATATGTTTATATCTAAGACTTTTAATAATTTTTTTCTTTTATACTGTTGCTGCAAAAGTAATATATTTGTTATTATATTCATCTGTTAGATACATGCTAAAGCAACCTGGAATGATACATATATTAAAATTTAGAAAATGATTCCCTTCATTCGTGATGTGAGTGAAGTAGCTGTCATGGATTTAAGTTTCAAGATAGCGTTGACCCTGTGCATGCTAAAGAATACGATGGATGACCTTGACGCGAGTCTAGCATGTATCTCCCAATAGCTGTTCAGTGGATCCCCTTCTACAACTTTCTCTGAAACCTTGGGATCCTTATGACCTGGTCACTTTGCCCATTGTATTCAGAAAAGTGCCGCTCATAGGTGAAATAACTCAACCCTTCGAGTAACATTTCAGGTTAATTCTTATAATAGGCATTGTTTGTGTTAAATGAAGATAAATTCGGGCCCGAACTTTGTCGGACTCACCACAGATTTACAATTTTCCTCGCAGTTGTGGAAAGATTAAGTAAACGATGTAAAAATACCCCCTTAAGCAGCTGCTTGCCACAGAGGTCTGACAGGAGCCTGTCAGTTTATATGCCATAGTAGAAGGTCTGTGAGGATGGCAGGATCTCAGCAGAGAAACAACACACACATCCATTCCTTACCCGGGGCTCGAACCCAGGTCCCTTAGATCAGTAGCCAAGCATACTAACCACTCGCCCATGGGACGGCTTAAACGATGTAAAATGAACATTTTTTTGCTATTGTTTAAACCTTTTAACAATCTTTAGTAATTAACTAGAAGAACATATGTAGCCTCTAGCAATATGGGAATTCCGTTTCTAAAGAGAATGAAGTTTTTGTTTACCGACTTTTGCCCTCTTTTTTTTTAAAGAATATAATTTTTATTCATAATAGTAAAGAATACAAATACATTTACAATTGACCCGCAAAGCTAAATAGCTTATCTGTAGGAAAATGAATAAATTAAATTAAACATAGGTCATTCAGCCATCAAAATGGTGTACATTAAATAAATCCCCAAAACACAACACATAAATCAGCTAAATAGAAAATATCAAATGATTTTTTAATTCCATTTTAAGTCTTCTAAAAGAATCTATATTTAGTAATTCTTTTGGAATAGCATTAAATATAAGTGGTACTTGATGTTCGGAGGTATGTTTCCCGTAATTATTTCGAAAATTTGGCAATTTGTAATAACCTTGGTTTTGAAGTCTTGTATTTTTCTTATGTTGAATTTTTAGTTTGTAAGTTTCGTCAAAATTTTTTTAATTATTACATTATATTTATATAAAATGCTGTAGGATAAAAGATTTAAAAATTTTAATCTATCGGTGGAAGTTTTATAAATTTTTTGCAAATGAAACAGAATAATATTTTTAGCTATTATAGACTGCAGTTTTTCTATTTTATTTATGTTAGTTAAGTTAGTTGTTCCATGCACAATTATTCCATAATTTAAAATAGATTCGCATATTGCTTTATAAAATATTACACAGGTTTTCATATTTAATACGTATTTCAATTTTTGAATTTTTATCGCTGATATTCTCAAGCTTTCACTTATGTGGGATATATGGGCATTCCACCTAAAATATTAATCAAAAATGATTCCTAATAATTTATTTGATTTACTTGCTCAACAAGTGGGGCAACTACATAATGATTCACAATTTGAAGCATCCTTGTTTCTGCAATTTATTTTATGAGTTTTGATAAAGAGGTTTTGATGAATAGGAAATCCTGGTGAATGAATAATCATCAATTTTGTTTCTTTTTCATTTAAATAGATTTTATTATGATTTAACCATCTAATAATATTATTGTAATATGCTTGAACCTCTGAAATGCTATCATTTAAATATTTCTGACTGTTTATTACAACAATGTCGTCAGCATATAGATAAATAGCACTTTTTAATTTTGTATTGAACAAATCATTTATGTATACTAGGAATAATAAAGGACCTAAAATTGAGCCTTGGGGAATTCCATATCGTGTAATTACTTTTCTGCTGTAGCACTTTTTTATTTTAGTAATTGTGTATCTTTCTGATAAATAATTTCTAAACCAATCTAACAATATACCGCGAATACCATAATTTTCCAATTTATTTAGTAAAATGCTATGATCTATTGTATCGAAGGCTTTTTTTAAATCTAAGAACATAGTTACAATTGTTTCCTTATTATTCAATGATTATTAATATTATTTGCAATTTTGGAAATTAGTTAAATTGTGTTTTTTCCTTTTTGAAAGCCAAATTGATTTTCATTAATTATGCTGTGTTTAAGTAAAAAGTTAAAAACAGTATTATAAATATATTTTTTCATTATTTTCGAAAAAATAGGTAGAATTGTTATTGATCGATAGTGAGAAAAGTCCTCCTTAATACCACCTTTAAAAATAGGTCTTAAAATACCTGTTTTGAGTTCAGTAGGTATGTTCCCAGTAAATATAATCTGATTTATAATTTTTGATATAATATTAACTAGTGTTTCTTTATTAAATTTTATATGTTTAATGCAAACATTATCGTAACCAGGTGATTTATTGGTGTCTAATGAAGTAATTATTTCATCAGTTTGTTTTTCAGTGATTTCATGTATATAGATAGATTTCAAAACTCTTTGTATCATGGTTGGAACATAATTTATATCGTCTTGGTGATTTGTATTTCTTATCTGTAAAATTAGTGTATTATAAATGTCATTGTAATTATTTGCTATTTCTTCCACAGATAATTTCTTTTTGGCCATATTGTCAATTATTACATTGTCCGATGATTTTTTCTGTTTTCCTTCTAATATTTCATATATTAATTGCCAGGTAGCCTTCATATCATTTTTTTTCATTATAAGTTTATTTCTATAATACAGTTGTTTCTGATTTCTAATCTGAATATTAACCATATTTCTTAATTTTTTTATATTTATTTTTATAAGCATCACTTTTATCATTGTTTTTAAATTTAATCCAAGCTTTATCTCTTTCTTCAATTAATTATATCAAGTTCGGTGTTATCCAGTTTTTGCTATGATTTCTTTTTGCCTTTACAACACTCCTCATATATATTCTATTTTTTCCTAAAATTCCATCATAAATGTCTTTAAATACTTTATATAGGTTTAATTCATCCATTGAGTTGTCTCCATATTTTTCTAAATTCCAATTCATTTCAGAAATAGCTTTGTTTATATTGTTATGGTCAAATGACCAATTCTTATTTTCCTGGTCTGTTTCATTATAATTAGTATTATTCAAATTGTTATTGGTGTTGCTAATCAATGTTAAAATCATATAGTGATCTGCTATTTTGCTTGTTTGAATTATTGAATTTGCTGACATATTTTTAATCAGTTTAATATTAATATGGCCTATACAGGTTTTGGGAATTTTATTTTTTACTATTTCTTCTCATGTAGCTTCCCTTATTAATCTTTCAGAATTCATTTCAGCCAATAGTGTGATATATTTTTCTGTGCCATGTTTTTTAGTATTCATTGTATCGATATCAAAATCACGTATTAAAATCTGATTTTGATCATTTTCTGTATTTTCCATCCAATTTCGGAAATTCAACAGAAAAGAGTTCACATCTGTACTAGGCGATCTGTATAGTGCTAAATTACTTTTATATATATAGTTTCCGCTGGAAGTGTTTGTTGTGAATTTAATTGAAACTAATGGATGATTGGGAAGATGAAAATAATAGTAATTTATTAGTACTTATAGAACATAAAAATTCCTTAAAATTAAAAAGTTGCTTTTTCTCCCACTCCTCTCAGAAAGGGAGCAGATTGTTGTTATCAGTGGATTCAAGAAGCTGGAAAAATTTCTCATTTATCCCTTAAGCCTTTCAGGACCATAAGGTTTCTAAGAGTAAATATTAGTATGTAACTGTTTATTTTAGTTTGTTTAGACGTAAAATAAATAAAAATCATAAGAAAAATACATAACAATGTGTAGTTTTTTTGGAATTTTATGGGAAATATTTTTCCCAATGGACTATAAAGGTAACACAAATTATAGTTAGGCTTATTATGCAATGTCTTTTATTTATTGGTTTATTAGAACAAAATGTTAACTAAAATAATACAAAATTATGAAATAAAATTGCTATACAAAATGATGTGCTAATTATGATATTCTGCGAAGCAATTTCTTTTGGTAGTGAGGCAAAGATGGACATTGCACATAGTACATATATTATGCGTCCTGACAGTTCTGTTTTTGTTTTCTAAACGTTCCCGTTTACGTAATTGCGTTCGGCATACGTTCTATTTTGACATTCTGTATAAAGAATGTAGATAAGGTTATAATTAAATACGACAATCACCAATTTTAAAATGGGAAAAATGTTTACCTTAGTCGTGAAAGGGTTAAAATGAAAAATCTGTTTCCTCTTCCTCTGAAATTAAGTGGCAGGTGTTTTATTATTATATTAAAATGTTAGTGAAATTTTAAAAATGAGTACTAACTTTTTTTAACTTCCCGCCTCTTGGAGGTTAAAGGACAAATTTTTTATTGCCAACGCAAACCCTTTAGCCATTACACTACACTACTAAAATATCAAATTTCTATCCGAAATAGGTCGTTTGAAACATTCGTGTACAGTTTTGATATTATCAAATTTTTTCCGTCGTCAGAGGGTGCAATCAAAACTTTTGGAATTCAAAAACTAAATCATAATACTTTTTCAATACCTATCCAATCCAAAAATAATTTTTAATTTCTCTCTGTAAACAAATAATAGTAATGCCTTAAAATAATAATAATTACCTCTTCCAACCCATCTCTAAGGTTAAAGGTAAAAATCAGTGTTGTTAATGCAAACTTCCTGATTTTCACATTTCGCCAGCAAATTTTCGAATTTCTAAACATAATCGCTTTGCAATATCAGTTGCTAATTTCAAGTTTTTCCACCTTTAGAAGGTGCAATTATAGATATAGAAAGGTAACAGGTTAGAAAAGTCCGAATCGTAATATTTCATCAATACTTATCCAACACAAAAAGAATTTTTAATTTATCTCTGAAAACAAAGAGGTTGAATGTCTACAGACAGACAAACGACAAAGGGAAACATTAGCTCGTTTTTTGTGAAAACGAGCTAAAAATTTACAAACCTCGCTTTCACACTTCCTCTCCAAATTCATACCAATAATAACTTGGCTTCTTTTTTTCCGTTTCATCTCAGCCCTTCTTTCGGCAAGGTCAAAGGTTTTGTCAAACACACGGGTGACTCTTGTAAACGATCCTGCAATGTTGTGGCTTCCCATATATCTCACACTCATACACAAAGGGTGCCTAAGCGGACGTTTATACTAAAGGGGACTATTTTAGTCGACACGTGCTCCGGAGGGAGGAGCGGTGATGTGGGAGTGTGGGGATGAAAGCCTACTGACATGTGACCGACGCACGTGGTTTGCCCTCTGGCAACATTGGGATCATGTTTGGACTCTTGAGCGCCTTGTGTTTGTTTTTCTTCCAGTGTAGAGAGAACTGTTGCGGAAGATGAGTTTAAGTCTAAGACTTCAGAGGATGTAGACATGAAGAGAAATTGAAAAACATCCTGATCGACAGATTGTTTTTCTAATTTTTTATATTATTGTTATGCTCTTTTCGCTTTCATCGGGCGGCACTTAATGTTTTTATTCTTATTATCACAAAGGATTAACATTTCCTTGTGAGCTTCATACGAGATTTCAGTCTGTTCTCTTTTTTATTTGACGAATCTTTAATACACTGCCATATTAAAATATTAGAGAATTTTCATGGTATGCCAATGAGAATTTAGCTTTGAAGCTCTCTAAAATATACATTTAATGGAAAAATGTGACTAAAGATATATTAAAGATCATAAATAAAAAAAATATCCCCTCAAACAGCTGCTGCTTGCCACAGAGGTCCCTGACCGGAGCCAATCAGTTTGTACGCCATAGTATAAGGCTTGTGAGGATCACAAGACCTCAGCAGAAAGACAACACAAACATCCATGCCTATATCCAGGACTCGAACCTAGGTCCTTTTGATCAGTAACCAAGCACGCTAACCACTCGGCCACGGGGGACTTTAACATCATAATCAAATCTATTTAAATCTCGATTTCCAACAATATTCGCTCAATATTTAAACAGTTATGGAATTTGTAATGTTTCACAATGGCAATGCATTATATGAATGTTCCTCAGTAATAAAAACTTAAATAATAAGTATTTTTTCAAACCGTTTAATAAAATGAATATACATTTTAGAAGTTTGGTAAATGATTTTTTTTCGATGTTAGACAATTATGAATGATATTTATAAAAAAAGATAATTTTATTGTAAAATATTCCATTTTCCATAACTTTTTAAATACTGAATGAATATTGTTGAAAATAGAGATTTAAACAGATTTTACTGAGATCAAATGAGGGAACAGCTGTTTTATATAACTGTTAACTTGCAACTTACAAAAAAAAGGGAGGGAACTGCAAAAATCAGATATGATTTATAATTGAATTACTCTTCTAATTAAAACTTCTCTTATCTGCTAACTAAGAGGATTTTGTATTCCTATTATAACCCAGAGGTAAGGCAGACAATGTCAAACAGGACCTTGTTAGAATTGGTGTGCAGTGGCCGGATGCAGCAGATGTAGCTCAGGACAGATATGCTTGGAGAATTAAACTGCGCGGTCTGGTTGGACCTCCGTAGCCCGTGGCTCCTTGAGGATGATGATGATGAAACTGATATGATAGCACACCTTTGGGATTACATTTTCTTATAATGGAAGAGTAAATCACTTCTTTTGCGCGTGAAAAAGTTAGTTGTTATTCTTAACAGAAGATCCTGTTACTTATAAGAGCTGATCAGTGGATTCCTCTCTTCAATTCTGCTGCAAGTTTTGGAATTCCTGTGATCGAGTCATTCAGCCCATTGTGCAGCGGAAATGATATAATTCAGAAAAGAAACTATCTAAGTTTCAAATAAAACAAAAGTATCTTATCCAGGCCCGTTCTCATTCAACATTTCCCCACTTTTTTCGATATTAGTATTTTCCTATGGGGAATGTGGGAGAATCTAAGGTAGGGTTGTGTGTGTGTGTGTGGGGGGGGGGGGGGGGCAATAAAGAGTGCTAGGACGTATTTTGAAAGAATGCAGCAGTCATGATAAGAGAAGCACGGACTACATATTATGTCACATGCACAGCCATTATTTCAGAGCCTCCTCTATCATTAAAGAGGCAAACCGTCGCCTCACTAATGAATGGTTGACAACGAGCAGCGTCAGGGGGTCGGCGAGAGGCCAGACAATCAGTCGACCCCAATTTTTAGTAATCACACACTTGAGAAGTGCTGAGTGTGCCCCCACCCACTGGAAACCTTGTCGTCAACCGCAGCATGACGCCAGGGATGATAAGTATACGTAGTAGGTGGGTAGAGAGGGCTTCGAGAGGGGAGGTCATGTTCATGAAGGTTCGTTTCGGGGTTGGGTGGGGCAAGGAAGCAGGTAGCAGGATGACTTCCTGGCGCAGGTAGCAATTACTGACCTTTGACACGGTGGGTTGATGAAGAGGAAGATGCTCCATTCTTGTGCACGACGATTTGTTATTCTTTAACAGGGGAGTTAGTTGAAGTTTTCTTTCGCAGCGTTTGAATCAGAATTGAGAATAAAATGGAAAAAAAAAGAATAGAAAATAAAAAAAATTATAAAGACGGTTTAAAAGAAATTTTAAAAATTTAACCTTTCATGTGGGAATGCAGTATTCAAAAACTAGAAGAATAACATGGCGCCTCTGGTGAACATGGGATGCTCGTTTTCAAAGAAAATGCAGTTTTTCATTTTCCTAATTTTTCATCCTTTAACAGTTAGCAATTTACTATTAATGGGTGATTGAAAATGTAAATAGTAATATATTTTTAGCCTTATACAATGGAAAAAGAATTTCTCATTTAGTCCTTAACACGAAAAAGTTGCCTTTTCAGATCCCCTAGGGTTAAGGAGAAAATTAGTCAGTGTATGTATAACAAAATAATTTATTTGTTATTAATATATTAAAATATTATTCATAATTTTAATATTAATTACTAACTTTTAAAAACAAAGAGCAAACGAAATATTTTGGCCAATAGTAATTCAACTTAAACACATGTGAGTATATATAAAATAACTTAACATGCATGATAATCTATTCTTGATCAATGCATTCTATCACCAGAATTTCTAATTGTCAACATAAATACGTCGTTTATAAATATATTATATATTTAACACCTTCAAATGAAATTTAATCACTTCAATATTATATCGTTAATAAATGTATTTCTGCATTTAACACCTTCAAATAATTTGAATTAAAGCCTTGTGGAAGATTCGAAAATTCTGAATCATCATATTTTGTTGAAACATATTCAATTCAAAAAGAATACTTCAACAATATCTTTAAACAGTTGCGTTTTGCGTCCACCCCTTGGGGGTGAAGGGACAAATTGTTGCTCCCAGTGTAAACCCCTTGATCATCACACTGCATCACTAAAATATGAAATTTCTAGTTGCAATAGATCGTTTGTAATATTTGTTAAAATTCTCGACCGTCACAGAACGCAATTTAAATTTTGGGAGATTCGAAAAGCATGAATCTTAATTTATCAGTACCTATCGAATCCAAAAAATTCAATTATCTACAAGAAATATTTTCTGTTATTTGAAGTTAACTGTTTATGATATTCGTAATTCAATTACCACTGATTGTAGTTAAATTTTATATCATTATTTTATATTAATGAGGAAGTTTTTGCAATTTCTGGTATATTTATATTACTAATTAAGAATGCTGATTTTTTTCGTTCAGTCTAGCTTGCGTTATTTCTAAGGCTGCCACTTAATAATGTTTAAATCTTAACCAGAGATTTAAACTTGAGTTAAGTGCTGGGAAAGTAATCCTTCAACCTCATTTATGTCACGTGAGTGGAAACTAATCCTTGGTCGCTATGTACAGGTAGGTAGAAATAATTTTATAGATTAGGTTTCGGAAATAAAATTGAATTTAAAAAAATATATATTCGAGCCGCCGACACAATTTAAACTGAATTTTATACAAAATAATCTAAACTTTAAATTAGAACTAGGAAAATTCTAAAACCTTAAAAACTGAATACAAATCGCATATTTATTACGATACTTATTCGTTTTACAGTTAAGTATATATGTGGAAAAAATAGTTTACACTTTTTAATTTTTAAAACAAATCTCTGAATATTTAGCATATTTGACAGAAAGGCGGCAAAAAATTATTTAAAAACATAATATTGGCCCGCGGCCACTGCTTTGATTAGTTGGTTATTTTTCGGTATGCAATCAAAACAATAAATAAATGAAAAAAAAAAAATTTCAAGCAACATATTTTTGTAACTTTACAGTTTAACATCAAGGAAATGAATTTAAAGTCATGCGTTCCTCTTTTGTTTGAATCGTTTGAACGAGCTACAAACTGCATCTGAGCTGTTTAGGCTGTAGATATATACCCGTACAGTGTTTGTGCATACCGCATTATCATCCGATTCTATGCACTGGTTATAAACGGCACAAAACTAAGCATACAACAATGAGGAATGCCTCCTTACGCACGTGCATTAACCTCATTATAATACACGATTACTCATCGTGGCAGCAAGACCCCAATTCATAAATATCAGTGTTTCTACAACGGCAAATGTATGCTCCGAGCTTATAATACACAACTTACAGATTGTCAGACATTTCCGCTTGGATGTCCAGTTTCTAAACACCCTTATCCAGCTCGGTTACCATGGCGACAGTGACAGATCACCGGGATTTGCCGTGTTCTCTTGTCAAAGGAGACCCACGGCCGAAGCCTGATCAGTTACGCACATGACTTATCCCTATGCACCCCCATATTCTCCCCTCCCTCTCCCTTCAACTTAACCTCCCTCGAGACTGACGTCACAGTCTAATTTATAGCGAGGGCCCCTGTCACGCCCCAAACACGCTTTTTGTTTGTTGAAGACGAGACTAAGCTCCCCCTCCTCCCCCCCGTCTGGTTGGACATAAATCATGTCCCACATAACTCGGACCTTCGATACAGACATGCCACGGTAGCCTATGTGTTTAGCACTCGAGCTACAAGTCTCGTTGGTGATGTATTGGCAGACTAAGGCCACGGCTGTCGGTTTGAAATCCTATTCCGTCGAATTCTCTTCTATTTGGGTAGAAGAAAGAGGGGACTTGAGAGCAACGTCAACAACAGGGTAAACAGCAACTGTTCAGGAAGAAAGGGAACAAAGATATACTTCTCTATTATGGTTGTCATGCTTTTTTATTTCTGGAAGCTTTCGAAACTCGAATATTTCACACGTTTCGTTACAATATAAGGAAAAGATTAAGGATTTTTACCTTCAAAAAATGTAATTTTTTTTTTCATTTTAAAATCACAAATGAAAGAACCCAATTGAAATGGATTCGAGAATAGGTCAAAAATCATGTTGTTGGTTAACAAGGGCTTATTTCGACTTAGTTAATACGTATTAATCGACAATATAGAAATGTATTTATTTTGTGTAGCATTACACCCCTTTAAGAAACGAATGTCTTTTACCTCTTCTTATCAAAATTATTTACAATGGAATACACTAAGTTTGTTTCGAATTTAATAAAAGAAAGTTCTGCAGGAAAACGATTAAGAGTTAAATTTATAACTGAATTTTGTTATTTCAATTTATTTTGTTTCCTAACAAGGACAAAATTTTCCAAAGCAACTCTTTGTCACATCTTTTTCTCCTTGAGCAGGTGTAGTTTCTTTAATAACTTTCAACTGCTCACTATGATGTTTGATCTACTTTATCACGCTTACTGTCCTTATTCATCTGACTTTCATCAGACCTTCACTAGAATGCTTCATCTGTGTGGACACCTCATCTAATATGAGACATCAAAAATCTCGAAAGCACCCAGAGATAGTTTACAAAAAGACTTCCTGAGTTTTACAGTATGCCATATGAAGAAAGGTTGAAAAGACTCCATTTGCATTCCTTGGAGTGGAGAAGACGAATGTTCGACTTAAAAAGATATTATAAACTTATTCGTGGAATAACTCATTCTAACGCAGATACTCCAATATTCAATTTGTTAACAGAAGGGCAAGGGAACATGAGGTCATTCTCTTATGATCGATGTGCATTTTGCTCGGAAGAAGTGTAAGTACCATCCCTTTGTGTGCCGTGTTGGAAGAGTATGGAACTCCCTTCCCACCGAGATTGTCACTTCCACAAGTATTGATATTTTTTACTTTTAAGCTGAAGAGATTTGACTTACTCCCATTTCTCAAATGTTTCAAAATTTGATGTACTTTCATGGTTCGGTATCAGTGTGCTGATATAGCACCTTCCGGCATTCGCTATAAATTAAAACTAACAATATGAAAGTGCGCTATCTTCAAGTGTTGAGTCGCTTTACCTGTTATCGGCACTTTTGCGTACACAGTGAGCTAAATGACCAGATCACAAGGATCTGAAAGGATCAGATTTCGGTAGGGGAATGGGATCCACTGGGTATCTGTTAGAAGGCATAGCAGTGTACCATAGAGTTAGTCATTGAGTCGCTTTACCTGTTTTCGGCACTTTTGCGTACACAGTAAGCTAAATGACCAGATCACAAGGATCTGAAAGGATCAGATTTCGGTAGGGGAATGGGATCCACTGGGTATCTGTTAGAAGGCATAGCAGTGTACCATAGAGTTAGTCATTGAGACGCTTTACCTGTTATCGGCACTTTTGCGAACACAGTGAGCTAAATGACCAGATCACAAGGATCTGAAAGGATCAGATTTCGGTAAGGGAATGGGATCCACTGGGTATCTCTTAGAAAGCATAGCAGTGCACCATAGAGTTAGTCATTGAGTCGCTTTACCTGTTATCGGCACTTTTGCGTACACAGTGAGCTAAATGACCAGATCACAAGGATCTGAAAGGATCAGATTTCGGTAGGGGAATGGGATCCACTGGGTATTTGTTAGAAGGCATAGCAGTGTACCATAGAGTTAGTCATTGAGTCGCTTTACCTGTTATCGGCACTTTTGCGTACACAGTGAGCTAAATGACCAGATCACAAGGATCTGAAAGGATCAGATTTCGGTAGGGGAATGGGATCCACTTGGTATCTGTTAGAAGGCATAGCAGTGTACCATAGAGTTAGTCATTGAGTCGCTTTACCTGTTATTGGCACTTTTGCGTACTCAGTGAGCTAAATGACCAGATCACAAGGATCTGAAAGGATCAGGTTTCGGTAGGGGAATGGGATCCACTGGGTATCTCTTAGAAAGCATAGCAGTGTACCATAGAGTTAGTCATTGAGTCGCTTTACCTGTTATCGGCACTTTTGCGTACACAGTGAGCTAAATGACCAGATCACAAGGATCTGAAAGGATCAGATTTCGGTAGGGGAATGGGATCCACTGGGTATCTGTTAGAAGGCATAGCAGTGTACCATAGAGTTAGTCATTGAGACGCTTTACCTGTTATCGGCACTTTTGCGAACACAGTGAGCTAAATGACCAGATCACAAGGATCTGAAAGGATCAGATTTCGGTAAGGGAATGGGATCCACTGGGTATCTCTTAGAAAGCATAGCAGTGTACCATAGAGTTAGTCATTGAGTCGCTTTACCTGTTATCGGCACTTTTGCGTACACAGTGAGCTAAATGACCAGATCACAAGGATCTGAAAGGATCAGATTTCGGTAGGGGAATGGGATCCACTGGGTATCTGTTAGAAGGCATAGCAGTGTACCATAGAGTTAGTCATTGAGTCGCTTTACCTGTTATCTACACTTTTGCGTACACAGTGAGCTAAATGACCAGATCACAAGGATCTGAAAGGATCAGATTTCGGTAGGGGAATGGGATCCAATGGGTATCTCTTAGAAAGCATAGCAGTGTACCATAGAGTTAGTCATTGAGTCGCTTTACCTGTTATCGGCACTTTTGCGTACACAGTGAGCTAAATGACCAGATCACAAGGATCTGAAAGGATCAGATTTCGGTAGGGGAATGGGATCCACTGGGTATCTGTTAGAAGGCATAGCAGTGTACCATAGAGTTAGTCATTGAGTCGCTTTACCTGTTATCTACACTTTTGCGTACACAGTGAGCTAAATGACCAGATCACAAGGATCTGAAAGGATCAGATTTCGGTAGGGGAATGGGATCCAATGGGTATCTGTTAGAAGGCATAGCAGTGTACCATAGAGTTAGTCATTGAGTCGCTTTACCTGTTATCGGCACTTTTGCGTACACAGTGAGCTAAATGACCAGATCACAAGGATCTGAAAGGATCAGATTTCGGTAGGGGAATGGGATCTACTGGGTATTTGTTAGAAGGCATAGCAGTGTACCATAGAGTTAGTCATTGAGTCGCTTTACCTGCTATCGGCGCTTTTGCGTACACAGTGAGCTAAATGACCAGATCACAAGGATCTGAAAGGATCAGATTTTGGTAAGGGAATGGGATCCATTGGGTATCTCTTAGAAAGCATAGCAGTGTACCATAGAGTTAGTCATTGAGTCGCTTTACCTGTTATCGTCACTTTTGCGTACACAGTGAGCTAAATGACCAGATCACAAGGATCTGAAAGGAACAGATTTCGGTAGGGGAATGGGATCCACTGGGTATCTGTTAGAAGGCATAGCAGTGTACCATAGAGTTAGTCATTGAGTCGCTTTACCTGTTATCGGCACTTTTGCGTACACAGTGAGCTAAATGACCAGATCACAAGGATCTGAAAGGATCAGATTTCGGTAGGGGAATGGGATCCACTGGTTATCTGTTAGAAGGCATAGCAGTGTACCATAGAGTTAGTCATTGAGACGCTTTACCTGTTATCGGCACTTTTGCGAACACAGTGAGCTAAATGACCAGATCGCAAGGATCTGAAAGGATCAGATTTCGGTAAGGGAATGGGATCCACTGGGTATCTCTTAGAAAGCACAGCAGTGTACCATAGAGTTAGTCATTGAGTCGCTTTACCTGTTATCGGCACTTTTGCGTACACAGTGAGCTAAATGACCAGATCACAAGGATCTGAAAGGATCAGATTCCGGTAGGGGAATGGGATCCACTGGGTATCTGTTAGAAGGCATAGCAGTGTACCATAGAGTTAGTCATTGAGTCGCTTTACCTGTTATTGGCACTTTTGCGTACTCAGTGAGCTAAATGACCAGATCACAAGGATCTGAAAAGATCAGGTTTCGGTAGGGGAATGGGATCCACTGGGTATCTGTTAGAAGGCATAGCAGTGTACCATAGAGTTAGTCATTGAGTCGCTTTACCTGTTATCGGCACTTTTGCGTACACAGTGAGCTAAATGACCAGATCACAAGGATCTGAAAGGATCAGATTTCGGTAGGGGAATGGGATCCACTGGTTATCTGTTAGAAGGCATAGCAGTGTACCATAGAGTTAGTCATTGAGTCGCTTTACCTGTTATCGGCACTTTTGCGTACACAGTGAGCTAAATGACCAGATCACAAGGATCTGAAAGGATCAGATTTCGGTAGGGGAATGGGATCCACTGCGTATCTCTTAGAAAGCATAGCAGTGTACCATAGAGTTAGTCATTGAGTCGCTTTACCTGTTATCGGCACTTTTGCGTACACAGTGAGCTAAATGACCAGATCACAAGGATCTGAAAGGATCAGATTTCGGTAGGGGAATGGGATCCACTGGGTATCTGTTAGAAGGCATAGCAGTGTACCATAGAGTTAGTCATTGAGTCGCTTTACCTGTTATCTACACTTTTGCGTACACAGTGAGCTAAATGACCAGATCACAAGGATCTGAAAGGATCAGATTTCGGTAGGGGAATGGGATCCAATGGGTATCTGTTAGAAGGCATAGCAGTGTACCATAGAGTTAGTCATTGAGTCGCTTTACCTGTTATCGGCACTTTTGCGTACACAGTGAGCTAAATGACCAGATCACAAGGATCTGAAAGGATCAGATTTCGGTAGGGGAATGGGATCTACTGGGTATTTGTTAGAAGGCATAGCAGTGTACCATAGAGTTAGTCATTGAGTCGCTTTACCTGCTATCGGCGCTTTTGCGTACACAGTGAGCTAAATGACCAGATCACAAGGATCTGAAAGGATCAGATTTTGGTAAGGGAATGTGATCCATTGGGTATCTCTTAGAAAGCATAGCAGTGTACCATAGAGTTAGTCATTGAGTCGCTTTACCTGTTATCGTCACTTTTGCGTACACAGTGAGCTAAATGACCAGATCACAAGGATCTGAAAGGAACAGATTTCGGTAGGGGAATGGGATCCACTGGGTATCTGTTAGAAGGCATAGCAGTGTACCATAGAGTTAGTCATTGAGTCGCTTTACCTGTTATCGGCACATTTGCGTACCACTTGAGCTAAATGACCAGATCACAAGGATCTGAAAGGATCAGATTTCGGTAGGGGAATGGGATCCACTGGTTATTTGTTAGAAGGCATAGCAGTGTACCATAGAGTTAGTCATTGAGACGCTTTACCTGTTATCGGCACTTTTGCGAACACAGTGAGCTAAATGACCAGATCGCAAGGATCTGAAAGGATCAGATTTCGGTAAGGGAATGGGATCCACTGGGTATCTCTTAGAAAGCACAGCAGTGTACCATAGAGTTAGTCATTGAGTCGCTTTACCTGTTATCGGCACTTTTGCGTACACAGTGAGCTAAATGACCAGATCACAAGGATCTGAAAGGATCAGATTTCGGTAGGGGAATGGGATCCACTGGGTATCTGTTAGAAGGCATAGCAGTGTACCATAGAGTTAGTCATTGAGTCGCTTTACCTGTTATTGGCACTTTTGCGTACTCAGTGAGCTAAATGACCAGATCACAAGGATCTGAAAGGATCAGGTTTCGGTAGGGGAATGGGATCCACTGGGTATCTGTTAGAAGGCATAGAAGTGTACCATAGAGTTAGTCATTGAGTCGCTTTACCTGTTATCGGCACTTTTGCGTACACAGTGAGCTAAATGACCAGATCACAAGGATCTGAAAGGATCAGATTTCGGTAGGGGAATGGGATCCACTGGTTATCTGTTAGAAGGCATAGCAGTGTACCATAGAGTTAGTCATTGAGTCGCTTTACCTGTTATCGGCACTTTTGCGTACACAGTGAGCTAAATGACCAGATCACAAGGATCTGAAAGGATCAGATTTCGGTAGGGGAATGGGATCCACTGCGTATCTCTTAGAAAGCATAGCAGTGTACCATAGAGTTAGTCATTGAGTCGCTTTACCTGTTATCGGCACTTTTGCGTACACAGTGAGCTAAATGACCAGATCACAAGGATCTGAAAGGATCAGATTTCGGTAGGGGAATGGGATCCACTGGGTATCTGTTAGAAGGCATAGCAGTGTACCATAGAGTTAGTCATTGAGTCGCTTTACCTGTTATCGGCACTTTTGCGTACACAGTGAGCTAAATGACCAGATCACAAGGATCTGAAAGTATCAGATTTCGGTAAGGGAATGGGATCCACTGCGTATCTCTTAGAAAGCATAGCAGTGTACCATACAGTTAGTCATTGAGTCGCTTTACCTGTTATCGGCACTTTTGCGTACACAGTGAGCTAAATGACCAGATCACAAGGATCTGAAAGGATCAGATTTCGGTAGGGGAATGGGATCCACTGGGTATCTGTTAGAAGGCATAGCAGTGTACCATAGAGTTAGTCATTGAGTCGCTTTACCTTTTATCGGCACTTTTGCGTACACAGTGAGCTAAATGACCAGATCACAAGGATCTGAAAGGATCAGATTTCGGTAAGGGAATGGGATCCACTGGGTATCTCTTAGAAAGCATAGCAGTGTACCATAGAGTTAGTCATTGAGTCGCTTTACATGTTATCCGCACTTTTGCGTACACAGTGAGCTAAATGACCAGATCACAAGGATCTGAAAGGATCAGATTTCGGTAGGGGAATGGGATCCACTGGGTATCTGTTAGAAGGCATAGCAGTGTACCATAGAGTTAGTCATTGAGTCGCTTTACCTGTTATCGGCACTTTTGCGTACACAGTGAGCTAAATGACCAGATCACAAGGATCTGAAAGGATCAGATTTCGGTAGGGGAATGGGATCCATTGGGTATCTGTTAGAAGGCATAGCAGTGTACCATAGAGTTAGTCATTGAGTCGCTTTACCTGTTATTGGCACTTTTGCGTACACAGTGAGCTAAATGACCAGATCACAAGGATCTGAAAGGATCAGATTTCTGTAGGGGAATGGGATTCACTGGGTATCTGTTAGAAGGCATAGCAGTGTACCATAGAGTTAATCATTGAGTCGCTTTACCTGTTATCGGCACTTTTGCGTACACAGTGAGCTAAATGACCAGATCACAAGGATCTGAAAGGATCAGATTTCTGTAGGGGAATGGGATCCACTGGGTATCTGTTAGAAGGCATGGCAGTGTACCATAGAGTTAGTCATTGAGTCGCTTTACCTGTTATCGGCACTTTTGCGTACTCAGTGAGATAAATGACCAGATCACAAGGATCTGAAAGGATCAGATTTCGGTAGGGGAATGGGATCCACTGGGTATCTGTTAGAAGGCATAGCAGTGTACCATAGAGTTAGTCATTGAGTCGCTTTACGTGTTATCGGCACTTTTGCGTACACAGTGAGCTAAACGACCAGATCACAAGGATCTGAAAGGATCAGATTTCGGTAGGGGAATGGGATCCACTGGGTATCTGTTAGAAGGCATAGCAGTGTACCATAGAGTTAGTCATTGAGTCGCTTTACCTATTATCGGCACTTTTGCGTACACAGTGAGCTAAATGACCAGATCACAAGGATCTGAAAGGATCAGATTTCGGTAAGGGAATGGGATCCACTGGGTATCTCTTAGAAGGCATAGCAGTGTACCATAGAGGTAGTCATTGAGTCGCTTTACCTCTTATCGGCACTTTTGCGTACACAGTGAGCTAAATGACCAGATCACAAGGATCTGAAAGGATCAGATTTCGGTAAGGGAATGGGATCCACTGGGTATCTCTTAGAAAGCATAGCAGTGTACCATAGAGTTAGTCATTGAGTCGCTTTACCTGTTATCGGCACTTTTGCGTACACAGTGAGCTAAATGACCAGATCACAAGGATCTGAAAGGATCAGATTTCGGTAAGGGAATGGGATACACTGGGTATCTGTTACAAGGCATAGCAGTGTACCATAGAGTTAGTCATTGAGTCGCTTTACCTGTTATCGGCACTTTTGCGTACACAGTGAGCTAAATGACCAGATCACAAGGATCTGAAAGGATCAGATTTCGGTAAGGGAATGGGATCCACTGGGTATCTCTTAGAAAGCATAGCAGTGTACCATAGAGTTAGTCATTGAGTCGCTTTACCTGTTATCGGCACTTTTGCGTACACAGTGAGCTAAATGACCAGATCACAAGGATCTGAAAGGATCAGATTTCGGTAGGGGAATGGGATCCACTGGGTATCTGTTAGAAGGCATAGCAGTGTACCATAGAGTTAGTCATTGAGTCGCTTTACCTGTTATCTACACTTTTGCGTACACAGTGAGCTAAATGACCAGATCACAAGGATCTGAAAGGATCAGATTTCGGTAGGGGAATGGGATCCAATGGGTATCTGTTAGAAGGCATAGCAGTGTACCATAGAGTTAGTCATTGAGTCGCTTTACCTGTTATCGGCACTTTTGCGTACACAGTGAGCTAAATGACCAGATCACAAGGATCTGAAAGGATCAGATTTCGGTAGGGGAATGGGATCTACTGGGTATTTGTTAGAAGGCATAGCAGTGTACCATAGAGTTAGTCATTGAGTCGCTTTACCTGCTATCGGCGCTTTTGCGTACACAGTGAGCTAAATGACCAGATCACAAGGATCTGAAAGGATCAGATTTTGGTAAGGGAATGGGATCCATTGGGTATCTCTTAGAAAGCATAGCAGTGTACCATAGAGTTAGTCATTGAGTCGCTTTACCTGTTATCGTCACTTTTGCGTACACAGTGAGCTAAATGACCAGATCACAAGGATCTGAAAGGAACAGATTTCGGTAGGGGAATGGGATCCACTGCGTATCTCTTAGAAAGCATAGCAGTGTACCATAGAGTTAGTCATTGAGTCGCTTTACCTGTTATCGGCACTTTTGCGTACACAGTGAGCTAAATGACCAGATCACAAGGATCTGAAAGGATCAGATTTCGGTAGGGGAATGGGATCCACTGGGTATCTGTTAGAAGGCATAGCAGTGTACCATAGAGTTAGTCATTGAGTCGCTTTACCTGTTATCTACACTTTTGCGTACACAGTGAGCTAAATGACCAGATCACAAGGATCTGAATGGATCAGATTTCGGTAGGGGAATGGGATCCAATGGGTATCTGTTAGAAGGCATAGCAGTGTACCATAGAGTTAGTCATTGAGTCGCTTTACCTGTTATCGGCACTTTTGCGTACACAGTGAGCTAAATGACCAGATCACAAGGATCTGAAAGGATCAGATTTCGGTAGGGGAATGGGATCTACTGGGTATTTGTTAGAAGGCATAGCAGTGTACCATAGAGTTAGTCATTGAGTCGCTTTACCTGCTATCGGCGCTTTTGCGTACACAGTGAGCTAAATGACCAGATCACAAGGATCTGAAAGGATCAGATTTTGGTAAGGGAATGGGATCCACTGGGTATCTCTTAGAAGGCATAGCAGTGTACCATAGAGGTAGTCATTGAGTCGCTTTACCTGTTATCGGCACTTTTGCGTACACAGTGAGCTAAATGACCAGATCACAAGGATCTGAAAGGATCAGATTTCGGTAGGGGAATGGGATCCAAAGGGTATCTGTTAGAAGGCATAGCAGTGTACCATAGAGTTAGTCATTGAGTCGCTTTACCTGTTATCGGCACTTTTGCGTACACAGTGAGCTAAATGACCAGATCACAAGGATCTGAAAGGATCAGATTTCGGTAGGGGAATGGGATCCAATGGGTATCTGTTAGAAGGCATAGCAGTGTACCATAGAGTTAGTCATTGAGTCGCTTTACCTGTTATCGGCACTTTTGCGTACACAGTGAGCTAAATGACCAGATCACAAGGATCTGAAAGGATCAGATTTCGGTAGGGGAATGGGATCTACTGGGTATTTGTTAGAAGGCATAGCAGTGTACCATAGAGTTAGTCATTGAGTCGCTTTACCTGCTATCGGCGCTTTTGCGTACACAGTGAGCTAAATGACCAGATCACAAGGATCTGAAAGGATCAGATTTTGGTAAGGGAATGGGATCCATTGGGTATCTCTTAGAAAGCATAGCAGTGTACCATAGAGTTAGTCATTGAGTCGCTTTACCTGTTATCGTCACTTTTGCGTACACAGTGAGCTAAATGACCAGATCACAAGGATCTGAAAGGAACAGATTTCGGTAGGGGATTGGGATCCACTGCGTATCTCTTAGAAAGCATAGCAGTGTACCATAGAGTTAGTCATTGAGTCGCTTTACCTGTTATCGGCACTTTTGCGTACACAGTGAGCTAAATGACCAGATCACAAGGATCTGAAAGGATCAGATTTCGGTAGGGGAATGGGATCCACTGGGTATCTGTTAGAAGGCATAGCAGTGTACCATAGAGTTAGTCATTGAGTCGCTTTACCTGTTATCTACACTTTTGCGTACACAGTGAGCTAAATGACCAGATCACAAGGATCTGAAAGGATCAGATTTCGGTAGGGGAATGGGATCCAATGGGTATCTGTTAGAAGGCATAGCAGTGTACCATAGAGTTAGTCATTGAGTCGCTTTACCTGTTATCGGCACTTTTGCGTACACAGTGAGCTAAATGACCAGATCACAAGGATCTGAAAGGATCAGATTTCGGTAGGGGAATGGGATCTACTGGGTATTTGTTAGAAGGCATAGCAGTGTACCATAGAGTTAGTCATTGAGTCGCTTTACCTGCTATCGGCGCTTTTGCGTACACAGTGAGCTAAATGACCAGATCACAAGGATCTGAAAGGATCAGATTTTGGTAAGGGAATGGGATCCACTGGGTATCTCTTAGAAGGCATAGCAGTGTACCATAGAGGTAGTCATTGAGTCGCTTTACCTGTTATCGGCACTTTTGCGTACACAGTGAGCTAAATGACCAGATCACAAGGATCTGAAAGGATCAGATTTCGGTAGGGGAATGGGATCCAAAGGGTATCTGTTAGAAGGCATAGCAGTGTACCATAGAGTTAGTCATTGAGTCGCTTTACCTGTTATCGGCACTTTTGCGTACACAGTGAGCTAAATGACCAGATCACAAGGATCTGAAAGGATCAGATTTCGGTAGGGGAATGGGATCCATTGGGTATCTGTTAGAAGGCATAGCAGTGTACCATAGAGTTAGTCATTGAGTCGCTTTACCTGTTATTGGCACTTTTGCGTACACAGTGAGCTAAATGACCAGATCACAAGGATCTGAAAGGATCAGATTTCTGTAGGGGAATGGGATTCACTGGGTATCTGTTAGAAGGCATAGCAGTGTACCATAGAGTTAATCATTGAGTCGCTTTACCTGTTATCGGCACTTTTGCGTACACAGTGAGCTAAATGACCAGATCACAAGGATCTGAAAGGATCAGATTTCTGTAGGGGAATGGGATCCACTGGGTATCTGTTAGAAGGCATGGCAGTGTACCATAGAGTTAGTCATTGAGTCGCTTTACCTATTATCGGCACTTTTGCGTACACAGTGAGCTAAATGACCAGATCACAAGGATCTGAAAGGATCAGATTTCGGTAAGGGAATGGGATCCACTGGGTATCTCTTAGAAGGCATAGCAGTGTACCATAGAGGTAGTCATTGAGTCGCTTTACCTGTTATCGGCACTTTTGCGTACACAGTGAGCTAAATGACCAGATCACAAGGATCTGAAAGGATCAGATTTCGGTAGGGGAATGGGATCCACTGGGTATCTGTTAGAAGGCATAGCAGTGTACCATAGAGTTAGTCATTGAGTCGCTTTACCTGTTATCGGCACTTTTGCGTACACAGTGAGCTAAATGACCAGATCACAAGGATCTGAAAGGATCAGATTTCGGTAAGGGAATGGGATCCACTGGGTATCTCTTAGAAAGCATAGCAGTGTACCATAGAGTTAGTCATTGAGTCGCTTTACCTGTTATCGGCACTTTTGCGTACACAGTGAGCTAAATGACCAGATCACAAGGATCTGAAAGGATCAGATTGCGGTAGGGGAATGGGATCCACTGGGTATCTGTTAGAAGGCATAGCAGTGTACCATAGAGTTAGTCATTGAGTCGCTTTACCTGTTATCGGCACTTTTGCGTACACAGTGAGCTAAATGACCAGATCACAAGGATCTGAAAGGATCAGATTTCGGTAAGGGAATGGGATCCACTGGGTATCTCTTAGAAAGCATAGCAGTTTACCATAGAGTTAGTCATTGAGTCGCTTTACCTGTTATCGGCACTTTTGCGTACACAGTGAGCTAAATGACCAGATCACAAGGATCTGAAAGGATCAGATTTCGGTAGGGGAATGGGATCCACTGGGTATCTGTTAGAAGGCATAGCAGTGTACCATAGAGTTAGTCATTGAGTCGCTTTACCTGTTATCGGCACTTTTGCATACTCAGTGAGCTAAATGACCAGATCACAAGGATCTGAAAGGATCAGATTTCGGTAGGGGAATGGTATCCACTGGGTATCTGTTAGAAGGCATAGCAGTGTACCATAGATTTAGTCATTGAGTCGCTTTACCTGTTATCCGCACTTTTGCGTACACAGTGAGCTAAATGACCAGATCACAAGGATCTGAAAGGATCAGATTTCGGTAAGGGAATGGGATCCACTGGGTATCTCTTAGAAAGCATAGCAGTGTACCATAGAGTTAGTCATTGAGTCGCTTTACCTGTTATCGGCACTTTTGCGCACACAGTGAGCTAAATGACCAGATCACAAGGATCTGAAAGGATCAGATTTCGGTAGGGGAATGGGATACACTGGGTATCTGTTACAAGGCATAGCAGTGTACCATAGAGTTAGTCATTGAGTCGCTTTACCTGTTATCGGCACTTTTGCGTACACAGTGAGCTAAATGACCAGATCACAAGAATCTGAAAGGATCAGATTTCGGTAAGGGAATGGGATCCACTGGGTATCTCTTAGAAAGCATAGCAGTGTACCATAGAGTTAGCCATTGAGTCGCTTTACCTGTTATTGGCACTTTTGCGTACACAGTGAGCTAAATGACCAGATCACAAGGATCTGAAAGGATCAGATTTCGGTAGGGGAAAGGGATCCACTGTTTATCTCTTAGAAAGCATAGCAGTGTACCATAGAGTTAGTCATTGAGTCCCTTTACCTGTTATCGGCACTTTTGCGAACACAGTGAGCTAAATGACCAGATCACAAGGATCTGAAAGGATCAAATTTCGGTAGGGGAAAGGGATCCACTGGGTATCTCTTAGAAAGCATAGCAGTGTACCATAGAGTTAGTCATTGAGTCGCTTTACCTGTTATCGGCAGTTTTGCGTACACAGTGAGCTAAATGACCAGATCACAAGGATCTGAAAGGATCAAATTTCGGTAGGGGAAAGGGATCCACTGGGTATCTCTTAGAAAGCATAGCAGTGCACCATAGAGTTAGTCATTGAGTCGCTTTACCTGTTATCGGCACTTTTGCAAACACAGTGAGCTAAATGACCAGATCACAAGGATCTGAAAAGATCAGATTTCGGTAAGAGAATGGGATCCACTGGGTATCTGTTAGAAGGCATAGCAGTGTACCATAGAGTTAATCATTGGCAATGTATCTAACTGCAATTAAAGACTCTGATCCAAGTTACTGCACACGACCGTCAAGTTGGGTTGGGATGTTTTACTTCTGAGCGGTACTTTTTTTGCACACCATGGGCTAAATGGCTAGGTCATAAGGACCCCGAAGGCTCAGAGAAGGTTGGGGGAGGGGACCCAATGGAACAGCTGTTGGGAGACAGATGGTAGCCTCCCGTTGAGGCTATCCAGCGTGTTCTTTAACGTGTCACGACCGTTACGCGGTATGGATTTTTTTTAGCCAACACGCTTTCAATCAAGGGTAAAGATTCATGTTGAAATAATAGGCAATCACAGGTATGCCCCTGTTGGTGAATACATTGAATAAATAAACCATTGGTAAAACCAAAGGTGCGTACCTCTGATTGCCTGTCATTTTAACATTAATCCTTATGCTTAATTAAAGTCGTGCTGGCTAAAAAAATGCCATACCCCTTGATGGTCGCGTGCATTGACCTGGAAAGTATCTTCTAGATCAGAGTCTTCAAATAACGTCAGATACATTTCCAGTGACTAACTCTATGATATAATATTTAAAGCCACTAACAGAGGATGATTCCTCGGCGGCCGGTAGCTCAGTGGTCAGAGCACGTGGCATGTCATCAGGAGATCATGGGTTCGGATCCCACCCGGCAAATGACAATTTTTCCTCTCTATTTATTCAATGTATATCACCAACAGGTGCATACCTATTATTTCAACAAGATATCGATCCCTTTCTGCGCAGATTTAATTTACTACACATTGTTACGAAGTTTCAGTAGTGTTATTTGACAATACTATGTAGTGTTTCGAATTGACCAAATTGATAATAAATGAAATTATTTAATACATAAAACAACTACTTTACGAGAAATAAGCAAAACTTGAATAATTCACTTAGTAACCAAATGGACTAACTACATCCATGGCTAATTATTGACTGATTATCTTTTACTTAACAAATGCAAACAAAATAGAGCTTTCGAACTTTACCTAAATTTCTAATGAACAAGTTTTAAGTGTCGAAGCATCTTAACCGAGGATTAGCAGTCATGAAATATTCAATATCAGGTATCACAAGTGAATTCTTAAAAATAACTACGATATTTACAAACGTACAAAGTCCTTTTCTCTTGAGTATAGCACAACTTTTTGAATTACTTATATCGTCTGTCTCCTAATCTACTGTTACATTACTTGTATAAAGGGGTTTCAGATAACACTCTTTACACTTTATTAAAGCTAACACACTATTTAAAGCAGTATGTTTACTGGAATGATATCTTCTTCAACATAGGCAAAAAGACAATAAAACACGATCACCATAATAAAATGGATGTTCCTAAAATACTCCTCCATAAGACTGCACGCGTCTAATATTCATGCACACATTCAAAATCAACTACTTCTCTAGGATTGGGTTGGTTTTTCTACTTCTGAGTGGCACTCTTTTGCATACAATAGGCTAAATATCAAGGTCACAAGAATCCCGAAGGCACAAAGAAGGTTGGGGGAGAGGACCATTGAACAGCTGTTAGGAGATAGATGGTAGCCTCCCGTCAAGGCCATCCAGCGCATTCTTCAACGTGCACAGGGTATGGCTCTCCCGCACACAGGGCCATGGCTTAACGTCCCACCCGACGGATGGCGGCATTTCCAAGCCCATCGGTGTCCGCTACTGACCGTGGGCAGTACGGAAAGTTTTTCGGAGATAAATCTCAACACTGACTACTTCTCTAACTTCAGCTGTCATTTCAGTTGCAAAAATATGACGCATTCTTTACAGCGTGTAGAACATCTCGTGATCATCAGTAATTATTGATTTTAGTCAGCACGTAGTTTCAATATTTCAGATAGTTTGTCTGTTTGTTTATTCAAGCACGCCTTTTAAACGGTAAGATATAGGAGCACCAAATTCGGCTATACTCGTGCAACTTGATCTTTTGGTACCTTAATGCAATGTAAGGGTTTGGACCACCCAAAAATTTAGTCCCCGCAAAATGATTAATGTGTAATGATCAGCAAGCATAACGAATCTTAATAATAGCCGTTATCTCCAATAAGTTACAATGCACTTTGACGTAACAATTATGCGTGTTCAATTGAGCCTCGACCATAAAACAAATCCGATTCATAATATCCTATTCAAATTAATGATGATCATTTAAACCAGGCATGTCAAGTCAAACACGCGGCCCGCCGGGAACTGTTCTGCGGCCCGCCAAGATTGATAACCAATACGTTTATTTAACTTTTGATAACACTGGATGAAAATTTACAACTGGAACTAATCGAAATTCAGTGCGATTCCGTATTGAAACAAAAATATATGAATGTTGGGATTCCACATTTCTATAATTATTTATCACCGGACCGATATCCCAATGTGTTATTAGCAATTAAATGTATTTTATTTATGTTCGGTAGCACATATTTGTGCGAACAACTATTTTCCACTTTAAAAAATAATAAAACTGCGGAAAGATCAAGATTAACAGACAAGCATGTGCAAGCAATTTTAAAAATAACTACAGCTCAACAAATTCAACCAAATTTTGAAGATTTGGTTAACGAAAAACGTTGCCAAGTTTCTTCAAAAAAAAAATGGTGATATTATTTTATTTAAATAATGTTAAATTGAAAAAAAGAAACTTTCCTACATACATATGTATTTTTTAATATGTTTATATTCTGTGTATTATTATTTTGTATGTATTGATTTGTTTATAATAAAAGCTATGCTTCATCTTTATTTCCATTTGTTTTCGTTTTTTTTTGTTTTGCGGCCCGCGATTTAATATATAATACTTAATATGGCCCTCGGTGGTTAACGAGTTTGACATGCCTGATTTAAACAGTTTTGGAACCCGAGCTTCCATTAGTTTCCAAATACTTGACCTCACTTGACTTTAATCTGGTCCCGAATTTGATGTTAGAGTTTAATTACGGGGGTTAATGCAATTATATCGCCACAAACAAATTACGGAATCATTAATATGTAATTTAATTAATTACTTAATATGATTCAGATTATGTCTCTCATTTTTTTCTTGACGAAAGAAGAAGAGGAAAATCTTAATAATCGATTTGACTGAGTTTTACGTAAAATGGAAGTTTGTTTACAATGAATATATAAGTTTATTAAATACTGTCCTACCAAAATATTACAGAATTTCCATGTTATGTCAATGGAAATCTAACTTCCAAGCTATATAATTTCTAAAATATGCATTTCATGGGAAAATGTGACTGAAGATAAATTAATGAACATAATTAAATCTACTTAGATCTCGATTTGCTACAATATTCGTTCAGTATTTAAAGAGTTATGGAAGCTGGAATATTCCACAGCAGTAATGGTTCCTAAAAATTTACCTTAGATCTTAAGTAATAAAAGAATATTTAATATTATATAATGTAATAAATGTTAAATTATGAATATTATAATATAATGCATATTAAATTATGAATATAATAATAATAATAATAATAATAATAATAATAATAATAATAATAATAATAATAATAATAATAATAATAATAATAATAATAATAATAATAATAATGCATATTAATAATAAATATTTATAATAATTAAATAATTAACAAGCATCAACCTAAATTAGAAGTAAAATTATTTCATAAATAAATCCAGTTTTGTTTTATGTAAATAATCATTAATATATATTTAATAATTATTACATTATTAGACAATTATGAATAATTTTTTTATCAAACAAGATAATTTATTGTTAAATATTCCATCTCCCATAACTCTTTAATTACAGAAAGAATATTGTTGAAAATCCAGATTTAGATAGATTTGATTATTATCTTTATTTATCTTCCCTAACATTTTTTTTCACTAAATGCATAAATTAGATTTCTATTCACATAACATGGCATTTTCCTAATATTTTGTTAGGGAATTGTATATTAAGACGCCGGGAAATTCTTCTAGTTTAATGATTTAGTTAATTGGCAACAACATCAATTCATTTTGGGTCATCTTCCTGTTCTTGTGTTGATATACAAGTGAATTTCTTTCAACGGCTTTCATTCCACAATATGATACATTTCTTCATTTGCTTCACATTCAGAATTCAGATCTGTTTAGGGCATCAAGGAGTCCTTGTTAATTTTGAAGAATCCTTGTTCATTCCTTGTTCACCCTCTCCCCCCAACCGAAAAATTGTCTTATACATTTTGATTAACTGCAATATAAACAACCAAAATATAAATACAGATAGATCAAGAAACACAGTGCATCCAGAAAAATGTGAATGGGTAGCGGTGGTACTTTAAGGGACTGGATTTCCAATGCAGTATACAACATTATAACCCCCCCCCCCCCCCGAATTTTTTTGCAGGTTTTTAAAAAAGTTCTTAAAAATGTATGAAATATAAATAAATTTAATAATTTTTACCCTTATTATCTTTACTAGCATTCTGAATGGGGGGAAGCCTCCTTTCCCCTCTACGCACCAATGCCGATAGTATACTTTTTTTCGTCATATTTTTTACTCCAATGTAGAGGAAGTCAAGCATTTCAATTTATATATTATTCAAATTTTGTAATACTACAACACCGAATGTTCATTTCCTATTTTATTCCCCATATGCAAATTCAGTGTCTTCAATATAGTTCATCCCTTTATTAGGTGACATTTTGTTCAACATGTTTCACACTCAATATCATCTTCTTGTTATTTCCCATACGCCAGTGCAGTTCCTTCAGTGTAGTTCATCTTCTCATTATGCGGATTTAATTCTTTAGGTTGCATTCAGAATTATCTTTCTCATCCTATAGCGAGAGTCTAGTAATTCGATGTTCCCAACTTCGAGTCACAAATGTGCCGGGGCGGAAGTTGGCTCAGTCGGTAGCGCGCCAGGCTCGTAATCTGCAGTTCCCAAGTTCGAGTCCCACCTGGGCCAGCTTTGAGAATTATCTTCATCCCTCCGCGCCATGGCCTTGGTCATTAGGGGGACACCGATGAGCTTGGAAAGACCGCCACCCGTCGGATGGGACGTTAAACCGTGGTGCAGTGTGCGAGAGATCTATATCCTGCGCACGTTAAAGAAGACACTGAATGGCCTTGACAGGAAGCTTTCACATGTCTGCTAATAACTGCAGAGTAGATCCCTTTCTCTGACCCCTTGAGGTCCTTATTACCTGGCCATTTAACCCATTGTGTGCAAAAAAAGCCGCTCAGTGGTAAAACAACCCATTCTCACATGTGTCTATATACACCGTCTAGTAATATTTGTTTCAGAATCTATTTTCCTAAAAATTCCCATTAAATTGTAAGGTAGTGTATATTGCGAAAGTTATTAGGACCCATTCATGCTCTGTGAATGTAAAGAAACGAAGTTTCCTAACACTTGAAAACAAGCTTTCTTGCAGAAATAGAGAGTTAATCGAAGATCTTCCCCAAATTGCTTTAAATCTCGATTTTTAACAAGATCCTTTTAATAATTAAAGAGTTTATATAAAGAGCTATTGTAATTAAAACGTTTAAAAGCATACGACCCTATCCTCTACAAAAGTTAACAAAATTTTAAAGAATCGATACGCAAACATTTAAGAGCACTTTTATTTTAATAAACATTCTCCTACTGTATTAGTATTAGGCAAACAATGTTGAAAAATTCTGATTTAGAAAACTTTGTCGGAAATTTTCATTATCATTGACAGCAAGACTGAATAATCACAAAAAAAACTATCGTAATACTTTTTTGTAATGTATTGTATGTTTAATATATAATTATAGTACAGATAGCTCCTTACGCCCCAGGGGTTGGGTTCCTGCAGGAATTGACCCAATTGGAATCGGCGAAAAACGGACACCATTATACAAATAAATGTAAGTCACTGTGAAGTAAACATTCCAAGCACCCAAATATTAACATAAGTAATTTAATGTATTATATTTAAAACTCTGAAATAATGGTTATGAATGTAAAAAAACAGTATTTTTTATAGGTTAAGTTTAATTAAAAAATATGCTTTCCCTGCATTTAGTGTTTTTTATTTTTTACAGTGGCGTTGTTTACACATCCAATACCCTCTTTTGGGGTTCCAAGGTTAGATAAAATCTGAGTAGCAGACTGGACAATCGGTTAGGGTATAGATTATGGGTGCCCATTACTGTGTCCGTGGGCTATCGGTCGTCCTTTAGCAAGGTAGGAGTCATCAACGGTATGGTAAGGAGGAGAGTTAGTTTTTAAGAGGAATGTTTTTTTTCTACTAAAAGATTTTAGATTTTTTTACTGCAAAAACATAAATGTGTTTTTAGCACGTTAAGTGCCAGTTAAATTATTTATGTTCCATTGTTTATTATTAACGGTATTCCCTTTATTGCTTTATATTCGAAAGTAAATAAAAGTTTAGTAGCCCTCCAAAGAAATCATAAATTAGGACTACTGCCCTCTGTGAAAAAAGATTGGGCTCCCCGGGTATAGATTTTGCCTAACGAAAACATAGTTGTTGAGACTAGCTCGATTCCGATAGGAATGTTTCAGAAAGAGAAAAATATGAATAAATTGAAAAATTTTAAAAATACCTGTCTTCCAATAGGGCCCTAAAGAGTAGAAAATAAACCTAAAGCATATCGATGGTGCAATCAGTCATGAGTTTGCATTCATTTCAAAGGAAGATAGGGGCCCGGTAATCTTGTCGAGTAGTTAAATCGGCGCCTATCTTCCTTCGAAGCGAATACGTTTCTGCATCTTGATTTTATATATTTCACAGTAGAAGATATGATCGCAAATATATATACTTCCGAACATAGAAATTATTTGGAGTCCAAAATCTTTCATTTTTGGATATTTTTCTTTAGGCAAAAGTTTGAACAATTCTATTCCAGTTTCTCTATTAGATGCAATAATTGGGTCGGCTTGAAGGTCACATAATTCCATTTGATATTTAGGATCTACACTACTAATATCAATATTTAATAGATTACTGAATAAATTTAAACTTTGCTTAAGGCCGAGTGGTTAGCACGCTTGGCTACTGATCTATGGGACCTGGGTTCGATCCCCGGGTAAGGCATGGATGTATGTGTCGTTCATCTGCTGAGGTCCTGCCATCCTCTCAGATCCTCTACTTTGGCATGTAAACTGACAGGCTCCTGTCAGACCTCTGTGGCAAGCAGCTGCTTGAAGGGGTTATTTATTTTTTATTTAATAAGGTGAACAAATTGAGAAAATCTTTTATTAAAATCTTCAGCTAGGATATCTAATTTCGGAACAAAGTTTTCAAAATTAACTGTTTTACTAAGTTGCTTCATTTTTATCGTAGAACTCTGTACAAGTTTCAAAATGAATTAAATTGTTTTCCTGCAAATTTGACTTCAACAATTGAAGTTTGTTTCTAAACCCAGTAACGTGATTACAAAGACAGCACAAGTTTTGATCTTTTCCTTGTAAGGATTTATTCAAGACATTTAAATAATCTAACGGTTTGTAAGGAAAGCAAGTGAACACAGAAAATTGTCATCAACAAAACTTGCTATTAAATCTTCATCGGTGCCCACTTCTGTGAGAAAAAGATGAATTTCTTTTCGAAGTGTTAAAAACCTCTTGAGACATTTTCCTTTGTAAAAGCAGATCGCCATACTCAGCATGCAGTTCCTCCAAAAAAGATTTAAATTTTGTGTGCAAGAGAACGATTTCCGTCACGAATTAAATTGGTAATTTTGACAACCTTTTCCGTTCCGTCGTTTACACAATGTGTTCTGGTGCACAATACATTGCAACATTCGACAGTGCATTCCATATGCATGCGCAGTGAGACCGATTCGTGCTGTCGTTAGATGCTTTTTAATACTGCCGCTTCGTTGGGTTGTTTTACCTCTGAGCGGCACTTTTTTGCACACCATGGGCTAAAATGGCCAGGTCACATGGACCTCGAAGGCTCAGAGAAGGTTGGGGGAGGGGACCACTGGAACAGCTGTTGGGAGACAGATGGTAACCTCCCGTCAAGGCCATCCAGCTAGTTCTTTAACGTGCACAGGGTATGGCTCTCCCGCACACGGGCCACGGCTTAACGTCCCATCCGACGGACGGCTGCCTTTTCAAGCCAATCGGTGTCCCCTACTGACCCTGGGCAGGGCGGGGAAATTTTGCGGAGATAAATCTCAACGCTGACCCAGCTGGGACTCGAACCTGGGAACTACAGATTACGAGCCTGGCGCGCTACCGACTGAGCCACCCCCGCCCCCTGCAGCTTCGTAAAAACATTTGTTTGATGATGCCGCATCGCTCTTAAAAAGTTTCAGAAGTTTGCCGATCGGCTGAAGAATGTTTTGTAGACTTTATAGAATGAGTAAGTTGAAGATTGCACATCAAGTAAAGTAATATAAGTTGACAAAAAATTATAAGGTGGATTACAGATATTTATTTAAAATTTCAAATGAAAACTTGATTTTGTTTGCAGGCCACAAATTGGACAGCACTGGTTCCCCGTGTCAAAGCTTTCATTTTTGCACATAAATCATTAAATTTCTTCGCCGCGTTCGAAAGATATGATGGAACAACCTTTTGCCAAAATCACAAACCGACCAACTGACTAACACACCAACCGACAAATGTCAAAAGCAATAGGAAGATAGGAAAAAAATAGGGTAAGGAATCGTCAGCACACCAAATCCCGCAGAAGGGATGGGAAAACCAGACTTTACGGTAGTTTAGCTGAGGGAGGGGGGGGGGGGGGTTCAAGGTTCCCAGTGATTTTGAATATTTTTCTTTAATTAAAATTTTTTGAAAAATTTATATATATATATTATTTCTTGGCCTTTCGGTTTCAAAATCGGCGTTATTATAAATAGGCACTTATACATACGTTACTGACCTTTAGTATGCTCTTAATGAATATTTAAGTTGAATAAAGTGTTGCATTTAGCTGAGTAAATGAACTTTTGGATGAACTAGCCTTTTCGATATAATAACGATCATATAATCCCAGATAGCGTTTTGGACGGAATCTGTTTATTTTTTTAAAAAATACTACTCTAAGTGGATTTTAGAATTTTATCTAGAAAAACTCAGTGTTTTGAACCCTGAACATCCTATTATTTGCAACTCCCCAAAGTCTGTTGTTCTTTAGTCCAAAGACATAGTGCTGCCATCTATCGATTGCATTTATAAATGATCTTCAGTATTCTAGTTTTGGTCACTAGCAGTTAGTATTTAAAGTAAAAGTATTCTATGAAGAACTACGCAGATAAATTGATGATCTCATTCAAATATATCTCGATTTTTAATATTCGATTAAAAATCAGATATTTCGATTAATAGCTGAAATTTCACGATTAATAGCTGAAATTCACTCACCTAAAAATGCATAAAAGTTTTATGAATATTAATAGGATTATTTAAACAATTGCCTACGATATGCGTTTATTTTATTAAATAGTTTTTGAAAAACTTGCTTATCGTTTAAGTTTAGAATAAATTTTGAGAGAAATTCTAATGAATGGTACTGCTGTTGTCAAATATTCCGATTATTCTTTAAAACGCGAACGGACATTGTTAAAAATTCGAGATTAAGATAGATTTAGTTCACGTCTCTATCACTATCAAATGTCAGAAATAATATATACAATAACAGGCACATCAGGCACGTGCATATGGACCCAAGATTAGAAAACACTCGACTTTGGAGGGGGCGGGGGTGGCTCAGTCGGTAGCGTGCCAGGTTCGTAATCTGTAGTTCCCAGGTTCGAGTCCCAGCTGGGTCAGTGTTGAGATTTATCTCCGCAAAATTCCCCGCCCTGCCCACGGTCAGTAGGGGACACCGATGGGCTTGGAAAGGCCGCCGTCCGTCGGATGGGACGTTAAGCCGTGGCCCCGTGTGCGGGAGAGCCATACCCTGTGCACGTTAAAGAACACGCATGATGGTCTTGACGGGAGGCTACCATCTGTCTCCCAACAGCTGTTCCAATGGGTCCCCTCCCCCCAACCTTCTCTGAGACTTCGGGGTCCATGTGACCTGGCCATTTAGCCCATGGTGTGCAAAAAAGTGCCGCTCAGAGGTAAAACAACCCAAACTCGACTTTGGAGCAGGAGTTGTCTCAGTCGGTAGCGTGGCAGTCGAAATCTGTAATTCCCAGATTCGAGTTCCAGTTGTGCCAGCGTCGAGAATTATCTCTGTTAACCTGTGACAAACGAGGCACCGATTTACTTGGAAACGTCGCCGTCCGTCAAACGAGGCATATTAAGAGATGACTTCGTGTGTAGGAGAACTATATCCTGTGCAAGTTAAAAGATCACGCTGGATAGCCTTAACGGAGACTTGCATCTGTTTCCCAATAGATAGGTCCCATAATAATAATAATAATAGTTCCCTTTCCCTGAGTTTCGTTGAGCCCTTGAAGTCATTCTGACCTGTATATTTAGTCCATTGTGTGCATAAATGTATAGCTCTCTGGGTTGGGTTGAAGGCTCAGAGAAGGTTGGGGGAGGGGACCCACTGGAACAGCTGTTGGGAGACAGATGGTAGCCTCCCGTCATGGCCATCCAGTGTGTTCTTTAACGTGCACAGGGTATGTCTCTCCCTCACACGGGCTTAACGTCCCATCCGACGGACGGCCGCCTTTCCAAGCCCATCGTTCCAAGCCCATCGGTGTCCCCTACTGACCGTAGCAGGGTGGGGAATTTTGCGGAGATAATTCTCAACGCTGACCCAGCTGGGACTCGAACCTGAGAACTGCAGATTACGAGCCTGGCGCGCTACCGACTGAGCAACCCCGCCCCTTCTTATGGTGCTCTGAGGTACAAATGAAAATGTTGGAACTTACCCTGGCCTTCGGGCAGGGTGTTAGGTCCCTTTGGTATTTTACAGATTTATACTTGTATTTTGAATATTAGTCAACCGAGCGTGAATTCAAAATAAATAAGCAGTCTGTAATGAATGAATTGATTTAATAACTAAGGTAATGGAATTACAAAAATAACTCTCTAATCATCAATATTTCATCTATCGGTATGAGGTTGATCATAATCATCGGGGCGAGGGTGGCTCAGTCGGTAGCGCGCCAGGCTCGTAATCTGTAGTTCCCAGGTTCGAGTCCCAGCTGGGTCAGCGTTGAGATTTATCTCCGCAAAATTCCCCTCCCTGCCCACGGTCAATAGGGGACACCGATGGGCTTGGAAAGGCCGCCGTCCGTCGGATGGGACGTTAAGCCGTGGCCCCATATGTGGGAGAGCCATGCCCTGTGCACGTTAAAGAACACGCTGGATGGCCTTGATGGGAGGCTACCATCTGTCTCCCAACAGCTGTTCCAGTGGGTCCCCTCCCCCAACCTTCTCTGAGCCTTCGGGGTCCATGTGACCTGGCCATTTAGCCCATGGTGTGCAAAAAAATGCCGCTCAGAGGTAAAAGATCATAATCATTAAACTATTTGTTAAATCAAGCACATCTGGAAACTGATTTTTAAATCAATATATAGCATAAATCTTACAATCACATTTAAACATTTAAATAGTAGTTTTAATAATATTACAGCGAATTTTAATAATATTACAGCGAGTTTTAATAATAGTTTTAAAGCGTAGTTTTAATAATATTAAGCGATATAGATACTTTGCAGATGTGCTTTAAAATTTGCTTAATCTTAGCACTTCAATACTGAGATCAATGTGCAACACAACCCAACCCTGATTTTAAGCTCACTAAACTCGTGGCCGAGTGGTTAGCGCGCTTGGCTAGTGATCTAAGGGACCTGGGTTCGAGCCCCGGATTAAGGCATGGACGTTTGTGTTGTTTTTCTGCTGAGGTCCTGCCATCCTCACAGACCTTCTACTCTGGCATATAAACTGACAGGCTCCTCTCAGACCTCTGTGGCAAGCAGCTGCTTGAGGGGGCATTTATTTTTTTTATAAACTCTCTCTGTTTTTCTTCATAATTTACTTTTAACTCATTGAACTATTTTAACACTCCCTCGCATAAAAACCTTTTTCTCTAGACTGTCGCGCTCAGACTGACACCCACTTTTCCTACCCACTGATTCCTCCGAATCACAACTCTATTATTCTTTGTTTTTTAAGTTAACTCATCGTTCGAACTGGTAAGTGACGTAATTCGCTACGAGTTATATCTCGAGTGTCATATTATACCCCAGTCTCGCCTTCATTGTTGCACGTGTTCTTTCCGTTTTAGTATTGATAGTTGCAATGGTAATGGAGAACGTCTGCATAAGTAAACTTAACGGTTTGAAAATAACCAACACGAGGCTGCCAACACCGGTGCATTTATAAATACATGTGGATTTCACCTGATGTGTTGCATAGGAATATGATCGATTGTATATTAATGAACACGAAATAGGCTAATTTGCTTAGGAATATCAACTCGTAGTGGGGAGCCAAAATTAATTCTGACCATTACCTGGTCATTATCTGGACCATTATCTTTAATACTAAAGCTGTGGAAGATTCAGATATAGCTAGAGCATACCACGATAGGCTACCTTTTTGTGATTATGATAATCGTGGTTTGCTTGCTGCTGAAGTTGAGAAAGAATGGGATCAATTTAAACAGAGTTTTAACTAATAGTATTATTTTGTGTAAAATTGAACAGAGGGGACAAAATTATTTCAGTAATAAGACTATAGAGCTTATTCCTGAAAGAAAGAATTGCAGGAAAAATATTAATCAACACCCTATTAGTCTTAACAGACAACATTACAAAGAGCTTAATAAACGTGTAAAGGATCAGTTAATAGCTGATAAGAATCTTTGGCTTGATAGTTTGGCTGACAAAGCAGAGTAAACTGCTAAACAGCTGAACAGCAGGGAATTGTACCACTTAACTTTTAGTGGGAGAAGATGCAGACAGGTACACAGGGATTGAGGGATAAACATAGTAAGGTGGTTAAAGGTGAGGATTAAGGTGGTTAACGGTGAGGATTCTGTGATGGCTAGGTGGGCTGAGCGTTTAAGAGATGTTCTACACAATGTGATTATTTCTACTTCAATTGTTTGTAATGAGGATAGGTGAATTATTGACTTCAAGGTTGCCATTATAACACATTTTGAAGTACTTTGGCTATTTCTAAATTAAAATTACATAAATCCTCGGTGAATGAAATTACCACTAAAATGTTTAGATCTGGGAACGTTGGTGTTGTCACATGGCTGACTGAAAATTTTGAATATTATTTTTACGATAAAGATGATTTTACTAGAGCTATTATTATCTCTCTTTTTTTTAAAAAAAAGGTGATCGCAGTTCTTGTGATAATTATAGAGGAATAAGTATACTTTCTGTTTCAGGAAAGCTCTTTTCATTATTGTGCTTAATAGAATCAAAAATTTGATTGACGATCAATTGTGTGATTACCAGTGCGGTTTCAGAGGTGATAGGAAATGTAGAGTTCAAATATTTTCACCTAAGCAGATTCTTGAGAAATATTTAGAGTTTTAGAAATATGTAGTTGCTAGCTATATAGATTTCAAAAAGACTTCTGACTCTGCTAATCGACATAATTTATTGTTAATTGTTAGATAGTATGACATACCTGAAAAGTTAGTTAGCATAATGAAAGCTCCCTATAATAACAGTGAATTGAGTGTGAGAGTTGATATCGTTTGTAGCGATTAGTTTAACATTGCAAGGGCAGTTCGACAAGGTGCATATTGTCTCCTTTTCTCTTTAATTTGATTATTAATTATGATGCGGAATTCTTTGCAAAGAAAAGATTTTGGCTTTAAACGGTAAAGAGATTAAAAATTTTTTTATTCAATTTATGCGGTTGATTTAGCCCTGTTGGCAAATTACGTTGATGAGGTAAACTCTTTCATCAGATCTGTTGATGAGACTGGTAGTAAAGTAGGTTTGGTAACAACTGAGAGAACTAAAGTGAAGAAAATTGGTCAGGCAGATGGTGCTTCAGTCAATCTCAATCGTTGTGTCGTCGAGTGAGTGTCTCAGTTAAATTATTTTGACATCTATGTAACAGATATTGGCAGGGGCGTAGCTACGGGGAGATGCGGAAACGCTCCCCCATTAAGGAAATCGGAATTGACAAAATTCGAAGCAACTGGGTAAAATCCAGGTGAATTTTGAAAATTGGAATACTTGTTTTTGTAAAATTAAGGGAGTTGGCAAAATTCGAAGTGACTTGATAAAATTTAGGTGAGAGGGGTGTTTTTTTTTGTAAAATTATGGCGAGTTGGGAAAATAGAGGAAACTTGGTGAAATCTTGGGGCGTTGCCACCCCCTTCCACATCTCCATGGAACAAAATTCCGGGTACGTTCCTGACAGAGACAAAATTAATTAATGTGAAGTACTTATTTTTTCAGTTGGCAAATTTGGAATTCCCAGTCGGAAAATTTTCGTTCTCTCCCCTCCTCCCCTCCAACCATAATCCCTTCGTTACGCCCCTTGATACTGGTGATGTGCATCGTGCGATAAACAGACGAATAGGAATTGCTGTTGGGACTTTTAATAGTCTCTGGAGAGTGTGGAAAAATAGGCATGTACAAGTAAAGACTAAATTTAGGCTGTATAATAGTTTTGTTCTTTCTAGGATTAGTAACTTGATGCCTTTCATTCTGACATCTTGGGCATTAGGTGGTTCAACTTTGTAAGTAATGATAAAGTTAGTCGAAGGAGTCGGCAACCTCCTTTGAGCAGCATATTGTGCAGAGATAGATTCCGTTGGTTTGGTGATGTTGCCCGTATGGATAATTATAAATTAGCGAATAGGGTTATAAACAGTGTGCCTAAAGACCTCAGGAAAGGTGGGTGGGGTGTGGCTCAGTCGGTAGCGCTCCAGGTTTGTAATCTGCAATTCCCAGATTTGAGTCCCAACTCGGAGAAAGTTGAGATTTATCTCCGCACAACTCCCCTCTCTGCCCCCGGTCACTAGGGGACACCGATGGGCTTGGAAATGCCGCCGTCCATCGGATGAGACTTTAAGCCGTGGTGCCGAATCCTTGTGGCCTCGTTATTTAGCCTGTTTTATGCGAAATAGTGCCGCTCAGAAGTAAAACAACCCAAAAGCCTCATAAAGAGGGGGAGACTAGGATGTTGTGGACAGATAACGTCAAACAGGACCTCGTTAAAATTGGTTTACCCTGGTGAGATGCAGCAGATGTAGCTCAGGAGAGATGTGTTTGGAGAGCTAAATTGCACGGTCTAGTTGGACCTCCATAGCACATGGCTGTTTGTGGATGATGATGGTGATGATGATGATGATGATGATGGTGGTGGTGGTGGTGGTGGTGGTGGTGGTGATGATGATGATGATGATGATGGGTGTATGTATGTATGTATGTATGTATGTATGTATGTATGTATGTATGTACGTATGTATGTATGTATGTATGTATGTGTATGCATGTACG
This sequence comes from Ryuthela nishihirai, assembly GCA_038380435.1. Classification (NCBI taxonomy): domain Eukaryota; kingdom Metazoa; phylum Arthropoda; class Arachnida; order Araneae; family Heptathelidae; genus Ryuthela; species Ryuthela nishihirai. The sequence goes on along the minus strand of JAWZYU010000029.1, from coordinate 17,110,130 downwards.
TATGCATATGCAGAGGGCAGAATGGGAGTTACATACACTGCGAGAAAAATGCCACTGATGGGTTTGAAGAGCCGCCGTTGATCTTTTGAGAGCCGTTGGATCGGGCAATAAGCCACGGCTACACGTGCAGGAGAACCATATCCTGTGAATGCAATAGGCTGGATGGACTCGACGGGAGACTTCGGTCTGTCTCCTAACAACTGTCCAATGAATTCCCTTTCCCAATTTTCTGTGAGACTAAAAAATGAAGCTTAGTGCCACTCAGAGGCTCATCAACCCACGAACAAAAACAGGAACTCCAAGAAAGAAAAGTATCCAACAAAATCAGGAACCTAGCATCTCGGTGTGAATAATAATATTAGCGATGGCTGTTCCACTAGATCAGATTTAATTTATAAAACAGGGTAGCGCGACAGAATTGTAATCTGCAGTTCTTAGGTTCGAGTACCAATTTTGCCAGTGTTGAGATTTATCTCCGCTGACCCTAACCCTACCCTCGGCGAGAAAGAGGATACCGATGGGCTTAGAATGGGAAACCGTCTCCGTCCGATGGGACATTAAGCTTTGACTTTGTGTGTAGGAAAGTCATACCCTGTTAACGTTAAATAGCAGGCTGAATAGCCTTGATAGTAGGCTAACACTTGTCTACTAATAGCTGTTCAGTATGTCCCCTTACTCCAATCCTCTTGGGGTTCTTGTGATCTAGCTATTTAGCCCATTGTGTGCAAAAAAGTGCCTCTCAGAGATAAAACAACCTAACTATAAATTTGCCAACTGCAAAGTTGATTTAACCGATTTGAACCAAATTTGTGCTTAGGAAGGAAAAGGTTATTTTTTGTCCCCAACACTCCCATGTTGGTAAAGCGAAGGCCTAACTCGGTGAAGTTATTTACGTACTGCTGAGAAGAAGAGGCAGATTCTATTATCGACTCGACCTGAAGTCTAACAGCTGTGGATGGAAAGGAAACCAAAGGCAGCAACTGATGACAGACGTCAAAGCACGTGACAAGTGCTGACTGAACTGCAAAGTTATACCCAAAACACGTCTATTTCTCTACACGGTTGTGATGCCATGTTCACGATAGTTCAGATTGCGATTTTCTAACCGATTTCGTGATTTCAGATCGTGACGTTGTTGTCACAATGCTTTATTGCACAGGAACAGGAAGGTCAACTGATGATATCGCCAATATCAGGTATGTGTAATGCAGTGGAGAAATGTCAGGGTAGACATCGAGACAACATCTATCCGCAATTTATTATGTTCGAGGGTCAATAATTTTAAAATAAAACCAGAAAGTAAATTCCTGTTACAATTATAACTTTCTTGAATAATTGATGAGCCGTTCGTGACGGCAACTGAGCTTCACTGCGCAAAGTCTCGTGAATCGTGGTCATACACGTGATGGGTGACATCACGATAATGCAAAGATACAGACCGGGAAATCGTTACACAAATTACGTAGTTGCTCAGGAGCATATTGAATGGAGGAAAAAGAATACATGTTTCTAATACATATAAGGAATGAGTCAGAAATTACCTTTAAAGTTGATTATCAGTTTATTCAAATTAGCTCGTAATTCTGAAATCGGTTTCAGAAAGTTTCGGACTTTCGGTTTCAAACTGTTGATGTATTTGAGACGAACTTTAATATTATGGAAGTTGGGTTGGGTTGTTTTACCTCTGAGCGGCACTTTTTTGCACACCATAGGCTAAATGGCCAGGTTACATGGACCCCGAAGGCTCAGAGAAGGTTGGGGGAGGGGACCAACTGGAACAGCTGTTGAGAGACAGATAGTAGCCTCCCGTTAAAGCCATCCAGCGTGTTCTTTAACGTGCACAGGGTATGGCTCTCCCGCACACGGTGTCACGGCTTAACGTCCCATCCGACGGACGGCGGCCTTTCCATGCCCATCGGTGTACCCTACTGACCGTGGGCAGGGCGGGGAATTTTGCGGAGATAAATCTCAACGCTGACCCAGCTGGAACTCGAACCTGGGAACTACAGATTACGAGTCTGGCGCACTACCGACTGAGCCACCCCCGCCCCCTGGAAGTTGGGTTGTTTTACCTCTAGCGGCAGACTTTTGAACCCACAATGTACTAAATGACCAGGTCATAAGGACCCCGATGGCTCAGAAAAGGTTGGGAAAAGCGGATCCACTGGACAAGTATTAGGAGACAGAAGTTAACCTCCCGTCAAGGCCATCCAGAGTGTTCTTTAACATGCAATATGGCACTCCTGGACACGGAGTCACGGCTATACGTCCCATCCGATGGACGGCGGTTTTTCGAAGTCCATAGGCGTCCCCTTGCTGAATTAGGGTTTAGCGGAGATAAATCTTAACTCTCGCCCAGCTGATACTCGAATCTAAAAACGAAGGATACAAGCGTGGCACACTGCTACTGAGCCAATTTCCGCCCAAATACTATGAAAATTAGCGATATTTACAAATAAACTTAAAGTTACATTTTGATTACATTTCAGACTTTTCGTCTTCAAAAACAATTGAACTTTGAAAGTTCCATAAAAAGACCAGCTAAATGCAGTCAGTTTCAAGTTTTTCAATAAAATGTTACCATTAATGACAGAATCTGTAGCATTCAAATGTTACATTTAATTTATAAATATATATATGTAATCGAAAGAAAAATTAATTTATGATGAATAATACAAGCGTAAGAAAAATTAATGTTTTTCCCTTATCGAAATGTAATCTTGACTTTTTTTGCATTTCTTTTGTTTTCGGAAGCAGATCATTTGTATTAATTTATTAATATGAAAAAACATTTTTCCTTTTTTTGTTTTGTTTTTGGATATCCTTAATTGTATTTTATTATGATATATTCAAAACAGCTGTTTCCGCAACTGCGCTTATTATTAAACGTTTCGACATAATATATATCAATATCCTTGAACACTGGGGCGGGGGTGGCTCAGTCGGTAGCGCGCCAGGCTCCTAATCTGTAGTTCCCAGGTTCGAGTCCCAGCTGAGTCAGCGTTGAGATTTATCTCCGCAAAATTCCCCGCCCTGCCCACGGTCAGTAGGGGACACCGATGGGCTTGGAAATGTCGCCGTCCGTCGGATGGGACGTTAAGCCGTGGCTCCGTGTGCGGGAAAGCCATATCCTGTGCACGTTAAAGAACACTCTGGATGGCCTTGGCGGGTTGTTGTTTGGGTTGTTTTACCTCTGAGCGGCACTTTTTTGCACACCATGGGCTAAATGGCCAGGTCACAAGGACCCCGAAGGCTCAGAGAAGGTTGGGGGAGGGGACCCACTGGAACAGCTGTTGGGAGACAGATGGTAGCCTCCCGTCAAGGCCATCCAGCGTGTTCTTTAACGTGCACAGGGTATGGCTCTCCCGCACACGGGGCCACGGCTTAACGTCCCATCCGACGGACGGCGGCCTTTCCAAGCCCATCGGTGTCCCCTACTGACCGTGGGCAGGGCGGGGAATTTTGCGGAGATAAATCTCAACGCTGACCCAGCTGGGACTCGAACCTGGGAACTACAGATTACGAGCCTGGCGCGCTACCGACTGAGCCACCCTCGCCCCGGCCTTGGCGGGAGGCTACCATCTGTCTCCCAACAGCTGTTCCAGTGGGTCCCCTCGCCCAACCTTCTCTGAGCCTTCGGCGTCCTTGTGACCTGGCCATTTAGCCCATGGTGTGCAAAAAAGTGCCGCTCAGAGGTAAAACAACCCAACCCTTGAACACTGATTTTTTTTTTACCCACACTGCTGAAAAAGGGTTGTACCACTCTAGAACCACTCTTACCACTCCTCAAAAAGCTCCGAAATGCAAGTTTATATCATTAAATTTGTATTAAATGACTCTGACTGATACTGCAAAGGTTTTGAAATTCAATTTTGCATAATTCAGTTCAAAATATACACTGAGTGATCATTGAATTATGACCCCCCCCCCACTCCATGTTATGTCAATGGACTTCGAAGCTGACTAACTGCCTGACTTTCTAGCTGACAAATTCCTGACTTCATGCCTGACTTCGAAGCTCTGTGACTTAAGGCGAATTAAAGATCTCAATTATTTCTATCTAAATATTGGTTTTCAACAATATTTGTTCAGTACTTAAAGAGTTATGGAGGTTTCAACTTTTAACAACAGCAGTGCGAAATAAAAGAATTTACCTTTGAAGTTCATTGAAACTGAAAAAAGTAGCATTATTTCAACCATTTCATAAATAAATACATATTTTAAAATAACTATCGATGAGATTGATATTTACTCTCAATAGCTCTCGTCTCCAATATTCACTGGGTTGGGTTATTTTACCTCTGAGCGGCACTTTTTTGCACACCATGGGCTAAATGGCCAGGTCACAAGGACCCGAAGGCTCAGAGAAGGTTGGGGGAGGGGATCCACTGGAACAGCTGTTGGGAGACAGATGGAAGCCTACCGTCAAGGCCATCCAGGGTGTTCTTTAACGTGAACAGGGTATGGCTGTCCCGTACACGGGGCCACGGCTTAACGTCCCATCCGACGGACGGCGGTCTTTCCAAGCCCATCGGTGTCCCCTACTGACCGTGGGCAGAGTGGGGAATTTTTGCGGAGATAAATCTCAACGCTGACCCATCTGGGAGTCGAACCTGGGAACTACAGATTACGAGCCTGGCGCGCTACCGACTGAGCCCCCCCCCCGCCCCCCACTATTCACTGAAAGAGGAGAGTAAAGTTTGCTCCGAAAAGCTTTTGAGTTAATTTCAAAATTTCTCCATATCTATTGTAGGTGCTAAACTAGTCACAAAGTGTCAGTGAGTGCACTCAGCTCGTCGAGAACTAATAGTCTTACTGATAGGGGTTATTGGGACACAGTGACGTTCAAGAATTAATTCATTTGTCTGTCTGTTCAATAGCTGAGTGTATTCAGTATTGGGTTATTTTACCTGTGAGCGGACTTTTTTTGTACACAAGAGGCTAAATGGCCAATCACAAGGACCACGAAGGCTCAGAGATGGTTGGGGGAGGAACATCTGTTGGGAGATAGATGGTAGTCTCCCGTTAAGGCCATTCTTTGTGTTCAATAACGTGCAGAGGGTTTGCTCTCCTGCACACGGGGCTATGGCTAAACATCCCATCCGACGGACGACAAACTTTCCAAGCCTGTTGGCTCCCTACTGACCGAGGGCAGGGTGGGGAGTTCTGGGGAGATAATTCTCAACGCTGGCTCAGGCAGGACTCAAACCTGGCAACAGCAGATTACGAGTCTGGTGCGCTACCGACTGCCCTCTCCCTGCCTCGTAATCAGTATTGCCAATGAGGTGAGTGTATTCAGGATTGTCAATGAGGTGAGTGTATTCAGCGTTGTCAATGAGGTGAGTGTATTCAGCATTGTCAATGAGGTGAGTGTATTCAGCGTTGTCAATGAGGTGAGTGCATTCAGCATTGTCAATGAGGTGAGTGCATTCAGCATTGTCAATTAGGTGAGTGTATTCAGCATTGTCAATGAGGTGAGTGTATTCAGCATTGTCAATGAGTGAGTGTATTCAGCATTGTCAATGAGTGAGTGTATTCAGCATTGTCAATGAGGTGAGGGTATTCAGCATTGTCAATGAGGTGAGTGTATTCAGCATTGTCAATGAGGTGAGTGTATTCAGCATTGTCAATGAGGTGAGTGTATTCAGCATTGTCAATGAGTGAGTGTATTCAGCATTGACAATGAGGTGAGTGTATTCAGCATTGTCAATGAGGTGAGTGTATTCAGCATTGTCAATGAGGTGAGTGTATTCAGCATTGTCAATGAGGTGAGTGTATTCAGCATTGTCAATGAGGTGAGTGTATTCAGCATTGTCAATGAGGTGAGAGTATTCAGCATTGTCAATGAGTGAGTGTATTGAGCATTGTCAATGAGTGAGTGTATTCAGCATTGACAATGAGTTGAGTGTATTCAGCATTGACAATGAGGTGAGTGTATTCAGCATTGACAATCAGGTGAGTGTATTCAGCATTGTCAATGGGTGAATGTATTCAGCATTGTCAATACGGTGAGTGTATTCAGCATTGTCAATACGGTGAGTGTATTCAGTATTGTCAAGGAGCTGACAGTATTCAGCGATACTTTGGGACAAGGTAGATATCAGGAAATTCTCTTACAGTAGATATCAGGATATCATTAAAATTTAATCCTAGTTTTTTTAAAAAAGTGTAAGAGTACTCTCGTACACAAAGGACACAGATAGCCTAGAACCTATGGCAAGGGTTGGGTTGTTTTACCTCTGAACGACACTTTTTTTGCACACCATGGGCTAAATGGCCAGGTCACATGGACCCCGAAGGCCCAGAGAAGGTTGGGGGAGGGGACCCACTGGAACAGCTGTTGGAAGACAGATAGTAGCCTCCCGTCAAGGCCATCCAGCGTGTTCTTTAACGTGCACAGGGTATGGCTCTCCCGCACACGGGGCCACGGCTTAACGTCCCATCCGACGGACGGCGGCCTGTCCAAGCCCATCGGTGTCCCCTACTGACCGTGGGCAGGGCGGGGAATTTTTGCGGAAATAAACCTCAACGCTGACCCAGCTGGGACTCGAACCTGGGAACTACAGATTACGAGCCTGGCGCGCTACCGACTGAGCCACCCCCGCCCCTACCTATGGCAAGCTTATCCTGGTTTCTCACAAAGCATACAAACACAGGGACAATGCCCGCTGGCTTAGTAGTCAGGTAATGTAATCGCTACACCAGGCAGGGTCTGATGTAGTGTTTTAACTTTATTACTAAGCTTTTGAGTTTGAACAGAAAATAAAGCATTTAAATGTAAATTTGTTTTGCTTGGTTTTACTTACAGCATAGTGCTCATAGACATGTAACGTTTCATTTAAGCAGTAATTTCAGATTTCAGCATATCCGTTTACAAGCAAAGCAGCATTAAAGCAATTTCTTTTTCACCATAAACTGGAAATCAAAATCGTTTTGAAAACCAGAAATGCAAAGCCCCCTAAAAATCGCCTCCCAAGATGATGCTTGGAATGCTCGCGCATTTAGTCTCGCCCTGCCCTTAGGCTTATTAATCTACATCCACTTCTAATTAGTCTAGAACTGCGCATTTGTGAAAATCGTGTGAATCATGCATTAACCGAATTGTCCAGTTTTGTCTTTGATTAATAATTCTGATCTTTATAAATATTATGCTGCTGTTAAATAGCGCGAGTCATACAAAATTCTCCGATAATTAATATTACATCCTCTCATTCTTGTGACTCCGAACAATTTTCGGAGTAGAAACAAGTCTTTAAGCTTTGTGCTGACTGCTTAAAAACTTAAAATATTTATTTTAAAACATTTGCTAATTGTTAAAATTCGTGTCAAGGAACTCATCTTTATTCCAGATTTGTGAAATTTGTGAAACCTTAGTGGAAACACAAATATTTGCGCTAAGTATAAGGAAAGAAATGATTGAAGCTTGCAGTATTTCCAGAGATGTCTAGAACTTTCAGACGTTATATAAGAACAAAAAAGGGATTAAGCGCTAATTACACTATATTATAATGAGACATTGGGAATTTCTGTGTTATGTGGATGGAAATCCACGCTGAAAGCTTTCTAACTTTGAATAAATTTTTAACGAATATTTGTTTTATATCCACTGTAGGTTCTTAAAGTGTCAGTGATTTTATGGGTAATATATAGGTAGTATGCATGTATTTTTATTTTGTTTTATGTGTAGTGTACATATATTTTATGGGTAAGACTATTTGATCTCAATCGACCTTATCCAAATCTCAACTTTGAACAATACTTGCTTAATATTTAAATAGTTATGGATGCTGCGATACTTAACATCAGATATTGTATTTCACTGGTCGTAGGTAGGTTTCTTCAAAACGGAAATCTGAAAAAACTAGTAACAGATTCTTATAACATTACGTTTAATTTAATAAACGATTTGCTCTAACTGCTATTATTTGCAATTTAATTAACTTCCGAAGTAAATTATTACCGCTGGAAACTCTGAATTTAAACGCTTCAGCTCCCAACACACTTTAAATAGTAAACGAATTTCATTGAAAAATTGTGATTTGGATAAATTTAATTACGATCTTCGATTCATCTCTAGTGATAGTTTCGAAAAAAATATACATATATTTTAAAGTTATAAAGATTTGAATGTGGTTTTTCATTTCATACATGGAAATGAATTATTCTTTCGGTAAAGTGGTGTAAAAAAGGGTTAAGTTTTATCGTCATAAACCTCAAAATGTAACAATTACACAGAAAAATAACAGTTATTAAAAACTTTAGTTTTTTGGGGAATATTTTCCATTCCAGCTATTTTATGACATTAGTGCGATTAAGGATTATCGTTTTTTGCTATGGGTTAGGAAAGTATTAAAGAGTCTACATTTTTATATTTTTTTTTTGGAGAACATATTTCCCATTTTAGCCAATTTATAATAAGTTGACTGAGAAATAATATTTTTTTCGAAATAGGCTAAGAAATTTTTAAAGTTTCCTTTTTTTTTTATTTTGGGGAACAAATTTCCCATTCTAGAAGTTTTATGGCACTAATATGACTGAGAAATAATTTTTATTTTGGATAAGAAATTATTACATAATCTACATTTTTTTAGAACATGTTTCTTGTTCTAGGCATTTTATGATACTAGAGTGACTGAAAAATAACTTTTTTTTGTTTTTTGCTATGAGTTAAAAAATTGTTAACCATTTTTTACTTCTTTAAAGAACATATTTATCATTCCTGTCATTTTATGATATTGTTATGACTGAGAAATAACATTTTTTTTGCTCTAACTTAAAAAATTATTAAACACTTTCCATTTTTTTTTCCCGGAGAACATATTTTACATTTCAAAAATTTTATGATACATTGTGACTAAGAAACAATCTTTTATTTTATGGTTTAAGAAATTGCCTTTTTCCAAAATTCTTATATAATTCTTAACCAGACTAAATCTTTACCTGTTCTTTCTTGTTCTTCTTCGCTCGGATGGCAATGGCCACGGAGAGAGCCTGTTTCTTTAATCCAAGTAATCTCCTCTCGCAAGTGCAGCAGAGTTCCCGATCCAAACTCTGTCTCGATCCCTCTTCAAGCCACTTCTTATGACATTCAATTTCATTGCACAATTCCAGCTTAGAGTTCGATTTTCTCTTTTGCGATGGGAGCAGGGAGGCCGGATAAGGGGTAGGGATCCGTCTCTTTGGGGTTCTGTTGGAAGAAGAGGTAGTGGACCAGGATTTGAACGATTTCGTGGTGGAAGACATCTTTCTTCCTCTGGTGTACGGTATCCAAAACTTGAAAAAAAGAAATAAAAAAAGATTAAGAATCGGAAGTGATAAATAAAGTAATCAATTAATAGAAAATACACAGAGTTACCTGTTTGGCATAAAAGTCAATAAATTAATGAATTGTTTTGTGCAAAAAATTAGTTTTTTCGATGCGCGGGATTCGAACTCGCGTTTCTCCAGAGTGTTCTAACCACTAAACTAGCATTGTTTCAGTCACATACGTCACATTTGTAAATAAAATGACGGAAGCTGGTACTGGTTTATTGTTAGAACACTCTGATGTGAATCTGAAGAGAATGGTTTTCAGTCCGCTCATCGGCGAAACTCATTTTTTCTATAAAGGAAACAAAAATAAAAACTATTTAGTAAAAAATCAAAATATTGTTTTCAATATTGCGATTTTGAATTATCATGAGCCACAAAAAAAATACTATTTCTTCTTCGTTTCCTAATATTTCACTGTAATAGTGCGATTATAAGGCAGGGCTATTGTCTGTTTTATTTCAAAGATAAATAATGCAAACACGCCCGGAAGTGATAAATGGATGGATGGTCTTGATGGGTGGGATACCACCTGTCTCCTAACAGCTCTCCAGTGAATCCTCTTCACCCAATACTCTCTGATCCGTTGTGGTTCTTGTGACCTGGCCATTGAGCCCTAAGTGTGCAAAAAACAATAGCTCCGAGACAAAACAACCCTAATCAACTCGTTCAGCCCTCAACGAGAAAAGGGAACACCAATGGGTTTGAAACGTTTCCGTTGCTCAAATGGGACACACAGCCATAGATCCATGTTCAGGAGAGCCGTATCTCTTATATGTTAGGAAGCGGGATGGCTCATCGGTAGCACGCCAGGCTCGTAATCTATAGTTCCCAGGTTCGAGTCCCAGCTGGGTCAGCATTGAGATTTATCTCCGAAAAAATTCCCCGCCCCGCCCTCGGTCAGTAGGGGTCATCGATAGGCTTGGAAAGGCCGCCGTCCGTCTGATGGGACGTTAAGCTGTGGCCGGTGTGCGGGAGAGCCATACCCTGTGCACGTTAAAGAACATGCTGGATGGCCTTGACGGGAGGCTACCATCTGTCTCCCAACAGCTGTTCCAGTGGGTCCCCTCCCTCAATATTCTCTGAGCCTTCGGGGTCCTTGTGACCTGGCCATTTTGCACATGGTATGCAAAAAAGTGCCGCTCAGAGGTAAAACAACCCAAACCCAATCTTATATGTTAAAGAACAGGTTGGATGGTGTTGACGGGAGGCTTCTACTGTCTTCTGACAGCTGTACATTGAATTCCTTCCCCTATGTAGCTGGTAGCTATGTAGTACCAGTATGTCCCCTATGTAGCTTTCTCTATGTAGCTGTGAACTTTTGGGGTTCCTTTGACCTGGTCATTTTGTCCATTGCAGGTAGAAAAATGCTACTCAGAGGTAAAACAACTCAACCAATTAACAGAAGGATTTTCCAGATTTCTTAAACTGTCCTTTTTCTTTCTTCCTCTTTATTATCTAGAATAATTAGGAATCAACTGTTTGCAAGTTCTTAGGAGGGTAAGGAAGGATCATTGCAAAAAATGAAGTAAAAACGAAAATTCTGCGAAAGCAGAGACCCACCCAGTGGGGGTGTCAATTTCTGACCCCCACCAGAAGCTTAAAAGAATAAAAAAACATATACCTTATTTTGCGGCATATATAATATACAGTCATATAATACGCCATTCAGCAGATAACATTTAGTAAGAAAACTTTCTAATGTATTTAAACATTTAATTAATGTCTTTAAGCAATTGACTGCAACTGTTATAATTAAAATTATTTGAGTGTTCGAAAATAAATGCTTTTGCACATACATAGAAATCTAGATTGTTAGTTTTTTTAATATGTATGATACGAATTCGTTTCCATTTTTTGAAAAATTTGTAAATTCATGACTTGCGCATTTAATTAACGACATTATCGTAAATTTGAGTTTTGGATGACATAATTATAAAAAACTCAGGAGCTCGCACCTGTACTAAAAATCCTGGGTGCGCGCCTGTGAAAAAGTTATTTTTTTAAAGAACGATGCTTTGAAATTTTCACTATGTTAAAAATAAAGCGCCATAGGTTTATTTTGTGTATCATTATCGTTGGGTTTGGGTCGGGGTTGATTCAGTTGGTAGGGCCTCAGGCTCGTAATCTGCAGTTGTCAGATTAGAGTCCCAACTCTTTCAGTGCTTAGATTTATTTCGTCTAATTGCCACCCTGCTCTCGATTCCAAAGGGAGACACCGATGGGCTTGGAAAGGCCGCCGTCCGTCGGATGGGTGGTGAAGCAGTTGTTCCGTGTACAGAAGAGCCGTACCCTGCGCACGTTAAATGCACGCTGGGTGGCCTTAACTGGAGGCGATCATTTGTCTCTAATAGATATCCACTGAGTTTTCTCCCCATCCTTCTCAGAGGTCTTGGATCCTTTAGACCAGCCCATTGTGTGCAAAAATATGTGCTGCTCAGAGGTAAAACAACCAACCAAAGTTTGTTTTCTTATTTACCTATATATATTTCAAAAATGTAACTCGTTTCTGGAGAAAAAAAAAGAAAACAACGTTAAACATTTTAACTCTACACATGGAAATTATAATCTTTAAACCAATTAGTACAAATTCGTATGCGCGTACATTGTCGTCAGTTATAGCGACAATTTAAGAGTTTTTTTATTATTTACAAATATATTACCTGTTATAGCTGGCCAGTTAACCCATTGTATGGAAAAAACTGCTGTTCAGAGATAAAACAACCTATCTACATCTTTCTACTTCGAGTTTCCTTTACTAAGTGACAGAGAGTTCAGTCCTACCACTGAAAGAGATGCATTTCCTGCTTCAAAAAGCACTGCCAGTAACAGAATATGTTAGGCATGTTGCTTCCAACAATCCCTACCGACGCATTGCTCTCCTGTGATCTTTTCACTCAGGAGCGTTTATTTGTACAGCTGAGCCAAATCCCCCCCCCCCCCTAAAATGCTTATCTGCTGCTTGTGCTTGGCGTGTAATGCGTTTACACCCTCAGTACAGCTGTCTTCCTGTCATCACAGGAACAAACATCTAACGCACTCGTCACAACGAAAACCTTGTGCCGTCAGTCTCAATGTATCTAAAAGTTGATTTTGGTGATTATATATTTTTACGATAAAGTGTTTTGATTTTCAGTTTTGTGTCTCAAATCAAAGGGAATGTGTACAGGTGTAGAATTAAATAAGAGGTTGACATTTGAGACAGTGATTTAAGTTTTCTCCACCTAAAATTGAGAATTAATTTTAAAAAGCAGAAGTAATCTGGTACGAAATAAACTGAAAGTTCCTTTGAATAAAATAACTCTTTTAGAGTAGCAAGTGTTCTTAAGTAAATGTTTCAGACACATTTTATTAGATGTTTTAAGATAAAGATGTGGTAATAAATTTTCAGTTATGACATCGAAAATTATTTTATAGCGTCACAAAGGTTTGCAAGCTACAATTACCATTAGTATTCAACAAGTGGCGTTGATTATTACAATTGGAGTTCGACTAGTTGCTTTGATTACTACCACTGGATTTCGACACGTTGAGTTGATTATACTATGCAGTTCGACAAGGATTACTTTCTCACGAATTGCGTGTATTCGTTATTATTTTCTCGTAAATTGGAGATTGCCATTTTGTTAAAGACGTTTCGACGGCATCGTCTAGATCAATGTTTCCCAACTTGTGGTCCGTGACTGCGGTGCCAATAATATAAAAATTTTCATCTTTGATCTAATTCTCAACCACGGCTGCCGACTACTGAGCATAGAGAAGATAAAGTTGGGATCGAAAGGCGAACTGCTGCATGTGTGAGAGTGCGGAGATCAATTGCAACACGACAACACATATATCACGTGATAATGTTTAACATCTAGTTCGTCTTGCATATGAGTAGACTTTAGTTATTGTGGATGGTTTTAGTAGGGACTCTTTTTCATACGTTATTTTTTATCCCTTCCATTGAAAATACGTAAGCAAATTAAACTGTTGGATATTTTAAAAGAAAACATGTTGATGACAATGAAAGCCGTGAAACCAAGCCGAGTGGTATGTCCGCAACTCAAATTTGAGTCCCAGTTGGGTCAGCGTTGAGATTTATCTCCGCAAAATTCCCCGCCCTGCCCACGGTCAGTAGGGGACACCGATAGGCTTGAAAAGGCCGCCGTCCGTCGGATGGGACGTTAAGCCGTGGCCCCGTGTGCGGAGAGCCATACCCTGTGCACGTTAAAGAACATGCTAGATGGCCTTGACGGGAGGCTACCAACTGTCTCCCAACAGCTGTTCCAGTGGGTCCCCTCCTCCAACCTTCTCTGAGCCTTCGGGTACCTTATGACCTGGCCATTTAGCCCATGGTGTGCAAAAAAGTGCCGCTCAGAGGTAAAACAACCCAACCCGCAACTCAAATGTGATCTGGGAATGTGGTCCTCTGGTGTAAACCTTGGGAATCACTGATCTAGATGACACTTATAAGCTGGCGTGCCATTGAAAAAATGGAGACTGGCCAGTGTCATGCCAATGTAGCAAGATGACTGAATACGTCTAGAATTGTGGTCTTCAGCTCTACAGGAACGTCGATAGAAGACTTACTACAAGATGTCTCCCAGAGTCAAACCTTCTCAAGATGACAGGTATCTGGCTTTAACCGTCAAGCGTCATGGATCACTTACAGTTCCCGAATTTTCTTCCCTTTTCAAGGGGAACAGCAGCTCCCCTTGATTTTTCAGAAAGCTCCGTGAAAGCTTTATGGAAACTTTAGCTCAGTGAGAGGGGGAAGCTATACGCATAATGAGCAGCGATATATGTGTCCTCTTAATTACTTCTCACAAAACAGTCGGAAATTTTCTCAGCAGAATTAATTTGATACCCAGGAGCAACCTGGAGATCAATCAATATGCTGAAGAGGACGAGGAACGGTATATAATACCGGTAGTTAACAGGATTAATGACGTGGTGTATGGCATTTGTCGACGTCCAACTGCAAAGTGCAAGGTGGTTCATGTGGATCGTTTGGCAACGTTTCATTAAAGAATTGAAGAAGCTTCGGAATCCAGAATTGTTCGGGACGAACAAGACCTAAGGAGGGGGTAGTGTTGCGACAGCTGAACGTGCTGCAATGAGTTTGTGATGGGGTGTCATCGATGACACCCCATCACAAACTCATTGTTTGTCGATGGTCATCGACAAACAACGTAGCAAAGACATATAGTCATGAACACTCGTGTATGTTTCTGAATAAGAATTAATTAACCAAGGAATTAGAACTTAGAACCGATCGGAAAAATAAGAAAGATAAAAGTGTGTTGTTAAAGTTATGAGATCGAAAAGGAGGCATAATTAAAAGTCTGTGCACGATAGTTTAACGAATAAATTTTTTTATTTAGTGTGTGCACCGGAGGTTAACTGTTTTATTGGTATGGATTATATTGGTAAGCTGGTGTATAAAAAGGAAAATACTGAGTATGTAAATCGACGCCCTATCTTTCTCTGAAGTGAACATAAATTCAGTAATTTATTACACCAAGGTATATTTTAGGCTTATTTTCTAGGTTTTAGAGTGCATAGAGAAAAAATAAGTATTTCTTAAAACTTTTAATTTATTTATACTTTTTTGTTTATTACTGAAAGCACCTAAATTTTAGAAACTTTCATTTGATATATATGACTCATAAACAGCGAGGAAATTGGAAAGTTGTTCTTTTCTTATATTTTCCGAACGCGAAGACCTATAGTTACCAGTGAGATGTCAAATGAAAGCTTACATAAGGACCATTGTAGACTACTTCAAATTATGTCCCCCATCATTCCACCCTCTCCAGAAGAGGGGAAGAAAACTTCGCAAGGATTGACCTTAAAGAGTTATATCTCAAACTAAAGCTTATGACGCTGCAATGTCATGGACTAACTCAAAAAAGTCCAGAAAGAAGGGGGGGAGAAAAAATGTGAATCAATCCTTGCGAAGTTTTCTTTCCCTTTTATGGAAAGGTGGAATGATGGGGGACATAATTCGAAGTAGTCTACGATGGTCCTCATGTAAGCTTTCATTTGACATCTAACTAGTAACTATGGGTCTTCGCGTTCGGAAGATATAAGATCAACTTTCTAATTTCGTCCTTTTTAAGGGAAAGAAAGCAAGGGGTTATATTTTATTTTTATTGCCCACAACATTCTCCACGTCACAAGCTTTCATTTCACATCATACTTATTACGTTCCGGCCCTGCTTTCGTAATATATAGAGAGAAAGATTAGAACAATTTCTCGCATGTTTTCCGCAATTTTTGTGGGAGCAAGGGGAAGAAGGTATGGCGGGGGAATTTTTATAACCTGTAACACTCTCCATGTCACAAGCTTTCATTAAACTCTTATCTATATCTTCAACTTCATTTTCATGTATTTTTTCAATAAAAAACGCATTCGAAAATATCCTCAATTTATGTAAACCATTACAACCATTCTCAGGAATTAATTTTGTTATATTCTTTATAATGCTAGTAAAATGTTTAAAAACATGCTTGCCAAATCTACTGGATTATCCCTAACACTCTAGTTATGGTTGGTATCTGAAATTATATTTGGAAATTTCGATCGGTTTAAATGTTTACCCGCACATTTTATTTACAGCTTCCTACTGAATTATATATTTTTTTATAATTTCATCACTGCAATATCTTGACTTAGATTTTTTAATAATATTAGTTTGCATATTTCTATATCTTTTATATTATTGTACAAAATTTATATCAGAGCTATTGCTTTTTTAACTTGAATAATCTATTTCTTTCTTTAATAGAGTTTATTAAAGCATCCGTAATCCAAGGCTTTAATTTTTTAACTGGGTTTCGGGTTGGGAGAACGTAATATGCTCCTTTAATCTTATATAATTAATTTATAAAGTACTCAAAAGAAGCATTTACGTTTTTTTGTTTATTTATAGACAACCAATCTTTGTCACTTAATAACTCCTGTAATTTATTTATAATTGCCTTATTTTTATGATCTTTAAATGTATTATAATTCATAGTATAATATAAAATATCTTTATACTCAATATTTAAACCAACAAAATAATGGTCAGATATATATAATTTAATAATATAAAAAATTAGCCGATTCCTATTTAAATTCCTCAAAACAAATGATCAAGGCAAATACCAGACACATCTCAAGGTAACTTCATCGTAACAAGAAGAAAAACCATTTATATTTAACAGTTGAACATACTGTTACAAATTAAATGGATGAAACTGAGCGTTAGTTCAATTAAAGAGTATATAAAAATGATAATTCTAAAACAATGTAATTTATTATAAAAGTATGGATGAAATCACTTATACAAACTAAATTCAACCAATGCTTATCATATATGTGAAAAAAACCTACAATCTATCGAGAATAACCTTACCAAATCTTACAAACAACTAAAGGTAATTATATACAATGTGATGAATTTTTCTTACGGAAAAGTTAAGACCAGCTCTGTCTACAAGATTAATATATTACCTATTCATTTTGATTACCATGTTTCTTGTATAACCTTCACTTCAGCGTAAACAATCCTTTGTCTATTGTTACTAGTTTTACTAACAAAATTCTACACTAATCAACTCTTTTAAACTCCCTCACACTCACCACACAAAATACTTCTTCTTTAGATTATTTTGTCACTTAAAAACTTAGACTAACTACGTTTGCTTTTGCACTTCAACTACGCTTCATAACAAAACTTTATTTCTTATTCTTTTTGTCAAGTCGTTCGATGTCGTTGGTGACGTAATTCTCACGCTGAAGCATATGCGAGCGTTGATGATGAGTTTATCATAAATTCATCGTAGCACGTTCATCTGTCGTAACAATATCTATCTACTACAGTATCACGCAATTCCAAATCAATATTTAAATCATCCAGTAACATTTTATATTGTTCACAAGAGTCTTTAGGTTTCTCCTCAAGTTCATTAATGAATTCTGTTTTTTGAATAATCATGATATTTGTAAAAACTTAAGACATTTGATTGCAGTTATAAAAATTTTATAAATTTCGTTCTACATTGTAATAAATTAACACTTTTAA
Organism: Ryuthela nishihirai; assembly: GCA_038380435.1. NCBI lineage: Eukaryota > Metazoa > Arthropoda > Arachnida > Araneae > Heptathelidae > Ryuthela > Ryuthela nishihirai. The sequence continues at coordinate 17,092,764 of JAWZYU010000029.1, read as the reverse complement.
AATCCGAATTACAATCCAAACTTTGCATTTATTTCTTTACATACATTATAATTCCACGGGATTTATTATCTCGTCTGCATTTTTAATAAGCATTATAACTATTTATTTGATAAAATTGAATTTCATTTTCTTTTACCCAAATTTCTGAGCGAATGATTATGTCTGGTAAATATCCAGATAAATTTAAAAAAGCTACAAATGATGAAATTTTTTTCTCAAACTTCTTTTTTTTTTTCAAACTTCTTACATTACCTTTACACTATTACCCCAATTAAAAGACGAATTTTCATACACCTTTTCACTATGGATGATCTGTACCTTACAATGTAATTCATCTCCACAAATGTCATCAATAAAATTTGTGTTAGTATTTATTAGAAAAGTTTGCATAGAATGCAAATAATCAATAGAAGAATTTGTTACCCCATGATCACTATTAAGAAATGGATCTACGACACAGACTTCTCCAGAAATCATACAACTAGCATCACATAATTCAGAATGCCGAATATTATTTCGAATCTTGGAACTAATTGAATTGACAATTGATATTTATCACATTACCACAGACAATAAACAAACCAAGAGATATTAATATTATTTCAACTGGATCTTCATAATTCTTAATTCTAGTAGCATTGAGGCCGTTCGCTTTTCTCATAATATTTTAGCCTCCTGGACCCAAACATATTTATAAGCTAATTCACGTTGTTTTTCCCTTTGACTTGAAAAAGAGTTGCTTATTTTCCTGTGTTGGGGTTCCATCACCATAAGATTCATCAATTTCTTTTGATAATAATTCCTTCTTTTCTTTCCATCTCTTTATTTTATTTTATTTTTTTATTTGCGACATATAGGACAGAGAAGAATCCTAGAAGCTACTCCTAGCTTTTACAGGCCTTCTCATACAAGGACATGCCCTACTACGACCGAAGTCACTGCTGACCACTGCCTTAGTTAGAGCTAACACAACACACAAAGTTTGCCTTGCTGGAACAGTCGCTAGCTGCCTAACCACTATGCCAGTTAAGGCCCTTATCTATATCACTTTAGTTTTTCTAGAGCCAAACTGAACGATAATGGGTTTCATTTTATTCTTGTTTATAATTAGAATCCGATGAACATCTTCCACATCCAGACATTTTGTGTTAATTTTCAAACCTTTAATCAGTCTTTTGACTACTTGAAGAGCGTTTTCTTGTTGTTTCTCAGGAATGCTCAATAGTTCCACATTTCTGATCCTGCTGTACTATTGCATATTAATAAACTTCTCCTTCAATACAAATATTTCTTTTTCCAACATGAGACTTGTTTTCTTTAATTTATTATTCTTACACTGTACTTCATTCATCTGTTTTGTAATTTCCTTCATTATTTTTATGTGTTCATCTAGCTTATTTAAAAAAAATGAAACACTTTTCCTAAATTCCTCCCTTTCAAGTAATATTTCCTTTTTAAAATTTTCACTTGAAACGAGTATCTCAGCTCCGAAATATACGAAAGTGTTTTTTCAAGATGTCTTCTAAGAATGATTTTGTATTCGCATCCAAATTCACACACACGCTCTCAGTTTTATCAGCAATAGCCTCCTTTGCTATGTTTCCTACAGTACTGTGCAAATTAGTTGGGACAATAGGAAAATGCAGTAACAAAGACACAACTAAAATATTTATTTGTTTAATAATGTAGTTAATAGTGAATGTGACCCCCCCCCTTAGCTTTAATTACTTCTTCCACCCTCTCAACCACTGATGTCACTAGCTTTCCACACATCTCCACTTCAGGGTCGTGGTACCACACTTTCATGACATTTTCTATCATTTTGGTTTTCGTCGTGCAATCCATGTTAGATATGTCTATATGTGATGCGCTTAAATAATGGCCCACAAATTTTCAATGGGATTTAGATCGGGTGAATTTCCTAGCCACTCCAATACCTTCAAATGTTGCTGGGTAAAGAATCTCTTAGCAAGCTTAGAATTGTGGCATGGAGCCAGATCCTGTTGAAATACACCATCGCCGTTAGGAAACAGCTTCTGCAATGTTAGGACCATTGTCTCCTCCAGAACGCCTATGTAGTTTTTGCTGTCCATCATTCCTTCAATGGGGTGAAGCGTCTGTGGCTCGGAATCTGTGAAACGTCCCCAAAACATGACCTTGGGTGGGTGTTTGGGGGATTGCTGGATGTGGCCGGATCGAAGAGGTTCTCCAGGTGAGCGGCGGACGAAATTTGACCTGTAGCCATGCACCTCAAAGTGGGTTTCGTCGGAAAATATCACTTTTTTCCAATTCTCCACAGTCCAGTCTCGATGTTTCTTTGCCCAGAATAGCCTTTTTTTGCTTCATAGTGGGTGTCAAAAGCTGCTTTTTGGAGGGGCGTCGAGCCCGTTGGCCACACTCCAGAAGGCTTTGGGTTGTTTTACCTCTGAGCGGCACTTTTTTGCATACCATGGGCTAAATGGCCAGGTCACATGGACCCCGAAGGCTCAGAGAAGGTTGGAGGAGGGGACCCACTGGAACAGCTGTTGGGAGACAGATGGTAGCTTCCCGTCAAGGCCATCCAGCGTGTTCTTTAACGTGCACAGGGTATGGCTCTCCCGCACACGGGGCCACGGCTTAACGTCCCATCCGACGGACGGCGGCCTTTCCCAAGCCTATCGGTGTCCCCTACTGACCGTGAGCAGGGCGGGGAATTTTGCAGAGATAAATCTCAACGCTGACCTAGCTGGGACTCGAACCTGGGAACTACAGATTACGAGCCTGGCGCGCTACCGACTGAGCCACCCCCGCCCCACCTCCAGAAGGCAACGACGTGCGGTGGAAGCATCTATATTAACCCCATGAGACGCATTCTCCCTTTTGATGTCTCCACTGGTCTTCTTCAGGTCTATGATGCTAATTCTTTGAATTAGACTATCATCTCTAGGGGTGGTTTTTCTTTTCTTCCACAATGTCCTTTACGGGACGTGTCCACGGACCCTGTCTCCTTATGCAGCTTCATGATGCTTGTTCCAACTAATTCGCACAATACTGTATTTTCCCCTAGCATAGCTATTACATTTCAATTTCTTCTTACGATCTTGTGATAATTTCCTGAAATTTCATAAACAGAAGCAAAAATCAACTAAACACTGCAAAAGCAAGGCAGCAAATAAACCGAAATAAGCCGATTCAAAAAGCTACAGTCCGTTTCATCAGCCGTACTTCACAAGCAGATGACGAGATCGCTATTGCATCATGTTCGTTAGCTGCAACGTGATGCACGTAATGCGTAGTTCCTGTCCACGTATCACAGATACAAAATTTTTCACAACTTAATTAATAGAATTGAGAAAAAATTTCAACTAATCACTAACCGTGCATATAGAAGGACTGTTAATCAAACATCAGTGAAAATAGAATTACACAGTATTTCAGAATTATCTATTAAATTAACTTTTTACTCACTACTGAAAAACTACATGACACGCCTTCCACCCACTGTTGCCACTCAGTTTTTTGTTATTTTTAAATTATTTCCTGATTTAAGATTAAAAATTCAATTGAAATTAATGCTGACTCTGAATATACACCGAAGAGCCAAAAGGTGACTAGCACGTCTTTATGCAAATCGAAGCAACTGCAGGTAAACGACGGCGCGTGTGAAAGTCATGAAACGGTATAAAAATAACACCTGATATTGAGCTTTATTAATTAGTGTTATTCTTGTTTTTCAGATGGAAAATGCAGCAGACTTAAGGGAATTTGACAAAGGCCAAATTTTAATGGCCAGACGACTGGGTAAGAGCATTTCAGAGACGGCAAGGCTTGTGGGGTGCTCACAGTTAGCCATGGTTAGTACCTTCAAAAAGTGGTTCGAGCAGGAAAAAACCACGAACCACGGCAAGGTGTGGGTCAACCATGGTTCATCGATGCTAGAGGTGAGCAAAGGCTATCCCGTTATGGTACGAGCCAACAGAAGGTATACTGTAGCCCACCTCACCCGTAATTTGAATGCTGGTGACAGTAGTAATGCGTCACAATACACAATACATCGAACCCTGCTGAAAATGCGGCTACGTAGTCGCAGGCCGCTCCGAGTGCCCATGCTAACCTCGGTTCACTGTCGAAAAGGCCTACAATAAGCACGCGAGTATCAAAACTGGACCTTGAATGATTGGAAGAAGAACATTTGGTCCGATGAATCTCGTTTCCTGTTGCACCATGTAGACAGCTGGGTATGTGTGCGTCGTTTACCTGGGGAAGTGTTGGCATCAGGATGAAACGTGGGATGAAAACATGCCAGTGGAGGAAGTATAATGCTTTGGGCAATGTTCTGCTGGAAAACCCTGGGTCCAGTCATTCATGTGCAGGAAATATGACGTCTACCACCTATCTAAACATCATTGCACATCAGATATATCCTATCATGGCAACGATATTCCCCTCTAATAGTGCCTTCTTTCAGCAGGATAATGCGCCATGCCACTCTGCCTGGATTGTTTGAGAATGATTCGCGGAACATGAGGAAGACTTCCTGGCCTCCAAATTCCCCAGACATCAATCCAATCGAGCATCTGTGGTTTGTGTTGAAACAGTATATTCGATCTGCGGCGGCTCAACCACGTAATTTATGAGAATTAAAAGATCTGCTGGTAACGTGTTGATACCAGATACCACAGACACCTTTAGAAATCTTGCAGCGTCCATACCTCGGCGGGTAAGGGTTGTTTTTCCTTACCGTGTTTGAACCCCCCACATCATATTTGTTTTGGCTCTTCGATGTATAATATATATTAAATTGAAAATATTGCTGATATTCAAATGAAATACAAACTAAAATAGTCGTTAATTAATCGACTTAATAGCGTTACTTAATTACGTAGTAAAACTAAAATACGTAGTTTTACTTAATAGCGTTAATTAATCAGTAATCAACATAATCATTGACAAGAAGATTTGTAGCCTCAACTTAATAAGAAATTTGAGACATTAAATTCACCAATGTGTCAGTATTAGAAATAATACTGAATGTAGATTTTTCGTAAAGGATTCTGTTAGTCTTGATCTGCTTTTTAACTTGATGAATTTAATTCCAGAATGAAAGCTGTTCCCATTTATAGGCATTGACAGAAAAGCATTGCCAGAAAGGATTCCTGGATATTATTGAATGCCGACAGCTTTAAATTTTAAATATGCTAATATTTTAGGAAATCATTCTACAATATTTGGAATATGACTGTGGGTTACATTGAGTTGTTTTATCTCTGGCCAGTCACAAGTTCCCCGAGAGCTCAGAGAATGTTGAAGAAGGGTACTCACTGGGTAGATGATGGTCATTTAGCGCAGGTATGGCCCTCCCGCACAGAGGGCACGTCTGAACAACCCATCCGACGCACGGCGGCACTTCCAAGTCCATCGATGTCCCTTACTGACCGAGGGCAGGGGGAGATATTGTGGAGATAAATCTGAAAGCATGACTGTGGGGAGGACGATTAATTAAAGGCTGTAAGGCTCAGCCTGTCTAATACCCTCATAATAATATCATAGTTCGGTAGTTTTAAGTAAAATCAAAATAATATATCCATACTACGATTATTTTTGCCCTCAAGAACGTCGATTCGCTGTAATATCGTTGAGATATTATAACTATACCGCACTATACGTCGTCCCGCCTCGTTGTAACGTTCATTTGGACAGAACGTAATTCGTATATCACCTGTTAGAGACAATACGAATTGATATTCAACAAGTTGAAACTTGTTTAGAGGCGTGAATACTTACTGTGTGCGTGTGCATAAACATTGATTTTATTTAATTTCGCAGAATTAACACTCCTTACTTTATGTGCATTCACAATAGTTATTTATGTACATTACCTAGCCAAATTGTTACGAATTATGCTCGAAATACTATGAAACAAGTCAATGTTTGCAAAATATATTACTGATGTAAGTATACTACGTTACTACGAAGTCCTATAAAAGCCGTAAAGGCATGGTGGGTTTGGACTCAACAACAGGGTACAATATTCTAAATGTGTGGAGAATGGTAACAGTCTCAAAAATCTTCCACCAATCGCAGCAAAAATGGCAGAGGTTGGGATGGATTGCTTTACCACTGAGAGGCACTTTTTGCAAACAATGGGCTAAATGGTCAGGTCACAAAGACACCGAAGGTTCAGAGAAGGTTGGAGGAGGGGACCCACTGGAATAGCTGTTGGGAGACAGATGGCAGACTCCTGTCAAGGCTATTCAACTTGTTCTTTAACGTGCACAGGGTATTGGGTGCCGCACATGGGGTCATGGCTTAACTTTCCATCCGCAGACAGCAGCCTTTACAAACCCATTGGTGTCCCCTACTGACCTTAGGTAGGTCGGGGAGTTTTGAGGAGATAAATCTCAATGTTTGCCCAGCTGGAACTCGAACCTGGGAACTGCAGATTACGAGCCTGGCGCGTTACCGACTGAGCCACGCCCACCCCAATGGAGAAGAAAAAAAGATTAACAGAATGAGACAGGCGTTTGTTGACAAGAACATGGTTGGAAATGGGGGAGGATGGAGGAATGCCATTCCCCTAGTTCGAGAATTTTTTTGTTCGCGTTTTGCTTTCGTATAATTAACGACAGGAGATAGACCCATGCATGTGTTGGATTGGGTTGTTTTACCTCTGAGCGGCACTTTTTTGCACACCATGGGCTAAATAGCCAGGTCACAAGGACCCCGAAGGCTCAGAGAAGGTTGGGGAGGGGACCCACTGGAACAGCTGTTGGGAGACAGATGGTAGCCCCCCGTCAAGGCCATCCGGCGTGTTCTTTAACGTGCACAGGGTATGTCTCTCCCGCACACGGGGCTACGGCTTAACGTCCCAATCCGACGGACGGCGGCCTTTCCAAGCCCATCGGTGTCCCCTACTGACCGTGGGCAGGGCGGGGAATTTTGCGGAGATAAATCTCAACGCTGACCCAGCTGGGACTCGAACCTGGGAACTACAGATTACGAGCCTGGCGCGCTACCGACTGAGCCACCCCCGCCCCCATGCATGTGTAGCCACTCCTTTATTATATATGTGGTCATAATTCCTTAGGTTTCAAACATAGTTTTTGTTTTGCTTAACGGCGCCGTGATAGCAACGGGGTCTCTTTTCAACTGAATCTGGAACACCAACTTAGTTCTTAAATCTTAAAGGCCTGTTCCACCCTTGGGCACGAATTGTACGGCAAAACCGAGCTGCTACAGTTCATCAACTGAGAGAGACGATCGTTAGCCCCACTTCAAACTCATTTTAACGAGAACTGTGCGCAAAGAAATGAAAACTCTGAAGGTTGGGGAGATGATACGTAAGAAGTACATAATTCGCTAATGTCCATCACACTCTTTGTCGGACTATATAGCTATTTCATCCAATACAGGCAGTGAAGAACCCTGAAGCATCCAATCCAAGCAGCCCATATAAATCTTCCAAAAGAACACTTAAAAATAACCGTAAGAGTGATGGAATTCTTCGCATCAATTCGGTGCCCATCCACATAAGCAAAAGTTCTAGGTCTTGAGGAAAACATTGTTTAGTTTCAGGTTTAAAATGTTTTATTTTAAAACATTTGTTTAGTTATATGGTTTAAATGTTCTACATATTTCAGAATTTCTGCATTCAGTTTTCATTATCATAATTAATAATATGCTGTATATGTATGTGAATCAATTCAAAGATATTATTTAGGATTTTATAGTATAAATTTTGGCTACTCGGAATATGTCTCCTATTTATAAATAAAATAAAAATAAATACCCCCTCAAACAGCTGCTTGCCACATAGGTCTGACAGGAGCCTGTCAGTTTATATGCCATAGTAGAAGGTCTGAGAGGATGGCAGGACCTCAGCAGAAAAACGACACATACATCCATGCCTTACCCGGGACTCGAACCCAGGTCCCTTAGATTTAGGGGCGGGGGTGGCTCAGTCGGTAGCGCGCCAGGCTGGTAATCTGTAGTTCCCAGGTTCGAGTCCCAGCTGGGTCAGCGTTGAGATTTATCTCCGCAAAATTTCCCCGCCCTGCCCACGGTCCGTAGGGGACACCGATGGGCTTGGAAAGGCCCCCGTCCGTCTGATGGGACGTTAAGCCGTGGCCCCGTGTGCGGGAGAGCCATACCCTGTGCACATTAAAGAACACGCTGGATGGCCTTGACGGGAGGCTACCATCTGTCTCCCAACAGCTGTTCCAGTGGGTCCCCTCCCCCAACCTTCTCTGAGCCTTCGGGGTCCATGTGACCTGGCCATTTAGCCCATGGTGTGCAAAAAAGTGCCGCTCAGAGGTAAAACAACCCAACGTTAAAGAACACGCTGGATGGCCTTGACGGGAGGCTACCATCTGTCTCCCAACAGCTGTTCCAGTGGGTCCCCTCCCCCAACCTTCTCTGAGCCTTCTGGGTCCTTGTGGCCTGGTCATTTAGCCCATGGTGCGCAAAAAAGTGCCGCTCAGAGGTAAAACAATCCAATCCAACCCTTAGATTTATAACATTCATAATACTGTTCTTATGGAACTGTATTATGAATAATACAGTTCTTCTTAACTAACTGTCCTCCGTAGTCCTATTTCGTCTAATATTGTGTTTTTTTGGAACCAGTTATCGACGTTAAGCGAGGTGTGACTGCATTGAAAAATGACTTTAAAAATTAGAGTACGTCAGCTTACAGTGGGTTGGGTTGTGTTGTTTTACCTCTGAGCGGCACTTTTTTGCACACCATGGGCTAAATGGCCAGGTCACATGGACCCCGAAGGCTCAGAGAAGGTTGGGGGAGGGGACCCACTGGAACAGCTGTTGGGAGACAGATGGTAGCCTCCCGTCAAGGCCATCCAGCGTGCTCTTTAACGTGCACAGGGTATGGCTCTCCCACACACGGGGCCACGGCTTAACGTCCCATCCGACGGACGGCGGCCTTTCCAAGCCCATCGGTGTCCCCTACTGACCGTGGGCAGAGCGGGGAATTTTGCGGAGATAAATCTCAACGCTGACCCAGCTGGGACTCGAACCTTGGAAGCTTACAGTGTTTGTGCCACCATATTCACTTACATAATAATTATTAATGACTTTCAGTTCTTATATAAATGCATAATTAAGTGGTAAAGTATAACAGGAGGTGTCCTGTAGACATGAGGTTCTTGAAATAGCTGAAAAAATTTATTTTTGCCACTCACTGCATCGAAGGTTTACTATAATCAATATATTGAACTGACGCATTTCTTCAATTTTTTGACCAAACTTTTTTAAGCGCATATCCAAACAATTTTGTTAGAGTGCTCATTTAAAATATATGTTTCTATTTTTTAACTAAAATATTTTTTTGATTCATTAAAAACATTTTTTTTTTACAAATTATTACTCGTTAGAAATCTGTTTTCGTTTTTAAGTAGAGAATTTTTCTTGAAGCTCTTTAAGGATACAGGTTTGTTCTTTAGCGGCTTTTCACTAGGTTTCGTTTGGATGATCCTGGTTTAAATCGGGGCGGGGGTGGCTCAGTCGGTAGCGCGCCAGGCTCGTAATCTGTAGTTTCCAGGTTCGAGTCCCAGCTGGGTCAGCGTTGAGATTTATCTCCGCAAAATTCCCCGCCCTGCTCACTGTCAGTATGGGACACCGATCGGCTTGGGAAAGGCCGCCGTCCGCCGGAAGGGACGTTAAGCCGTGGTCCCTTGTGCGGGAGAGCCATACCCTGTGCACGTTAAAGAACACACTGGATGGCCTTGACGGGAGACTACCATCTGTCTCCCAACAGCTTGTTCCAGTGGGTCCCCTCCCCCAACCTTCTCTGAGCCTTCGGGGTCCATGTGACCTGGCCATTTAGCCCATGGTGTGCAAAAAAGTGCCGCTCAGAGGTAAAACAACCCAACCCAACCCTGGTTTAAATCAATAGGTTGAAAGAGGTAAAACCAAACACTAAAAATTTCACTCCTTAAATTTCACGAGATAAGTTTGTGATCTTGGCATAAACTTCCTCTTTTATACAAATCCACATCCTGCCTCTAATAGCAGTCAACGATTTGAGTGTTGAAAGTGCAAGCTGACTAAGCATGCCATAAAAACTGAATCACTATTAGCATGTGCATTCTCGGGTGATTATCCCTTTTCATCGTTGGCAGCCAAACACTCCCTTTCCCCACTCCCCCCAACCACAATATGAACTCCGCGAAGAACGGAAATGGAGCAGCCTTCGTACCCATCATCATCACGTGATCTACGGGCGTTTTCCCCTCACTCCGAATCTGTAGGAAACGAGTAAGCTGCCAACGTGGCGTCGGCCCCTTTAAGTATCCCTCACACCTTGTGATCTCGTGCCGCCGACCAACAGCTGCGGTCGGCGTCAGGAAATGCTTGGTGACACTGAAGCCGTTCATTGAGCAGTTCGCTGACGCGTCGCTGACAATAGAACTTCAACCTTCGACCTCCGCTCTCTGGCGAACTCTGTTACTCCTTTGTCCTCGTTTTTATTATGTTAAAGATAAATTCTTATCAAAGGAAGAAAAATCGATTTTCTTCAAACACAGGGATGGAAATAAGTAGATACCCAAGTTTTGCATCAATTGGGTTGTTTTTTTTTACCCCTGAGTGGCATTTTTAGCACTCAGTGAATTAAATGTCTAAGTCACAAAATCTCTAAAGGTTCAGAGAAGGCTGAGGAAACCGACCCTGTGGAGAGTTAGGTCACTATGGGAAACTCCCTTCAAAGCCACATTTAACTTGCACAGGATATGACTCTCCTGCACATAGACCCATGACTTAACATCCCATCCGACGGACGGCAGCCTTTACAAGTCCACTTGTGTCCCGTTTCTCAACGAGGTCAACAAAAAGGTGATTAAAAATAAATAACTACCCCTTCAAGCAGCTGCTTGCCACAGAGGTCTGACAGGAGTCTTCAGTTTATACGTCATAGTAGAAGGTCTGTAAGAATGGCGGGTATGACAACACAAATATCTATGCTTAAATATTCGTTCGGTATCCTCTCAGACCTTCTACTATGGCATATAAACTGACAGGCTCCTGTCACACTTCTGTGGCAAGCAGCTGCTTGAGGGGGTATTTATTTTTTTTTTATTTAGAGTTTCAGACATTGGAATATTTCGCAGCTTCAATTGGGAGTTAAATAATTGCTCTGAAAAGTTAATAAAAACAAATTAAAACGAAAGCAGTAACCGTTATTCCAAGCTTTATAAACACGTGTAAGAGTATTTTTTATCAGTTCACGTTATAACATTTTTTGCAGAACTATCTAACTTGCTAAATGCTTCAGCTTCCATAACGTTGTCTAAAATTGTCAAACGTATATAGTTGGAAACAAAGATTTAAATGGATTTTTAACGATCTTTAAATCATATTTAGTCGCATTTTTTTAAATAAAAAGTTTATTTTTGAATTTACTGAGTTCTGAGTTATAGGGAGGGGGTGGCTCGTAAGTTACAGTTCCCAGGTTCGAGTCCCGTCTGGGCCAGCGTTGAGATTTATCTCCGCCAAACTCACGCCCATCCCTTGATCGGTAGGGGACATTGCTGGGCTTAGAAAGGTTACCGTCCGTTGGATAGGATGTTAAGCCGTGGTCTGTGTGTGAGAGAGAGCCGGTCCCTGTGCACGTAAAAGAACACGCTGGATGCCCTTGATGGGAGGCTACCATCTGTTTCCTAAAAGTTTAAAAGAGTCCCTTCCTCCAACCTACTCTGAGCCTTAGGGAGTTCTTGTAACTTGGCCATTTAGCCCACTGTGTGCAAAAAAGTGTCGTTCAGAGGTAAAACAAACCCAACTCTGAATTATTATTGATAAAACATGCAACTCTATCTAAAAAAATAACCATTTGTGCATATTTAATTTTGAGCGTACCAAAATTAAATGCAGAGAACCATTACGTTATGACCTGATGCCGCACTCTTTAACTTGTTCCACACTGATGATTTTTTTTCCTAAACATTTCTGAAGTGCTGGCGCATCACGTTGCATACAGGTATTTATATACGGCACCAGATAAATATATACACTGCTAAACATCGAGTCTTTGATAACGACCACCAACGAACCTCCATATGTCCTTCTAGCTTTTAGCAAAAATAAATCGCATTCCTTTAATGAAAGTTTGCATTCATTCCGACTGTGTCGACTCGCTTTGGAGTCTTAAGCATTTCTCACTACTGCAGAGAATCTCTTGGCTCTAGACATTTAGCTTTTTCTACAGGTGAAGAGCATATGCTGCTTATTACAACAGGAGAAAAATATTTCTCATAAACTATCGCTACATTTCTCTAATTTAGAAACGCGGACCAGTCTTACTTTACATTCAGACAGCTTTCACCCCTTTCCTTGAAATAGAAAAGCGTTTTACATATAAGCTTTATAAGTGAATGAATGTATTTGTGTCGTCGTTTCTTATCTCTGAGAGGCAATTTTTATGCACATATTGGGCTGAATGGCCAGGTCACAACATACCCGAGAGCTAAGAGAAGGCCGGGAGAAGAGAATTCACTGGAAAGCTGTTGGGTTGTTTTACCTCTGAGCGGCACTTTTTTGCACACCATGGGCCATGTCATATGGACCCCGAAGGCTCAGAGAAAGTTGGGGGAGGGGACCCACTGGAACAGCTGTTGGGAGACAGATGGTAGCCCCCGTCAAGGCCATCCAGCGTGTTCTTTAACGTGCACAGGATATGTCTCTCCCGCACACGGGGCCACGGCTTAACGTCCCATCCGACGGACGGCGGCCTTTCCAAGCCCATCGGTGTCCCCTACTGACCGTGGGCAGGGCATTTTGCGGAAATAAATCTCAACGCTTACCCAGCTGGGACTCGAACCTGGGAACTACAGATTACGAGCCTGGCGCGCTAACGACTGAGCCACCCCCGCCCCCCAGAAGGTTGAGGGAGGGGACCCACTAGAACAATTATTGGAAGACAGGTGGTAGCCTCCGGTCAAGGCCATCCATCATGTTTTTTAACTTTTAAAGCGTATTGCTCTCCCGCATACGATTCCATGGCGTAACATACCATCCGATAGACTTTCCAAGCCCATCAATGTCGTCTATAACAGAGAGCAAGGCGGGTAATTTTGTGGAGATAAATCTGAAATCTGACCCAGATGGAACTCGAATCTAGGAACTGAAGATTATGAGCCGCGCACTACCGACTGATTTATGGAGAAAGGCATTGATTCCTGTGTTCCGTTTGAGGTCAGGCTCCCTTCATAATATGATGAAAGCATTTTGTACTGATAGAATGGAGTCCCATCTGGATTAACATCGAGATTTATTTCCGCAAAACTCTCAGCCCTGCCTTCGTTCAATAGGGGACGATGAGGTTGAAAAGGCTGCTGTCCATCGGATGGGACGTAAAGCCACGGCTCCGTGTTCGGGAGAATCATACGCTGCCCACATTAAAGAGCACGCTGGCTTGAGGAGAAGCTATATTCTGTCTCCTAACAATTGTTCAATGGGTCTCCTCTCCCAACCTTCTTTGAGCCGTCGGGGTCCTTGTGACCTGGTTATTTAATCCATTGCGTGCAAAAAAGTTCCGTTCAGAGGTCAAACTAAGAGGATGTTGTCAAAGCTCATGGCAAGACACTGCTAGAAAAAAATAATTTTCACATGTGGAGGTGAAAAACTTAATGAGCAGTTACTGGCGTCATCGTCATCTTGTTTGTAACGCATCAATGATACGTTGCGGCTTCCGTCATTACTCTTATGGCAGTTAATTTTTTTTCCTGGGACGACGTACTGCGTCAAAATATCACGCAGCAGTCCACTATTTTCACAGTTCTGTTGATGATCCTTTCTGTATAAAAACCCTATTTGTGGTATAATATTTTTGGTGTACTGAGAATTAGCGCATTTGTAATTGATTTCCGCTGCATCGCAGGGTCTTTCTTTATCTGAATTATACTGTAAAGCTAGTGTCAAACTTTGGTGATGACGTCTGAGACAGGAATTTAGTGTATTATCCAATCACACAATAACTAATTGGCACAGATGGGTGACTCAAGGTCATTGGCTGCAACGCCATCTTCAGCAGCAACTCTCATTTTCTAACAAACTTTCAAAGTGTGGGGGATATTTTGTTTTGCAGTTCTGTACCTGAATATTTTTTTCTTTTTTATTGACTTTTAGAAAAAATAAGAAATAAACTTTTCTGTTTTATAAGATTATATAAGAATATTATAGAGCAATATAAATTAAGTGTTGACTTTAAAAAACAAACAAACATTACTTGTATACGTTTTAAATTTATTTTATATTATTAGGCATGGATGTTTTTATTCTTTCTGCTAAGGTCCGGCTATCCTCACAGATCTTCTGCTATGGCGTATTAAACTGGCAGGCTCCTATCAGACCTAAATTGCAAGCAGCTGATTGAGGGATGATTATTATTTAAAATATCGATGTCTATTAATATTTGGGATAGCAGGTAGCCAATCAGGCTGCCAATTAATATTTGGGATAGTAGGTAGCCAACCAGGCTGCCAATTAATATTTGGGATAGTAGGTAGCCAACCAGGCTGCCAATTAATATTTGGGATAGCAGGTAGCCAACTAGGCTGCCAATTAATATTTGGGATAGTAGGTAGCCAACCAGGTTGCCAATTAATATTTGGGATAGCAGGTAGCCAACCAGGCTGCCAATTAATATTTGGGATAGCAGATAGCCAACCGGGCTGCCAATTTTCCCTTAGCTCCGTTATCCCGACGTCTATTTTGAACGCAAGCTCTGAGGCCTGAAGAAAGTTTTAAAACGGATTCTCACATGCTTACTTTTCCTCAATGATGGCAAATCTGCCCTACTTTTCAGTCTGATCCATCGTATTCTCTTTGCCCCTAACCTCATCATTGATATTCTTTGGTTGTGTGACATTCGCGCTGCAGACAATGAAAATGATATTTCCTTTCAGTGAATATCGGTGGTAATGACAAATTGCTGCTGCAAAGACAGCAAGTGACATGGAATAATTGCTATATTTTCGAATAACATCACCTATACCGATTATTGAATCCTAGATCAGCAAGGAGAGATATGTGATAGGTAAACCACTTCAAAGACAATTCTGCTAATGTAGGAAATTTCTACAAGAGTATATTTGAAGAACCTTCACAGTATCTTTTATCAAAAAATCTTTCACGAAGGCAAGAGACCGCCATTTTTCGACTAACCATCGATCACAGTGCTTTGAAAGCGAAATTTCTAAAACTAAACAAACACTATTCAGATTACCACAGCCCTTGCTGACCCATATTCATAACTAGTTTTTTTCTCTGTTTATCACCAAACCTACTATACTACTAGGTTGATCAACAGCTCGAATGAAATAGTTCATCTAATCAACATCATTTGCCAAAAGAGCTAAATCATCAGCATAATATAAATCAGAAATTTTCGTATCTCCAGATCATTTAAGGCCAAAGTCTTTCCCTTGCAGTGAATTTTGCATTACATAATCAATAACCAAATTAAAGAGAAAAGGAGACAAAATACACCCTTGTTGAACACCAGAAGCAATGCTGAACCAATTGCTACAAGCCTTAGCAACTCTCAGATACAACTCAATATTGTTATAGAGAGCTTTCATTATGTTAACTAACTTGCCTGGTATGTCATACTATCTCACGATCAAGCACAATTATGCCGATCAACAGAGTCAAAAGCCTTTTTGAAATTAACAAAATTTTCTGAAACTCTAAACATTTCTCAAGAATCTGTGCAATTATAGATTTCGGAGGATTTAGAAAGTGCCAATCATAATACTTCATCAATACCTATCCAACTCGAAAAGAATTTTTAATTTATCTCTATAAACATAAACGTTCTATGGCTACAGATGGACAGACAGAGACCACAAAGTGAACATATTATCTGTTTTTTTTAAACGGGATAAAAAGCGACTAATAAGAAGAGGAGGCTGGTATCGAACCAGAGACATTCCTATTGCGAGTAAAAAAAAATAGGCATTACACTCAGTTACAATTTATCAGTTACACTTTGTTAGAATTTATTATTAGTATTCCATCATAAACCAAATGTTCAGTGGATACTGCTATGAAATAATAAGCTGAAAAAAATTTGGTTTTGCCGTGAGTGGGATTCGAACCCACGTCTCCTAGAAACATGCCAGTTATGTCAACCACTGCACCATCATCGGCTAACTTTTTTTCTTCAGCTGGTGTGACTTCTAAACTTTGCGGATTTTTTAGATGATTCGCACAGTGGCGCCATCTATCCGGGAAGTGGACAACTGTGCTGTCACATAGAGATGGAATTTAGTATTTGTCACTCACACTCACGGCATTAAATCAATAATTCAGTAGTAAAGTGTCACAAGAGGTGTCCTGTAGACATGGAACTCCTGGAATAATAATTTGAAAAAAAAAATGGTTTTGCCGTGAGTGGGATTCGACCCACGTCGCCAGGAAAAATGCCTCTTATGATCTGCAGCCGATGATGGTGTAGTGATTAGCAAACTGGCATGTTTCCAGGATACATGGGTTTGAATCCCATTCGCAGCAAAAAACCAGTTTTTTTTTCAGCATATTATTTCATGAGTTCGCTGTCCACAGGATACGTCCTGTGATTTTTATCTCATTTTCAAAGAAAACGAGATAATAGTTTCGCTTTGTCCTCTGTCTGTCCGTCTGCAGACATCAAACTTTTTTTTGTTTCCAAAGATATATTCAAACATCTTTTTAGATTTGAAAAGGTATTGATTAAATATTACGATATGCACTTTCCGAATCTCTCTAAAGCTATAATTGCACAGTCTAGTGGGGCTCAGTCGGTAGCGCGCCAGGCTCGTAATCTGTAGTTCCCAGGTTCGAGTCCCAGCTGGGTCAGCGTTAAGATTTATCTCCTCAAAATTCCCGGCCCTGCCCACGGTCAGTAGGGGACACTGATGGGCTTGGAAAGTCCATCAGTGTCCGTCCGTCGGATGGGACGTTAAGCCGTGGCCCGTGTGCGGAAGAGCCATACCCTGTGCACGTTAAAGAACACGCTGGATGGCCTTGACGGGAGGCTACCATCTGTCTCCCAACAGCTGTTCCAGTGGGTCCCCTCCCCCAAACTTCTCTGAGCCTTCGGGGTCCATGTGACCTGGCCATTTAGCCCATGGTGTGCAAAAAAGTTCCGCTCAGAGGTAAAAACAACCCAACCCAACACAGTCTAGCGGTGGAAAAAGCTGAAACTTCCAAAATTTCAAACGAATATTGCAAACGATGTATTTATGTTAGAAATTTGAATTTTGGTGGCGGAATGTGAAGACCACGAAGTTTCCATTGGAAACAATGAGTTGAAACCTTAGACCCACAGGGGATGGGAAAAAAACACCTTTTTAGTTTTAGCAGATAATTGTTTGTTTTTAGAGATAAACGAAAAATTCCTTTCGGTTTATATAGAGAAATTGATAAAATATTACAATTCATACTTTTTAAATTTTCCGAAAACCATAATTGCGCCCTTTAACGGTGGAAAAATTTGCAAATTCCAAAATTTTAAACAAATATTGTAAACGACGTATTTAAGCTAGAAATTTTAAATTTTGGTGGTGGAATGTGAACGCCATGATGTTTCCATTGGGAACAATGAATTGACCTCTTAGATCCAGGGATGGGTGAGATCCAGGACAATTTTTTGTTTTAGCAGATAATTGTTTATATTTAGAGATAAATGGAAAAAATAATCTTTATAGGGTTAGATAGGAACTGATAAAATATTCTGATTCGCACTTTCGGAATCTTTCGAACACTGTAATACGCCCTTTAACGGTAAAAAAGATTGAAAATTCCAAAATTTGAAACGAATATTGCAGCGATGTATTAATGAGAGAAACATGAAATTTTGATGGTGGAATGTGAACGTCATGAAGTTTCGATTGGAAACAATAAGAATGACAATTAGAGAACTCTTTTTTAGTTTAATTGGTACTAATGAAATATTATAATTCGCATTTTTCAAACACACGATTATAGTAGATCGTATAATCATACCCAATGTACCGGGTAATAATTTTACCCCTAACCATCTCCATCACAAAGATGTGCCTATTTGGCATGAGTAAGAACAAAATATATAGGTAAACCACCCTTAGTTGGGTCCCTAAGGGCAAATATAAGAAACGCTAAAAATAGCAGTAAAATTGTATAAGAAACCTAAAACGGGTAGGTCTCATCAGAGAAAGCTACCGTTTTAGGCCTCTTGTACTTGTTGAAAACAGTATGATCGTAAAGTCAAATACGTAGTAGAGTTACAAATAAAATACGTAGAATAAAATTTTGAGAAATTAGTGGTAATTTTTAAGAAATATTCTACTGACAGCAGAAATTTGTCCACTTTCCTGAGAGAGGTGTGGGAAATGCAACTTTTTAAATTTAAGAATTAAAAGACGAATACTTTTACGCTGTGCATTTGCATTTTCCCCATCATCCGCTAGTTCAAATTAAAACGTTTAAGGAATGAAAGAGTAGGTAAAGGAAAAGCTTCTTTCTCTTTGAAAACGAGATTCTCATATGCGCCAGAGACCAGGGGGGTAGCTATGGGGGATGGTGGGGAGGCTCCCCCCAAAGTAATCGGAATTGGCAAAATTCGAAGTGACTTCGTTAAATCTAGGTGAGTTGTGAAAATCTGTAATCTTTTTTTTTTGTAAAATTAAGGGGAGTTGTCAAAATTGATGCAACTTGGTAAATCTAGGGCAGTTTGGAAAATGGAGAGACGGCAAAATTTAGAGCAGTTGGCAAAATTTGAAGCCACTTAGTAAAATACAGGTGAGTTGGCAAAATCGGGACAACTTGGCAAAATATTAGGGAGTTGGCAAAATTCGGCGTGACTTGGCAAAATCGTGGGGAGTTGGCAAAATTCAGGTGAGATGTAAAAATTGGGATTTTTTTCTGTAAAATTACGGCGAGTTGGCAAAATCTAGGGGCAGTTGGCAAAATTCGGAGTCACTTGGCAGGCTTTGGAGAGTTGACAAAATTCAGGTGAGATGTACAAATTGCAATCTTTTTTCTGTAAAATTATGGCGTGTTGGCAAAATCGAGGCAACTTTGCAATATCTAGGAGAGTTGGAAATCTTGAGGGAGTTGGCAAAATTCAGAGTGACTTTGGAAAAATCAGGTGAGATGTAAAAATTGGGATTTTTTTTCTCTAAAATTGTGGCGAGATCGAGGAAACTTGGCAAAATTCGAATCCACTTGGTAAAATACGGGCGATTTGTGAAAATTGAGATTGTTTTTGTGAAATTAAGGAGAGTTGACCAAATCGAGAAAACTTCGCAAAATTTTAGGGAGTTTGAAAAATTTGAAATGACTTGGCAAATTCAGGGAAGATGAAAAAAATTAGGATTGTTTTGGGAAATTAAAGAGGTGGTAAAATCTAGGGAAGTTGGCAAAACTGGAAACCACTCGGTAAAGTACAAAAAGTTAGGTGAGTTGTAAAAATTAGGATTGGTTTTGTGAAATTAAGGGGAGTTGGAAAAACAGAGAACTCCTTAGCAAAATTCGAAGCTACTTGTTAAAATGCAGGGGAGTTATGAAAATTGTGCCTTTCTTGTGCAATTAAGGAGAGTTGATAAAATTCGAAGTGACTTGGCATATTCAGGGAAGATATAAAAAAAATGCGATTTTTTCTGTGAAATTGCGGCGAGTTGGCAAAATCTAGGGTAGTTGGCAAATTTCGAATAGGCGATTTGTGAAAATTGAAATTTGTTTTGTGAAATTAAGGAGTGTTGGACAAATTGTGGAAACTGAACAAAATATACGGCAGTTGGCAAAATTCGAATCCACTTGGAAAATACGGGTTAGTTGTGATAATTGGGATTGGGTTTGTGAAATTAAGGAGAGTTGACAAAATGGAGAAAACTTGGCAAAATCTTGGGGAGTTTGAAAATTCTGAAGTGACTTAGCAAATTTAGGAGAGATGTAAAGATTGGGATTGGTTTTGTGAAATTAAGGAAAGTTGGCCAAATCAAGGGAAAATTCACACTGACTTGCTATAATTCAGACGAGATATAAATATTAGGATTATTTCTGTGAAAATATGGCTAGTTGGCAAAATTGGAAATCAAATGGCAAAATGCCGGAGAGGTCTGACAAGAGTTGTCAGTTTAATTCGCCTTAGAGAAGCTTTATGGGGCAGGCGAGACCTTGGCAGAAATACAACACAAACACCATGCCTTTCCGAGGGCTCGAACCTAAGTCACTTCGATTAGTAGCCAATAGCATTAACCATTCGGCCACGGGATGGCTTAGACAGATTGATTACTCGCAAATATATCAAAATGTACCATAGCATTAGATCGTAAATCGGCACTCATC
Source organism: Ryuthela nishihirai (assembly GCA_038380435.1). Lineage (NCBI taxonomy): Eukaryota > Metazoa > Arthropoda > Arachnida > Araneae > Heptathelidae > Ryuthela > Ryuthela nishihirai. The sequence continues at coordinate 17,072,466 of JAWZYU010000029.1, read as the reverse complement.
TCAACACCATCACTCCACGAACATCATCACATCCCGTAAGCTACAAGAAAACTGCAATAAATACACACTCCACAAGGGTATATTGATAATCCTCTGATCAGGGGGAATCAGGGGATCATAGTTCCCCCTCTCGGAAGAAAAAATCCGATCGTCTTCTACGAAATCTCAAACTTGTCTAACTGCTTTAAAATTCAAAGCAGTTGTTTTTGTACAATTTTATTTCAGCTCCATATTGTATGTCCAACACTAAAACTAGATTAAAAAATCAACTATAAAATTTCATTCCATACAGTATATCAGTTTAACCTTTCCTGTCCGGTGGAATATTTTACCAATTAGGAAACCCTACGCAAGTCTTATTCTCAGCTACCCGCTCCTCTTCCAGAAGATAATTTCTTGAACTTTCCAGAAACTAAACACTCACACCCACCCTAACCCTTAAATTTAAATCCTGGGATCTCTGTTTTCTTCTGATAATACCATTTTAAAGAAAGAGATTGATTCCATATACGAACCAACAAAACAAACAGGACATCCCAAGAGATCCGGGGGAAGAACTCAAAACATGGCAAAATAAAAATTAAGCAGGATTCGCAACCCACTCCAGGTCAAAAATACCTAGTGTCCCATACTTTCCTGTAGTATCACAAACGATAAAAAAATGCAGTAGTAAAATATGAATTTAACAGTCTCTGGTCAGTAACAAAGTTAAAAGATTAGTAATAATGAAAGAGATAAATGAAGTATATAATAGCAGGGTATAAAATATAAAAATACCTGACCTAGAAAATAATTTTGAAGTAAACAACTTATTCTCAACCTAAATGATGTTACATTGCTTTCATTTATTTCGGTGGTTTCCTATCAATGCATAAATCCAATTTGGCATTTATCAATCAAAGAAAGCTTTGAAATTTGAGAACAGATAGACGAAACAAATACATTTTTGACTTGTTTCCAATCTATTGCTCCAAAACGGTTTTCTGTGAGAAGTCTGGGAATTCAGAAAGACTCTGCGCAAATCTATTACAGCATTTTGGATTTTGAATGAATAACATGACTGAAAATGGAAAATTATTTTTTGTTTAAATCTACCAAGAAAAACAGAGACATTTCTGCCTGGCTATTATTACTTCTGAAACTTGACTCTGAGAATATAGCCCAAGATCAACTCAGTCGGTAGCATCCGGCTCAAAATCTGATGCTCCCAAGTACGATTCCCTATTTTTCCTATGTTCAATGGGGAGGGGGTGGCTCAGTCGGTAGCGCGCCAGGCTCGTAATCTGTAGTTCCCAGGTTCGAGTCCCAGCTGGGTCAACGTTGAGATTTATCTCCGCAAAATTCCCCGCCCTGCCCACGGCCAGTAGGGGACACCGATGGGCTTGGAAAGGCCGCCGTCCGTCGGATGGGACGTTAAGCCGTGGCCCTGTGTGCGGGAGAGACATACCCTGTGCACGTTAAAGAACATGCTGGATGGCCTTGACGGGAGGCTACCATTTGTCTCCCAACAGCTGTTCCAGTGGGTCCCCCTACCCCAACCTTCTCTGAGCCTTCGGGGTCCATGTAACCTGGCCATTTAGCCCATGGTGTGCAAAAAAGTGCCGCTCAGAGGTAAAACAACCCAACCTATGTTCAAATTTATCTCTGCTAAGCTCCACCTTAAGCAGAAAGGGGATATGGTTGGATTTGTCAAGGCCGATGTCCATTGCATAGGATGTTGATCTCTGTGCAGGATAGCCCTACTCTATGCACATTAAATAATTATCTGTACAGCCTTAGCATAAAGCTTCTTTTGTCCCCTAACTGCTGTCAAGTGGGCTACGTTTCCCTGCCCAACTCTGAGCCCGTGAGATTCATGTGGTCAGAGGTAAAAAAAAAACCCGACCTTAAGTAAATTTTTTGCCCTAAGAAACTTCGAATATTAATGAAAACTAAAACAAGCACACTTGAATCTACCAAAAATTTGCAGCACGGATGAAGCTTGTAAAGCACAGTCACTTCGAATTCAAAGAGTACCAGTTACCAGAGAAGTATCTAAGCTGTTGGGCCACTGGAACAGCTGTTGGGAGACAGATGGTAGCCTCCCGTCAAGACCATCCAGCGTGTTCTTTAATGTGCACAGGGTATGGCTCTCCCGCACACGGGGCCACGGCTTAACGTCCCATCCGACTGACGGCGGCCTTTCCAAGCCCATCGGTGTCCCCTACTGACAGTGGGCAGGGCGGGAAATTTTGCGGAGATAAATCTCAACGCTGACCCATCTGGGACTCGAACCTGAGAACTACAGATTACGAGCCTGGCGCGCTACCGACTGAGTCACCCCCGCCCCTCCCCGACTTTGAAAATGCTAGTAATGGTTTCATAAGGCAAAGAATTATTAAACTTATGTATATTCCATGCATTTTTAAAGAAAATTTTAAAAGACCTCTAAAACGGAAGGGAAATGTTGTATTATAACGATAATACAATTTCTTGACCCCACCACCCTTATATGTTTCCTAGATTGTGGTCTGTATGTGTAAATTTTTCACATATTACTGTCATTGTATGTGTATATGAAATAGCAAAAACTTTATCGTATTATTTTCATCCACTGAAAGTGATTTACTTCGTGAAACAAATTTTAATGTCATTAACAATACAAGATGCATTACACTCGATATTGATCTCTTAATCTGTTTTAATTAAATATTGGGGTGAATATTTTGTAGCCTGTTTAACATTCCAGTGTTAATAACTCTTTGAATGCTTAACAAATAATGTTAAAACCGATATTAAGATAAATTAAAGATCTCAATCCAATCTATCTTTTGGGGCGGGGGTGGCTCAGTCGGTAGCGCGCCAGGCTCGTAATCTGTAGTTCCCAGGTTCGAGTCCCAGCTGGGTCAGCGTTGAGATTTATCTCCGCAAAATTCCCCGCCCTGCCCACGGTCAGTAGGGGACACCGATCTGCTTGGAAAGGCCGCCGTCCGTCGGATGGGACGTTAAGCCGTGGCCCCGTGTGCGGGAGAGACATACCCTGCGCACGTTAAAGAACACACTGGATGGCCTTGACGGGGGGGGGGGCTACCATCTGTCTCCCAACAGCTGTTCCAGTGGGTCCCCTCTCCCAACCTTCTCTGAGCCTTCAGGGTCCATGTGATCTGGCCATTTAGCCCATGGTGTGCAAAAAAGTGCCGCTCAGAGGTAAAATCCTCCCAATCTATCTTTAGGCATATTTTCCATTAAAAATCATATTGAAGAAGTCATGACGCTCTGAATGCGATTTTCCATTGAGATAACATGGAACTATTTCAGTTTTTCTGTCCAGTAGGCTGGACAGAAATTAATTAATTTTCTTATTACTGCCATGATTTGTTTCAGAGATGTAAGAACAATGATTAGAAGTCTATGCGTATGTCACTTTTTTTTTGTTCTATACCATATCATTATTTTAAAGTTTTTCTTCTATAAAAATGAATTTCTAATTTTAAAAATCAAAATTTTAACTATAAAAAGAAGCATTTCCCATTTTTTTTGCCATAGCTGCCATGAATTCTAGATTTTGCACTGCCAGTTATAATGATAACTTGAATTTCGCGAACTCTTCTAAATCGAGTTTTAATAAATGTTAAATATACAGAGCAAAATATTGAAGAAAAAGGAAAATCGGGAACATCAAATTGTTATGTGTAATCATTAAAAAATATTCTTTATTTCGGAATTAGGATTAAAATAAGTGACAGTCCCATTTATGAAATTTAAGGAAACAGGAACGATTTGATAATAAGCGCAAAGTTAAAGAATGCCAAGACGACTCACTTTGTATGCAACTCTTTTATTATCACAAAGCGTATACACCTAAAGACTAAAATTTGGTTTTAGTCTTTAGGTGTATACGCGTATACACCTAAAGACTAAATAAATTAGGTGTATAAAAAGACTAATAAAATTAGGTGTATAAAGTGTATACACCTAAAGACTAAAATTAGGTTATATAATAGTTTGGTTCTTCTAAGGTTAGTTATGGTAGCTAAACATGGACCCTTTGCAAGTGGATAAAAAGAAACGTGATGCCTTTGATTCTAGATTCTTGAGCAGTATCTTGGACATTAGGTAGCTCAACTTTGTAAGAAATGATGAGGTTAGAAGAAGGAGCCATCAACCTCCTTTGAGCAGCATTTTGTGCAGAGAGAGGCTGCGTTGGTTGGCCATGTTGCTCGTATGCATAGCTGCAGATTGGTAAATAGGATTATGAACAGTGTGCCTAAAGACTTCAAGAAAAGGGGGAGACCTAGAATGCGATGGGGACAGACAATGTCGAACAGGACCTTGTTAGAACTAGACTATAATGACCAAATGCAGCAGTTGTAGCTCAGGACAGACATGCCTGGAGAGGAAGATTGCGAAGTCTGGTAAGACCTCCGTAGTCCATGACTGCATGAGGATTTTGTATGTATTTTATTTTCACAAGAAAAATAATAATATTTTTCGTCAGATTCTTAAAATGACAGTTTTATGAAACTTAAAGAATCAAGAATTCACTTGACAATCGAGAAACAAAATAAAAAAAAAAACTGATCTTCTAACAAATTATTATTATTATTTTTTCACATTTAAAGAGATTCATATGACTTACTTTACACATGAGGTCAAAATGACACTCGTTACTTATGAATTTAAAGAATGAAGAATCACTTGAGAAACAAAATATTCGTAATCGACTCACTGTCCAACAATTATTTTATAATAAATAAAAAACAAATAAATAACCCCTCAAGCAGCTGCTTGCCACAGAGGTCTGACAGGAGCCTGTCAGTTTATATGCCATAGTAGAAGGTCTGTGAGGATGGCAGGACCTCAGCAGTAAAACAACACACACAACCATGCCTTACCCGGGGTTCGAACCCCAGGTCCCTTACTTACTTATAAAAGACAATCACATTTCTTACGCTAAACAAGCCCTTAGTCTCACTTTTTTAACATAATTATCTAATCTTAACATGTAAAAGAATCACACTTTTACATCAGACACTTAGAATAAAATGAACCTTAAACTAGTAAATATCACCGGCAATCCAAATATAAACTTAAAAAAAATTATGTCAACTTACCTTTAAAGAGAACTATTTATCCTCAAATGCAAGAAAAAAATCCCATTTTTTGCGCTAGATACACACACGACCTTCCATCGTTTAATCACACCCTTCTCGATCCCTCTAAAGCACAGCACAAACTTTGCAGTGTTTACCAATTAAGCATAAGCCATGCTCTCAGCGTGCGCGCGTCTCCAAAGCAATGCACCTGAACCTCTCACTCGTGACCAATGGGGAATGAGACTGCAAACTACTCTGGTCCCCATCCAGTGTTGCTGCGGGTGAATGATGAGCGATGACGTCCTTGGCTTCGCGGAGTGTGTGTGTGGCCGTCTTCTCTGACCAAGCTGGGGTGGAAGAGCTTCAGTTAAGGGAATACAGGAAAGGGGAACTCAAGTAAAGTCGCCGGACCTTCTAATTAATGTAACACCCTTCCGTAGGGTTATGCTGACAGGGGCTATTTAAGGAAATCCTGATGGCGGGACTCTTCCGGATGCTTCTTTCTCGGTAGTATCGTTTCTGTAGCCCACCCTGGTTGAGTTTCTCAAAATCCAGATGGTTGGGTTGGTGATACGTGCTGAGTTAGTTTGGGTGGGGAATTAGAGAAAGGGATAGAAATTCTCGATTTTCTAAGTGGCAAACTTTATTTACAGCGCTACAAGGTTTCGGTTATTCTAGCCCAAGCCTAGCCCAAGCCTGGGCTTCTTTAACTGTAAGACAGCATAGGAAACTGAAATGGAAGAGATATAACGAACGCAAAAAAAAAGAAAATCTAAAGTAGATAGATTTTTTTTTTATTTACTACTCTCAACACCAGCACAGCTTAATAAAAAAATCCTGAAAGCATACTTTTACTTATATTCTTTTAATTCAAAAGTTCATACACATGAATTCATTAGCATAAATTATATTTTAAAAATAAATAAAATAAATGAATAACCCCCTCAAGCAGCTGCTTGCCACAGAGGTCTGACAGGAGCCTGTCAGTTTATATGCCACAGTAGAAGATCTGAGAGGATGGCAGGACCTCAGTAGAAAACAACACGAACATCCATGCCTTACCCAGGGCTCGAACCCAGGGCTCGAACCCAGGTCCCTTAGATCAGTAGCCAAGTGTGCTAACCACTCGGCCACGGGACGGCATATATTTTAAAGTATAAATTAAAAAATGTTTTATAATTATGGTCTAAATTTCTTAAACAGACAAACTGAACAATATGAAAGCAGTAAATAAATGTGAGTACTCTAGTTGAGTAAAGTTCTTATGTGGAGAAGTTCAGGAATATAATAATATTTACAAAATTAGTTGCAACAGTGTTATTAAAATTTAAACATTTAAGCTACCGTGTTCTTTCTATAGATATTTCTCTACGTCATCAGAATCCACTAACCAATCCCATATTAACCTTTTCAAAGCGTAAATACTTATTTCATTTTTAATGTCAGTGCAATATTATTAAAATTAATAATTTTAATGAGATTTCGCCTCCCCGAAATCGGATTTCTTGTCCTCTATACATTCTTTTCCTCTTTTTACAAATTTATTTTTTATCAATATTTGTGGGCAGCAGAAAAAGAGGTGGCGGCCGTAGTTTGCCCAGGCCTGGTCAATCTATTGGATCTGAACGAGTTGTGCTGAGAGCTAATGTAGTTCTATATCATCAGGAAAACAGAAAGGGGACATTGAAAGTTTTGTTAGCAAATATGAAATGCAAAGTGAAACCTTGTAGAAAACTGAAACTTTGATCGTAAACGATAATGGACTAATTATTTCTAGATATTACAAAATGTCCATGATGGAAATAAACTGTTGTTATTAAAATGCAATGGGAATGAATGCTAAATCAAATACAAAAGTCAGAAATTATGTTGTATTTGAATCAACATTTGTTGATTTTTATAGTAATATGCTACTTTTATAGTAATATTTTACACCTAGAGCTAACGATTACGATTATTAAAATTTTTGATTAACGAAATATCGGTTAATTGAAAATTTCTGTTTGTTCGTTTTTGTTTGCAGAATAATATCTACCTCATTTCTGTTTCTGTGATGAAGTATAGCTACAAAGACAGATATACGAAAACACTCAAATCCAACATCAGAACCAAAATAAAACTTTGAAGAAATTCAATAAAGAGTGTCATTTAAAAAAATCTGAATTTGTGTCTTTCCATCTAATTATTTACTGCCTAGCAAAACTACTCATCTCTGTCGGTTTTCTAAATCTCAAAATAAATGTTTTGAAATACATTCATACTAAGTTCAATATGAAATAAAACGATAGGCACATAAATTATTTCACCTTCACAAAACACTAGTATTAAAATGCAATAATATGACTTTATATCTAAGGGAATTATTTCTATTCATATTAATTTAATATGATTCTAAAGAAAAAATACCACTCAAGCAGTTGCTTGTGTGGAGGTCTGACAGGATCTTAGCGTATAATAGGAAGATATTGTTCATGTATTTGTCAATTTGTCGTTGAGATGCAGTGAAAGAAGTCAATATAACAATGCAGGAAGGAATATCTCATGAAGCATGGGATTCTGATGGAAGAGACATCTTCTTACAGTGTGAGTGCAAATTGTACCGAATATTTATTTGCGATATCCAATAAATTTTTTTAGACACATTCTAATATTTCGATCGACGAAATTTCTCTGTGAATTGAAATCCCTTTATGAACATTTTTATTTTCTAACTTGATGACAGTTATTGGTATCTGGTGTTCTGTACCTCGGGGAATGAAAGAGCACCATGTCTCAGAAAAGAATACATCATGCTTTATGAAACTGCAAAATATTTGAAAAAATAATTAATCTTAAAGAACTTACTACTGCTAATTTAGTAAACTTTCGTAATCCTTCAAAAAGAATTCTAATTTTCCAAGTACTAGAAAACTTCCTTAAAGAATCAAACTTATGAACAGCAACTAACTATTAGACTTTAAATAAAATATTTTTTTCTGTTCTTGATAACATAGATATTTTTAGTCTTTGCTTCTTTCGAAATTCTAACCTTGATTTTTAATTGCATTTCGGAAAGTATAAAGTAACGTTAAATAAATAAATACCCTAAGAACACATTTAACATAGTATTTATCAAACCTCACAATATTTCTTAATAAAACATTCAAAATAAATAACATAAAAAACAAATAACATAAATATTGATAAAAATTTTCAGAATTTACTTTTAAACGTTTTCACTTCTGCTGCTTTTTAAAAAATTTAATTTTGGAGTATTGTAAAAATATTTTTACGTATTCAAACATATTCATTCTTCCGGGGAAATTTCCCAGTCCATTTGGATCCTTTAGAAATTTTTTATGTAATTTTCCTCAATTAGGATTGTCACCAATTGGTTTTAAACTAGGAAACTAACATGGGGCCTCTGGAACATAGCCTTCTAACTGTTCACAGAAAGAACTGCGGAAATTCGAAATAATGGGTTGAAGAAAATTAAAATATTTTGTTAATACCTGTACAATGTAAAAATAATTCTTCATGAATATCTTAAAACAAAGAATTTATTTATTTATTCAACGTTACAGGTATTTGAGAGGTCCTTATACAGGCTTTCTCATCATACAATTTTTTTAAATAATTAACTATAATACTTTTTTAGTTAATATTCATTTTACTCCTTTTATTTTTATTTATTTATTTTTATTATTTTTTTAATTCTGTTCCATAAATCTGTAGAGATTAGAAAGTCAAATAAAATTTCATATCTTTCAGTTTTGGAATCAAAATCTTTCTGGTTCAAAATTAAATCAGTTCTAATCTCCTGAAACCCATGTTCCTTTAGTGATTAAAATTTTTTTTTTCCTTTGAGTTGTTTTGTTTATACAGTTAAGTAAAATATGATTAATTGTTTCGGGTACGTTACAGTTTTTGCAGTTTGGAGAGTTTGAAAGTTTAAGATAAAATTTTGTTTGATTTAGCATTGCTGTATTTGTTCTAAGTCTATAGAGGATATTTAATTGTCTTCTTGTAAACGGTAGATTTTGAATATAATTAATATTTTTTGAAAGAACGTATCTAAAGTTGTTATTTTTTAACGATGCTTCAATTTGGAAGAATTGTTTGGTCAATTTAAATTCTATTTTTTGAATATTTTTTATAGTGTTATAAAAATTGAAGTTGCTAATTTGTTAAGTTTATGAGCATTTTTTGCTAATCCATCAAAAAGTCATTTTCAATGATCCCTTTATGACTAGGGATCCATTGAATTGTAATTTGATTGTTTTTGAATTGTTTGTTAAATGTATTAAGTGTTAATAGTTTGCAAATGTAAATATTATAGTTTGATTGGTATAATATTTGTTATAATGTTTGTATGGCTCCTTTGGAGTCCACAAAAACTGCAATTTTACAATTATTTAAGTTATTCAAAATCCAATTAGTTATGCATGTATTATTGAAGTATTTGAGGTAATTTAAAAATTGTAGAAAATTTATCTTAAGGAACAAAAAATGCAGCTGTAGAGGATCCACTATTTGTTAGTACAGATCCATCTGTAAAAATGTTGAGGTGATTTTACATTTTTCTAATTCAAAATTAAAAAAAAAATTAATGCTGCTTCAGGTAGAATATTCTTTTTAGATGTTATTAGGGGAATTTCACTAAACATTTCAGGTTTTTCATAACATCAATCAGGTATTAGATCTGGCAAGTCTCCTTTAGTAATTTTCCTAAATTTACATTAAAAAATTAAAACAAAGAAATTGTGTTCCCCCCCCCCCTCTGCTGGTGATCATTGTTTCCCGTCGAAATCTTTTGACCAATCACACTCTACCACCAAGATTACAAATGTGTACTTTAAATCGATTGTTTATAGAACTGATTAAAATTTTTGCATACTTAGAAATTTTGCCACTTTTAGAGAGCGATGCTAAAGCTATTGGGAAATTCGAAAAATGCGAATCGTAATTCTTTAACGATACTTATCCAACTCCCAAAAGAAGTTTCAAATTATCTCTATAATAAAACTGAATATATATTGATGGATAGACGACAGAGTGAAATCAGAAGCCTTTTTTTTAAAACGGGGCAAAAAATTTGATAGCAGCAAAATGAACGCAATAATTGTTATAAACAATTAGATTGTTATTTGTGCATATAAATAGCAAAAATCCTTTAGTATTAATGCAAAGAATTCTTTAAAAAAAAATTCCGTCAAAAATAGAAAGGAATAATAAACTATTTGAATCTTGGATCGCTGATTAGCATGTTAGTCATTTATTGCCACGATGATCATGATAAAATAATGATTTGCTATTTCTGTGTTCTTACTGCCGCTAGAAGGGTAGGTGGGTCATTCGGTAGCGCGCCAGGCTCTAATCTGCAGTTCCCAGATTCGAGTCCCACCTTGGCCAGCGTTGAGATTTATCTCCAAAAACTCCCCTCCATGTCCTCTGTTAGTGTGGGCACAGATGTGCTTGGAAAAGCCGCCGTCCGTCTGGTGGGACGTAAGCCGTACCCCATGTGCCGGAGAGTCATACCATGTGCACATTAAAGAACATTCTGGATGGCTTTGACGGGAGACTACCATCTGTCCTGTGGGTCCCCTTCCCCCAACGTTCTCTGAGTCCTCGGGGTCTTTGTAACTAGGCCATTTACTCATTGCGTGCAAAAAAAGTGCCTCTCAGAGGTAACACAACACAACGTAACTTAGTGCCGCTAACAGAGATAAATAAGGTTTAATAATTACTGTATGTGATCCATGTATCTAGGTTTTAGATTTCCATTGTAGCATAATTATTGATCATTTGTTATAACCGACGTCTGTAATAATATTTCTCTATTCTTCGACGCTTTGATATAGAGGTATTCATACCTCGATATCAAACTAACAAATTAAAACTTCTCCTTTCAGATTCGGATTTTAAAGTTTTTTTCCCCTAAAATTTTAACGAAGAATTTCAAATTTAATTCAAGAAATCTGTAAACAACACAAAAATTGGTGTAACATTTTGTTAAGAAAAGAGTTTTCAAGTTTTTGCTGAAGCAATATATTATTCAATTAATGACAAGTTTAAATAATTTCGATAATATTTTGATACAATCCTGCATTGCTCCATCAAATTATTTAATTTATTCAAGATATGAAATACATATACTAGGAAATTTCCAGTTGAAGCTGATTTAAACTGGAATTCTATTTAAGATACTTGAATTTATAACTCAATATGACAAGATGAAAAGCAGTTGCAAGATGTTTGAGACCATGAAGTCAACTCTTTGGGAAATGATGAAGGAGGAGAGCGTTACGAAAAGCGAGGAACGGAGATTCCAAATAGCAGACTATAAACATTTGAACCTTCCATAATTAAAAAAAAAAAGCTTACCTACTAGAAATCATTTGGTGCCTTCGATACCTGTTGATTTCTAGGCCGTCCCTCCGACCCTTATTTGACCTTTAACACCCATGGCATCAAAAAGATTACATTGTTTCTGAGATGTACTATCGGAAATGCTTCCTAGAACGAATTTTCAGTTCTCTGGTGCTGGTATTTTGAAATTTTACTTTTGACTTCGAAGAACCCATCACATCCAAAATTTCACATTTCTGAAATCTGCTACCAAAGTACTGAAAGCCACCAATTTCCAACTTTGTAGCACCAGTAGAATGGGATTTGATCTTTGACATCGAACACCCCTCCCCCCCCGATCCGAACTATTACCTAACATTTCTGTGATCTACAATACGAAACAATCTCAGACACTAATTTTCAAGTTTCTAGCATTCGTAGATCAAGGTTTGATTTCCATGTGATCTCATTTGACCTAGAAGGACACGTTGGAGGTCAATTTTTGGATTTTCTTCCAGATCTACGACCCGGATTGCCCCTAGGTGCAAATTTTCAGAGTTCTACCATTTCTGCATCACAGTTAGAGTCAGTCATTCACTCACTATCGTCTTTTATATTAGATAGACAATACTGACAAATTTACTCGATGTTGCTCGGATTTGAACATTGTAGAGTAGATGTCTCTCCCAGTGTCTCAAGCTCCATTTGACATAAAACTCATTTACGACTCATTCCCACGGTTAAACTCTTCTATCCCCTCTTTTAGGGGTAGAAAGGAGTGGATATAATTTGAGTTAGAGTATTATACTCTCCTGCCGTCCCGTGGTCGAGTGGTTAGCGCGCTTGGCTGCAAATCTAAGGGAGCTGGGTTCGAGCCCCGGGTAAGGCATGGATGTATATGTCGTTTTTTTGCTGAGGTCCTGCCATCCTCTCAGACCTTCTACTGTGGCATATAAACTGACAGGCTCCTGTCAGACCTCTGTGGTAAGCAGCTGCTTGAGGCTGCTTGAGGGGGTATTAATTTTTTTTTATTTTATTATACTCTCCACGTCGAAGTTTCTAAACCGAAAAATAGTACTGCTTCGCTCAAAACATCGAACTTGGCAAATCATTTCGTACCCAGCAAAATTGCTCGGATATAATTTCCCTGGCATAGCTAACTCAATAGAGTTCATTTTCCTTTGCTATAGTAGAAGAATTCTGAAACGCTTGGTGGTACATACTCCTGTTGGGGAATACTCCGAAATTCTGAATAAACGCATTTTTCTAGGTCTTGGATCCTTGATGAAAAAGGTTTCCCAGCAAGTTCCTTTTTAATCTCTGCAAACAACCAAAAATTACATGGTGCAAGATCGGATGAATATGCGTATGGAATAGATGTTTGATATTTTAATGTTCCAGATAAGGCTGTAAATTTCTGAGTTTTGTAAGCACTAGCATTTGTCATGAAAGAGAACCTTTGACACTCCTTTTGTTGAATGGTACTCCTTGACCTCCTTAACCATTTTCAGCAAAATAATGTTGGTGTAATATTGGCCATTTATAATCATTTTTTCAGGTAAGGTATCCATGGTTACCACTCCCTGGGAATTGAAAAAAATTGTGAACATACTCTTCCTTAAGCGAAAGTCTTGTCGGCGGATTTGGTGACGTGGTTCATCTTTCGCAACCCAAACATAGTTGTCGATCTTTCTGGGAATTGTATAGTAATAAAATCACGTCTCCGTCCCATGGCCGAGTGGTTAGCGCGCTTGGCTACTGATCTAAGGGACCTGGGTTCGAGCCCCGGGTAAGGCATGGCTGTTTGTATCGTTTCTCTGCTGAGGTCCTGCCATCCTCTCAGATCTTCTACTGTGGCATATAAACTGACAGGCTCCTGTCAGACCTCTGTGGCAAGCAGCTGCTTGAGGAGGTATTTATTTATTTTTTTTTTTAAATCACGTCTCATCACCTGTGACAATGATGTCTGTTAACCGTTTGGGATCACTAGGTTCAAACATTGTCAGCATCTCTTTGCACGAGTCGATTAGTACTTTTTTGCTGTTCTGTCAGTTGTTGGTACCCGTTTGGCACAGATCTTTCGGACCTTTAAATGTTGATGAATAATTACTTCCAACTGCCAATCGATACACTTGTATCTAAACTTATTAAAGAAAATCCACACCTCACCATTCAAGCAATGAGTTCGCGAACAGCAGCGATAGTTCTCTCATTCACTGTCTCCTTCGATCTTTCTGCAGGAGGGAGGTCATCGCAGATTTTCCGTCTTTCTCTGATTTTCGTATCCATCCTGTAACAGTGACATGTGAAGAGGAATGATCCCCATATACTTGTGATAAATCGGCATGATTTCATTTCGCATCGTTTTCCATCTTCAGTAGTCTGTACATAGCAACAATGCACAGATTTTGCAGACCTAAATTTCGCTCCAGCAGCGAAAAGGGAAATGATGATACGGTGTTTGTTTTAACACGTAATGACAAGTTTAGACATGCTTGCAAACAAGTGGTAGTTCATTAACTTCGGAGGAACAAGGGAAAATCTACAGTCAGGTGTCAAGGACTTTTTGAACGCCTTTCGTATCTTCCCCTGGGTGAAGGGTAAAGTTCATGCAAAATTTGGTGCCTCTTACTCTTTAGGGAAAGCCATTTTCCTAAATCAGAAATTTTGTATGTAAGAAGAAAAATTCTGAACTAATACGAAAGCCTTCCTTCTAATATGAAAACCAGTCAGCAAAAAAAAAAATAAAATATACTCTCTAATTTCATAAACCATTAGCTGAATACTATTAGCTGAAGCAATTCTGATGACGTCATCACGAGTCGATCTGAAAAAACCATTATGGCAGTCTGTAGCCAGCTTGCTAAAGCGTTAACGAAGTTTTATTAAGTTTGCTTTTATGTGTATTTGATTCAATCCCTTTGACCACATATTTATTTTTTGCTGACTGGTTTTCATATTAGAAGGAAGGCTTTCATATTAGTTCAGAATTTTTCTTCTTACATACAAAATTTCTGAATGTTTCTTTTTGAAATGTTATTACGATAGCAAAAAGCAAAAATCTTCTAGTCTTCTATAAAGAAATCAAAGCTCTGGCATAGTGGTTAGCGCTCTTGGATTCTGATCAAAGGGGAGCGCGGGTAGCTCAGTCGGTAGCGCGCCAGGCTCGTAATCTGTAGTTCCCAGGTTCGAGTCCCAGCTGGGTCAGCGTTGAGATTTATCTTCGCAAAATTCCCCGCCCTGCTCACGGTCAGTAGGGGACACCGATAGGCTTGGGAAAGGCCGCCGTCCGTCGGAAGGGACGTTAAGCCGTGGCTCCGTGTGCGGGAGAGCCATACACTGTGCACGTTAAAGAACACGCTGGATGGCCTTGACGGGAGGCTACCATCTGTCTCCCAACAGCTGTTCCAGTGGGTCCCCTCCCCCAACCTTCTCTGAGCCTTCGGGGTCCATGTGACCTGGCCATTTAGCCCATGGTGTGCAAAAAAGTGCCGCTCAGAGGTAAAACAATCCAATCCAAATCTGATCAAAGGGACCTAGATACAAGCTCCAGCATGGATGTTTGCGTTATTTTTCTTCTGAGGTCTCGCCTTCCTCACATACCTTCTCTATGACGTATTAAGCTGACAAGCTCCTGGCAGCTTGCTTTTGTGGAACTAATTAATTTCATTATATTGCTTCGTTTACTATGAAGGGCTAGTGTATATGAGGTGTGGTACGGATACTACTTAGTGTGTATGCTGCGATGGTACACGATAAATGTAGAGAATCAATAAGCGATACCGAAGAAATATCGAAAACCCACTCACTGCAAAACCAATTTCATGAGTCCCATGTTTACACCACATCTCCTGTAATACTTTACTACTGAGTCAAGACTTGTTTTAATTCAGAGTAACTTAAAGAAGTATGGAAACTTAGGTTTGGATATCTATAAAAATAAATAATATATCTTTTTTATTTGCGACATTTAGGACAGAGAAGAATCCTAGAAGCTACTCCTAGCTTAATACAGGCCTTCTCATACAAGGACATGCCCTACTACGACCGAAGTCACTGCTGACCACTGCCTTAGTTAGAGCTAACACAACACACAAAGTTTGCCCTGCTGAAACAGTCGCTAGCTGCCTAACCACTATGCCAGTTAAGGCATAGAGTTAAGGCATATATTGAGTTGAATATTTAATTTCTCCCATTCTATAAACACAGTTTTCTTCTAAGAGTACTAAGATTAGATATTCTGGTAGATATAAAAACCTACAACTAACGCCCATTCTCCTTCCAAGCAATGATTTTTTTCAGTGATCTTATCTACGACCATTTGCAACATTGTTTTCCTGACTGTGGGATAATCATTCTAGGGATATCAGAAGCTTAAAAATATAAAAGCTTTCTATTGCGAAAACGATATACGAACTCTTCTCATGGGAGTCGCATAACTTTGTGTGATTTGAAGAGTTTATTGAGGATTTGATTTCAATAAATTGAGAACAACTCTTGATTGACTTCCTAATCAAAAGATGATCTCCATGCTGCAGGAGTTTCAAAGAACTGGCTGAGAAATATATTGTCAAACTTTATTATTATTAAAAACTTTTGGCCATTAGCCACTGGACAACTTTTTCTGAATGGATGCAAGGGCGGGGTTGGCTCAGTCCCACTTGTGCCAGCTTTGAGATTTCGCTCCCTAAGACGTTAAAGTGCATTATTTTCCGTTTAAGTGCTGACACGCATTTGCTCTCCCCTTGGAAAAATTGAGCGAAAAATTAATTTGCATTGAATATTGTCAGATGAACCAAAATTTAAGGCTTTTTCTGTTAACGAAATATGAGCTCTTTTTTCTCATGTTTCCGGAAGCATAAGAAATTATTTTTATATTTATTAATACGAAAAAAATATTTTATTATGTACTTTTATGATAAGTTTGCTTTTTTTTATTCATTTTGCATTCGGTCATCCTGAGTTGTATTATGGTATGATTGCTGTATTCCTAACTGCATCTCAGCGTTGAGATTTATCTCCGCAAAATTCCCCGCCCTGCCCACGGTCAATAGGGGACACCGATGGACTTGGAAAGGCCGCCGTCCGTCGGATGGGACGTTAAGCCGTGGCCCCGTGTGCGGGAGAGCCATACCCTGTGCACGTTAAAGAACACGCTGGATGACCTTGACGGGAGACTACCACTGTCTCCCAACAGCTGTTCCAGTGGGTCCCCTCCACCAACCTTCTCTGAGCCTTCGGGGTCCATGTGACCTGGCCATTTAGCCCATGGTGTGCAAAAAAGTTCCGCTCAGAGGTAAAACAACCCAACCCTAACTGCACCCAATAATAAATGACTCAACCTAAATGTTTCAATCTTGAAACACTGATTTTGTTTGGCCTTCCTCCCTGAAAAAAAATTTGCTCGTCTCTGAAGAACTTTTTGCACTCTTTTCACTCTCATCCCCCTGTAAGTTTGCTGCCGATGCCATGACCCCTTATCATTAAAAATGTTACCTTTCCCGAAATTTGGCGAAATGTCATAAAAGAAGTAGTTATAATTATTCTCTTGCACTAAATTGATATAAATACATGCAATTTTCATTTAGGGAATTGGGTAGAAATTTCCAATTATATCTCTAAATCAAAATGCATTCTTCGCACGTGGCAGATTTATAATAAATGTTTGTTGTTAATCTTGACAGAAAATTAACTCCTCTGTGTATTGGAAGCTAGTTTGAGAGGCGAATATTCGCAGTCTTACAGTAAACATTATTTTTTGTTGGGCAGTGAGTTACTATCCACTTACGCTAAACAAGTTCCTAACCGTCCTGTTCTGTGTACACTAGACGATCAGGTTACTTATGTGTGACTAGAGGCGTGTTAAGTCTGGTTTATGTGTGGTTCGGCCCCAAAGCGGCCTTGAAACGACCCCTCTTTCCACAGTGGCAGCACATACCTCACTGCGAAGGCAAACATGCAGCCAGGGCTTCCGCGTGAGCGAGGACGCCGCGATGGCGGGACTATGGGGGCCGAAATGAAGGGGTAATTGCTTTGCTAACAAGACTACGGGGAAGGATCATCAGTTGACACGTTAGCGTAATTTTTAGCTCGGCTAATCGTGACGAAAAGTTTCTCTGGTCTCGTTTATAGTCACTGCTGAATCCTAAATTAAAAAAAAAAGATTTATGATTTTGTATACGTCTGAGAAAAATCTGCAAAGCGTAAGAAAAAATTCACTAAAATAAAAATGGAACCGCTGAGATTAAAAGTTGTACAGGTACGCCTTATTTTTGGCTATATGAGCGTTGGGATTGGAAGTCTTTCGGTTGGGACGTTAAGCCATGGTTTCGTGTGAAGGAGAGAGCCACACCCTGTGCATGTTAAAAGCTATTGGTTCTTTTACCTTTGAGAGGCATTTTTTGCACACAATGGGCTAAATAACTAGGTCACACGGACTCAAAGAGCTCAGAGAATGTTGGGGGAAGGGGATTCACTGAATAGCTTTAGGAGATAGATGACAATTTTCCGTCAAGGGCATGTTGCATTTTCTTTAATGTGCACAGTTTAACGGCCGACGGACTGCGACTGCAATATGTCTTATACACTCTCAGATATATTGCAAGATGTAGTTGCAAATATATACCGTATTTCAGATATATTGCAGGATGGACCTGCAAATATATACGTTTCAGATAACGTAACGTCAGAAAATGCAGATAACGTGAACTTGATACTCTAACGAACCGTTTCGGCAGCAATAGAAAATGACAGGAATGTTCCCGAATCAACTATTTCAAGGTTTTTCCAACCACAGAAGTTTTTGGTTGGGTTGGGTTATTTTATCTCTGAGCGGCACTTTTTTTGCACACCATGGCAACAGAAAGCGACTAGCTGCAACTTATATGAATAATTCAAAAACATAAAGATGAAGAATCAATATTTTAATTTATTAATTTTTCTTTCAAACTTGTTTTTACCGACGGGCACGTGCCCAAGATTTATTTTAGGGGGAGGTGGTTGTTTTACCTCTGAGAAGCACGTTTTTGGACATATAGAGCTAAATGGCGAAGTCGTAAGAACCCCGGGGGCTCAGGGAAAATTTGGGGGAAGGACTCACTGAACTGCTATTAGGAGACAGATGGTAGCCTCCCGTCAAAGCCACCAGCGTGATTTTTAATGTACATGCAGAGGGTTTAGTTCTCCTGCCCACGGAACCATGGCTTAAAATTCCAAGGATGTCGGCCTTTCCAAACCCATCTATGTCCTTACTGAAGTTAGGGCGGCGAGCTTTGCGAAGATAACTCTCAACAGTGGCCCAGCTCAGACTCAAACCTGGGAACTACAGATTACGGGTCTAGCGCGCTACCAATTGAGCTACATACGCCCCTTAGGAGGGGGGGGGGGGTCGGAGAATAAGACACGAGTAAGGTTTCCAAAACACTAAAACTATTTTAACGGTCAGGAAAGGTTAAAATGGTATTCTATACGAAATAAAATTTTACAGTTTTTTTTATCTATTTATTTTTGGTATCGGACATACACTGCGTAGATAAAATTATCCAAAGACAAATATTTTGGATTTCAAAGCAGGTGGGCAAGTTTAACATTTTGTATAAAGTGATTGAAGACGAAGTGATTGGAGAAGAAGACTGAATTAGACGACGGGGTAGGGTGGATGGTTCCGGAAATTCTGGTCTTCCTCCACCCGGGTAAGTCGGGGGTGGCTCAGTCGGTAGTGCGCCAGGCTCGTAATCTGTAGTTCCCAGGTTCGAGTCCCAGCTGGATCAGCGTTGAGATTTATCTCCGCAAAATTCCCCCGCCCTGCCCACGGTCAGTAGGGGACACCGTGGTCTTGGAAAGGCCGCCGTCCGTCGGATGGGACGTTAAGCCGTGGCCCCGTGTGCGGGAGAGCCATACCCTATGTACGTTAAAGAACACGCTGGATGGCCTTGACGGTCTTGACCACTGGAACATCTGTCTTCCAACAGCTGTTCCAGTGGGTCCCCTCCCCCAACCTTCTCTGAGCCTTCGGGGTCCATGTGACCTGGCCATTTAGCCCATGGTGTGCAAAAAAGTGCCGCTCAGAGGTAAAACAACCCAACCCAACCCGGGTAACTACCTGCTTAACTGCCTCTATGAAAATGCAAATGAGGGTAATAGTCAAAAATTATTAAACTTATGTACATTTCGTGCATTTTTCAAAGATTTTTTAACGACCTCTAAAACAGAGGGAAAAATGTTAAACTGCAATGGAATTCCAGTCTCTTGGCCCATCTTTTTGCTTTTTTCGGCTCAATCGAGTCACTTGGCCGTCCCCATCTATTTTTTTGTAGATCCGAGCTTCATTGGGAAGCACTGGCGTACAGTATAAATTTCGGATAATATTTTGGTTTCGTTTTTCATAAACTTTCTCCATCCTTAAAGAACTTCTCTTCTACAGATAAATATATCCAAAAGCACCTGTCGTCCTTAGTGATAAGGAACTGCTTAAAAATCGTTTTAGGCTGTTTGTATACATAAAATATAAACAGCTATTATAATATATTAGCTAATTTTTTTAAAGAATTTGGAATGCTGTCATCACCATTAAGGAAATGGATATAATGAGATCTGTGATATCCCAAAAATTCAGCAAGATTCTTTGTATCTCTACGAGCACATTTTAAAACCTTTTTTTAAAGCCATGAACATGCCTTGATCCGTTGATTAACTCGTTAGAAACGTTCACTCATGTCTTCTTTCAAAAGCTGTGCCATCAAATTCATCATGACCTCAAAATAAGTCTTCGTGTTCTCCATCAAGTGGGAAATACATGTGCAGTTTTCTTTCATTTTAAGAAGTGAGTTAGAACTCTTACACCACTCAGCAGCACTCGCACGAAAGTAACACAAACTTAGAAATAAACCTTAGTAGTGATCATTTAAGGGCACTTGTAATACGACTTAACAGTATCATTAAGGGAAAACGATGCTGGTGTTAAATTGATGGATGTTACAGTGATGAGAAGAATCTGTGGCCCGACTCCTCCTTTTCCGTGTTGCTACCGCACCCATCCCTGAGCTTTGACATTTGGCATCACTATTCTTGTGCAGGAGAAAGTGGGATGGCTCGACACCGCAGAGAACTAGGAAAACGGTGCTCGGTAGACAATCGGAAGTCGAGGTTTTCGTTACGAAACTGAACACCGAGAAGAAGAGACCTTACCTAGTAAGGAGAAATTGAGCAGCCTATTAAGGAGAACTACTTAGCTATTAATTCCTTTAAAGAAATGAGGGAGTTTTAAGGAGTCTGAATGTGCAAGCATGTAATTTTCACATATGATTTCAGTGTTTCAATTAAGATAAAATCACTAGGGTAATGTTTGTCCAGTACAAGCTACATAATTTTGAAACATAGCTATCTCTGGTGGCACTTGTTTTCCACACAATGGGATAAATAGGTAGGTCATAACGGCCCCAAGGGCTCAGAGAAGGTTGAGGGAGGAGACTTACTGGATAGTTAGGAGACAGATGTAGCATCCCGTAAAGGCCACCCAGTTTGTTCTTTAACTTGCACGGGGTATGGCTTTTTCGCACACGGGGTCACGGTTTAACGTCCCATCCGACAGACGACGGCCTTTCTAAGCCCATTGATGTCGCCTGTTGACCGACAGCAGGGCAGGAAGTTTTGCGGAGATATTTAAATCTCAACGCTGGCCCAGGCGGAATTCGAATCTGGGTATTACAGATTACGAACCTGGTGAGCTATCGACTGAGACGCCACTGCGGCCACTGTAACTATCTGATATAAGCATGAAACAAAATATATTTCGTTGCTGCAATTTAAAATTGCAAAAGGTTCTGTAACGACCTCAGTGAAGGTATGCGTTTGGGTGTAATATAATGCAGTTCCAGGATGCAGAAAAAAAATAAAGAGGAGGGGTGAGCAAGTAAGTGGATCGAAACGGAAAAAAAGGAAAAGTTTGAGGGGAGGGGGAGAAGGTGGTAAGAAACTGACCTTAAAAATAAAAGAGGAAAAAGTGGATCGCCATTCTGGAATGAAACTTTTACCTCCGTTTAAGTAGCAGCCTTTAAATACCGTTTTGAAAAATACGTGAAATATACCTACCAGGCACTAATTTAGTGAATATACTAGGCACTAATTTAGAAAAACAAATGAGGGGGTGGAGGATATAATTTTCTCGAAAAATGCATGAGATATATATTTTAGCAATTTTTGCCTTTATTACCCTAAGTAGAATTCTCAAACGGAATTCATCTTATCAACATCATTAGTCAACAGGGGCAAATCATCTACATAATCTAAATCAGAAATTTTGAAATCTCTAGATCATTTAAGGCCAAAATCTTTCCTTTTCAAATAATTTTGCATAAGATAATCAATAACCAAACTAAAGAGAAAAGGGGACAAAATGCACCCTTGACAAACTCCACTAGCAATTCGAAATTGCTAGTGGAGTGTTCTGAATAGCAATCGCTGCAAGACGTACCAACTCTCACACACGACTCAGTATTATCATACAAAATTTTCATTACACTAAATAACATATGAAGTATTCCATATGATCTAACAATCAACTACAAATTATATCGATCAACAGAGTCAAATGCCTTTTGGAAATCTACAAAGATAGCAACCACAGGTTTCTGAAACTCTAAACATTTTTTCAAGAATCTGCCTGAGTGAAAAATAATTGATAAATACAGTCCCTACCACTTTTGAATCCACACTGTTCATGACGAAGTTGTCCACCAACCAAATTCTTAATTCTATTAAGTATAATCATACAAAGAACTTTACCTGACATAGGAAGCAAACTAATTCCCCTATAATTATCAGAAGAACTGCAATCACTTTTAAAAAAAAAATCGGTTAATAATAGTTCTAGTAAACTCCTTAGGAGCAACATCTGTATCATAAAAAAATTCTAAATTTCAGTAAGCCGTGTGACAACACAAAAGTTCCCAGCTCTAAGCATTTCAATGGGAATTTTATCTACCCCTGGTGATTTATGCAGTTTAAATTTAGAGATAGCAAAAGCGACTTCAGAATGTTATGCAGGGCAATCGTTAAAGCCAGCAATGTGTCTAACCTCATTGCAAACAATGAGAGTAGAAACAGTCACATTGTTTAGAACATCTCTGAAATGCTCAGTCCACATAGCCGTCACAGAATCCCAACCTTCAACCACCTTGCCATGTTTATCCTTCAATCTCTGTCTACCTCTCAGTTTCTTCGCACACTAGATATTAACTATCTGGTACAGTCGCTCAAAAAAGTATCCGAACGCTATGGTTGATTACAGAATCGAGAAAAAATACCTGGCAACGATTTTTTTTAGAAATTAGTAATCTGGCAACCTTCGTGCCACGTGACACGAAGGTTACCAGATCACTAATTTCTAAAAAAAATCGTTCATCATCATCATCATCATCATCCTCAAGCAGCCATGGGCTACGGAGGTCCAACCAGACCACGCAGTTTAATTCTCCAAGCATACCTGTCCTGAGCTACATCTGCAGCATCTGGCCACTGCACACCAATTCTAACAAGGTCCTGTTTGACATTGTCTGCCCACCGCATCCTAGGTCTCCCCCTCCTTCTGAGGCCTCTAGGCACACTGTTCATAACCCTATTCGCCAATCTATATTTATCCATACGGGCAACATGGCCAAACCAGCGGAGTCTCTCTCTGCACAATATGCTGCTTAAAGGAGGTTGCAGACTCCTTTGCCTAACCTCATCATTAGTTACAAAGTTAAACCACCTAATACCCAAGATACTGCGTAAGCATCTAGAATCAAAAGCATCTAGTTTCCTGTTATCTTGTTTACAAAGTGTCCACGTTTCACTACCATAACTAACCCTAGAAAGAACCAAACTATTATACAGTCTAATTTTAGTCTTTAGGTGTATACGCCTATTTCTCCACAATCTTCATAGATTCTTAAAAGTCCCGGCAGCAATACCTATTCGTCTGTTAATCTCATGCCGCACATCACCAGTATCAGTTACATAGCTCCCAAGGTAATTAAACTGTGACACCTGCTCAAAACTGCAACCATTCAGATTAACTGAATCACAACCTGCCTGATCAATTTTCATCACTTTAGTTTTCTCTCTGTTTATAACCAAACCTACTCTACTACCAGTCTCATCAACAGCTCGAATGAAAGAGTTCATCTCATCAACATCATTTGCCAAAAGGGCTAAATCATCAGCATAATCTAAATCAGAAATTGTCGTATCTCCAGCCCATTTAAGGCCAAAATCTTTCCCTTGAAGTGAATTTCGCATAACATAATCAACAACCAAACTAAAGAGAAAAGGAGACAAAATACACCCTTGTCGAACACCGGACGTAATGCTAAACCAATTGCTACAAGACTTACCAACTCTCACACATGACTCAGTGTTATTATAGAGAGCTTTCATTATGTTAACCAACTTGTCTGGTATGCCATATGATCTCACAATCAACCACAAATTATGACGATCAACAGAGTCGAAAGCCTTTTTGAAATCAACAAAGCTAGCAACCAAAGGTTTCTGAAACTCTAAACATTTCTCAAGAATCTGCCTAAGTGAAAATATCTGATCCACACATCCCCTACCACTTCTGAATCCACATTGCTCATCACGCAATTGCCTGTCAACCAGATTCTTAATTCTATTAGGCACAATCATGGAAAGAACTTTACCTGGAACAGAGAGTAGGCTGATACCCCTATAGTTATCACAAGAACTGCGATCACCTTTTTTGAAGATAGGGATAATAATAGCTCTGGTAAAATCTTTAGGAACCATGCCTTTATCATAAAAGTTATTCAAAATTTCAGTCATCCAAGTGGTAACCAAAACATTCCCAGCTCTGTGCATTTCTGTAGTAATTTCATCTACCCCTGGGGATTTATGAAGTTTAAGTTTAGAGATACCCAAACTAACTTCAGATTGTGTTATAGGGCCAACATTAAAGCTGCCAATGCATCTATCGTCATTACAAACAATGGGAGTAGAACTAACCACATTGTTTAGAACATCACTGAAATGCTCAGCCCACCTAGCCATGACAGAATCCTCATCTTCTATATCCTTACCTTGTTTATCCTTCAATCCCTGTATGCCTGTCCGTTTTCTACCACATAAAACATTAACTATCTGGTACAGCTCTCTGCTGTTGTCTGCCTAACTGCTTCCTCAGCTTTCTCAGCCAAGCTATCAAGCCAAAGATTTTTATCAGTAGCTAACTGATCCTTTACACGTTTATTAAGCTCTCTGTAATCTTTTCTATTAGGACTAGTAGGGTACTGATTAAGGACATTCCTGCAGTTCCTTCTTTCTGAAATAAGCTCAAGTGCCTTATCACTTAAATGATTCTGTCTCCTCTGCTCCTTTTTTCCTAAAAGAGTACTGTTAGTTTCCAAAAAAGCCTGTTTAAAATGGCCCCATTCTTCCTCAACTTCAGTATTAAGCAAACCATGACTGTCATAATGACTAAGTAACCTATCATGGTAAGCTTTAGCTATAACTGGGTCTTTCAGAGCTTCAGTATTAAAGGTAAATTTATTACATTTAACACAACACTTTTTAAGTTTAGGTTGCAAGACACTTTTAACAAGGTAATGGTCAGATCCAATTTCAGCTCCCCTATATGCCCTGGTATTTCTAACAGAACTAGCCCATTTGCTGTTTGGACATTAGGTGGTTCAACTTTGTAACTAATGATGAGGTTAGGCAAAGGAGTTTGCAACCTCCTTTAAGCAGCATATTGTGCAGAGAGAGACTCCGTTGGTTTGGCCATGTTGCCCGTATGAATAATTATAGATTGGCGAATAGGGTTATGAACAGTGTGCCTAAAGGCCTCAGAAAGAAGGGGAGACCTAGGATGCGGTGGGCAGACAATGTCAAACAGGACCTTGTTAGAATTGGTGTGCAGTGGCCAGATGCAGTAGATGTAGCTCAGGATAGACTTGCTTGGAGAACTAAATTGCACAGTCTGGTTGGACCTCCGTAGCCCATGGCTGCTTGATGATGATGATGATGATGATGATGATGATGATAAATCTCTCATTAATGCAGTCATATCCTAGAAGAGCATCACTGGCGTGTCTGCTGAGAAGCAAACCTACACCTTGAAGACGCTTTCCATCCTCCCCCCCTGAAAAGAGAAATTTAAAGTTATTTTTAAGTATCTCACCTTTCCTATCCATCTGGTCTTTTGCAAGCCTAGAATATCCATGTTATAGCGCTGGAATTCCTGCGTGAGGACATCAAGAGAATAATCTATATGTAATGTCGTCATGTTCCACGTTCCTGCAGAGAGAAAATGATTAATAGGATTTTTAATGAAAGTAGATTTATTGAGATATGTAGGGCCAACAACATCAAACAGCCCCCTAATCGCAGGCATGTGGCAAAGCTCTGTTCCTCCTCTGCTAAAGGCTGAAGTTTCCGATGTTGGTAGGAACTTTAGGCACCACCTTTTCAAGAGCCATATAGCCTGCCTGAAACACTTACTCCAGTTTAGGATTGACGATGCCCACTAGCTAAGTGAGGGCTGAGGTACCTGTGATGGCTTCTGATCAAGATTATCCACCAGCTGATATAAAGTATCCTCTGCCTCGTTCACCTAAGGCTGACAAGCCACAGGCAAACGGAAAACACAGTGGCAGATTCTCCTTCAACAGAGGCCCATCAGTGCAGCAAGTCCAGTATCCATAATCAAGCTCAAAGACATAAACCATTCTAGTCTAGTGAGTATAAATGGTCAGCACCAGCACCCTGTGAAGTTGACCACTCATCATCAGGGCAGAAAAAAAAGATGCCATAGATGAGCAGTTCAGTAGACCACTCATCATCAGGGCAGAAAAAAAAGATGCCATAGATGAGCAGTTCAGTAGACCACACTGATCTGACAACCTCCCCTTCCGTTCCCTTCCAAAAGAGTATCGTTTTTGAAAGGTACTGACGGCCTGCACCACGAGAAGGCGGGGTCGGACATTAGGTGCTAGGCTTGGCTGATCCCGTGCATCATCACTAGGGATTGGTACACAGTTGTCCACCCAGTTTAGTCTTAGCTGTCATTTACAGACCATTCTTTAAGTTACAAGCTTTCATTTGACATAAAACGTGCTACGTTTGACCTTCACGTTCAAAAGATATACTAGAGTAACCCTCCTGTAGGTTTTTGGCGAGATAAATAAATCAATATCGAGGGGAATGTTTTATAGCCTGGGCCACTCCCCATATCACACGTTTTAATTTGACGCATAGCCCGTTAATTTTGGCTGTTGCGTTCAGCAGATATAATGTAACAATCGTTTTTATATTTATCTGTTTTAGAGGGAAAGGAAGCAACGGTGGTAAATTTTTTATAGCCTATGACACTGCCGCGTCACAAGCTTTCATTTGACACATAAATCATTTACCATCGCGTTCGATAAGTAGGTTGGGTTGTTTTACCTCTGAGCGGCACTTTTTTGCACACCATGGGCTAAATGGCCAGGTCACATGGACCCCGAAGGTTCAGAGAAGGTTGAGAGAGGGGACCCACTGGAACAGCTGTTGGGAGACAGATGGTAGCCTCCCGTCAAGGCCATCCAGCGTGTTCTTTAACGTGCACAGGGTATGGCTCTCCCGCACACGGGGCCACGGCTTAACGTCCCATCCGACTGACGGCGGCCTATCCAAGCCCATCGGTGTCCCCTACTGACCGTGGGCAGGGCGGGGAATTTTGCGGAGTCGATAAGTAGGTGAAACAACTGTTTTGACAAACACACAATCTGACAAATCGACAAAGAGCAAGCGAAAAGTAAATGGGAGAAAAGGCAAAAATACACTATGGGCGCATCCTTTTCGCTCCGCTGTGACCCATGATATTGTTGCCAGAACTTTCTAGTATATATAGAATTCTGGGTATCAACTTGCAAACATTAAAATTTCCCGCGAAGAAGTGGAGATAAATATTTTTTGGCCTTGCATATTACAAAATCTATAATTTTTGCAAAAGTAAAATACTCACTCTTTTTCATAGATATTTGAAATCTAAAGACTATCACAAAACAGCAATAATAATTTCTTTTAAGCCATTCTGAAGGCAATCACAGAAAATGTGTAGGATTAATATTTACAAAGATTGTCAGTGATACTTTATTATGAACTATTCTTCTTTAGATAAAGTAGAATCGGTTCGAAGAATTAAATGTTGTCTGCTATTATGCATACACTAAGCATCCTGATGAGAGCGACCAAGAAGAGAGGCTCGTTTTAGAGTTCATTATTTGTGATTTACATAAACGTATATACACTGGCGGAAATTAAAAGAAAAACACCCAGAAGGAATTTCTTTAGGAAGGTCATATTATAATATGTTAATAGTTAAGGGCAGCAGAAACCGTGATTCAAGATTGAAAGTTATTGGTTAAAATAATGACGTCACTGAGGACGACAACATGCAAATGTATGCAGCACGTATTTAAGGACTAGGGCGTGGGTTGGGTTGGGTTGTTTTACCTCTGAGCGGCACTTTTTTGCACACCATGGGCTAAATGGCCAGGACATGGACCCCGAAGGCTCAGAGAAGGGTGGGGGAGGGAACCCACTGGAACAGCTGTTGGGAGACAGATGGTAGCCTCCCGTCAAGGCCATCCAGCGTGTTCTTTAACGTGCACAGGGAATGGCTCTCCCGCACACGGGCCACGGCTTAACATCCCAACCGAAGGACGGCGGTCTTTCCAAGCCCATCGGTGTCCCCTACTGACCGTGGGCAGGGCGGGGAATTTTGCGGAGATAAATCTCAACGCTGACTCAGCTGGGACTCGAACCTGGGAACTACAGATTACGAGCCTGGCGCGCTACCGACTGAGCCACCCCCGCCCCCTGGACTAGGGCGTGAAGAAAGAAGTTATTCGTCTTGTGTCGTGTTGTTCAGTGCTCTTTGAAGAAGCTACCATGCCTGGATGACGCAGGCGTGCAACATTTGTTCAGTTAGTGGAGTTTGAGCGAGGTCGTAAAGTGTGTCTTCGGGAAGCAGGTTGGTCTTTTCGTAAAATTGCACACAGCGTTGAACGAGAGATATCGGCAGTATGATGTCAGAAGAGCATTTGCACACTCGCAGACGTGGTTCCGGGCAATACAGAGTTAAGGACGCACGAGAGGATAGGCATATCAGGAGGGCAGCGGTGGCAGAGCGGATGGCTACGACGTCACAAATTTGATCCTCTGTCGTACCAAAAGTGTCTACAAGAATGATACGCAGTCGTCTTTTGGAAGCAGGACTACGGCACGGTTACCACTGTTACCTAGTCACTGTTGAGCACGTTTGCAGTGGTGTCAAGAATCAGTTCATGGAGGAAAGAACGGCATTCTGTGGTCTTTAACGATGAAAGCCGATTCCGCTTAGGAGAATCTGATGGTCGTTTATGCGTTCGAAAGCTACAAGGTGAGCGACTTCAAACATCGTGCATCCACCAGAGACACACAGCGGCCATTCCGGGCATCATGATGTGGGGAGCGATTAGCTATCACTCTCATACGTGTCTTGTGTTTGTACTAAATATAGTACAAACACAAATGTTTGTGAACTGAGTAGCAATACGTACGTCAGCGACATCATACAGCCGGTCATCCTGCCATATTTGAATGTAATACCAAATGCGATATTCCAGCAGGATAAGGCCCGCCCGGGAAACTCATTGTCCGAAATCATTGGAAACTGGTCGTCCGGATTCCCCAGTGGCATAAAAGTTCATGGCTAGAGCACATTTGCAGATTCCTCAGAGCACAATGACTGTTCTGGTCTGCGGGTAACTCCTGAGTTTCTTTACTATTGGACGCCTCCCGAGAGGGAACCACCTTGTCATGGTGGTGGTGGTGAGGGGGGGGGGGGATGAGGACCCATGTGAAGTTGAGGGCTCCGCTGACTGGTATTGGGGAGTATCTGGTCGGACGGAGACCCGATGGAACGGCTGGGTCTCGGTGAAGTTGAGGGCCCCGTTGACTGGTGTTGGGGGGCACCTAGGTTAGACGGGGCCCCGGCAGAGAGGCCTGGTAAGTCCTGACTAAGAGTTCCCACCACGGGAGCAAAGACAACTTGGATCCATATATCCTTGTTTTTGGCTAACCGGGGCGCAGATTAAATTTAGGTTTTGACCTATGGATGAACTTTACTTGTATAGTACTGTTCGCCATAGGTAGTCGTGGGGAGAGCTGCATCTATATGGTGTTGTCTTGCCCTCGACGTAGGTAGTGGAGATTATGACATTTTCTCTATAGATGTAGTGCAGTCCATGTATTGCGGATCATCTGGGTTTTGCCTTCATTACTAATTTCCTCAAAGAACGGTGGTGGACCTCTCCATAGGGCGTGGTCGGCTTTCGCACGTACTACACCGTGGACTCTACTTCGCGGCTTCGTCTCGAGCCGTCTTGGGATCTACGAGCTCTTTCGCTAGTTTGATGTGTACGCGATGACTGTGGTGCAAGAAGTGGAGCTTTCATCCTTCACTTCGTTTAGCACAATTATCTCTTTTGATGATTGCTGGGCTTTGCACTTTTGGAAATTATGGGATCCTCCGGAACAAAAAGGTATTCGCTTCCTAGGGGTACCACACTGCCTCGCTCATTAATCGTCCCGCTGACTGTTTTTCCGTCTCTCTGCAATACGCCTTGTCCCTCGGAGGTCTCGTCACATTTTTTTTCTTTGTGTTTCCAGTCGCTGTTTCGTCTCTCATCCGCACGTCTTTTCTCTTCCAAAACTTGGTATGTTCTCGCTTTGTTTCTGCTCCGCTCGTCCACTCAGGCGACATGCCGCCACTTCCCATTGGGGGAAAGTCAGTCTCCTTGGGCACAAGAGTTACAGTGGTGGAGCTAGCCCATTGGTGCGGTATATTTAATTGGAGCCGCGGCCCTCTGGCTTCGTCAGGGCACATCCAGTCCAGCCGGGATGACCAAAGCTGCGCACCCCGCAGGCTCAGAGAGCTTGACTCTACCAAGTCATATTTATGACTTGGTTTTTCGCCTTTCTAGCCCAGGTAATTGGTGCAAAAGGCCCAGATGGCTCGCCATTTCAAAGATGGTGGCTTGAAGCTGTTCTTTCAGCCGTCCAACCGAGGAAATGTTGGGTGACAGAAAAAATGGCGAACTGACAGATACGTCGGATTCGGGATTGTAAATTCCGAGTGCGCCAGTAGTACCAAATACTATATTCCAGCAGGATAACGCCTGCCTGGGCAACTCAGCATGCTCTTCAGGCAGTGTACCAACTTCCTTGGCCAGCACGCTCCCCGAACTTGTCTGGGAGTGGATCGGACAAAGACTGTTGCGCGGACTGCAGCAGACAACGACCATCACTGAATTACGCATCCAAGTTGAAAGCGCATGGAATGGTATCCCCCAGAGTGATATCCAGCATTTGTATGACCGATGGCATGCCAATTGAAAAAGTTGAAAGTTTGTATTGCTGCTCGAGGATGTTCAACAACTTATTATAATGTGCCTTTTGTAAAATGTAATACTCATTAAAAGGTAAAATAAACATTGAATCACTTCACACGTGTGATCACTGTCCTTTCTCAAAAAGTTGTTTCTACTCAATAAATCCTATAGATTACGCTTCAATTGTTAATGGTGTTCTTTTTTCCATTTTACACCAGTGTATGGGGCGGGGGTGGCTCAGTCCGTAGCGCGCCAGGCTCGTAATCTGTAGTTCCCAGGTTCGAGTCCCAGCTGGGTCAGCGTTGAGATTTATCTCCGCAAAATTCCCCACCCTGCCCACGGTCAGTAGGGGACACCGATCTGCTTGGAATAGGCCACCGTCCGTCGGATGGGACGTTAAGCCGTGGCCCCGTGTGCGTGAGAGCCATACCCTGTGCACGTTAAAGAACACGCTGGATGGCCTTGACGGGAGGCTACCATCTGTCTCCCAACAGTTGTTCCAGTGGGTCCCCTCCCCCAACCTTCTCTGAGCCTTCGGGGTCCTTGTGACCTGGCCATTTAGCCCATGGTGTGCAAAAAAGTGCCGCTCAGAGGTAAAACAACCCAACCCACCAGTGTATAAACATAACATCCTTTTTATATTCATTTTCTTATCATTATTTTCAGTGTAATGTAGAAAATCACTGCATGAATAAATATGTCTACTACAATATTTACTTTGTGAATCAGTCCTACATCGTGTGCTTTAGTTTATCCAATGCAAATTTTTTCTATTATGGCTACCGCCCGGAATCTCAATGTTATCTATTATGGAGATTATGCGCATGCGCTGAAATACAATAGCGATGGACTTCAGGAGGTGAGTCACCCTTTTGTAGTGGCCGATTCTACCAATGCAGCCAATAGTCGAAGATCATGGTACAGTCGCTCAAAAAATATCCGAATTTCTAAAAAAAATCATTGCCAGATGTTTTTCTGAATTCTGTAATCAACTATGGTGTTCGGATATTTTTTTGAGCGACTGTGCCTAGCTAAAACTTCACTTGACTGATAGGCTCAACAGGCCTAAACTTTCCTAATATGGTGTGTTTGAACTGAACTGGAATTGGGTTGCCAAATTTTCATTTTGTTAAGGAAGGATATTTTTGTAGGAACAGCTTAAAAAAAATATTAAATATAGAAATACAAAATGCTTTGAACAGTTGTTCTACAATCAAATATTAATAACAGATTTTAGCACAGTTTAATCAACCTTCTTTATCCCCGTAGATTTAGGACATTTTTTTATTGATTTGCAACTCACCACCCGCTCTCAGGATAATTTTTTTTTCCTTCATTCATTTTATTTCATAATTACTTTCTTACTCTATCAGTTTTTTTTTGCAATTAATTGTAAAATAAATTAATAATGCAATATATATATATAATAAATTATTTAAATAAAATATAACAAAAATAGACAACTGCTCAACTGATAATTTACTACGAGTAAATCATTTGAAAATAATAAATGTAAATTTATAATCGGAACGAATCGAAAAAGAAGTACATCTATATGCTAACTATATTTTTCACGAATAGCTATTTAAAATATCACTAGAATAGAGAGAGAAAAATATACATATATATATATACATAGGTAAATATTACAGGAGAAGAGCAGAATACTGTTGGTTGGTTGGTTAGTTATTTTACCTCTGAGCTGCACTTTTTTGCGTACAATGGGTTAAATGGCCAAGTCAAAAGGACCCCGAAGGCTCAGAGAAGGTTTGAGGAGGGTACCCACTGGAACGGCTGTTTGGAGACAGATGGTAGCCTCCCGTCAAGGCCATTCAGTGTGTTCTTAAACGTGCACAGGGTATGTCTCTCCCGCACATGGGATCAGGGCTTAACGTCCCATCCGACGGACGGCTGCCTTTCTAAGCCCATCGGTGTCCCCTACTGACCGTGGGCAGGGTGGGGAGTTTTGCGGAGATAAATCTCAACGCTGACCCAGCTGGGACTCGAACCTGGGAACTACAGATTACGAGCCTGGCACGTTACCGACTGAGCCACCCCAGGCAGAATACTGAATTAAAGTACACTTCTCAAAGTGAAAATCGCAACACCACGAAGGAAGTGATGTATACGCCCAAAACTGACAGGATGGAAGTTATGAGGGTAGATGTTCAAATGATCATAAAACGGAACGTGAGAACGAAAGGTATGTGTTTTTATTGCAGACATAATCCGTACATAATCCGTACATAATAGGCCCACTTCCGACGGTTATAGAAGCGTATAGACGTCTCGGCATTACATAAATCAGATAGTTATGGTGTCCTGAGGTATGGCGTTCCAAACAACATCCAATTGGGCATGCAAATGTATCAGGTTCGCCGCCAGAGGGAGCTGGTAAAGGCGGCGGCCAATAAGGTCCCACACATGCTCAACGGGCAACAAGTGGATTCCAATTTCGGATTTCGAAGGAAGTAGACATGTTTTGGATATCGCTCTCTAGTTTTATACTGCACTATGGATTACAAGAATGATGGTCGCTTAAAACGTTCTTTTCGAGTGAAACATCCTGGATTATCTTATGACTTTATCGTGACTCATACTGCCAATCATGTGCACTCATCTGCCATCTCCATCGCCCAGAAAATCAACAATTCAACCTCCATTCTCACCTTCTCTTCTGATACCAGCGCTGACAATTATGCAACACTTCCAGCACACTTCTACAATGGTCATCAAGTAGAAGCAATTCGGCTGGGTTTTCCAACTAAGAAGGTTTACATCTCTAAATTGGCTTTTTTCATCACTAATAAGGCTGTAGCTGCAGCCCTTGGACCCTTTGGAACTGTAACCAGTATAGCTGACGAGCATCTCGGAATACCGGGTTTGGAATCCATCCAAACGGGAACTCGAATTGTGCACTTAGAGATGGAAAAAGCAATCCCAAATTTCCTACAAATTGAAAATTATTCGGCCACAATTTTCTACCAAGGTATCATTCTCCTATGCAAGTGGTGCAAATCTTCAGGACACCTCATTAACGACTGTGACTCTCTCAAAAATATACAGAAAGCTTCAGCTTCGCAACCCACTCAAATATTGGACCTACCCTCTGCACCTCCACAAGAAGCCACGGTCCCACCGAAGACTAATGAACACATCACTTCTGTAAGTACTCTCCCTCCATGTAGAAATTTCTCCCTCTAGCAACCACCCCACCAGAATTAGCTGACAACCCAAATCAAAAAAGAACCCCCCCCCTCCCCACCTGATTCGCCCCCTAAAGAGGACCCTTCCAAAAAGCAAAAAGCCTCTAATTACTCTTGTATCTCATTCCTCATCGATAATATTCAAAACTTTATTATCGATCAGGACACTACTCCAGCGCCCAACCAAGAAACAGAAGGTCCTGAATTTATTGAAACATTCGACGACATAATTGATTTCCTTAAATACTTAGCAAACCCCAAATTAGCCTCAGCGGAATGGGAGGTTCCCTCCTCGCTGAAATCACTCAAAAAAACCATTTCGCCCACTGACCTTATCGTGAGCAAATATCAGGACCTCTATCTCACTGCCTTGGAAAAGAGCCCACAATTAGATCACTTTACTGTTTGGGATTATTTACAATTAGTTAAAAAATATCTCCCTTTCTTCAATAATCCCTTTATTAAGCTCCTATTCCTATTTTAATTATTTACCTGTTGATATTCCATTTTCTCTC
Source organism: Ryuthela nishihirai (assembly GCA_038380435.1). Lineage (NCBI taxonomy): Eukaryota > Metazoa > Arthropoda > Arachnida > Araneae > Heptathelidae > Ryuthela > Ryuthela nishihirai. The sequence continues at coordinate 17,037,928 of JAWZYU010000029.1, read as the reverse complement.
TCGGCTCGCATCTCGCTAAATTCGCCTCCATCTTGGATTTAGCGCTCAGCCAATACCAAACTTCCTCTCCTCTCATTGGCTGAGACGATTCTGGCTGGATCCCACTGCAAGCTGCCGCTTCTGCTCTGCTTGGTAGCTTTTTAAACATGCTTTTTCACATTTTTAATTTACATTTTCCCATATTAAAGCATATCACACACATACACATTAGTTTCCACATAAATTAACTTTAGGCCCCACATTTAAGCTCTACTTTCACGAACTTAGCGACTTCTACCATCTTTGGATCACTTTTGGACCTCCGTCGATTTCTTGTTTACTCAGCCAAAATCCAAATTATCTCAATTAACCTTTGCTCCCACCGAAGAAACTATACCAGTGGACCTGATGATAAGGAGACTGAGGTTTCCTTTACAAATAGGTCCAGAAAAGATTGACAGGATGTTCAAGAAGAAGAAGGGCGACAAGTGATTCCAATTTCTGACTTTGAAGTGTATAGACGTGTTTCCCAAGTGCTCTCAGTTTATAGATATATAATGAATATAAAGAAGGATACTAGATTGAATAGAAGTTTTAAGTTCTTGCATAGAGACATTAATTATGAGACTTTCGTGACCATCTTAGCTACCAACAAGCAACCTGCTGCTATTGACATCGCACAACGGATTACTAAGGAAATAACGATAGTTACCTGCTCCTCAGACAAAGTTGCTGATGATTTTGCCGCTGACCCACACTTGGATTATTCCTCTGAACAGTCAGTGTAATTCAAGCGACTTGGATTCCCTCACAAGAAAATTTTGATCTCCAAATTACCATTCTTCATTTCAAACAGTGACATCGTTGATGCCCTGAAGCCTTATGGAACAGTATCCAGTGTAAATGATGAATTTCTGAATCTCCAGGTATTGGAATCGATCCGGACAGGCACAAGGATTGTCCACATGGAGATGAAAAAAAAATGGTCCGAAATTTCCTACAAATTGCAACTTTTTCGGCCACCATTTCCTATCAAGGCATGATCAAACTCTGCAAGTGGTGTAGGCTACCAGGCCATTTAATTAACGACTGCGAAGCATTTGCCAACAAGAAACAACCACTCCAGATATCTCCAGCACCTGTTTTGGACTCAATTTCGGACTCTATTTCGGCCTCCATTCCCCTGCAACAGCCGGCACCTGTTAACTCCCAAAGTGAAGAACCTCAGGCTCCTGTACCTCAGACTCCTCCACCAAATGAGACAGAACCTTCCACTCCCCTCAACCGAAAAAGAAAACATATCTCTTCACCATCGGATTCACCATCTCCGCAGAAACTTCGAACCCTGCTCAGCTGAAGAAAAAATTGCTCGCACCTGATATTCCGTCTTCACTTATTGGTAACCTGCTAAATTTTATTTTAGACAGATCCACCACCCCATCCCTCTCTCAAAACTCTGACCCCCCTGAATCTGTCGAGACTTTTGAGGATGTTCTCGACTTCCTAAAAATTTTAATTAACCCGAAATTAGCTTCTTCCGAGTGGGAAATTCCCACCCCCTTAAAATCACTCAAAAAAACCCTAACTAAAGATGGATATGTACTGCCGAAGTATCGAGATCTCTACCTCTCTGCTTTAGGCAAAGGTCCGCAGAGAGATTGTTTCACTATCTGGGACTTTCTCCAATTAGTGAAACAATTCCTCCCTTTATTTAGGTAATTCTCCCTTCATTAGAATTATTTCACATTTCGTTTCATTATTCTCCTTTTCGCCCTTTCCCACTATTTTTGATACCTTTGCGATCAAAATTCATATTCCTTTCCAACTCCCTCTCTCAGCCAATCCCAAAATTCTTCTATTCTCATTGGTTGAGACCTCACCTGCCTACTTTCCCACTTCCTTGAACTCCTCCAGCGCCGAAACCTAACACAATTCCTTCTCCCGCTCTCAGCCAATCCCAAAATTCCTTCACTCTCATTGGCTAAGCCTTCGGCGATCAGAATCGATCGTCAATCTATTTTGATATTCATCCAAATTGATTTATAAATTTCCCCCCTCACAAAACTAATTCGCACCCTCCCAAAATTAATTATTTCTCCTCCAAATTGATTTTTATTAGTTTATGCTCAAACCCTCCCTTTTCCACTCTTCTTCTACGAATTATTACGACTTTCTACCATCTATGGAGCACATTTCGACCTTGGACGACCATCGGCTTTTAGCATCCTCCTCTAGCCTCAAAAATTTTAATTTATCTCAAATACATTAGCAATCACTGATGACATTTTCTTTTGGTCCAGATGATAAGAAGGCCGAGGCACCCTTTACAAATTGGACCAGTTAGTAGTAAGTAAAGAAGAAAGGCAACAAGTACAGGGAGTATGACGGCCATGGGAGAATGTCAACATCTTAGAGACTGTTCGTCACTGCACATGCAATGTGTGTGATGGTGTTGTTCTGCTGCAGAATCAGTTCAGGCGTGGTAGAAAGGAAGGTGCCACATGATTAGCGATGTCATCGATGCAACGTCTCACGTTAAGGCACTAGAAACATGGAGCAGAGGTGTCTGGCTACCCTACGTGTTGCCACCCCATACCATTGTACCATGGTATGGAGCCGTATGGTGGATAATGGAACAGGCTTCTTCATGTCATTGACGATGCTGACGCCATGTGGACAAACGGCCATCTTGAATGCTGAAACAGAATCGCGACTTGCCAGTGAACACTCTCCTCCATTCTGTAGTTCAATGTTGCCTTGGTTGACACCAATGGGGACATCACAACCAGTGATGTCACTGCAATGACAGGTGACAGTGGACGTCTCGACCATGGTACTCATAGCGATCTGCAAATCGCTCTGCAGCACAGACACTGTGGTGAAAGGGTAGTGAATGGCCCTCCTACATGTCATGCGATCTTTACATCCTGTGTTATGGAATGTTAAGTCCCGTAGCTGTCCTACATGTCATTTAGTGCTCCATGATGCTAGTCCCGTACCTGTCCTTCATGTCATTTAGTGCTCCATGATGCTAGTCCCGTACCTGTCCTCCATGTCATTTAGTGCTCCATGATGCTAGTCCCGTACCTGTCCTTCATGTCATTTAGTGCTCCATGATGCTAGTCCCATAACTGTCCTTCATGTCATTCAGTGCTCCATGATGCTAGTCCCGTACCTGTCCTTTATGTCATTCAGTGCTCCATGATGCGTCCCGTACCTGTCCTTCATGTCATTCGGTGCTCCATGATGCTAGTCCCGTACATGTCCTTCATGTCATTCGGTGCTCCATGATGCTAGTCCCGTACCTGTCCTTCATGTCATTCGGTGCTCCATGATGCCAGTCGCGTACCTGTCCTTCATGTCATTCAGTGCTCCATGTTGCTAGTCCCGTACCTGTCCTTCATGTCATTCAGTGCTCCATGTTGCTAGTCCCGTAGCTGTCCTTCATGTCATTTAGTGCTCCATGTTGCTAGTCCCGTACCTGTCCTTCATGTCATTCAGTGCTCCATGTTGCTAGTCCCGTAGCTGTCCTTCATGTCATTTAGTGCTCCATGTTGCTAGTCCCGTACCTGTCCTTCATGTCATTTAGTGCTCCATGATGCTAGTCCCGTACCTGCCCTTCATGTCATTTAGTGCTCCATGATGCCAGTCCCGTACCTGTCCTTCATGTCATTTAGTACTCCATGATGCCAGTCCCGTATCTGTCCTTCATGTCATTTAGTGCTCCATGATGCCAGTCCCGTACCTGTCCTTCATGCCATTTGGTGCTCCATGATGCCAGTCCCGTACCTGTCCTTCATGTCATTTGGTGCTCCATGATGCCAGTCCCGTACCTGTCCTTCATGTCATTTGGTGCTCCATGATGCCAGTCCCGTACCTGTCCTTCATGTCATTTGGTGCTCCATGATGCCAGTCCCGTACCTGTCCTTCATGTCATTTGGTGCTCCATGATGCCAGTCCCGTACCTGTCCTTCATGTCATTTGGTGCTCCATGATGCCAGTCCCGTACCTGTCCTTCATGTCATTTGGTGCTCCATGATGCCAATCCCGTACCTGTCCTTCATGACATTTGGTGCTCCATGATGCCAGTCCCGTACCTGTCCTTCATGTCATTTGGTGCTCCATGATGTTGCACGAGATGCACCATTGCACTATATTCACATTGCACCCTGTGCATGCCACGATCGCTCAAAGGCTCAAATCGAGCTATCGTATATCAATACTTTCTCTCAGAAGGCGTCAATTGCGCATAAAGGTTCTGCTGGAGTCTCCAAGGCATTTTCCAAACATTTTCGCAACATGCACTCCAACATCACGGTCTGTCATGCTATGATACGAACTCTTGGGCGCCCGGTATTTTTCACGGCTAAGATGGGTGTCACGTGTCCATTCGCTGTGGAACTTTGATCATTTGCATATCTCGATGACTGTGTCGTGCCCACAGTAATTTATCACATGGATACGACTGTTAGAGTGAAGGACTATAGGACAACATTGTCTTCAATTAACAGTTATATTTTAGCATCACTTCCATTTTGTTGCATCGTGACTTGTCGCTGTCAAAAACAAGTGCTAGAGGGATAGCGAGATTCGCACCTCGACTTGCTCTGACCAACCAGCAGTGTCCACGCCTATTTCTGTGTTGGATAGGTATTGATGAAATATTACTATTTACATTCTCTGGCTCTCCAAAAACCTATAACTGCGCCCTCTAACGATGGAAAAATTTTTAAAAATGCAAATTTCAACCAAATATTGCAAACGATGTATTTATGCTAGAAATTTGAAATTTTGGTGGTGTAGTGTGAAAGTCAAGAGATTTCCAATGAAAAGTAGGAGAACGAAAATCTTTATTTTTTTTTGAAACAAGATCCCCTATGAGCCAAAGCCAATATGCGTTCTTCTAGTAAATATACGGAAATTTATATGATTTACCTGAAAAAAATTTATAAAATCGTCAAATTAACAATCCTTATTGATGTTTTTTCCTCTTTTTTCTGAGGGAGAACGTTTTCAAAAGCTGAAAGACACAAGCTGGAATAATAAAAAACAAATTATTTTATGATAATCATTACCTTCCTCAAGCAGCCATGGGCTACGGAGGTCCAACCAGACAGTGCAATTTAGTTCTCCAAACATATATGTCCTCAGCTACATCTGCTGCATCTGGCCACTGCACACCAATTCTAACAAGGTCCTGTTTGATATTGTCTGCCCACCGCATCCTTGGTCTCCTCCTATTTCTGAAGCCATTAGGCACACTGTTCATAACCCTATTCGCCAATCTATAATTATTCATACGAGCAACATGGCCAAACCAACGGAGTCTCTCTCTGCACAACATGCTGCTTAAAGGAGGTTGCAAACTCCTTTGCCTAACCTCATCATTAGTTACAAAGTTAAACCACCTAATACCCAAGATACTGCGTAAGCATCTGGAATCAAAAATATCTAGTTTCCTGTTATCTTGTTTACACAGCGTCCAAGTTTCACTACCATAACTAACTCTAGAAAGAACCAAACTATTATACAGTCTAATTTTAGTCTTTAGGTGTATACGCCTATTTCTCCACACTCTCCCTAGATTCTTAAAAGTCCCGGCAGCAATCCCTATTCGTCTATTAATCTCATGCCGCATATCACCATTATCTGTTACATAGCTCCCAAGATAATTAAACTGTGACACCTGCTCAAGACTGCAGCCATTCAGATTAACTATCACAGCTTGCTTGACCAATTTATAACCAATCTACTCTACTACCAGTTTCATCAACAGCTCGAATGAAAGAGTTCATCTCATCAACATCATTTACCAAATGGGCTAAATCATCAGCATAATCTAAATCAGACATTTTCGTATCTCCAGCCCATTTAAGGCTAAAATCTTTCCCTTAAGTGAATTTCGCATAACATAATCAATAACCAAGCTAAAGAGAAAAGGAGACAAAATGCACCCTTGTCAAACACCAGAAGTAATGCTAAACCAATTGCTACAAGCTTTACCAACTCTCACACACGACTCAGTGTTATTAAAGAGCCCTTTCATTATGTTAACTAACTTGTCTGGTATACCATATGATTTCACAATCAACCACAAATTATGACGATCAACAGAGTCGAAAGCCTTTTTGAAATCAACAAAGCTAGCAACCAAAGGTTTCTAAAACTCTAAATATTTCTCAAGAATCTGCCTAAGTGGAAATATTTGATCTACACATCCCCTACCACTTCTGAATCTACATTGCTCATCACGCAATTGCCTGTCAACCAGATGGTTTTAATAAAATGTTTGATGCTAAAAACGCAGTGAAATGCTGGGACTGAGGGTATAGATTGCAAGCCATTGAAGATGGGAATTTTGTCATTGAAAGCTGTGTTTATAATTTTAAGGATATTTTGAATAATGTAATTGATTTTGCCTTCCATTATTTATAAGAATATAAATATATTGCATGCTTTAAAGTTAGACTAGGATCGCGGTTGGAAGTTACTTTCACGATTTTAGATTCAAAGCTACATGTTAGCTATGGTAGTTGGAATTACTGTTCATACGCTGAGGATATCGATAATTATGTTATCATATGGCTTACCAAAGTGTTGCATATTTTCCATGACAGAGATATAATAATAATAATAATAAATACCTCCTCAAGCAGCTGCTTGCAACAGATGTCTAACAGGAGCCTGTCAGTTTAGTATGCCATAGTAGAAGGTCTGTGAGGGTGGCTGGCCCTCAGCAGAAAAACAACACACATGTTCATGCCTCACGCCGGACTCGAACCCATGTCCCTTAAATCAGTAGTCAAGCGTGCTAACCACTCGGCCACAGGATGGCTAAAAAAATTCCCTCAAGTAGCTGCTTGCCACAGTGGTCTAACAGAAGCCTGTTAGTTTAATACCCTAGAGTAGAAAGTCTGTGAGGATGATGGGGCCTTAACAGAAAGACAACACACATATCTATGCCTTACTCAAGGCTCGAACCCAGGTCTCGTTGATCAGTAGCCAAGCGCACTAAACAATCTAAATATGTATGTATTAATTTTTAAAGATTTTTAGAGCCCCAAAATTAGGCTCCAGACAAGTTCCTAAAATTGCAGTGATTCTGGTGTTCGAAAATCTCCTTTCCCCCACTCCTAGTATTCCAATATTTACATTGTTCCGCATGCTTCAAAATTACGGGAACCTAAAAATTTAACGGTGACCAAATTTTGATTTAAAAATGGCAATATAGTCTAAAAATTTCAAGCGCCCTAAAATCGCAGTGATGCATAGAGCCCAAAATTTAATCGCCATGGCGAGTAATATTCTTAAACCACACCTGACTGAAACTACTTAGGATGACTTAGATCAGTCATCCTCTGCGTAAAGCACTTCTAGAGATTGCAAAAAGGTTCCTATGGGCAGTCCCCATCTCGGTTAACTGAATATAGTATCTCTATGTCTGAATATAGTATGTCGATGTCAAAAAACAAGAGACTTGTGCATATGCGCATTCTCCCATTCTTTTCTCTCCTCTTCTTCCTCCTCCTCCATCCTTCGCATTCTCTCATCCTCCCTCCCGTCTCGTTTCCGTTTCCATGTGGTTTCTATTACTCGTGGCACGCGCGAACAAATTGGCGCGCTCCTGACGTGCATGGCATGACCAACGCACCCAACTAGAGGAAAACGAAATTTTTTTTGTATCCTGCTCCCAGGGAGAATATTGTTAGTTTTGTTGGGTTATTTTTAGGAAGGTGAATGCTTCCTGAAAACTAGCTGAATAGATGAGATGGTGAAAGATGCGCTTTGTTCCTGGTATTAGGAGAACTAGCAAACCAAAGGGATGCTCATTTCGATGAGCATGTTCAGTGCTATGCGAGCTGCAAATTGTTCTCGTGTTTTGAGATTCGAGCAACTTTCACGATGTTTTGGTTGCATGTTTTTGTTTCCCATTTTTCTCTTTTAGTTATGCTTGTATTATAATATCTTTACAGTTTTGACCTAGGAGTCTTACCAAAGGAAAAAGGAAGCTTTTTCTTTAAATAGCAGTAAGCTAATTTTTTTTTGGTGGGTGAATTTCACAGACAAAAATTAAAGTTATTCTTGAGTACTTTTACAGTCATGCAAGATAATATTACAACTGAAGATCATAAATTTGCTAACGAAGTGCATTCAATCGTATGGTCGATTTATAGTTTTAAAAAGGTTTTTGCTTCTAATTTTAAATAATGCTTACAGATTACGTTTTAAAAGTCAACGATAATAAATAATAAATAATAATAATAACATAATCATAAAGTACTGAAAAAATGGAAAAACTAGAACAAAATATCGACACTGGCAAATTAAGGATTATCGTTTTAAAAAATAATAAAGTTCTTAATTTCCGGCTCTAAACAGTGGATATTAGCATTAATGTATAATTTAGAAAATGCAAATAATAATATCTCATTAGTACACAACAAACCAAAATAGAAATTTTCGTTTATATCTTAAAAGAAAGAAAGAAATATTTAAAAAAATTAACATTCTTCACTTTCTGGGGGTAAAGAGTACAGTCGCTCAAAAAAGTATCCGAACACTATGGTTGATTACAGAATTCAGAAAAAATATCTGGCAGCGATTTTTTTAGAAATTAGTGATCTGGCAACCTTCGTACCACGTGACACGAAGGTTGCCAGATCACTAATTTCTAAAAAAATCGCTGCCAGATATTTTTTCTGAATTCTGTAATCAACCATAGTGTTCGGATACTTTTTTGAGCGACTGTACCAGACAAAATTCTTTACTGGAAACCTACAGCAGGTGTCACAGTTTAATTATCTTGTGAGCTATGTAACAGATACCTGTGATGTGCGGCATGAGATTAACAGACGAATAAGGATTGCTGCCGGGACTTTTAAGAATCCCATTCCTACAACCAAGATTTAAAATTTATTGACTGAACTGATCTTTTTCAATACAGGGTATCAGAAGAGCAACAGTTGGGTTTTCGAGAACCAATATGTAAAAGAATAATATTCATATTCGAGAAAGTATCATTTTAATTGAAAGCGTACCTAATTAGTGAATTTCGTCACTTTCGTGATTCTGCACATGTCCAATCGATATTCCACTTCTTGCCATACACGCTACAACATATATCTTGTTACTTACTCAGTTGCTTCTCTCATTTTGACTTTCAAATGATTCAAGTTTCTAATTTTCTCCATATAAACACAATTCTTTACAAAGCACTACGAGAAAATATCCAATGTGTCAAATCAGGGCTTCTTAGTGGCCATATAACTGGATCATTAATGTCAATACATTTATCAGAAAATGTTGTACTAAGAACTTCCAAAACATCTTTTGAGAAATGTTCCAGTGAGACATCTTCCTAATGGCATCCCTTAAAACTGTTTCAGGGTTGGGTTGTTTTACCTCTGAGCGGCACTTTTTTGCACACCATGGGCTAAATGGCCAGGTCACATGGACCCTGCAGGCTCAGAGAAGGTTGGGGGAGGGGACCCACTGGAACAGCTGTTGGGAGACAGATGGTAACCTCCCGTCAAGGCCATCCAGCGTGTTCTTTAACGTGCACAGGGTATGGCTCTCCCGCACACGGGGCCACGGCTTAACGTCCCATCCGACGGACGGCGGCCTTTCCAAGCCCATCGGTGTACCCTACTGACCGTGGGCAGGGCGGGGAATTTTTCGGAGATAAATCTCAACGCTGACCCAGCTGGGACTCGAACCTGGGAACTACAGATTACGAGCCTGGCGCGCTACCGACTGAGCCACCCCCGCCCCCTGTTTCAGGGGGATGTACAGGTATAACGCTTAATGTGATGCTATTTGTGTATTTGGGAATAGTGCTTCCAGAATCCCCATCATTATTAGAAGGATACCCTGTATTTCTTTGAAGTTTTGAAATTTTTAATTTCAGGGCTCTATAGCAATAGAAATTAAAACTGTTGGAAGATTTGAAAAATGCGAATTTTCATATTTCATTAATTCCTAGTTACCCCAAAAATAATCAGTTGTTTATCTGTAAAAATGAAAAAAACTTAATGATGATGGACAGACCCCCGAGTGTAAACAACTGATATCTAAATGGTGAATATTGCATTTTGAATTCTGGTCGAAATTTTTAAAAAACTTGCTATGTTGGTTTTTATCAAAGAAATCTTTAAAAGTAGTATTATCATGTAATATTAATGAACGAAAAAATAAAAGGTTACTTGAAAGATCAGTTAAACTGCCTGGATTTGAGAATTGTACTATTTCAACAGTACCTATCCAACCCAAAATAATTTTAAGTTTATCTCTAAAATCGAACAATTAGTTCTTAAAATATAAATGTTGTTTTTTCTCACCCACTGGGGGTAAGTGGTCAACTCATTGTTCCCAATAAAAACTTATTATCTTCACATTCAACTATCAAAATTTCAAATTTCCAGCACAAATATATCATTTGCAATATTCATTTAAAATTTTGCTATTTTAATTTTTTGTCACCGTTAGAGTGTTGTTGTTTCTGAAAGTGAGAATTGTAGTATTTCATCAATACCTATCCAGCCCAAAAAGTATTTTCAATTTATCTCTTAAAACAAGGTTAATGTCTCAAGACCGAGAGAGATAAACAGACAGATGACAAAGAGAAAATATTTTCTCGTTTAGAAACCGAGATAGAGACGTATTTATCTAAGACAGTGTTTTCCAACGTATGAACCAAGTCTTTGGAAAGGGCCACAACACATTAAATTTTCACTTTGAAATGTCACACTGTAAGCACAGATCTATGCTTTGAAACTCATTCATGTCATTAATGAATTATAATAAACGAATAATTTCATAATTCGATTTAATGAAAGGACCATTTTTTTTACGAATATTGAAACTTGCATTTTCATTTCATACGCCTATTTACTACTCATTCTGAATACTTCGCTGAAATTAAATCTAATTATATTAAGTAATAAATATGCTAAAATAACACACCCACATATATATATTGAGTTGGGTACTTTACCTCTGAATGACTTTTTTGCACACAATGGGTTAAATGGTCAGGTCACAAAGATCCCAAGAGATCATGAAATGTTTCGGGTAGGAGGCTCATTGGGCAGCTCTTAGGAGACAAATTGAAATCTCCCATCAAAAGTATTATTCTTTTACGTGCAAAAAATTTGGCTCTCCTGCACTAGGTCTACAATTTAATGCCCCTCTGCAGGACGTGGGACTTTCCGAGCCCATCGGGTTCCCTTTTGTCACCGAGGGCTGGGTGAAGGCTATGACGGTGGAGAAAAATCTCAACGCAGGAGCAACTGAGACTTAAACCTAGGAGATGAAGATTACTAACTTAGTACGCTACCGACTAAGCTTTTTGGGGAACCGCCAATTAAATTCCTGATTTAAGCGACCGTGTTTAGTGCTTGAAACCTCAGAGACAGCAGCACTTTATTAATAAACTAAAGATGCAAGCGATTACATTTCTAATCTGCTTTAGTGGCTAATTAAAGGGAATGAAGTCAGACTACAAGAGCCACTACAAATCTTAAGCCATTAAAAAACAAGAGTGTATTGTTTCAAATGCATCCTTTAACCACGGTTACGTTTCCCCCCTTAGACTCTGAACTCAGTGTGCCATATGGAACTTCCTTCCGCTCATCATAAATCCAGTTGTTAACGGCGCATGCTCAGTGGAGGTGAGGTTCACTTAAAACAAGTGACGCACACGTGGTGAATGTTTTTCGATGCAGAGAACGCTTGGAGCTTTATAGCTGAGTCTTGCAGATTCTACCAGAATTGTTTGTTTTTGGAAGAAGTAAAATGGTTTTAGCTTCCTCGGAGTTCATTGACTGGCAAATGTTTCTTTCTTTAGGGCTCATAATCATGATTTCTTTACACATTTTTATCTGTGATCGTTTACTAGATAAAGTGATACCTCATGCTTTTCCAGTGAGATTATTGACAGCGTGAAATTACTTTTTGTGTATAGTTCATTACGCATCTGATCTGATTAACTCACCTAAGAGCTTCAACAACATTGTACTTTGGAATACCTATATATTCAAATGTTGATAAAATATGAAATAATTTTTTGTCCCATTTTTCGTGTTCCTTTAACAACCAAAGGAATAATAAAACTTATTTTTTTTAGTTTTGTCTTGAAGTTAAAACATTACGTTAAATGTTACGATCAATATTTGTTAAAAAAACGCATAAAAATAAAATACCTAAGGGATAAAATAATCAAAAGACAGCAAAAGGAGCAAAAAATATCAAATAGCATAAATATCACGTGCCAGAAAATTATCATGAAGCTTTAAGAAAATAATAACTGCATTACAAAATAATTATGCACAATCCATACTTACTATACAATTTAAAATGCCAATTTAAATGAGATAAGGATCGCCTTAGTCGGCAGCCTGCCAAATTCGTAATCTGCAGTTCCCAGTCTCGAGAGCTAACTGCGTTCAGATTTATCTCCGCTAACCCTCATTATGCTCTTGGTCAGAAAAGGGGCAGCAAATAGGCTTGGAAAGACCGTCATCTCTTGGATGGGAAGTTAAACTGGGTGCAGGAGCGTCATAGTGCACGTTAAAGAACACGCTGGATGGCCTTTGCAGGAGGCTACCACCTGTCTCTTAATAACAGTAACAACTGTCCAGTGGGTATTCTTCCTGTAACCAACTCTGCGTCGCTGAGGTCCTTGTGGCCTGAGCATGTAGCCCATTATATGCACAAAGATGACCCTCTGAAATAAAACAATCACAACAAATTTTATTATCTAAATATTTTACGGAAGGTTTTTGATTTCCGGATTTCTAAGAAAAATTAGCACTCTGAATAGAAAAGAAAACAAATATAACTACTACACAAGAATTAAACGCCACACTAACGATATTTTTTTATTTGTATATTTTCAGCACTTGCTGTGGTTTGATCATGTTCAACGAATTCCTTCAGAAAAGGGGGCGGGGGTGGCTCAGTCGGTAGCGCGCCAGGCTGGTAATCTGTAGTTCCCAGGTTCGAGTCCCAGCTGGGTCAGCGTTGAGATTTATCTCCGCAAAATTCCCCGCCCTGCCCACGGTCAGTAGGGGACACCGATGGGCTTGGAAAAGCCGCCGCCCGTCGGATGGGACGTTAAGCCGTGGTCCCGTGTGTGGGAGAGCCATACCCTGTGCACGTTAAAGAACACGCTGGATGGCCTTGACAGGAGGCTACCATCTGTCTCCCAACAGCTGTTCCAGTGGGTCCCCTCCCCCAACCTTCTCTGAGCCTTCGGGATCCATGTGACCTGGCCATTTAGTCCATGGTGTGCAAAAAAGTGCCGCTCAGAGGTAAAACAACCCAACCTTCAGAAAGGTTCTTCCCCAAGGGAATGGATGTATGGCAGAATTGGAACACAGAGAAATTATACACTAATAAATGGTTTGAAAATATATAAAGAAATTCTCCAGAATATGCACATGAATAATTAACAACACTTTAGAAGAACAGGGAAAGTCAGTAATTCATAGAACCACTGTAAGGCAGATGAAATGAAGAGATATATTTTTAAAAAATATAACTGATATTATTAAGTTTTCTTATAATTCATTTTACGCAGTTGCAAAGTTTACTCACCTTCTATTCGATCAACAAATCTTCCACTTTTATTCTCCATTGTCGGTTGGTACATTCTTTTGAAGTGATGTATTTTACATTTCTAACGGAATTTCTTACAAAAATGAAATTCGTTTAATTTTAAAACGACTAGAACCGTATATCAGTTGATTCATTTATCTCTCTCGAGCAAAATTTGGCAACTTTTCAGACATGACTGGTTCAATCAAAGGTAAACCTCACTTACACAAAATAAATTTTCTTTTGGATGGATTCTCTTAATGTCTACATTTGGTTTAACAAAAATGTTCGGTGTTTCTTTCTAGAAGATTAATTATGAAATGTTATCAGCGAGGACTCTTATGTATGAATTGTACCTAATGAGAAGCACAAACTTCTCTGAAAGATGACAAGAGTCAGAACAATTATGAGAGATGATGGACGGAGTAATGTCCTGAGGGATGAGGTGAGGAAGCAATGCTGAGGCATGAGAGAAAACTGCATTGCCGTGAAGGATGACAGGAGATTTTCCTGTACAGGGTTGGGTTGTTTTACTTCCGAGCGGCATTTTTTTTGCACACCATGGGCTAAATGGCCAAGTCACAAGGACCCCGAAGGCTCAGAGAAGGTTGGGGGAGGGGACCCACTGGAACAGCTGTTGGGAGACAGATGGTAGCCTCCCGTCAAGGCCATCCAGCGTGTTCTTTAACGTGCACAGGGTGTGGCTCTCCCGTACACGGTGCAAAGGGTTAACGTCCCATCCGACGGACGGCGGCCTTTCCAGGCCCATCGGTGTCCCCTACTGACCATCGGAAGGGCGAATTTTGCAGAGATAAATCTCAACGCTGACCAAGCTGGGACTCGAACCTGGGAACTGCAGATTACGAGCCTGGCGCGCTACCGACTGAGCCACCCCGGTTCCTACTCCTGTACAGTGTCTCGAAGGATGACACAATGACATCAATACTGTGAGAGGATGCAGAACTATCCTGAAGAATGACAGTAAACTTCACTTCCTGAGAGATGACTGAAGGCAGCACATTTCTGAAGTATGATTGAATGCAACAGTGTCGTGAAGAAAGACATGTAACAGTACTGTCGTGAGAAGGGGAAACACTTCCCTGAGTGATGACTGAATAATACAGAATTGTTTTAAAAGATGACAGGTGACACCGCAACAGATGGCCTAAGCACTGTTCTAAAGGATCTTAAGAAATACCACTATCTTAAGGGATGACGGAAGGCAGTACGGTTTTGAGGGATTACAGAAAACAGCACCCTCCCTAGAGATGTAGGAATGTAACAGTGTTCTGAAGGATGAATGGAGACAGCATTGTCCTGAAGTTGCAGAGGAGGCTGCATTATTCTGAAGGAATACAGGCGACATCATTGTTGTAAGAGAAGGCAGCACTCTTTTGAGGGATGATGGAAGTCAGCACTGTTTTGAATGATGTCAGCATTGTTTTGAACGACGACATTAGTCAACTTTATCCTGAAGGTCGATAGGAGGCAGCAGGGTTCTGAAAGAATGCAGGTGACACCATTGTCATGAGAGGAGGCAGCACTCTAGCCGATGGATGACAGGAAAAGGCACTTCCCGAGGGTTTATGGAAAGCAGCACTTCAAAGCCTGAAAAGATCTTCAAAGACAAACTTCACAGTCTTCAAAGATCACAGGAGACAACATTGTTCTCAAAGACGACAGGAGGCAGACTTGCCGAGAGACGACAGGGTGCAACATTTTACTCAAGGACGATTAGGAGATTGTAGTGGCTTGAAAGATGACAGTAGGCAATATTGTACTTATAATAAAGACAAGAGTCAACACTGTCCTCCAGATAACAGGAGGCAACATTGTCGTCAAGGACGACAGTAGGCATCAGTGTCTTGGCAGATAACAGGAGACAACATTATCCTTAAGGACCACAGGACGCAGCACTGTTTTGAAAGATGCCAATAGGCAATATTGTCTCCAAAGACGACAAGAGGCAACAATGTCCTCAAGGCCGACAAGAGGCAACAATGTCCTCAAGGCCGACAGGAGGCAGCACTTGTCTTGAAAAATGACATGAGGTAACAATGTCCTCAAGGTGGATAGGATGCAGCACTCTCTTGTAAGATGACAGTAGGCAATATTGCCCTCAAGGACGACTGGAAGTTGCATTCTCTTGAAAGATGAGAGGAGATGGCTATGCTGGGAATCAAAATTTCCATTGAACTGAAATGTACAGTATTTGTTTTAAAGAATATGGATTTTTATTCATAAAAGTAAAAAATACAGTACATTTACCATTTGACCCACAAAGCTGAATATCTTATCTCCAGGAAAATGAGTAAATTAAACGTAGGTCATTCAGACAGGAAATTGTTATACGTCAATTCAGGAAACACAACACATAATATTCAGCTAATTTGAATTTAGAAAATATTTTTTCAATTCGCTTTTTACTCTATTAAATGAATCTATATTTAGTTTTTCCCTTGGGATAGCATTAGATATAAGTGGTATTTGATATTCGGAGGCACGTTTTCCTACAATTATTTCGAAAAGTAGGCATTTTATAATACCCTTAGTTTTGAAGTCTTGTATTTTTATTGTGTTGAATTTTTATTTTGCATGTTTTATCAAAAAGTTTTCATTATTAAGTTATATTTATATAAATTACAGTAGGGTAAAAAGTAAAAAAAAATAATCTATCTGTTGATGTTTTATAATTTTTTGCAAATGAAAAGGAATAATATTTTTAGTTATTATAGATTGCAGTTTTTCAAATTTATTTATGTTAGTTAAGTTTGTTGTTCCATGCGCAATCATTCCATAATTCAAAATCGATTTGAATATTGGTTTATAAATATATAGGTTTCCAAATTTAGTATTTATTTTTTGAATTTTTATCTCCGATATTCTCAAGCTTTCGCATATATTGAATATATGAGCATTCCACCTGAAATATTCATCAAAAACTATTCCTAGGTATTTTATTTGATTTACTTGCTCATCATGTGAACACCTACATCATGATTCATAATTAGATGCATCGTTTTTTTTACAATTTATCTTATGGGTTTTGATAAAGACTTTACGATGAATATTAAATCCTGATGAGTGTATAATTCCAATTTGCTTTTTTCTCATTTAAGTAGATTTTATTACGATTTAACCATATATTGTTACGACAGATGAACGTGCTGCATGAAAAACGTGACATGAACGCTCGCATATACTTCTGCGTGAGATTTATACAACAAAAGAATTTGAATGTAGAACCGACTTGAAAAAGAGAATAATAGAATTTTTCAGTGCTGGAATTGAAGAGATATAAAACGGAGGTTTAAATAGTCTGAGTCAGTGTACGATAAATCAAAAACAAGTTGTTGGGTTGGGTTGTTTTACCTCTGAGCGGCACTTTTTTGCACACCATGGGCTAAATGGCCAGGTCACAAGGACCCCGAAGGCTCAGAGAAGGTTGGGGGAGGGTCCCACTGGAACAGCTGTTGGGAGGCAGATGGTAGCCTCCCGTCAAGGCCATCCAGCGTGTTCTTTAACGTGCACAGGGATGGCTCACCCGCACACGGAGCCACGGCTTAACGTCCCATCCGACGGACGGCGGCCTTTACAAGCCCATCGGTGTCCCCTACTGACCGTGGGCAGGGCGGGGAATTTTGCGGAGATAAATCTCAACGCTGATCCAGATGGGACTCGAACCTGGGAACTACAGATTACGAGCCTGGCACGCTACCGACTGCGCCACCCACGCCCTCAAAAACAAGGAACATATTTATGCGATGTGTGCGCTGGTGGTTGTTTTATTTTACTAGTATGATAAATCTAGTGAGCTAACCAAAGACAAAGGATTGTTTATGCCTGAAGTGAAGGTATTCAAGAGATACGGTAAACAGAAATGAAAAGGTAGTAATTTAATTGAACAGGCAGAGCTGGTCACGTATGCGCTGTAGAAAAAGGGTTATTAATTTATGTACAATAGCAGTTAGTTTGTTTATAGGTTATTTCATCCATATTTTTGTAATAATTTGTATTGCAAATATACTTATTATACTCAACGCTGACCCAGCTAGGACTCGAATCTGGAAACTGCAGATTACGAATCTGGCGCGCTACCGACTGAGCCCCCCCCCCAAATACCGCTTTAATACCTCCTTTAAAAACAGCTCTTAAAAATACGTGTTTTGAGTTATGTTTCTTAGGTATGTTTTCAGTAAATATAATCTAATTTATAATTTTTGATATAATATTTAATAAAGAAATACTGCTAAATATTTTGTTTAATGTATACATTATCGTAACCAGGTGATTTGTGTCTAATGCAGTAATTATTTCCTCTGTTTGTTTTTCTGTAATTTCGGGGATATGCAGTCTAAGTTTCTTTGTCTCCTGGTTAGAACATAATATACATTTGTATTTCTTATCTGTAGAATTTGTGCGTTATAAATGTTATTCTAATTGTTTGCTATTTCTTCCACAGATAATATCTTTTTAAACATATTAATTATTACATCATCAACTGACTTTTTCTGTTTTTCTTCTAATATTTTATATATTAATTGCCAGGTTCCTTTCATATCATATTTTTTCATTATAAGTTTATTTCTATAAAAATTTGTTTCTGATTTGTAATCTGAATACTGACTGTATTTCGTTACTTTCTATAGTTTTTTTATATCACTTTTATCATAGTTTCTAAATTTTATCCAAGCTTTATTTCTTTTCTCAGTTAATGCTATCAAGTTCGGTTTTATCCAGTTTTTGTTATGATTTTATTTTACTTTTCTTCCGTACTTTATAACTCTATTTTTTTTTAAATTGCACCATAAATGTCTTTAAAGACTTTATATAGATTTAATTCTTGCATTTGAATCCATAATTTTCCAAATTCCAATTCATTTCAGAGTTATCTTTATTTATCGCATTATGGTAAAAAAAATTCTTATTTCCTGGTTTGTTTCGGTATAATTAGTTCTATTCAAACTATTTTTGTACTGCTAATCAATGCTAAAATCATACAGTGATCTTCTGTTTTACTTGTTTGAACTATTGAATTTGCTGACATTTTTTCATTAGTTTTTTTTATTAATATAGTATATACATGTTTTAGCAATCTTTTTTTTACGATTTCTTTTGTTGCAGCTTCCTTTATAATCTTTCAAAATTCATTTATGCCAATAGTGCGATATAATTTTCCGTACCATGCTTTTAGTATTCACTGTATCGATATTGAAATCACCTATTAAAATCTGATTTTCATCTTTTCCTGTATTTTCCAACCAGTTTCGGAAATTCAACTGAAAAGAATACATATCCGCACTAGATAATCTGTAGAGTACTAATACATGATATATTATACTTTTGTACTTTAATGTATAGTTTCTGCTGGAAGTAGTTCCTGTGTTATAATTTTAATATCTAGATTTTCTTTATAGTATCCTGAAATCCCCCTAATATTTTTATTTTTATTATCATTTGTAATTTTATTAAACTTGTCAATATTATATAAATAATTTTCTTATTTACTTACATTTGTTTCCGTTAAAACCAGCAAATCAATGTGTTTCATGTAATTGCCGATACTTATTTTTAGTTTAATAAGTATGGTTCACATTTTATACAGTATTACTACAGTAAAACTTTGTGAAGCGCACACATATAAGGCAAAGCCGTATCTAGAGTTCATCGCTTCTATGACAAGAAGTCAGATATGCTTCTTTTTATAATTGAAACATTCACTGTTAAAATGCAGGATTTTTTTTCACAGAAGCAAAACTTAAAGTAATTGTATGAAAGTAATTGTATGGCGTACAACAGAAAAAAATCATTTACTTCTAGATTTATGAATAATGTTCTTGCATCTATAAAATAAATTTTTGCACCAAAAAGAGGTTGAGTAGCAATGTCTCTGAGCTGCACTTTTTTTGCACCCAATGGACAGGTCACAAGGACCCTGATGCCTCAGAGATGGGATCCACTGGACAACTATTAGGATACAGATGGTAGCCTCCGGTCAAGGCCATCCGGCACAGGGTATGGCACACTTGCACACGGCTTAACGTCGCCTTCAACGCAGCTGTCTTTTCAAGCCCATCGGTGTCTCCTGCATGACCCTACTGACATCCCCTATTGACCTAATAAAGGGTTTTACAAGCAACATGCAAATAAGAATATGCGCAAAAATTCACAATTTTCAAAAAGGAAAATAATTAAAAATAAGCAAATAGAAGACAATTAAAATTAATCATGTGTATGGGTAAATTATGTTTATAGGTAAAATTAATCACGAGTGATGTAGATATCTCATTTCTAAAGGTAATTTAGGGAAAAAAAGGTTTATACTGCTGTTTTCAGATTTTGATTATTTATAAGAAATACAGATTGCTATCAATAACTAAACCCATCTGTTAATATAAAGTTAACGTTCCCAGAAATCTAACTATTGGCATAACATTTGGCGATGGCAGATGCTCTGGTTTGAAAGTTTAATTAATATTTAAAGTAAATAGTAAATATTTCAGACAGTACAGCTTGAACAGTAGGGAAAGGAATAGTATTTTCCTTTTTTTTTTTGTAATAACGAAATATATGGTGCTCCATTAATCTAGTGCTTCTCAAACGGTTTGGATACTGGGGACTTCGCACGAATTCTCGCTCATTCTGAGAATTAATTATCCAAAGGAAGGTTCAATATGGGGACTCCTTATCCAAATGAAGCCATTCTCGTTATTCGTTATTCAAATGAAGGCTTATTGTGAGTAATCTTTATCGAAACGCAGGCTCATTCTGAGTAGCCATTATCGTAATGAAGACTATGTTTTGAGTAGCCTTTATCCAAATTAAAGTTCATTATGAGTAACCTTTAAAGAAATGAAGGCTCATTTTGACATTACTACAGTAACACTTTGCAAAGTACATACATATAAGGTATATTCTATTTTTTTTATTCCATCATAGATTTAATTAACGACATGTGTAGTGCTCCATTAATCTAGCATATCAATTTTCGAAATGAAGACTCATTCTGAGTAGTCATTAAAATGAAGGCTCATTTTTGAGTAGCCGTTATCCAAATGAAGGCTCGTTCAGATAATTCTTTATCCAAATGAAGGCTCGTTCAGATAATTCTTTACCCAAATGAAGGCTCAGTCTGAGAACTGTTTATTCAAATGAAGGTTCATTCTGAAGACTCATCCATCAATTGAGAACACTGAAATTTTCTCATTCTCAAATTTAATTCTTATTGCAAAAATTGTTGCCTAAAAATTAGTGTTTTTAAATTTTTAATATATTTTTACATGAAAGGTATTTAGTCACACATTAAATTAAAGCGAAGTTTTTGGCATAGATATTATACCAATAAAAATGGTATTTTGGATTATTTTGTTTTGGAGGTATTAAAGAATAATTAGAATGCAAAATCGCTTGGCGGCGAATATGGGATGCTTGTTTTTAAAGAGAATGAGTTTGTCATTTATTCGATTTTTCAATTCCTATAGATGAAAATATGAACTAATGGGTAATTTGGAAAGCGCAAATAGCAGTATTTTATTAGCACTTATGCAACCTATCATTTTATTTTACCTCTTAAACAAAACAAAAGTTGACTTTTCTTATATTACATTTCTGTGGATAAAAAATCGCCACATGGAGCACTAAATTTTTAAGCAAGATTTAAATAGATCGGCTGAAATTTAGTAAAAGCGAACTCTAGTAACGGCGTTTAAAAGCATGGGATATACAGTTTCTTCCAGATATTGAGTTTTTAACACTAATTTGTTTCTTTTCATCTGATTTGAATGAACTGGGTATTGATTTAGAAGTAATGAATCATTTGATTCCCACTTTTGTGCTATTTTTTGATTCACTGTTTTCTTATTTGCCCCAATGTAAACATAGATCAATTTACCTCTCCATTTTTAACCTAACTTTATATAAAATGTTAAATTACTGTAGCATATTTATTTGGGGCGGGGGTGGCTCAGTCGGTAAGGTGCCAGGCTCGTAATCTGTAGTTCCCAGGTTCGAGTCCCAACTGGATCAGCGCTGAGATTTATCGCCACAAAACTCCCGCCCTTTCCACGGTCAGTAGGGGACACCGATGGGCTTGGATAAGGCCACCGTCTGTCGGATGGGACGTTAAGCCGTGACCTCTGTGCGGGAGAGCCACACCCTGTGCACGTTAAAGAACACGTTCGATGGACTTGACGGGAGGTTACCATCTGTCTCCCAACAGCCGTTCCAGTGTGTCCCCTCTCCCAACTTTCTCTGAGCTTTCGGGTTCCTTGTGACTTGGCAATTTGGCCCATTGCGTGCAAAAAAGTGCCGCTCAGAGGAAAAATCATCATCATCATCATCCTCAAGCAGCCATGGGCTACGGAGGTCCAACCAGACCGTGCAATTTAGTTCTCCAAGAAAGTCTATCCTGAGCTACATCTGCTACATCTGGCCACTGCACACCATTTCTAACAAAGTCCTGTTTGATATTGTCTGTCCACCGCATTCTAGGTCTCCCCTTCTTTCTGAGACCTTTAGGCACACTGTTCATAACCCTATTCGCCAATCTATAATTATTCATACGGGCAACATGGGCAAACCAACGGAGTCTCTCTCTGCACAATATGCTGCTTAAAGGAGGTTGCAAAGTCCTTTGCCTAACCTTATCATTAGTTACAAAGTTGAACCACCTAATGCCCAAGATACTGCGTAAGCATCTGGAATCAAAAGCATCTAGTTTCCTGTTATCTTGTTTGCAAAATGTCCAAGTTTCACTACCATAACTAACCCTAGAAAGAACCAAACTATTATACAGTATAATTTTAGTCTAAAAAAAAACTCATATTTATTTGCCCCAATTTATTTCCCTTTTCTAAATAGGCACTAATAAAGAAAAAAATAAGGAAATCCAAAATAAAATATGTCTTTAATAGTGCAGGTAAAATACAATGTTCTTGAATACGTAATAAATATTAATTAAATGGAACTTACTCTAACACATGTGTCGTCGCTATACTTGCCACAGCAGACAGTTCTATAGAACTTCAAACAGAATCTCTCAGTCGTTATATATACAGATGCATAGCTTTTATTGCAAGCAATGATAATTTATTTGAAAGGTATAACTCTTAATTGAAATACATATTTACATATTTAGGATATGAAATTTAGAGGAAAAAATGTTTTTATCCAGATGGGATAGGAACCCATGACCTTTTGATAACGCATCAGTTGGTCTGACCACTCTTGAGGTCGTATCCCACATGGCTCAATACAACTTTTCCTCTAAATTTGATATCGATGTTAACGTTGGGTTGTTTTACCTCTGAGCGGCACTTTTTTGCACACCATGGGCTAAATGGCCAGGTCACATTGACCCCGAAGGTTCAGAGAAGGTTTGAGGAGGGGACCCACTAGAACAGCTGTTGGAGAGACAGATGGTAGCCTCCCGTCAAGGCCATCCAGCGTGTTCTTTAACGTGCACAGGGTATGGCTCTCCCGCACACGGGGTCACGGCTTGACGTCCCATACGACGGACGGCGGCCTTTCCAAGCCCATCGGTGTCCCCTACTGACCGTGGGTAGGGCGGGGAGTTTTGCGGAGAAAAATCTCAACGCTGACCCAGCTGGGACTCGAACCTGGGAACTACAGATTACGAGCCTGGCGCGCTACCGACTGAGCCACCCCCGTCCCAAATATGTTAACGAATCTCATATCTTTGAAGTGACGAAACATCGAGAAATTTATTAAGTAAATGGTTATTTAGAAGAAATTTAAAGACAGACTTTTGAATTCGTATTTTAATAAATAAAATATAGATCAATATCTGTTTCATAAAATTTTTCATCTTCACGAAAATAGTTTTAATTTATGTTTACGAAATAGTTAATTCACTTTTCATGTGAGGTCTCAAATGCCATCGCATTGGCTTTGTTAGGCCACTGATGTAAATATAAATCATTTTGATTTTTAGCTAAAAGTTTCTCTTGTAAAATCTAATTGTTCTCCAATTCATTATGTTTCGTCTGATATCAATTTTGAAACAATCGACTGAATTGAATTGGAGTTATAAAATAAAAGAATTTGCAAATTGGAGGTACAAGTAGTTCTCGATTTCCGCGGTTAAAACATTCCTAAAACATTCCTCCAACTTTAATACCGTTTAAATAAGTGTCTCGCAAACTTTTTTACTCTGCGGCGCACTGAATCTAATTTTTTTCCGCGGCACACTGAAACTAATTTTTTTTCCGCGGCACACCTAAAAAAAAGAATTTTTGATGGTTACGTAAAAAGAAGAAAATTGAAGTTTCGTTAAATGCATTTTATTTAAAATAAATATAATAATAAATATAATTAATCATAACTCGGTGTTTGTTTTAAATATTTGTCCATTCTATGGCTTGAAATAATCAAAAATTAATACCAAAATTTGGAAAAAGCTTGATAAATACTTTCAAGATCCCAGTTGATAAAATCTGAAAGATTTTTATTAAAGCAAGTCGATATTAAAGCACGTCGATAACACAAGTCAAGTCAAAATGAAATCTTTGGAATATCTAGTGTCAATTTGAAAATCTCTCGCGGCACACAGTTTGCGAGACACTGGTGTAAATCAAATGCGCGCGAAACAAGAACAATTTTCCCATATAAAATAATTGAAATTGCGAAACTAGGGAAATACAATCTTTTATTAACCTACCTAACATCATTGAGATTTCAAATTGTATATTATAATTTTATAGATTACATACATTCTGAATACGCATCAGTTGGCTCCCAAATAAATATGCTACAGTAATTTAACATACATACAAAATCCTCATGCAGCCATTTGCTACGGAGATCAAATCAGACTGTGCAATTTTCCTCTCCAGATCTTCTGTTCTGATGTGTCTGTACAGCTGCTGCATTTGGCCACTCTAGGCTAATTCCAGCAAGGTCCTGTTTGACATTGTCTGCCCATGGCTTCCTAGGTCTCCCCCTTTTTTCTGAGTCTCTTAGGCACATTGCTCATAATCCTGTTTGCTAATCTGCAGCTATGCATACGGGCAACATGACCAAACCAACGGAGTCTCTCTCTGCACAACATGCTGCTCAAAGTAGGTTGCCGACTCCTTTACCAAACCTCGTCATTACTTACAAAGTTGAACCACCTGATGCCCAAGATACTGCGTAAGCATCTAGAATTAAAAGCATCAAGTTTCCTATTATTTTGTTGACAAAGCATCCAAGTTTCACTACCATAACTAACCCTAGAAAGAACCAAACTATTATACAGTCTAATTTTAGTTTTTTTGGTTTATACGCCTATTTCTCCACACTCTCCACAGATTCTTAAAATTCCCGGCAGCAATCCCTATTCGTCTCTGTGGAGGATGTTTAATTGCTTCCTTGCTCTTGGTCTGCAGAATTTTTGGCTATCGATACTGGACAAATCTGGACGTCTGGCAACCTCGGGCCGATATCAGCGAGAAGCGATTAATGAGACGAAGTGCTCTACTTCTCGTGCACAGCTGACAACGAGGTTATGAATCTCTTCTAGTTTTTTTTTACAAAGTGGTTGTTTTGCCAATAGAGCTGCTAGGATTTCTTGTATTGCGCTTTAAGGGGTTTCGTTTCAAACCGTATAAATGTTCATTTTGGTGTCGCGCAAATTGAGAACCATGTAAAATCAAATTTACGTAATTCAAAAACGCGCATGTCAAGAACTATCTGTACTCTCTTCCACACTCGGTTCCAAATTTTGCATCAAATCGATTAGTAATCTCGGCATATTCCTAATCCGACGTAAAATAGTAGACTATTTCCTTCTTGTATTACAGGTGTTGCTTGTCATATGCAACAGTTGCTTCTTGCGGTCATTATTTCCCCCAATTACTCATAACAGTGGGATGTCAAAGTGCTAACATGTCCTGCTGATAAAAACGCTGAGATGTTATCTGTGCAAACGAAACTGGAGTTATTGAGAAGACTGTGGGATGGTGAGAAATCTACAGCGAAGGGGTGAGAAGTTCACGTGAATGCGGATCATGCATTCGGTCGTAAAATATTGAAATATTGATAATTAAAAGAAACTAAAATTACTGAAACCTTTTTTTTCATAACTAATTATTTTCAAGTGTTTTTTTATCTACAAGACTTTTTCCTGTAATATTTTACTACTGAAACTTTTTTAGCATTTTTTAGCATTTTTTTTTCTGAAATTAGCATTTATTAAACCAGTACAAATATATAAATTTATTTTTTGGACTACTTTAAAATTACTAAAATTCTAATTTAGAAACTGCATTTTGTATTATTGCAAAAAGTTTTGAAAAACTTCATTTACTTCTAAAATCTTGATACACTTCCAGTTTGTCTCTTTAGCAAGCATTTCAACTTAAATTCAGTTATAATTTTAATTTTTTGGTTCGCCTTGTATTTCTTTTTCAGATTTTCCTAGATCCACCGTAAACACAATAAAAAATTATTCGTAAGTAACAGCTGATAATGTAAATATTGCATGTGGTATAATTCATATTTTTCATTAAAAATATGATCTAAACTTGTTCCTGATTCATATTTTGTTTTCTCTTTATGACAATATACAAAGCCATTAAAGGTTTTATTTGTATATTTGATTTTGTATAATTTATATTATCTCTAAGTCAATATCCCCCAAAAATAATACATACTTTCCATCTACAGCAGTGATTCCCAAACTTTTCTGGACCATCGCCCCCTTTAGAAGAGAACAAAATTTTCAACGCCCCCCTAGTCCATAATAGTTAATTTTATATGAAATATTAATATATTGTTGCATATTATCTGTACCTAATTTATCTGTTTATTTATCTATTAAAATCATAAAGCAGAAATTAATAAAACGACAACCAAATGTACAATAAAACTGTTTATTAAAATTTTAAAAATAAACACAGAATCAATAAGAAATAAAAAATAATGAGATAAACACAAAATTAATAATAAATAAAAAAAATAATGAGATGGTTGAGGCTGGTGGAGTGTTAACAATTTGTTAATGTCCGGTTCCAATTTCGTTAAAATCAATCGCAGATCGCCACGTTCAGTGATGTGTAGTCTGTTCCTCTTCTTTGACAGTAAATTAGCTACTGCAATGAATCCACGCTCAGCCATACAGGACGAAGGAAATGCGAATAAAAACTTCGGTACTATTGCCCACAATACAGGGTAGAGAACAGGTATTGATTTTTAAAGCCAGAACTCTTGGTATTCATGTTTGAATTTTACTTTGAGTACTTCGTTAGTCGTGAGTTCTCAGAGTTCTCTTCCAAATTTGATGATTCTTCAGTATCTGTGTTTGCGAAAGGATCTAAAACCCAACTCGGTATATTCATGTTTAAAATATCTTGGAAACGCTCCGTAAAATCAACATGAAGAACTTCCAAGTGTTGGCAGTAAGTAAGTATATCTTCCGGTTTTGCAGAGACTGTTGATGATGTGTGGGAAAGTGGTTGTATTCACCTCTACCTAGATTTCGATTGAATAGAAGAAGTTTTCCCGCAAAAGCAGCTATGACGTTTTTTGTTTTAATGAAATTAAACTCATCACCTTGCAATTGTAAATTAACTTGATAAAAATATTTTAAACAGGTCTGTCAAATAAGCGATGTCATTTTTTGACGTAATCAGGTTTTCGCGCAATTTTTCGTCTCTGGCTTCAAGAAAGTCCAGTGCTGAGTCAAATAGATTGAAAAAACGATTCAGACAAACACCTTTAGAGAGCTAACGTACTTCTGTGTGCAGCAGCAAGCGATTGTAATCTTCATTATTTTCATTACAAAGCTTACCAAATAATCGGTCATTCAATGAATTGCTTCTAATCTTATTGATTGCTTTAATAGCGTAATGGAGCGACGTATGCAGACGTTCATTCAAATTTTTTGCAACCAAATGCTGACGATGAATAATACAATGTACAGCGAGTACATTTGGTACTGCTTGTTTCAAATGCGCTATGAAAACTTATGACGCCCTGTCATTGCTGGAGCACCATCAGTAGCAGCAGACAAAATATTGCAAATAGGAATTTCTTTCTCTTGAAAAAACTATTGCATGGTATTAAATATAGATTCTCCCTTTGTATCAGATTCCAAATTTATAGCAAATAATAACTCTTCATGAATTTTTTCTTCTTTTATAAATCGTATGTATGATAAGAGTAGAGCTTCGTTATTTGTTAGAGTTGATTCATCGAGTTGAATGGAAAATTTGCAAGTCTTTAAGTAATCACAAAATGATATTTCAACGTCTTTTGCCATTCCATCTATTCTTCTTTGCACTGAATTATTACTGAGAGGAATTTTTTTGATGATATCTGACGGTGTCTTATGATGAAGAACAGTTTTTAATATCTCTTTGACTGCCGGCAAAATTAATTCCTCGCCAATTGTGTGTGGTTTTCCTGCTTTTGCGATTAACAATGAAACGTTATATGAGGCTCGTAGTCCATCATCATCTTGTTTAGAAGACGACACAAAAAGGTTTGACATAGTTGGCTGTTTTAAATATTGCTTTTCCAGTTCTTGAAAATAGGATAAATTTTTGTTCTTCTTATCAGCATGCATTTTATTTAAATGCTCTTGTCGCCTAGAAGGTTTCATAGCTTCATTTGAAAAAACCTTTCGGCAAATTAAACACATAGGTATTGATTAGTTTGTAGGAGAGTACGTAAATCCATATTTCAAATACTCAATACTGTACTGCCGGCATTTCTTTTTAGATGTAGATTCAGACATTTTCAAATACAAATTAACTTCTCAACAGATTTATAGATAGTTATAAAAATAATGTTTATAATGACTTCTAACATTTATCACTCACGACT
Source organism: Ryuthela nishihirai (assembly GCA_038380435.1). NCBI lineage: Eukaryota > Metazoa > Arthropoda > Arachnida > Araneae > Heptathelidae > Ryuthela > Ryuthela nishihirai. The sequence continues at coordinate 17,009,527 of JAWZYU010000029.1, read as the reverse complement.
ATTTATCACGGCGAAGCACATAAAAATAATAAAACATTCTTAGAGCTATCGCTTTTATAGATTTGATTTTGTGCACGCATTAACTTGTATGCTTGCGATGCCGGCGCACTTGCTCCGTAAACAAGTCATTTCAAGCTCCCATATTCTTGTCGAAACATGTTAAATTGCATGAACCGCGTGTTTGCCTACCAACTTGCAAGGACTTGTCACCGTCAATCTATTCTAAACTAAAACAAATTAGGTAAAGGTATACCTAATGCTAATTTTAAAATGCTTATTAACGCGATAAAAATAAGATAATTTACATAGCTAGATAAAATATTTATTCATGAAAACAGGTATTTTCAAAGTATTTTATTATATTAAAAATAATTATAAAAAGAAATATTAAATATAATAAATTTATTATTATTATATTATTATTGCATCAAGGTTGATTTGCCTATCAGGACGGACACACATGTCCAACATAATAAGCCTGATATAGTAGTGAATGTTAAGTAGTAATGCATCTCAGTCGACTTCAGACGTACCAGTACGCTAGTAGGCGGTAGAAGGGAACTTATTGTCCAAGCTGCAGTTGAAAAGCTGTACATGACGGATGAGGTAGTGGATAACCGGAATCACCAGGAAGACACCACAGAATAGAAGAGATAAAAAGGTTGTCACAGAAAATTCCATTAAATTTATTTATTTATTTGACTGCCCCTCTTGACTGCCTCAACGCCCCCCATTTGCCTCTGGATCCGCTACCGCCCCCATGGAAGGCTCCAGCGCCCACTGGGGGGCGGTATCGCCCCCGTTGGGAATCTATGCATTAAATAGTCAATAATTATATTTGCTAACTGTATTGCTCTAATATAGGTCCATTGTGTCTTATTTCATAGTATTAATTGATTTATTGGTTATATGCTTTCTTCCATAGAAGAAAGTTCATTTCACAGCACTGGTTGGTTTATTAGATATAATTTACTTGAATCAGTTTTTTTACTTATGTAGCACTGCATTTTGGATATTTCTATAAGCATATTACCTATAAGCAATCATTTTGGATATTTCTATAAGCATCAAGCAACCTATAATCAGATCATTTTTGGAAGTGTATTTGGGTAAAAGTAATCTTTCACAACATTAGTTATTCTGATTCATCAGTCCTCTTCAACTGACATTTTATATATTTTCTTACTATCAGGAAGCCTATAAACATTTCATTTGGTTAAGTGTGTTAGAAATCCCCCAAATAAAATGCTAAATAATGTAGGTAAAAGATTTGTATTAAACAAATTAATTCTATCAAATATGATACTGATCTCTATTACAGCAATGCACTTAGCAAAATTTGAATCTTGACTATTTAATAGTTTAGAAATACTCAAAACAGAATGATATATGATGTGAGAAGTGATATGGGTAAAAGATTTGTATTTAACCAATTAATGTTATGAATATAGCACATGACCTCTAGTACCAAATGCATTTAGCAAAAAATGATATTGACTAATACTTTAGAAATACACAAAATAAAATGTTACATGATGTAGAGAAGTGACATGGGTAAATGATTTGTATTTAGCCAATTAATGCTATGAAACATAACACGTGACCTCTGTTACACAATGCACTTATCAAAAAATGATTATTGACTAATGCTTTAGAAAAACCCAAATAAAATGCTGGGTGATGTAGATAAATGATTTATATTAAACAAATCAATATCTCAATTTAGTTTTGATTAATTGCATCATAAATCATATAGAGAAAAAAATTATTATGTTAGTTTATAAGTAATGTCATTATTGTAGCATTTTTCATCACATATCAGAATACATATATAGAAAAGTGTGAATTCCATGTATAAATAATTCTGGTGCATTTTAATGAATATCATCCTAGATGATAGAGTCTGTATTCATATAATTGGTTATCATTCATATTATTTGAGATATTCATATCATTTAACAACATTTTTGTTGGTGATTTGCCTTTCAAGTTGAACTTATTAGGTGATTTCTTGTAACTTACTGATATATGTATTAAACTAGATAAATATTTTTTTCTCTTACATGTAGTGTGTGGTACATGTTGTGGGAATAAAAAAATTAAATAATATTTTGTTTGTTGTCAGTTATTATTTTTTGAAAGTCGCTAAGTTGGCCACACTGTTGTGTAAAAATGTAATTTTTTGTGTTTAACGATATATGCATTTTATGAATACAAAATGTTATGTGTGTATATATATATGTTTTATTTTATCCCCATTGTTATACTATAACTATAGTTTTATTTATCTATACAAGGTGTACGTCAGTTACATACACATTTTCAGAGGGGGTACGTGAAGCTTAAAAGGTTGAGAACCACTGGTCTAAAGTGTTTTACCTTATTTCTCCAATTAATGATGGACGCATATGTATAATCGTTTAATAAACTGTAATAATAACAAAATTTGAATATTTAATCTTGAAACATTCTCAATGACCAAATAGTTAGGGCTTTTTTTTACGTATCATATAAACCTGGGTATATTTGTATTGTTGTTATTTGTAATATGTTATTTGCAAATGTCTGAGGAAATATTAAAGAGTCTATGAAATAATTTGAATACATTTTAAACTGAAAAAAATGGGCATATCTGCTACAGATGAATTGATCATCACTATTATAACAAAAATTATAGATAGAAATTAATCATTAATCTGATGTTGTAATTAACAATAATTTGCTTTTTGTCGTCAGAGCAAATTATTAACTAACAAATATAATGCAATTGAAACATTTCGCTATAGCAATTGGAATTACGAACTTTTGATTTTTGCAATAAATGAAGCAATCTGGAACAAACAGAAAAAAATTATTTCTATTAAATTATCTAATGCGAATATGCTATGCTAGGGAGGACAGTAGACATTTCCGCTAATGTTTCAAAAGCGACATTGCAACTAATGTTTCAAAGCGACATTTCAAAAACTATTTGAAAGATTTCTATGACTGTGACTTCCATTTCAGATTCAGATTCCGTGTTTCTAAAGTAATATTCAAGATAGGACAAATCGAATACAAAACCGTTCTCCTTGTTTGATGGCGGATGTTCACCTTTGAAATTTATCAATAAAATTTTGAAACACAGTGATAGATTTGAAACAGTAACGCTTCTCGAAACCGGTCACTTTTTCCAAAAATCTTGGTAAACAATCCACAATCTTAAAATGGATAACTATGGATATAAAATATATTTGAAATCCCGGTTGAAATTAAGAGCATTGGATTTTAAATTTGGCAAAGTTTTGCTACCACCCTTTTTATAGACAACTTAATTTCAAAAGCTTTTATTTTGTTTTATCACAGACATAAATTGCAGGGTAATAATAGTTTGGTTTCCAGTACGCACCTTTGGTGCGTTTACAGAATGAATAATTAGAATAATGCCTTATTTACACATTAGAAATATTACTTATCTTAGTGATAAAGTAAGTCAATCAAATTATATATGTTATTAGTTCGTTTAAAAACAGTTATTGTTTTTATTTACTTTTCCATTTTCAGACATAAAAGTAACCTTTAGGTTGGATAGGTACTGATGAAAATCCTCTAATAGCGTTTTCTGAATCTCGCCACAGCTTTAACAACGCCTTCACACAATGAACGAATTCGGAGAAACTTGAAACGAATATTTCAAATGGGCTATTTATACTAGAAACGAGATAATTTAGTGGTGGAGTGTGAGAGTCAATGCATTTCTTTGGCAACACCTATTTGCTCCCAAAACCCACAGGTGGGAAATATGCAATCGCTTAATAAATTGAAAGTATTTTTCGTCGTTTTTCTTCAACTGTCAGAGTACTAATCACTCTTAGTTTAACATCGATATATCAAATAGAGAGGAAAAATTGTCTTGAGCGTTGTATGATACGAAACCCACAAACTTCTGATAAAAAAACGTCGAAACAATTTCTTCAAATTATTTAGCGATTTAGTTGTTTACTCATAACTTACATTGCGCCATCTACTTCAAGAGTCTGTTTGTAAACAGTGAAAACACTGCCTACAGTCGCTCTAAAAAGTATCCGAACACTATGGTTGATTACAAAATTCAGAAAAAATATCTGGCAACGATTTTTTTAGAAATTAGTGATCTGGCAACCTTCGTGTCACGTGAAATATCTGGCAACGATTTTTTTAGAAATTAGTGATCTGGCAACCTTCGTGCCACGTGTCACGTGACACGAAGGTTGCCAGATCACTAATTTCTAAAAAAATCGTTGCCAGATATTTTTTCTGAATTTTGTAATCAACCATAGTGTTCGGATACTTTTTTGAGCGACTGTACAAGAGACGCAGAGTTGCATACTGCAGTTACGAAAGTTATTAACATCAGTTAGAAGAAATGTGTATTGGCTGCTGGTAACTCAACGGTCATAGTACTTACTATATTACGAGGAGGTGGTGATTTCAAATCCCACCTTGTTCATGACAATTTTTCCTCTATATTTCATATCGACGTAAAAACTAAGAACGATTACTCCCCTGCCAGAGAGAGAGCCTGACTTTAAGAGATAAGTGAAAGTTCTTTATTAGTTGGATAGGTACTAATGATATATAGAGATCGGCATTTTTCGAATCATTCAGTAGTTTTAATTTCAATTAGTAGAGAGCGCTACATTTGAAAATGGGATATTTTAAAGAAATATTAAGGCTGATTTATTTAATCTAGAAGCCTAAAATTTTGGTTGGGTTGTTTTACCTCTTAGCGGCACTTTTTTTGCACATCATGGGGTAAATGGCCAGGTCACATGGACCCCGAAGGCTCAGAGAAGGTTGGGGGAGGGGACCCACTGGAACAACTGTTGGGAGACAGATGGTAGCCTCCCGTCAAGGCCATCCAGCGTGTTCTTTAACGTGCACAGAGTATGGCTCTCTCACACACACGGAGCCACAGCTTAACGTCCCATCCGATTTACGGCGGTCATTTCAAGCCCATCGGTGTCCCCTATTGACCGTGGGCAGAGCGGGAAGTTTTGTGGAGATAAATCTCAACGCTGACCCAGCTGGGTCTCGAACCTGGGAACTGCAGATTACGAGCCTGGCGCGCTACCGACTGAGCCACCCCCGCCCCAAAAATTTTGGTGGTAGAGTGCAGAGAGCAAACGCTTTTCCCTCATTTCTTTTCATTGTAGCATTGTTTATAAATGCAATGACAGCAGCGGTTCGCTATCCTTAACCCTGAGTGGTGAAAATATTCAACTCGTTCTCTTTAAGGGATAAATGATGAAATACTTTTGTGTTGCATAGATATTTATAAAATATTTCTCTTTGCATTTCCCAAATCATCGATGTCTCCTAATTACTACTATTAGTGGGTACAAAAGTGTGAAAATTAAAATCCTTTTGAAAATGAGCATCCCATGTTCGTTAAAAGTGTTTTGTGCCCATCTAGTTTACAATGCCTAAAACTTTTATCAAATATTTTAAAATACGCTTGGAGAGTTTGTTTCTACTGACTGATATTTTTCTTGTTTCATTCTCATTTCACACCTGTTAATCGATGTGATTTAAAATCTTAGTCTCAAAAAATACGTTTCCTTGGAGGTTCCTGTATATTAAATTGGGACTTCTTTTCTGAACTAATAGAAGTGCTGACCTAGCTACCCTTTACCTCTAGAGCAGTGATTCCCAACCTGTGGATGGCCTTCACGAGATGCTTCCATCTGTCTCTTAACAGCTATTCAGTCGACCCCCTTCGTTCAATCTTCCCTGAGCCCTCGCGGTCCGTGTGGCCTGAACATTTAGCTCATTTTGAGCACGAAATTGCCGTTCAGAGGCATATTATTTTTTTAATCGTCTTTAAATTTGGTTAGCTTAAATTTACAAATCCATCAAGCAGTTAATTATAATGGATAATGTACTTATTAGTTTAAAATGTGTGTCATTCTTTAACTTAATGCAGGCGTGTGCATCCCGCGACCACGGGCCACTGCGGCCCTAAACAGCTTGAAAGGCGGCCCACAAAATCCTAAAGTTTACGTGTTTATGACATAAGCTTTCAACAATGTTATGCAATTTTCAGCGAGTTTTTTCGTGACTACAGAGCAAATGACAAAAGTATTAGTGACACACACAAATATCCCAATTAAAAACTTTTCTGGCTATTCTATGTGCGGCCCAAAGCAATTCATCTTCACTCAATGTGGCCCAGGGAAGTCAAAAGGTTGGACACCCATGACTTAATGTAAAGACATAAACGGTCGTATCAGAATAATATGACCATCTACCATAGTATATGTATGGTAAGTGGTCATATTATTCTGATACGACTGTGTAGTGTAAGTATGTAGTAATAATAACGTAAGAACCATCTTCATCATCAATACACATCAAACTTTGAATTAGAACAGAATTAAAACAATACAGACTCATTCAGGCAAAAGCCATTAAATTTAAGAGAGTTACTTAACCATCCATTGGCCGAGTGATTAGCATGCTTGGTTACTAAGTTGGGTTGTTTTACCTCTGAGGGGCCCTTTTTTCCCACAGAGTGGACTAAATGTCTAGGTCACAAGGACTCCCCACCCTAGCCTCGGTCAGTAGGGGACACCGATGGGTTTGGAAAGACAGCTGTCCGTTGTATGGGGCGTTAAACCGTGGTCCCGAGTGCGGGAGAGCCATACATTGTGCACGTTAAAGAACACAGTGGATGGCATTGACGAGAAGCTACCATCTGTCTCCCAACAGCTGTTCCAGTGGATTTTTTCCCAACAGCTGTTCCAGATGATTCTCCATCTTTGAGCCTTCGTGGTACTTGTGAACTGGCCATTTAGCCCATTGTGTGCCAAAAAAGGGCCCCTCAGAGATAAAACAGCTAAATCTAGGTCACAAGTACCCAGAGGGCTCATAGAAGGTTATGGGCCCACTGGACAGCGTTTAAGAAACATATAGAAGCCACTCATCAAGGCCATCCAGCGTGTTTAACATGCATAGGATATGGCCCTCCCGCACACGGGGCCACGGCATAACGTCCTATCCGAAGGGCGGGGACCTTTCCAAACCCATTGGTGTCCCCTATTGGCCGTGGGTAGGGCAGGAAGTTTTGCGGAGATAAATTTCAATACTAGGCTAGGTGGGACTCAACTCTGTGGACTGCATATTACGAGCCTGGCGCGCTACCGACTGAGCCACCCCCTTGATTACTGATCAAAAGAACCTGGGTAAGGCATGTTTTTTCTCTGTAGTGTGTATATAGGTATGACAGGCTGTTCTGTGACAAGCAGCTGCTTGAGGGAGTATTTATTTATTCATTTTATTAGTTACCACTGCCTAGTTTATTAAAATACTGCAGCTGATGTGATAACATTATTATTAGCATATATTAATACTTAAAAATATAATGTTTGTATTATTTTGTTTAGTAGGATACTTAAAAACCCCAACGGCTAAAAATCACCCATAGGTGATTATTGATTGGAGTATAATTTTCATTCGATTTAAATAAAAAAAAGTTAAAATAATACAGCAAGGGTTTCCATTGAAACACGAAAATGGATTAAAAAAGAAATCTAATAATTCATCTCTAGGTAAAATTATATCAGATAAATAAACTAGAAACAAAAATGGCGGAATAATCAAAATATTTTCAATAATCAGAGTCCAACAAGCACGTTGCAGATAATACGCAACAGTGGCTCTCAATAAAAGCCATTTACTTAACAGAGCTGAGATCAACAATCGATGTCTACTTGACAATCGCGATAGATTTTGCGCGATTGATTCAGATTAGTAAGAGTCGGTGATCAGAGAGGTTGTCTCAGTAGTAGCCAGATTTGATTCAAAGATGAAAAAATAACGAAGTAAGCTCCCCGCCCGTGGTGTCTCGCGCAAAGGAACTTCCAGATCCAAGGCAAAGAAGGAAGACCTGGATAGTTCTCCAAAAAAGATGCAAGTTCCTGGTTGTTCAGGTATGGAAATAGAAGAGTCTGATAGATATTGTGAAGGAGACAGTCAGCTGAATGAATAGGAAGACTCGAATATTCAGGATTTTCCACGAGAAGACTTCACTGATGCTTCCATCCTCGAAATGCCACCTGAATGTGATTCACAAGTAGATGAAGTGATAGCAACGCAGTGCGAGACGCAAGAACACGATGATCCTTTGAAAGCCAGAATCACCAAGTCTCTTCTTTCGACAACTGTATGAGCTGTACCAAAGATGAAACTGAAGAACTGGATGAAGAGGACGACACCGTCGACGAAACTCTTGAAGAATTAATAAGAAATAAAAAAAAAATAATGAGATGGTTGAGGCTGGTGGAGTGTTAACAATTTTTTAATGTCGGGTTCCAATTTCGTTAACATCAATCGCAGATCGCCACGTTCAGTGATGTGCAGTCTGTTCCTCTTCTTTGACAGTAAATTAGCTACTGCACTGAATCCACGCTCAGCCATATAGGACGAAGGAAATGCGATTAAAAACTTCTGTACTATTGCACACAATCCAAGGTAGAGAACTGGTATTGATTTTTGAAGCCAGAACTCTTGGTATCCATGTTTGAATTTTACTTTGAGTGCTTCGTTAGTCCTGAGTTCTAAGAGTTCCTCTTCCAAATTTGATTATTCTTCAGTATCTGTGTTTGCGAAAGGATCTAAAACCCAACCCTCTATATTCATGTTTAAAATATCTTGGAAACGCTCCGTAAAATCAACATGAAGAACTTCCAAGTGTTGGCAGTAAGTAAGTAAATCTTCCGGTTTTGCAGAGACTGCTGATGATGTGTGGGAAAGTGGTTGTATTCTCCTCTACCTAGATTTCGATTGAATAGAAGAAGTTTTCCCGCAAAAGCAGCTATGACGTTTTTTGTTTTAATGAAATTAAACTCATCACCTTGCAATTGTAAATTAACTTGATTAAATATTTTAAACAGGTCTGTCAAATAAGCGATGTCATTTTTTGACGTAATCAGGTTTTCGCGCAATTTTTCGTCTCTGTCTTCAAGAAAGTCCAGTACTGAGTCAAATAGATTGAAAAAACGATTCAGACAAACACATTTAGAGAGCCAACGTACTTCTGTGTGCAGCAGCAAGCGATTGTAATCTTCATCATTTTCATTACAAAGCTTACCAAATAATCGGTCATTCAATGAATTGCTTCTAATCTTATTGATTGCTTTTATAACGTAATGGAGCGACGTATGCAGACGTTCATTCAAATTTTTTGCAACCAAATGCTGACGATGAATAATACAATGTACAGCGAGTACATTTGATATTGCTTGTTTCAAATGCGCTATGAAACCCTTATGACGCCCTATCATTGCTGGAGCACCATCAGTAACAGCAGACAAAATATTGCAAATAGGAATTTCTCTCTCTTGAAAAAAACTTTTGCATGGTATTAAATATAGATTCTCCCTTTGAATCAGATTCCAAATTTTTAGCAAATAATAACTCTTCATGAATTTTTTCTTCTTTTATAAATCGTACGTATGATAAGAGTAGAGCTTCGTTATTTGGTAGAGTTGATTCATCGAGTTGAATGGAAAATTTGCAAGTCTTTAAGAAATCACATAATGATATTTCAACGTCTTTTGCCATTTCATCTATTCTTCTTTGCACTGAATTATTACCGAGAGGAATTTTTTTGATGATATCTGACGGTGTCTTATGATGAAGAACAGTTTTTAATATCTCTTTGACTGCCAGCAAAAATTAATTCCTCGCCAATTGTGTGTGGTTTTCCTGCTTTTGCGATTAACAATGAAACGTTATATGAGGCTCGTAGTCCATCATCATCTTGTTTAGAAGACGACGCAAAAAGGTTTAACATAGTTGGATGTTTTAAATATTGCTTTTCCAGTTCTTGAAAATAGGATAAATCTTTGTTCTTCTTATCAGCATGCATTTTATTTAAATGCTCTTGTAGCCTAGAAGGTTTCATAGCTTCATTTGAAAAAACCTTTCGGCAAATTAAACACATAGGTAATGATTGGTTTGTAGGAGAGTACATAAATCCATATTTCAAATACTCAATACTGTACTGCCGGCATTTCTTTTTAGATGTAGATTCAGACATTTTCAAATACAAATTTATAGATAGTTATAAAAATAATGTTTATAATGACTTCTAACACTTATCACTCACGACTGTTTATCACGGCGAAGCATATAAAAATAATAAAACATTCCTAGAGCTATCGCTTTAATAGATTTGATTTTGTGCACGCATTAATTTGTATGTTTGCGATGCCGGCGCACTTAATCCGTAAACAAGTCATTTCAAGCTCCCATATTCTTGTCGAAACATGTTAAATTGCATGAACCGCGTGTTTGCCTACCAACTTGCAAGGACTTGTCACCGTCAATCTATTCTAAACTAAAACAAATTAGGTATAAGTATATCTAATGCTAATTTAATAATGCTTATTAACGCGATAACAGTAAGATAATTTACATACCTAGATAAAATATTTATTCATGAAAACAGGTATTTTCAAAGTATTTTATTATATTAAAAAATTATAAAAAGAAATATTAAATATAATAAATTTATTATTATTATATTATTATTGCATCAAGGTTGATTTGCCTATCAGGACGGACACACATGTCCAACATAATAAGCCTGATATAGTAGTGCATGTTAAGGTATTGAATGAGATTACAATTATTGAAGTAGGAATAACACTCAGGATAACCTGCAGACAGTAGAGGTTGAAAAGAAGAGGAAGTGTGATCTGCTGGCTAATGAGTTGAGCCTAATTCACAAGTGTAATGTTAATATTATACCTTATGTTCTGACGTGGGATGGTACCGTAACTACGTACCATAAAGCATACTCAAAGCGACTTGGAGTGGGAAAACATATTGAAGCTTATATCCAATCTGCGATCTTGAAGAGAACTTTTGAGAGCATCTCAGTCGACTTCAGACGTACCAGTACGCTAGTAGGCGGTAGCAGGGAACTTATTGTCCAAGCTGCAGTTGAAAAGCTGTACATGACGGATGAGATAGTGGATGACCAGAATCACCAGGAAGACACCACAGAATAGAAGAGATAAAAAGGTTGTCACAGAAAATTCCATTAAATTTATTTATTTATTTGACTGCCCCTCTTGACTGCCTCAATGCCCCCATTTGTCTCTGGATCCGCTACCGCCCTCATGAAAGGCTCCAGCGCCCATTGTGGGGCGGTATCGCCCCCGTTGGGAATCTATGATCTACAGTATCTAGCAACGTTTCCAGTTTATCTATGAAACTTAACGGAAAATTCATAAGTTATATCCTAATCAAAGAAGTTAATTCTTCATACGTAAAATGAAATTTAAGAAGCACCAAATCTGCTGTGTCGAGAATTGTTGATACATCCAAAAAGTGCGTTTTTTTTAGCTTACCTATATTGTGACACCATCAGACCTGTTTACATATCCAACCTTAAAGTAAGCATCATAGTCATCTATACCAGTGGCGTTCAACGTGGCACATAATTCCTCCAAGGGGGTCAAGAGATACTTTTAGTGGACCACATGGAAAAAATAGAACATTAGGGGGCCATCCAAACTTGCCAGAATATTTCAAATGAGATGCAAAAATTATAGTCATTATTTTCTTGATAGACGTATTTTATAACTTGTAACATAGCTCCTTCGTACACTGTGTTCATTCTTCTATTTTTTAGTACATGTAACAATAAAGCCGTTACTGGAAAACAAGCACGTTAAAAAAACGCTCATATCAGCCTTGATATTATGAACAGGGCGATCTTCGTTAAGCACTAACAACTCTGCAGACAGGTATCGAAAAAGGATCACACTGAATAAAGTGTCTATTATCAGAATATCTTTTGTTAACTGGTCTTGTTCTGCTCTTATGCATTTTATGTCTTTAAGAATTCTTTTGCTACTTAGATATACAGTATCGATTATTAGAATATATATATTATATAAAATTTATATTATAAATAAAGAAGTGAGGATGGTAAAATATATTTTCGTCCAAATAACAACGACGATGAGCGGCCACAGAGGTAATTGACGCTCGAAAGGCAGCCATGAGCAAAAGAACGTGAAGAAACACTAATCTATACTATAAAAAAAATACCCCCTCAAGCAGCTGCTTGCCACAGAGGTCTGACAGGAGCCTGTCAGTTTATATGCCACAGTAGAAGGTCTGAGAGGATGGCAGGACCTCAGCAGAAAAATATATATTTATTTCGCAGACATCTGGTTGTGTATTTTCTAAATTCAGGTATATCAAATAAAATGGTCAAAAGTTTGTCTAATGCTACGCATATTTCCTTGTATCTCATCCCATCAATTCCTTGTATCTCATCTCATCCCATCAATTCCTTGTATCTCATCTCATCCCATTCCTCAAATCTCATCCCATCAAGTTTTTTAACATTTTTGAAAAAAAAAAAAACAGCGCAGAGTGTCACGACTACTTTTGCGTAATTCATCGTCATCTGCTAAGACAAAGCCGACACCATTTCAAAATCCTGGTTAAGGACTACCCAGGAGGGGGAAGGGGGCGACCAGAAGTCTGCCCCCCGAAATCCCGTTGTCTTACATGAAATCTCAAACTTGTTTATCTGCTTTAAAATCAGAACAGGTTTTTGTACAATTTTATTTTAGCCCCATATTTAATGTGCGACACTAAAAATAGATTAAAATAAACACTGTAAAATCTTATTCCACATAGAACAGGCATGTCAAACTCGTTAACCACCGAGGGCCATATTGAGTATTATATATTAAATCGCTGGCCGCAAAACAAAAAAAAAAACAGATGAAAATTGTTATGTGCATGTCTGTATCGTTTTTCTGCTGAGGTCCAGCCATCCTCTTAGATCTCCTACTGTGGCATATAAACTGGCAGGCTCCAGTCAGACCTCTGTGGCAAGCAGCTGCTTGAGGGGGTATTTTTTTTTAAACTAGACTAGAACGCAGTATTCGTTCACTGACTGCTAACGAATAGCTTCCGACTCTACTGGCATTTCGTGACTCATTGCCATGCGCAAAGTACGTACATTTGAATGACCTCGAGACATGTGTATATGTTACCGCTAAAGCTCGAAAGCCGTTAATGTGCACATTACCTAGCTAATCTGCAGATTAACTTATTTGCTCCGTTAACGTGCGGAATCAAGAGTTTTCCGCATTTTACCTAGGTAATGTGCACATTAACGGCTTCCGTATCGTTAAAGTTCAAAAGTTTGTTTCTCTCATAGTGGTGAATCTCTTGAATATGAATCTTCGTGTCAGTGATTCACTTGTCCGCATTATAAAAAAGGCCCCCGGATGAGCGGAGGCCAAGTGAGAACGAATCGGTAAAGTGATTCATTCTTGATAACGAATCACTAAAATGATTCGTTCTCACTTGGCCTGCTCATTTTGGGGGCGTTTTTTTATAATTCAGACGACTGATTCATGTTGACTGAGGGATGACCCTGGTTTCAACTCTACTCTCGGACACTAGATAAATAACATTATGTTAATTTAAGCGTACAGAAACGTTCCTGTTGCTGTGAAAATAAGCAAAGATCTTATTTTCACTTTAACGAGTGCTTAGTAGGTAATGTGCAGATTATCCAGGTAATTTGCAGATTACCTAGGTAATTTGAGAAATGAAACAATTTTCCGCACGTTAACGGATCACCCTAGTTAATCTGCACAATACCTAGATAATCTGTAGAATAACTGATTTCTGCACTTTAGCGGTAACATATACATGTCGGAGCCCGATCGTAGAATTGCTCATATCATGAAATGCCACTATTTCATGAAACGATCGGGCATTTCATGATATGAACAATTCTACGATCGGGTTCCGACATATACATTTATGCGCAATAGTTTCCCTTATATATAAATGGAAATGTTTTCTGAAATACGTTTATTTAATTCATGTACCTTGTACGTACTTATAATTTTAATTAAAGAATCCAGTGTTGGCAAAAGTTAAATAAACCTATTGGTTATCAATCTTGGCGGGCCGCAGAACAGTTCCAGGCGGGCCGCGTGTTTGACATGCTTGACATAGAACGTAATTTTAACCTTTCTTGTCTGGTAGAATGTTTTAGTAACTAGGAAACCCTATTCAAATCTTATTCTGCCCTCTCCCCCACCCCAAACTAAATTCTGGATATATGCGTGATCCTGGATATGCCATTGGAATTATGTGGTTGTTCGAAATGTGGTTCTAAGGTAGGAAATTATATTATTTTACATGCAAACAGGAATTTCTAAGAATGGTGCTCCAGTGACAAAAATACTCCAGAGTCAGAAAACTGAAAAAACGAGAGTTACGGAAATGTTGCGGTTTTCACCTAGTGGAAACTGGTCTTCTTACCCATTTTACATATTAAAATATATAGAATCTGATTTTAAAATTTCCTCTCTGATGGAATGTTTTAGTAATGGGAAACTCTACACAAGTCTTATTTCGATCCCTCTCCACCACTCCCAAACAAAATCCTGGGTTCATGAGTTATCTTGGTTATGTCATTGAAATTATCTGATTGTTCGAAATCTGGTAATCCAAGCTAGTCTAACAGCAATTTCAAGACGTTTTCCTTGATTTCATTTCACGATGCAGTGGTCTTGGACCGTAGGATTTTAGGTTGGCAGAGAGTATAAAAACAAATACATAAATACATATGTATGAAAATATGCAGCAAATTCCCTTGTCATTTTACAATTTTTACATTGTCTCCATGTGATTAATAGGAAAAAAAATCAATAACCGTGCACATTTCAAAGCATACCACGTGAATATTTTATGATAATTTTTGGTTGGAATTATTAATAATAAATACAAATATATCATTATGTTTTGTACTTAACCTATAATTAATTAAAAAAATTATATTTTCTGTTAATTTCAAACAGGCCTGAATCTAGGAAAAAATAAAACAAGTGGACCCCCCCCCTCCCCCAAAGATCCATCCACCCCTGATTTCAAGTGCATATTCCGAGAACGACCCGGAGACTGCTTTTCTTACTTGGGCCGTACTAATCACAGATTAAGCATAATAGTTAGTTCCTACTTTGGGCCGTACTAACCACAGTTAAAGCATAATAGCTCAGATTAAGCATAATAGCTCAGATTAAGCATAATAGCTCAGATTAAGCATAATAGTTAACATAAGATTACCACAGATATGATAAAATAAGATTACAACAGATAATACGACAGATTAAGCATAATAGTTAGTTTTCTACTTTGGGCCGTACTAACCACAGATTAAACATAATAGCTAGCAGCAGACAGACGACGTCCACTGTACTAGCGGTTCTGCAGAGCATCACCTTATATAATAATGTTTGGAACAAAATGTATAACTATAATTTTAAAATTTGCATAGGTATTTATTTTTAAAACCAGCTCTTGATTTTAGATTATTCTACAACATTATTACATAATTTCATCAAAGAAATTTAATGTATAGTGCTTTTTATAAACAAATAATAGCCATATACAGAACTGAAGAGCAAGATGTCCACACAATTCGAAAGTCAGTGGGAAAATCAGAATTAGGGGGTGACTGCTAAAGAGGTCGCTGCACGCAGTGGTATTGAGTCCTCGATCTGTACCAGCTGGTTATTCTGGGTATAAGAATAAATATTCCATTCAAGAGAGAAAAAAAAAAAACTATAAGGATCAATTCTAGCAAATAGAGAATTAAATGGGAGGCAAAATATCAGGAGCAACCCTGACTTCAGTTTGTCAGGATGATTGCTATTTTTTAAAGTAAAAGTCACTTAGTGGTGCGTTTACTCATGACCACATTTGAAAAGACGATTAATACTGATAGCGAAACACTAGTGAGCTCTTTGCAATAGTTTCGATGACCGTGAAATGTACAGACGATTTGTTTTATTTCAAATCTTCTCACTACAAAAATGAAGTTTCATGTTGTTTTCGACCAAATTCGGTTAACGAATAATATCTAATTATCTGCCTAGTGAATACACAGCAAGAAAAAGCGGAAAATAGAATTGAAAATCATGGAAAAATTTCATTATTTACTTCAGTAAAGATTATAGACACAAAATTAATATCTATGGTAAATGCTGCTTCCTTAAATCTGTCCCTGAGATGATAACATGAAGTCTGAAGCAATCGACAATTGTTATGTAAACTTCATTATGGACCATCTATGACTGGAATCATAGCCATAGGCTGGGGAAAGGCAGTTATCCCTCCGGTAAAATGGATTGAAAAATCAATTTACATTGAATAATATCAGGTGTTTCAAAAATTAATGTCCTTTTTTCCATAACGAAAGCTAATCTTGATTTCTTATTGCGTTTTCTTTTGTGTTTGGAAGCATATCATTTTTATACTACATTATGAAATCAAAAAACATTTTTATATGCATTTTTTCAATAGTAAGTTTCTTTTTGTTTCGTTTTCGGGCATCCTTAGTTGTATTCGAACTAGTAAAGTTAGTGAAAGTTAGTGTATTCGAGCTAGAAAAATATAAGGGGGGGGGAAGACTGGAATTTCCGTTGCAGTGCAACATTTTCCCCTTCGTTTTATAGGTGGTTGCCTATTTCTTGAAGCATGCAAAGTTTAATGGATGTTTATGTTGCCTTTTTGCCAAGGTCCCGCCATCCTCACAGACCTTCTACTATGGCGTATTTAACTGACAGGCTCCTGTCAGATCTCTGCGGCAAGCAGCTGCTTGAGGGATATTTATTTTTATTTCCCTTACTAGCATTCTCAAAAAGGGTCTAACCCTGGTTGTATTATGTATAATATATGTATGATTGCTGCATTCACCAGCATGCTCATTATTGAATGGCGCGGCGATTTCATCCCCCCCCCCCCCGATTTTCCCCCTCTTCTTCGTCTGAAAAGAATTGCTGCTGACAAACCAACGATTGGATGATTATGGAATTTTTAAAATCACTGTGTACGATGTACATTTCGCTTAACAATTTTGTGTAATCGAAATTAGCTCCAATTTTGTTCACGTATTGATTGATTGATAAATCAGATCACAAATTGAATATTCTTGCTACCAGGAATCCACCCGGTAGCAAACTCATTCAGAAGACATTTAATGAGAAAAGATATTTCTCTCTCTATATATATATTTTTTTCTCTCTTTTTCTTTATTTTATATATATTTTTAGTTACAATTATTCATCATTTTTTTATAATATATTAAACATATCAATGTGTTTAATGAATGTAATGAGAAGTTTATAACATTTAGTTTTATCTTTTATATTTTCAGGTTTATAATATATAATATTTAATTTATTTAATGATTTGAAGTATTTATCTCTTGCTTTTTCAAATTTTTTACATTTAAAAATTATATGGCCTAGGTTTTCATATATTTGACATTTGTCACATACAGGAGAATTTTTTTTTTTTTTTCATTTTATATAACATTACTTTGGTAATTGCTGAATTGATTTTAATTTTGAAAATTATATTACATTTTTTCTGTTAAGGCCATAATTATTATATTTTGTAATTATTGGTGAAATTTTATATCTATGTGTGCTTTTTGCATTTGTGTTGTACCATGACTGTATCTCTTTTCTTATATTTGATTTATTTTGTTTTTTATATAAGTATATAAAAAAAGGTGTCCAAATTAGGAACTATATTTATTGCTGATTTTGCTATTTTATCTACTACTTCATTGTATTTTATTCCTACATGACTAGGAATCCATTGAATGTATATAACATTGTTATTATTTAAAGGATTTTTTGTTAAAATAAGTATATCATTTATAAATAATTTGAAATTACTTTTAGTAGTGTCATTGTATATGGTCTCTATGGATGCTTTGCTGTCTGTGAATATTACAAATTTTTTTATTTTTTGTATTTTAATGCCCAGTTTATGGCCAGAATGATTGCAGTTATTTCAGCAATTAAGATAGGATTAGATTTTTTAAATTTAAATAGGTATTCATAATTGTCTTCTGGGCATATAAAAGCCCCAGTAAGCTTAGTTCTATCCTCACTAAGAGATCCATCTGTATAAATATGAATAAAATTTTTATAATTATTTTCTATATGGATATTTGATAGAACTTTAAGAGTATATGTGTCATGTATTTTTTTTTTGATTGTAAGTTGTTTATGTTTGTATTAAGAATTGGGAATGTAGATGTCCAGCTGGGTATTTGTATATTATGATCTCCCTTATCTTTTTATTTATGAATTCTATTAAGGTATTCTTAAATGTTAAGTTAAAAATAGTGTTATCATTGAAATTATTTAATATTTTGTCAATAATTGGATGTGTGTAATTTTTTGATATTATTCTGTGTATAAGATTTTCTAATAAATATTTTTTTTTATACTTATAGGTGGAATAGATGTTTCTGCATAAATATTCAAGCCATTTGTATTTTGATAAAGCCCAATACAAAATTTTAATATTTTTAATCGTATATTTTCTAATATTTTTAATTTAGTTTTTGAAATGTTATTCACTAATTCAATTCCATATAAAAATTTAGGGAATATAATTGAATTGTAAATCAACAGTAAATATTTGTTAGTACAGCCCCAATTGGAGCTGCCTAAGTATCTAAGAAAATTATATAGTTTATTTGCTTTGTTTTTTGCTATTTCTAAGCATTTGGACCATAACAGTTTTAAATCTAAATGTATTCCTAAGAATTTGAAGTTATCATCTATTTTAATGTTTTCATTTTAATTTTTATTTCAAAATCATTTGGTAATTTTTTGTTTTTATGAAAATAAGTTAAAATAGTTTTTTCTATTGATATTTTAAGGTTCCATGCTTCACAGTATTTTATTACATTATTAATAAGGTTTTGGAATACATTTTGTATTAAATCAAAATTTTTATTAGAGGTCCAGAAAATCAGATCATCTGCATAAGTTCAAAATTTTACATTTTCTGGAATAATTTCATGTAAGTTTTCATGTAAGTTTTCTGGAATAATTTCATTTATATACAAATTAATAATGTGGGGGATAGTATATCCCCCTGAATTAATCCATTATTAAATGGATATTGTGACGAGAATTTATTTCCAATTTTAATTTTGAATTTTTTTTCTTTAATAATTTTGAATAAGAAACTACATATTGGCACAAATTTTCAGTTGCCTGATTTTGTGTAATATACCATTGCGTGAAACAGTCCAAAGCCTTTTCTATATCTATACTTAGTATTATCATAAATAATTTGTTTTTAATTGCATATTCTGCATCAGAAATTATATTTTATAATAGGTCTTTAGTAGATCTTCCTTGTCTGAATCCAAATATGCGATTATTATATATTTTATTATGCTCAATATGCCAGTTTAGTCTATTTATAATTATTCTCTCAAATAATTTTAATGCATTTGAGCTAAGACATATTGGTCTGTAGGAGGTTAAATTTTCTGCATTTTTATTATTTTTTTTTTATAAAAATCATTGAGTTTTCGAACCAGCTTTCTGGGAAATTTTTAGATTTCCAAATTTCATTAAGGTTGTTCAATAAATTTTTTTTCCAATTATTTGGGAGATTTTTTAGTTCTTTATTTGTTATGCCGTCAGGTCCTGCCACCGTTTTTGATTTTAAAGATTTTATTACAAAGTTCAATTCAAAAAAGGAGAATGGGCTGTTTAAACATTCTGTGGCATTGCATTTATAAAATTGATGCATTATATTTGAATTATAAAATTTTTTATCTATCTTATTGTTTGGATTTTTTAATGAAAAATTTTGCTATTGTTTCAGTAGTTTCTTGGATACTTTCATTATTTTTAAGGGCTATGGAGTGAAGTGGATTTGTTGGTTCTTTTTCACTGTATAATTTTTTATATATTCTCCATTATATTATTTATAGATTTGTTGTGGATGCAAGGGGCGAAAGATTCTCTGTAAATAGTTTCCAATTTTGTTTTTGTATATTTTGCATTTTTTTTTTTTGATATTGCTTTTTCTAGACGTTTATAGATTTCACATGCAATAAATGCTTTTTTTTTTTATTTTTCATATCTCTTTCTGTTTTCCTTTTAATTGCAATCAGGGACAGATCGAACGCGATCGAAAACTTAAAGGCTATTTTTCAAATATGTGCTGCCATCTATCGCAGAAATAAGAAATTATAAACTAGTTTTTCAGGATGACTCATCTCTTGTTGTATTCAGAGCTCGATTCGGAAAGTGAGAATCGTAATAGTTTATCAGTATCTATCCAACCCAAAAATAGCTTTAACTTTAACTGTAAAAACGAAAAATTATATCTTAAAACGAACATGTTGCGTTTTCCCAACTCCCTGGGGTCCATCTGCCTCGTGACTTTCACATTCCACTCCCAGAATTTCAAATTTCTGTAATAAATTCATCGTTTTCAATATTCTTTTAATATTTGGCAATTCTTAACCCTGTACACTGTTAGAGGACGCAATTACAGCTTTTGGGATATTCAGAAAGGACGATTTTTTTCATTTGAGATATTCAAAAAGGTTGTAATATTTCAACAATACCTACCCAACACAAAAAAGATTATTAACTTGTCTCTAAAAACAAAAATGGTTCGATACCTACAGACGGACAGCCAGTAAACCAGACGACTAAGTGAAAATATTATCTCTTTTTGTAGACGAGATAAAAATATTTGAAGTCGCAATATTTTCAAATAAAAACACACTTAAAATGTAGCAACCTGTATTAAAACAATACAATACGTATGATACAACGTGGTTTCACATTAAAGAGTATAGAAATCATATTGTGTTCCAATGACTTCCTAACATGGAAACGAAGGGAAAGACAAAATTGATAGAGAGAGTGTTTGCAGTAAACCCCAAGCATAAATAACATCACAACATAAAAGACATCAGCATTAGAGAAAATAGAAAAAATTCTCCGAATGGATTAAACATTATCCATTCGGAGCCTGGGAACCTGGGAACTACAAAATAATGATGCAATTACTGCTGACGAATTCTCAATGAAATCTCTTCTCAGTAGAAGCTATAAGAATATATTTTTCACCATATCTTTCGAACGCGATAGAGAAACTTAATGATTTATATGTCAAATGAAAGCTTGTTACCGGAGTGTGTCAAAAGCAATAAAAAATTGACTCCCCATGCTTTCGCTTCCCTAAAAAACAGTAAATGTGAAAGTCGTTCTACTCTTGTCTTCTGAATGGGATAGCCTACAGTTACGAGTTAGGTGTCAGAAGAAAGTTCATTTAATGATTGTCGTAAGCTATTTCGATTTTTGCCCCACTATTCTCCCCCTCTGATGAAAGGGGGAAGGAGCGGATTTTCCCGGGTATAGATTTTAACGAGTCTTATCTCAATTTAAAGCTTGTGACGTCTGCAATGTATTGGGCTATCTCACACACGACTCCTAAAAGGAGGAAAAATGTGGTCGATAATTTATGAGTCGTATATCAAATGAAAGTTTTTGAAGGTAGGTGTTTCTTGTGACAAAAAAAATTAGGGTTGGGTTGTTTTACCTCTGAGCGGCACTTTTTTGCACACCATGGGCTAAATGGCCAGGTCACATGGACCCCGAAGCCTCAGAGAAGGTTGGGGGAGGGGACCCACTGGAACAGCTGTTGGGAGACAGATGGTAGCCTTCCGTCAAGGCCATCCAGCGTGTTCTTTAACGTGCACAGGGTATGGCTCTCCCGCACACGGGGCCACGGCTTAACGTCCCATACGACGGAAGGCGGCCTTTCCAAGCCCATCGGTGTTCCCTACTGACCGTGGGCAGGGCGGGGAATTTTGCGGAGATAAATCTCAACGCTGACCCAGCTGGGACTCGAACCTGGGAACTACAGATTACGAGCCTGGCGCGCTACCGACTGAGCCTCCCCCGCCCCCCGAAAATAATTAGGTAATTTTAATTTTTTTAATTATCTTCCAATATGGGCTCTAAAAAGTAGAAAATAAACCTAAAGCATATCGATGGTGTAATCAGTCTCTGAGCTCGCATTCACTTCCAAGGAAGTTAGGGTACCGATTTATCTCACAACAAGTCGGCGCTCTATCTTCTTTTGAAGTGAATACGAGCTCAGTGACTGATTGCACCATCGATATGCTTTAGGTTTATTTTCTTCTTTTTAGTGCCCATAGAGGAAGACAGGTATTTTAAAAACTTTTAATTTATTTATATTCATGTGTTCTATCATTTATCAAGATACCTGAAATCTCAGAACGAACTCGATACTAGTCAGCCGAGAAACCCGATGCAATTAATGAAATTTCCTTACATGATCAAAAATTGATGTTTGATGTGAAACTTCGAATAGACATATTATTAAAGCACTGTTTTTTTCACTCCCAAGAATCTATCAAAGTCCTGCATCAACCTTATTCTTGAAGAATTTATTCAGCAGTTGGATGATGAAGAACTGACGCTACATTATTTTCAACAAAATGGAGCAACTGCTAACTCAGCTAAAGGTTGGGTTGGGTTGTTTTACCTCTGAGCGGCACTTTTTTGCACACCATGGGCTAAATGGCCAGGTCACATGAACCCCGAAGGCTCAGAGAAGATTGGGGGAGGGGACCCACTGGAACAGCTGTTGGGAGACAGATGGTAACCTCCCGTCAAGACCATCCAGCGTGTTCTTTAACGTGCACAGGGTATGGCTCTCCCGCACACGGGGCCACGGCTTAACGTCCCATCCGACGGACGGCGGCCTTTCCAAGCCCATCGGTGTCCCCTACTGACCGTGGGCAAGGCGGGGAATTTTGCGGAGACTCAGCTAAAGAGACATCGGGCTATTTGCCTGAAGAGCAATATAGTGACAATATTGGTGACAGATTGATCTCCAGACGATTAAGCTGCTGAGATCACTCCATATGACACCAACTCTTTATGATTTTCACTTATGAGGATTCTTGAAGGAAACTGTCTACAAAACTCATTCTTGGACCACTGAAAATTTAAATATCAACATCACTAATGCTATTCAATGAATTTCCCTGTGCTTTTAAAAAAGCTTTTTTTATTAACCAATCAAGAAAGATTTGCAGGGCCTGATTAACATAATGGACAATCCGACGATGACCGGAGGTAATACCCTCAAGTTTTAAGGAGGGAAATCTTTAAAATTTTTGAGTACGATTCCAATAAAAGAGAGAAAGAAACGGAGAGATGAAGAATGACAAATTTGAAGATAATGAAAGCCTAGACCCCCCCCCCTCCACTCCCATATGAATCTCTTTTATCTCTGTAAGGTATTTAATATTATTGTACAATTTTCGCGACGGTATATAAGACTAACTACGAAATATATGTAACGTCTTAGAATTAATATTTTTTTACCATGCAAAAAAAATTGACTTAGGTTTTGTAATTATTCAGTGAAATTCCAGTTGTAATCTAAAAAAATTTTAAAATAAGTAATAATGACAAAAATATTACATAAGTTCATAGCTTCAATCTTTTTTCTCTTTCTCATAACAAAAGATTTAAATTTAAATTTTCGTTATTGTTGCGGGTAAAATTGCTCATGCATCAATTTTTTCCCTGTCTATTATATAACTTGGCTGTGAACGAGGGGGTGTTATTTTTAGATCTGAGGCATATTTCGCTGCAGATGAATATTTTCAGCACGTCTTGTAATGAATTATGTTGCAATTTGGTAAGTCAAAAGCTGTTTATATCTTTACTAATTTGTATAAGTTAGCTTCGGTTCAGTCTTATTCTGGTCACACTATATTTCAGACAATATACAGATAATGAAAACACGGAAACATTCCCATGTTGAGAAAAATGGAAAACATTCCCATGTTGAGTCAATGAAGAGGTAATTCGAAGATTCGCAATTTCTACAATAAACTTTTTATAGGAAAATAGGACTAGATAAATTTAAATCTCATTCAAATCCATCTAAATCTCGATTTTCAACAATATTTGTTTGGTATTTAAAGAAGCACAAATACTTAAACAGCAGCAAAATCAGCCTAAGAAATTTGTGTAAAATCGACAATTATTGAAAAAACTCTTTGCAAAAATTCTACAAATACGTTTTTATTAAAAAAATTTTTCAATCAAACCATTTAATTAAATTCTGTGATGACTTCTTGTGATTGGCATCTCTGTTATTCAATATTCAAACATCTATAAGTCTTTAAATACTAAATGGATATTGTTCAAAATTGAAATTTAGACAATTTAACTGACATATTTTTCTCCAGTCATATGTTTCCATAAATTATTCCTTTAACCAATTACGGAGCCTTGAATTTGTTTCTCTACAGGCATTTGGTGAGGATGTTCCCATTTTCTGTCCATTGGCTATTTAGTTTCTTAGTTTTTTTACAAGAACGGATTCGTTGCATTTCGTAATACTTCATTGCTGTGCAATGATAAGTATTGTATTTTATTATATAAAGTTTTCGGAAGTAAATAATTGTGTGATATTGTTTATGCTGATGTGTTTATTTCAGGAGACAAAGTGGTGCTTCAATGATGGATGCTGTATTTTTTATCCAAGATTTCTTTTTCAGAATGAAAATGAGAAACTGAAAAAATTGTTTTAAAAATATAAACTGATATCAGTCTACTCTATAAATAGTTGTTTCACATGCAAAGCAATATCAATACTCACCAGACTCCCTGCCGACGGTAAGATTTTGATTAGGGGGGAAAAGACTAGAACTAAGGAATATAAAAATGGAGAAAAAAAAATAGAAGGAAAAAATGGATCAGGTTCTGTTCCTAGTTATAATCATCTGATTAAAATCAGAATGCAAAACTACCCAGTTTTACAGATAATTTATTCATTCTTTACGTCACTAATCACTATTTAATTTTACGAACCGATCTATTATTAGGAGCAAAGAATTTTTACCCGAAAATATCTCCAAATATTAAATGCAGTTATTACGTATTTCTGTCCACAGATGGCGCTACATTTCACGGTACATTAAGCGACATTATACTCCAGAGACTTATCACTGCACGCTTTGGCGCATCAGTGGAAGCTTAAATGGGATTATCGAACTGAAACAGTCAAGATATTTCTTCACCACTTTATCTTCGCCTTCTCGGAAAGGGATTTAAGGGCTCTGAACAAATGCAGGGAACGGAAGGAAGATTTGGCGTTTGTTATATTGTGGTGGAAGTGATAGCACTTGCGATATATCGCAGATGATATTCTCCTGGAAGCTTTCGAATTAGGCTTTAGCACTCACACTCACTAGACACAGTTTTCTTTCTATCAAGAACGAGAATCACATTCTGTAACTTTCCATCTGCTAGCTGAATAATATATGACACTTGAGAACGCTTCCGATGTGATGATACCGTCTTTCATTTTAAAACTGAAGTAACATCACTTAGAAACTGGATTTATACCGTATGTCGATAAAATGCATAGAAGACGAAATTGCGAAATAGGCCTTTGAAGAATTGTTGCGTATTAATTCCATTTGCTAGCAGTCTTATGTCTAGAAAACCTGCTTTGGAGAAAGTTGGGTTGTTTGGACTAAATAACCAGAACTTTTTCTGCACACATGGACTAAATGGGTAGGTGACAAGGCTCAGATAAGGTTGAGGGAAGGAGATCCACTGAACTTAGAAGATAAATGGGAGCCTCCCATCAAGACCAGGGGCGGGTGGCTCAGTCGGTAGCGCGCCAGGCTCGAAATCTGTAGTTCCCAGGTTCGAGTCCCAGCTGGGTCAGCGTTGAGATTTATCTCCGCAAAAATTCCCCGCCCTGCCCACGGTCAGTAGAGGACACCGATGGGCTTGGAAAGGCCGCCGTCCGTCGGATGGGACGTTAAGCCGTGGTCCCGTGTGTAGGAGAGCCATACCCTGTGCACGCTAAAGAACACGCTGGATGGCCTTGACGGGAGGCTACCATCTGTCTCCCAACAGCTGTTCCAGTGGGTCCCCTCCCCAACCTTCTCTGAGCCTTCGGGGTCCTTGTGGCCTGGCCATTTAGCCCATGGTGTGCAAAAAAGTGCCGCTCAGAGGTAAAACAACCCAACCCATCAAGACCACCCAGGATGCGTTTTTTAAAGTGCACAGGTTATGACTCTTGTGAACACGGGGTCATGGCTTTACAACCCATTCGACAAACGGCAGCCTTTCCAACCCCATGGGTATCCCCCTTTCTGAATGAGGACAGGTTGGGGTAGCGGAGATAAATCTCAACGCTGTCATAGTGCGACTCGAACTTGGAAACTGCAAATTACGAGCCTGGCAAGCAACCAACTATACCTGCCCTTTTGGCAGTAAGAGGAGGAATACAAGGTGAATAAATTAAAATCAAACAATAACGTGATGCGCTATTGTGAAGAGATCAATATAGGTATCGGCGATATATGTGTCGCAATATTAACCTTGATATAAATAAATACATAGGGACAAGACATCAGCATCATAGTTTTCCTTTGTTTCACTTTAATTGAAGATTGAAAAATCATGAAATTATTTGTCTCACGTAAGGAAATTAGATTCAAAAAAGCAAAAAGGTTCGTTGGCTAAAAACAAGAACATTTCAGTAAATGTCCTACATTTCAAATTCAATCCAAAATTTCAGAAAAGTTGATTCATTTCTTTGCACACAACGAGTTAAATGATCAGGCCATAAGGATCCCAAGGACTCAGAGAAAGTTAGAGGGTTGGGCTGTTTTACCTCTGAGCGGCGCCTTTTTGCACACAATGGACTAAATGATTAGGCCGCAAGGACTCAGAGAAAGTTAGAGCGCTGGGCTGTTTTACCTCTGAGCGACGCCTTTTCGCACACAATGGGCTAAATGATTAGGCCACAAGGACTCAGAAAAAGTTAGAGCGCTGGACTGTTTTACCTCTGAGCGGCTCCTTTTTGCACAATGACTAGATGGCAGTCATCATTAGGGCGGCACAAAGTTCCAAGGGGAGGAGATTCGTTGATGAAACGTTAAATAAATTAAAGAAATACCTTTTCTTGAAGACATTTTCAGCAGAAAAAAAGACACGGTTCGTGTGAAAATTCTTTCTCCTCTTCGACTTTCGTTGCTGACGAGAAAATGCATCCAAGTGCTCCTGGCAACGCAATGAAGATCTCATGTTACTCAATGACTTTCCCTTCCGAACATGAATCCTGAAACTTTCTTCCGCTCCAGGACTATTTTTCAGCTGAAAATGCTTTCAAGAAAAAGGCATTACTTTCACCTATTTAACGTTTCACCTTCGAATCGCTTCCCCTTGGAACTTTACGCCGCTCTGACGATGACTACTGAGTAGAGTCGGAAGAGCTCCGCTTTTACAATCAGGTAACTAGCACATTTCAGCAGTGACGTGCCCTGGGAGGGGGTCCCCAAAAAAACTACTAAAAAAAGAAACGAAATCTCAAACTTGTCTATCTACTTTGAAATCCAAAACAGTTGTCTTTGTACAATTTTATTTTAGTCCATATTATACATCCGACAGCAAAAAAATAGACTTAAAAACAACTATAAAAATATTTTCCATATAGAATATCATCTTAATATTTCCTGTGCGGTGGAATACTTCAGCGCAATGGAAAAGGGCATTGGGAAACTCTACTCAGGTCTTATTCTCAGAACCGCTCCCCCCCGAAAACGAAATCCTGGATACGTGACTGCATTTCAGAGCCTAACTCCCTATTTCCAGTTTTTCCGTTTCCCTATTTTTCGCTTCCATCTCTACAAGTTATATTTGAGTTTAGAATATAAAACTACTTCAAGATATTTATTCTGTCTTGTATTTGGCAACATATTTTTATCAGTAATAATATTTAAATGAAGGACAATGTCTTTATTTATGCGATTTGTCAGACCAAAATATTTTTCAGTGCTAATTTTTAAGTGTCACTTATCATAAACATCACGTCTGTAAACGGTAGCCAGGTAATCACTGGAAGGAGAGCTATGCACCAATCCCCTGTGATGATGCAGAGAACCGGCCAGGCCTAGCACCTAATGTCCGACCCCGCCTTCTCGTGGTGCAGACCGTTGTACCTTTCAAAAGAGATACTCTCTTGTGGAAGTGAACGGAAGGGGAGGGCTGCCAGATTAGTGTGGCCTACTGATCTGGACAACTATGGCTACTTTTCTTTTTTTTTCTACCCTGCTGAGGAGTGGTCAACCACACAGGGTCCCGGTGCTGACCATATAAACCCACTGGACTGGACAGTGACTCTGAGCTTCATTATGGATCCTGATTTTGCTGCACTGGTGGGCTTCTGTGGAGGGAGAATCTTCCGCTGTGTTTTCTTTTTGTTTGTGGGTTGACATCCCCAAGTGAATAGATTCACAGGATATGTTTATCAGCTGGTGGATAATCCTGAGCAGAAGTCATCGCAGGCACCTGAACTCTTTGCTTCTATTGGCATCGTCAAATTCTACATTGGAGGAAGTCTTCCAGTGTAGATGGCTTCAGCCTTTAGTGGTGGGGGAACGGGTCTTTGCCCCATGTCTGCGATTAGGGGGCTGTTGATATTGTCGGCATTCCCTCTCTCAATAAACATAGTTTCTTTAAACATCCTACTAACCATTTTCTCTCCATAGGTAGTTGGAATGTGAGGACTCTGCACAGAGCTTTTGCTCTTGATGTCCTCACACAAGAATTCCACCATTATAATTTAGATATTCTCGGCTTGCAAGAGACCAGATGGACAGATAAAGGTCAGATTCTTAAAAATAATCTTTATTTTCTCTTTTCAGGGAGGGAGACAATAAGCATCACCAAGGCGAGGGTCTGCTTCTCAGCAGACACGCTAGTGATGCTCTTCTAGGATATGAGTGCATTAATGAAAGATTTCTTACAACAAAATTTCAGACAAGCGTTAAAGACTTAAATGTTATCTGCTGTTACGCCCCCACTGAGGATGCCGATGAGGATGAGAAGGATAGGTTTTACGGGCAACTTCAGGATATTTTGAATTCTATCAAGAAAATATTTTTTGACAGAAAAATGTTTTGGTATTGGTGGCTGCAATGGCAATGGGCGACGTCTCCTACAAGTAAGTAAACCCAAAAGTTTCAGAATAACTAACACTTATTACAAACACCGCGACATACATAAGTATACATGGGTTTCACCTGATGGGCTGCATAAGAATATGATTGAGTCGTCAGAATATCTTTCATGATAAAGGCATGGTTCCTAAGGATTTTACCAGAGCTATTATTATGCCTATTTTCAAAAAAGGTGATCGCAGTTCTTGTGAATATTATAGGGGTATCAGCCTACTGTATATTTCAGGTAAAGTTCTTTGCCCGATTGTGCTTAATAGAATTAAGAATCTGGTTGACACTCAATTGCGTGATGAGCAATGTGGATTCAGAAGTGGTAGGGGATGTGTGGATCAGATATTTTCACTTAGGCAGATTCATGAGAATTGTTTAAAATTTCAGAAACCTCTGTTTGCTAGCTTCGTTGATTAAAAAAGGCTTTCGATTCTCTCTATAATAATACTAAGTCGTGTGTGAGAATTGGTAAGGCTTGTACTAATTGGTTTAGCATTACTTCTGGTGTTTGACAAGGGTGCATTTTGTCTCCTTTTCTCTTTAGTTTGGTTATTGATTATGTTATGCGAAATTCACTTAAGGGAAAGATTGTGGCCTTAAATGGGCTGGAGATACGAAAATTTCTGATTTAGATTATGCTGATGATTTAGCCCTTTTGGCAAGTGATGTTGATGAGATGAACTCTTTCATTCGAGCTGTTGATGAGACTGGTAGTAGAGTAGGTTTGGTTATAAACAGAGAGAAAACTAAAGTGATGAAAATTGGCCAGGCAGGCTGTGATTCAGTTAATCTGAATGGTTGCAGTCTTGAGCAAGTGTCACAGTTTAATTATCTTGGGAGCTATGTAACAGATAATGGTGATGTGCGGCATGAGATTAACAGACGAATAGGGATTGCTGCCGGGACTTTTAAGAATCTATGGAGAGTGTGGAGAAATAGGCGTATACACCTAAAGACTAAAAGTAGACTATAATAATTTGGTTCTTTCTAGGGTTAGTTATGGTAGTGAAATTTGGTACACTTTGTAAACAAGATAGCATGAAACTAGATGCTTTTGATTCTAGATGCTTACGCAGTATCCTGGGCATTAGGTGGTTCAACTTTGTAATTAATGATGATGTTAGGCAAAGGAGTCGGCAACCTCCTTTAAGCAGCGTGTTGTGCAGAGAGAGACTCCGTTGGTTTGGCCATGTTGCCCGTATGAATAATTATAGATTGGCGAATAGGGTTATGAACAGTGTGCCTAAAGGCCTCAGAAAGAAGGGGAGACCTAGGATGCGGTAGGCAGACAATGTCAAAGATTACTATGGGCAAAGATTGATAACTATGGGCAAAGAACTGAAAACCGACGAAGTATTAGATAAGTTCCATAATAATTTGGTCAGGCAGTGTATATCCACAATACAGGTATCGTAATTTCATAAGCATCGCTCTGACAGTAGCATCCTGTAGCAAATGCAGCATCATCAATAAAGCATCCCTGAAGAGCAGAGACAGGAAATTCTGAAGAATGAGGCAAAATGCATGTTGAAGATGGTGACGGGGGGGGAAGGGGATGAAATGGGGAAAGAAGGAGTTGAGATACCCGGAAAGGATCTTCCTCGTAATTCAAGAGACATATTCAGGTGGCCCATCGTTGCATGTCACTTCTGCTTCAATCCATGGCTATCGAAATGGAAATCTTGATTGAGGCGCTGCAGTGGCGGGATGATTGCATGGGAAGTGGAGACAGGAGGGAGACATTTCTTCTCCCGGTGTTCTTTTTTCGTATCCTGCTCCCATCTCTTGGCTTTCTCATCTCGACGCGACGTAAGTCGACCCAACACTCGATGTCCGTTTTCATGACTTGCAAATGTCGATCTACGAGTTGAAACATGGAATCAAATGGACGGTTTCTTTTTCGCGTATTTGCCTTTTCTCTGTGCAAAGCTTGATATGGGATCGTATGTCGTTTCCTCAAGCACTGAAATTTTATGTCTTGAGATATATGCATGTACATATATCAAACAGCGAAATCTTAACTCCGTGCAGAGTTCTTGTTTCTCTGGTTGGAACCAATAACTTTATATTCTTGTGTTGGAAGATTCAGTCTGATGATAACTTTTAATGACATATCAAATGTCAAAAATAACTAATGATGTTTTCTGTATTACTATCATCTTTACCACTTATAGTTCTGTAATATCTTATATATCATCTTTACCACTTATAGTTCTGTAATATCTTATATATCATCTTTACCACTTATAGTTCTGTAATATCTTATATATCATCTTTACCACTTATAGTTCTGTAATATCTTATATATCATCTTTACCACTTATAGTTCTGTAATATCTTATATATCATCTTTACCACTTATAGTTCTGTAATATCTTATATATCATCTTTACCACTTATAGTTCTGTAATATCTTATATATCATCTTTACCACTTATAGTTCTGTAATATCTTATATATCATCTTTACCACTTTACCCATGCAATCATCCCGCCACTTATAGGTAAGTAGGCAAACTTTTTGCAGCTTCTGTGTGCTACAAAGTATACATAAGGTTTATAAGAAGAGTACTTGTAAATGATAAATAAAATGCATGTTGCTTTCCGAATAAGAATACTCGAAACAATTAAAATGATTTCTGTACATAAAATGCAAATAATAACACTTCTAATTTTTAAATAGGTCTAGCCCCTTCTGAATGTTAGCGAAAATGTTAAGTATTTTCTTATTAGTTGCGTATCCTGAAATATTTTGGGTAATGAAGTTGGGATGGCTTTCTCTAAGTCCCTTTTTTCATGCCAATGCATGCAAAATTTCGTACTGACTAAGTATTCTACTTCACTACGAAGTCTTATTAAAGCTGAAAAGGTATAGTGGAAAGCAAGTATTAAGCATGCCTCAAGGGCGATATTGGGTAAAAAGGCTACCAGTATACAGTGAGTTTCCTGTATACAGTGAGCGTTTTGCAACAGTGAGTTAAATGTTCAGGTCACAAAGAGTCCAAGGCCTCAGAGATGGTTGGGAAAGTGATACACTGGATAATGGGTGGGAGTCTCACATTAGCCTCTGGTCAAGATCATCCACCATGTTCTTTAACATGCTTAGGTATCGCTCTTGGACATGACTCCTACGATGTCCTTTCAGAGCCCATTAGTGTCACCATTATCATCAAGTCCAAGGTGGGAATCAAGTTAGGAAATGCAGAAGCATTCGAGACTCGAGTCTTGGAGCTTTACGATCCTAACGCTATACAGACTCTCATCGCTTCCTTTTAGAGAGATGGCTTAAAAACCTTTTGGTTGTTGGAACTTGGGAAGATGTCTACTTTATGGTAATATAATTTTTTAAAAATAGCAGAGAATAATAAAAAATTCTCTAAATAATTTAACGAAACCGCTTGGTTTATCCTTTTGCCAAGAAAGGTTTCCATTTTTGTTAGGGAGTGTAACTAATCCGCAAAACCGAGGTACACTCATTAAAAATAATTTTGAAGGATCCAAGAATTTATGAAAAAAATCGCTTTGACCATTAAAAAATACACTTGTGTGGTGAAATTCGTATACACCTATCCCTCGATTTACACGGTACTCAGTTCACACAATTTTGGCTTTGCACGGTCAAAAAATGCAACCAGTTTCGATTTACACAGTACTGACAGACGTACATAGAAAGGAAATCTCAGTCAGTACCGTGTAAATCGAAACTGGTTGCATTTTTTGACCGTGCAAAGCAAAAATTGTGTGAACTGAGTACCGTGTAAATCGAGGGATAGGTGTACTAGGAATTTACTAAAAAGTATTATTTGTAATTGCAGTTTATATTTTTCGTTAATTTTATTTTTCATATTTTGAAATCAACAAAATGAAGGATTTTTTTTCTTTTGAAAATACAAAAATGGAGATGATCTAGGAGCGTTATCTAGCTTCTCATACAATACAAAAGGACATGCTAGCTGGCCTAGTAGTCAGGTACAGTCGCTCAAAAAAGTATCCGAACACTATGGTTGATCACAGAATTCAGAAAAAAATATCTGGCAACGATTTTTTTTTAGAAATTAGTGATCTGGCAACTTCGTGTCACGTGACACGAAGTTGCCAGATCACTAATTTCTAAAAAAAATCGTTGCCAGATATTTTTTTCTGAATTCTGTGATCAACCATAGTGTTCGGATAATTTTTTGAGCGACTGTACACTAAACTTTAGACGAGGCAGAGCTAATTATGTGTGTGTTACATCGGTGGGTGAGAAAAATGATAGAGGTGAATAACACTAATTCTAATTATGATGCAAAAGTGGCATTAGCTTTGAAATTTTGAACCAAGTGATAATTTTGGTCTTAGATTTCAGAAGCATTATGGAATATGAAATCGTAAAGGTCAAATTTTCAATCTAACAGTGATCTTTAGATACCAGAAAAATGAAAATTTGTTTCTATTGTTAATTTATAAAGTAGATGTTAGAAAGTGTGAACGAGAAAGGTTTCTAAGGAATTTTATGTCGAACAGAGGCTTAAGAAGAAGAATTAAGATTTCTAATGTGAAAGACAGCTAACATTTCGATCTAAGCAAACTCTGATATATATGAAATGTTAAAATTGGGTTTAAGGTATAATCTATAACGGAGATCTCAGACTTGGGTTGGGTTGTTTTACCTCTGGGCGGCACTTTTTTGCACACCATGGGCTAAATGGCCAGGTCACAAGGACCCCGAAGTCTCAGAGAAGGTTGGGGGAGGGAATCCACTGGAACAGCTGTTGGGAGACAGATGGGAGTCTCCCGTCAAGGCCATCCAGAGTGATCTCTTATGTGCACAGGGTATGACTCTCCCACACACTGGGCCACGGCTTAACGTCCCATCCAACGGATCCCTACTGACCGTGGGAAGGGCCGAAAGATCTCACAAAATATTATAGAATGAAGTTTCTGTAAGATCTCAAAGTCAAATAAGAGTAATATTCAAATTAATTATGAACCCAATACACTAGGAATCTTAATGTTGTTTCTGGGAATAATCGATGTGGTCGATATTACAAATGATTTGAGATTTGGTTACTTCTTCAGCGGCAAATTAGAATTTCTGTAGAATATTACAGGAATTACTAGCAGAATTGTCCCGCTTTAACATATGTAGTAGAATCAGAGTAGTAATCTCCCAGGCGTATTCCTAACTTCTGCGCGGTACAGGTAAATCTACGGGTATGGTTTTTTCTTGGATTTTCTTTCTTTTATTCAATGAGAAAAAAGGAGATATACTGTGGTCCGAAGGTCGAGAAATCTAGAGGCACCACAGGCGAATATTGATTCCTCTTAAAAGTATAGAAAAGAATTGTGATATTGTCGAAAATAAAATACCTTTACTTTAAGCGATTTCAGAATTGTTGTTGATGATCCATCCTCTCCAAAGTTACATTTGAATATATTTATTCATTCATTCAAATAAGGTGTTTCATAAAGATGTTTTAAAAAGAATTTCGATTCTGCCACTGAAGTATTTATGAAGAAAAGATTATTATAATACATTGGAGATATTTGAAATATTGCAAGATGATACTTTCTTTGCCATTCGCATTTTTTTTATCTTCTTAACCTGACAATATTACTCTTCTGAAGAGGCTGGAACCACACGTCTTTCATAAGCGTTTAATTAAAATCAATACATGTAAGAAATTCAGCATGATTAAAATATTGATTTTTAGTAACCGCATATCTTTCTGAACCCAAACGCTTTGTGAAGAGGTTTTTGACTTTTTTCGTTTTGCTTCTAAAAGCGGGAATTCTTGATACAGATGCTGTTGGGGAATGAACATTAATTGCAGGAAACATGCTAGAAGGGCCAATAGCCTTTGGTCATATGGAATGTTCGTTTTTAAAGAATAAAGAAGTTGAGTTTTACTCTTCGTTCCAGCAGGTTCGTTTGTTTTACCTCTGACAGGCGCTTTTTTTTTGCACAAGTTTAATGGCAAAGTCACAATGACTCCAAGGGCTCAGAGGAGGTTGGGCAAAGAAATCAACTAGACAGCTCTTAGGAGACAGATGGAAGCCTCCCGTCAAGATTATCTATTATGTTCTTTAACGTGTACTGGGTATATAGGGTATGACCAACCAGGTATATAGGGTATGACCAGTTATATAGGGTATGACCAACACCACCTAGAGGAGAAGGCCATACCAGTACCTGAAGCGATCCTGATGACGTCATTTCGGGTCGACCTAGGAGAACGTGGTAATCTAGCAGTGTGTGCAGCCATCTTGCTACAGTTAGCGTTCAAGAAGTTTTGCTGCGTTTGATTGGGTGTGTGCACAGAGTTTCTCAGTTTTTAAATTTCCAGAAGATGTCTATTTACGAAAGAAATGAATTCGTTCAATACCAAGGCAAAATTTCTATCCAACGAACGCATCCAAGGTAAGGAAAAGTTTATTCTTTATTAATATCTGTTTGTCGTATTTATGAACTTTTAAAGTGAAAATTATCGTTTTAACTATTGTATTGTTGCAAATTGAAATGGAGGAGCACTGAGAGTCAGTTAAAGTAAAAATATGTCAAAGAAAATTACAATACAATGCAATTTAATACAAAAGCATGGATGAGATTATTTATAAACAAACTAAGTCAACCGGAAAAAAACTCTATAATAATATAAAGATAAACTTTCAGCAGAATCATTATCTCAATTCTGCCAACACGATCCACACCAATAAACTAATCAACTTCGGCGCACTCACCATATAAAATGCTTCTTCACTTTTTACATCTATCGCGTACATTAAAAAAAATATATAAATACCCCTCAAGCAGCTGCTTGCCACAGAGGTCTGACAGGAGACTGTCAGTTTACTGAAACTAATTATGCCTCCTTTCAGATATCCACAACAACAATTCTATCCTTTCTATTTTTCAAATCGGTTCTGTATTCCAATTCGTCGGTTATGTAATTCTCACCCAAAATATAGAATATAGAGAGAATATGAGAGCGTTCATGACACGTTTATCATAAATTCACTGCAGCACGTTCATCTGTCATAACAATATATCTAACATCATTGATCATGTATGGATTAATTTGACGTTATTTCATTATGTAAGAACCTAAAATGCTGGAATAAAAATGTCGAATATGCATATGCTGTTGGTATAGTTTCAGGGTTTAATGTTATATCACTATATTTGTATATCCATAGAGTTTAAATATATCTCTCCTTTAAGTTAAATTTTCCTTTAAGTTAATATTTTTTCTTTAATTTTGAAATACATATATGAGCCAAAGACAAAAATCATAGGAAAATCTACTTTTAAATACAAAATCTTTGCAGAGGAATTAAAATTATTTCGGTAAACGGTGCCGTCCCGTGGCCGAGTGGTTAGCGCGCTTGGCTACTGATCTACGGGACCTGGGTTCGAGCCCCGGATAAGGCATGGACGTTTGTGTTGTTTTTCTGCTGAGGTCCTGCCATCCTCTCAGACCTTCTACTGTGGCATATAAACTGACAGGCTCCTGTCAGACCTCTGTGGCAAGCAGCTGCTTGAGGGGGTATTTAATTTTTTTTATTTATTATTGATACGAGTATACTTTGATACAAATTCGACCCAGGTTCAAAGCCTAGAGATGGCTTTTGTGAGTATGTATTGTTTTATTGCTGAAGTCTTGCCTTCCTCACACATTAACTATATTATAATAAAGGTATGAGAGGCTTTATGAAGAAATTAATCTGCATAATTATATCTCCGAAATCAGGTGAAGGTTGATATTAAAGAATCGGTGGGCTACAACTAACGTACATATGGATCAATAAATAAAAAGTCATTTTGAAAAAGGATTTAATAGTAAAGTTAAGAATATTTTTACTTTGAAAGGAGTAATTAAAAGTGTATATATTTTTAATCACTCATTGTAAAATCAGAAATCAGGTGTAATATAATAAAGATGTGATAGTTACTGTCATATCTTATTCGCATGTGGCTTTTTCTAATTTTGTTAAAAATGTATCGTTCAACAACCATATTAGAGAATATTTGAGGGAGTATATGTCATCTCATCTATTATATGAATGTAAATATATTAAAAATCACAAATGCATACAATATTGTTTGCAAGATAACTTTCAAGTTTATCCTCTGCACTGCTTCGTTTTTTAAAACTTAAAAGTAAAACAAATTACCATAAAAATCGTACAAATTTGAGATATTTCGATTTTATTGACATGTAAGGGTAAAATTTTAATATAGAGACTGTTAACAACAGCAAACTTCCTGAGCAGTCAATCCAAATACCCTTTAGCATTAATATCACACATCTGCGGTATATGTAAACAAAATTATACCAAATTGGTGTTTCACGTGATTTTCAGCTCAACGTGAATTTCCGCATTTATTTTACATTATCTTCTTATAGTGACATTAACAATAGCATTTTATGTACAGCTGTTTAGTGCTGAAATGTACATTTATATACATTTCAGTACTAGCAATAGAATTCTACGAGATGCCAGCATCAGCTTTCAAGGTAAACTTTATTTGCCCAATGAAAGGCTAGAAATACTCATAAAAACTAGCTTACTAGTAGAATAACTACTATGCTCATTGGGAGAATTCAGTTCTTCAACCAAGGATTTTTATTGAAATCTTAAAAAATACACTGATTACAGAATTGTTTTAAACAGAATTATATCTTTTACTTTTCAAAGAAAAAAAAATCTTAAATCCTGAGTAAATTTGAATGATGTGTGGTGAACAGTATTACTGGTGTTTGGAATATTGTTTTAGTATTTCATTATCATTCATCAGAGGTCGTTTTTGTACATGTTCTCATTGTTTCTTTTGCATACACAGGTGTGTGAGCTCCACTTCACATAGGTGTGTGAGCTCCACTTCACACCATCTGATGTCGAAAGAGAAACCAGCATGTTTGACATGAAAACTGGGAGAAAGCTTACCACTCCTTAAATATCACACGCTTTTGAATTATATTAAATCTCATATGTTTAATAGTCTCAATCATGTTGCAAATTTGATTTCAATGGTTGATATTTTTATATAATATAAATAAATACCCCCTCAAGCAGCTGCTTGCCACAGAGGTCTGACAGGAACCTGTCAGTTTATATGCCACAGTAGAAGATCTGAGAGGATGGCAGGACCTCAGCAGAAAATTTTATACAATATAAATAAATACCCCGTCAAGCAGCTGCTTGCCACAGAGGTCTGACAGGAACCTGTCAGTTTATATGTCACAGTAGAAGATCTGAGAGGATGGCAGGACCTCAGCAGAAAACAACACGAACATCCATGCCTTACCCGGGGCTCGAACCGAGGTCCCTTAGATCAATAGCCAAGCGCGCTAACCACTCCGCCACGGGACGGCCTAATAAATATTTTTTATTATTGAGTCCTGCAGTAGGTCCTAATTTCACATAAGGCAGATATTTTTTTAAAGTAATTTAGGTAACTTTTTAAGCAATTTATTTAATCGTTTATATTTGTTTTCATTCATCTCTACTTAATATCTGGAAAACAAATTTCCACAGGCTTGGGGTCAATAATTCAACTGGATCTTCTATGTGATTGAAAAGTATCAACAACATAGCCCTACCTATAAATAATTGTACCACAATAAATGCAATGGTGAAAAACACGCTAACATATCTAGGAATGGTATGTTAGTGTGTTTATAATTCATTGCTTTATACTTCACATTTATTTTACAACATTGCATGAATCACAGTGATTAGGCAATTGCTTGTTTTTTTTTAAGTAAACAGTGGTCAGTCGTCAGCCTAGTGCTTTTAACTTTGTCAGATCTACTAGGCTTTACTGATTTAACATGTCTTTTTGTGGGATAAATCTATCATGAAAAGGATTCTCTGCTGCCCTTTTTACTTGTTTTTTTTCTTCTTAATTTTGTGTTTAATTTAAGGTAAAAGCTATTTCCTCTGTGCAAAATTTGAGTGATCTTTTGCCAATTTCGCAATATATTTCCCGTTCTCACTATACTCATATGACTGGCTCTCTGCTGAAGATATTTTTTTTTTGTCTTTAAATTTCTTGTCAATATATAAAATACTTGGGAGGTTGATGCTTTGTTTGGACAACTATTCAGCACTGAAGTGCAGTATGACAGTATAATGATTTTCTTTCCAATCCATTTCACTGCTTATAGCAAATAATTACGCTCTTATACATGTACTTAGTGTGGGTGTAAAATTTATAATTTTCTGAAGGAACACATACACCAGATTATGGATGAAATGATTAACAAATGCTATTATTAACCAATGTAACTGGGTTACTGGTTAATGCACCTGACTACTATTCCAGCGGACATGTCCTTCAGTGTTTCCTGTGTAAGAAGCCAAAAGCTTACCTATTATCTCAGTTCTTTAAATATAATTCTAAGTGAACTGTGGATGAAATTTCTGAATGTTCTTGTTTCTTCAATACTTTAAGTTTTCTACTTGTAATACCTTTAAGTGTTATTCTTTGGTTTTTGTAAATGCCGTAGGGGATCTTGGAAGTGAATTTATTCCTTGATTTTTTCCCCTTTAATGTGCATGCATAACTTGCGGCTTCTGTTGTCTTGAAAATGTAGAATTGTTTTTTAATTTCAATATTGATTGCCAGTAGGAGTTCAATATGCCTATAAACTAGCCTTGTCTACTTTTCAATAAGGTTTTTTTTGCATTTTTCCTTGCTTAATGAGGTTTCTGTATTATTGTGGATGTCAGTTTCTGCTTGGAGGGAGATGATTGAACATGTTCTTAGAATCCTTATATTAGTTCTGCTGCATATTCTTCTCCAATTCTTTGTTAATATTTGGTTTTATATTGATTCAAGCAATAATAAAAATTTGGTGTAAGGATATC
Organism: Ryuthela nishihirai; assembly: GCA_038380435.1. NCBI lineage: Eukaryota > Metazoa > Arthropoda > Arachnida > Araneae > Heptathelidae > Ryuthela > Ryuthela nishihirai. The sequence goes on along the minus strand of JAWZYU010000029.1, from coordinate 16,969,738 downwards.
TGTTTATAAAGGAAATATGCCATGTTGCTCTTAGCATTTGAAGGTATCTTCATCAGGTATGGCAGTTAAGATATGTATAATAGTTACTGACTTAAGGTTTAAAAAAAATCTGCAGTAGGTCAAGATTGGAATAATATTTTTTCATATGTTTCCAGACATGTTTACAGTATATGCTCTTTACAAAATAGCAAAGCATTTATTTTCTGTTCTGTATATTTTTTGACACCTTACAAATTTAAAGTTATTTTATCGACTTGTCTTTGGAAAGGAATCTCATTAAGAGCCTATTGGTGTAGTGTATTTTTTCCACTTCATCAACTTTTATGTAAATGACATCTAGATTTTTTTTAATACTTTAATTTGATTTGCACATTTGGAGTATACTGAATCATTTGGAACTGCTTAACCTCTCTATAAAAATAGAATTAGCATCTAAAACTGTCTTATATCTATTCAATGTTACTAAAATATTCAATAGTTGATACATATTGCTTGAAGTACTTTATTTTTACTTAACGCAGAAGCCATGAAAGATTAGAATTAAGTTTATGATTAGAATAACATATGATTTGAAGAAGAGTTTATAGGGAATTAGTATTATATCCCTGTATCAAAGATATTTTTAGAATGGTTTTAGCTTTTATATACATTCCACATTTGCAGATCGTCTGCTATGATTGTCGTTAATTTGGTTTAATCCTGTGGAAGTCTTTTTTGTTCTGCGACTCAAATCTTAATTCTATTAGCATAAATTTGATCATGCTTCCATGTGTCTGATTTCTAGCTGCTTCATAAGTGCATTTATGAAGGCACTTATGAAAGCAGCTAGAATCTGGTTGTTGGATTTTGTTGTTGTCATTAGTCTAAGTTGACAACAAAAGTTGTCAACGTAGATTAAGTTGCTGACTAATGTTGGATTTTGCAAAGTCATTTAATCTAATTTGCTGATGATGCTGCAATTCTATTAATACCGATTATACATAGTTGCAAATTTTGCAAGATAAATCTTTTCTTATTACAAATGTATTGTTTATATGTATTAATTATGTACAAATGTATTGTTTATATGTATTAATTATGTACAATTGTATTGTTTTCGTTTCACAATTCAAACTCTGGCTCTCATAAACGTTTTAAGTTCCATGTTATAAAAGTCTATGTGTTTGCTGCCATGAAACACTATCACGTATTATACTACTCAGGAATTTTTAAATTATGACCACTCAATTCCATGTTATGTTAATGGAAAGATAATTTCAAAGCTCCGTAACTTCTAAAATAAACATTTCATGGGAAAATCTGACTAATTATATATAAGTTAAAAATCTATCTTAATTTTCTATATTCCAATAATATTCATTTAGCATTTAAAGACGCTTCGCTTGGCTACTGACCTGGGTTCGAGCACCAGGTAAGGCATGGTTATTCGTGTTGTTTTCCTGCGGAGGTCCCGCCATCCTCACAGACCTTCTACTATGGCGTATAAACTGACAGGCTCCTGTCAGACCTTTGTGGCAAGCAGCTGCTTGAGGGAGTATTTTTTTTATATATATCAGCAGCTTAAACAATAATGCCCATTCTGCAGAGTTGGTAAAATTGAAATAATTGTTGCAAATTCTGCTAAAACTATGCTAATAACATTCCAATAAAATTTAATATGGAATATTGCTTCATCATCATCATCATCATCATCATCATCATCATCATCATCATCATCATCATCATCATCATCATCATCATCATCATCATCAAGCAATCATGGGCTACGGAGGTCCAACCAGACCGTGCAATTTAGTTCTCCAAGCAAGTCTATCCTGAGCTACATCTACTGCATCAGGCCACTGAACACCAATTCTAACAAGGTCCTGTTTGACATTGTCTGCCCACTGCATCCTAGGTCTCCCCTTCTTTCTGAGGCCTTTAGACACACTGTTCATAACCCTATTCGCCAATCTATAATTATTCATACGGGCAACATGGCCAAAACAACGGAGTCTCTCTCTGCACAATATGTTGCTTAAAGGAGGTTGCAAACTCCTTTGCCTAACCTCATCATTAGTTACAAAGTTGAACCACCTAATGCCCAAGATACTGCGTAAGCATCTGGAATCAAAAGCATTTAGTTTCCTGTTATCTTGTTTACAAAGTGTCCAAGTTTCACTACCATAACTAACCCTAGAAAGAACCAAACTATTATACAGTCTAATTTTAGTCTTTAGGTGTATACGCCTATTTCTCCACACTCTCCATAGATTCTTAAAAGTCCCGGCAGCAATCCCTATTCGTCTGTTAATCTCATGCCGCACATCACCAATATCTGTTACATAGCTCCCAAGATAATTAAACTGTGACACCTGTTCAAGACTGCAACCATTCAGATTAAATGAATCACAGCCTGCCTGACCAATTTTCATCACTTTAGATTTCTCTCTGTTTATAACCAAACCTACTCTACTACCAGTCTCATCAACAGCTCGAATGAAAGAGTTCATCTCATCAACATCATTTGCCAAAAGGGCTAAATCATCAGCATAATATAAATCAGAAATATTCGTATCTCCAGTCGATTTAAGGCCAAAATCTTTCCCTTGAAGTGAATTTCGCATAACATAATCAATAACCAAGCTAAAGAGAAAAGGAGACAAAATGCACCCTTGTCGAACACCAGAAGTAATGCTAAACCATTTGCTACAAACCTTACCAACTCTCACACGCGACTCAGTGTTATTATAGAGAGCTTTCATTATGTTAACTAACTTGTCTGGTATACCATATGATTTCACAATCAACCACAAATTATGACGATCAACTGAGTGCTTCAAGATTAACTTATTTTAATTAACTTCCCAGATCAAATATTTTCAATAGTCATTGTTCCTATTAAATATCCCAGTTTCCACAATTTTTTAATTTTTAATGAACATAGATTTAGATAAATTTGATTGAGATCTTTAATTGATCTTCATTTCCTTTTTTTCATATAAGCTCATTTTAAAAGTTACAAAGCTTTGAAATTACTTTTCCATTGGCATAACATGGAATTAGGTTTCATAATCACTGAGTGATAAGAATATGGATATTTCAATTAGTAATTCAAATCCATAGTATATGGATTTTTCAATTTGACCTTTACATTGTATGATACTCATTGGATTTTATATTTCTGTTGTATTTTGAATCTGTTCAAACTTTTTGACCACATGTATTTTGATGTTGCTTTCATGTTTCTTCAGAATTTTTTTCTGTTATTAAAGTTTATTTTAAATGTTATTATGATACCAAAAAGGAAAAAAAATTCTAATCTTATGTAAAGAAATCAGTTTTAATATGCATTAGTGTGCAAAAATATGGGAAAGTAATTTTTCTTTTTTGTTGTTGTTCTCTTTATCTAAAAGTCATAGTTGTGCTAGAAACAATTTTGGTCAATGTGATACATTTTAAAAACATAGCTTTCATATTAAACTAAAATAAAATCAGCAATTGCTCAACTGGGATGAATGGAATATCTTAAAATTTTCGTTATCAATTTAAATAGTATTGTGCAACATTAAGTTCCTTCTTATTGCTTAAAAATTCTCGCATAGGATTCGTGAATTTTCCTATTTCGATTGCAGAATTTTCTTAAAAATAAAGTGAACAATAATGTGAAATATTTGTTTCATTGTAATCTGTACCCTATATATATTTGTGAGGTGTAAAGATGTGGGGAGATATGTGGTGAAAATTGTAAATAAAAGTATTTTTAATGTGTAATTTGTTGATTGTTTTTCTTAGAATAAGCAATATTTATACACTGTTTTCATTAAATAACGTTTTAGACCTTTTTATATATTGTTGCGGATTACAAAAATGGATAGCCACTGAGCGTGAGTATTAAAAGCTATATTTCAAAACCAAATTCAATACAAGGTAAATTGTTACAAAGGAAATATGGATGAAGTATCTTATTAACAAATCAACTATTAACATGCACAAGTCATCAATCTTCCTGCGTAGAGCACACAATATCAGCTCTGTGTATTTTACTAAATACTACCTTTTACTTGATTTACCAGGTCACCCGAAGATCTTCACTCGTAAACCAATTCTCGTCCTGTGCTAATAACTTTTCACACACTAGCCGAACAAAAAGACAGTCCGTGTAGACATTCGAAGTTAGCCATAAAAGTTCCCACTTTTATACTTCCGCGTATACACAACACATCAAGTTACTTCTTGATACTTAACGATAAAAGATCCCACTTTTATCCTTCCGCGTATACACAACACATCAAGTTACTTCTTGATACTTACGCGCACTGTCTCAGAACAGCTCACCGTCCATTTTCGAACTCACCGACCGTTACAATACAACGACCGTTAACGCTCCACTCTCCTTCTCCAAATTCTCCCAAAGTTCTTATTCGTTGGCTGAAACTTTTTGCTTTCGGTTGCCAGATTCCTTCTGTCGTAACACTGCCCCCTTCCTAGGTCTTGTTCGTCCCGAACAATTCTGGATTCCAAAGTTTCTTCAGTTCTTCGATGAAACGGAGCCAAACGATCCACGTGAACCACCTTGCACTTTGTAGCTGGACGTCGACGAATGCGATATACCACGTCATTAATCCTGTTAACTATTGTATATGGACCTTCCCAAGGTTTCTGAAGTTTTGGAGATAGTCCTTTCTTTCTATGTGGACTGTATAGCCAGACAAGATCTCCTTGATTGAAAATAGTTCCATTTATTTTACTGTCATATCTTGTTTTGGTTCTGTCACTTGTTATGTCGATGTTATGTCTAACGGAGTGATGGATTTCTTCTAGTCGTTGTTGCAATTCTTGTACGTATTGTGGAGTGGACACAGGCATTGCTTCGGGCCGACCATATAAAAGGTCACAGGGAAGACGTAACTCTCTTCCAAAAATCATCATGGAAGGTGTCTGTCCAGTTGTCTCATGCACTGCCGTTCTATATGCCAGCAAAAGGAGTGGTACATGGCGATCCCAGTCACGTTGGTGGTCGTTCACAAATAATGCTAAATGCTGAGCAATTGTTCTATTGAACCTTTCAACCATACCATCCGACTGAGGGTGTAAGGGAGTTGTTCTGGTTTTCTGAATACCTAATAGTTGACAGATGCCTTTAAACACATTGGATTCAAAATTCCGTCCTTGATCAGAGTGGAGTTGTAAAGGTACTCCATACCTACTAATGAAGTTATTAACTATCATCTCAGCCACTGTTGTTGCTTCCTGGTCTTGGATGGGATATACCTCAGGCCACTTTGTGAAATAATCCATTACCACTAATAAATATCGATTTCCATCATCAGTTCTAGGAAACGGACCCATTACATCAATGGCTATTCTTTCAAAAGGGGCACCAACGTTATACGTCTACAGCTTACCCCGACTCCTAGTCTTAGGGCCTTTCTTTGCTGCACAGGCTTCACATTGCCTACACCATCTCTCAACGTCTGCCCTACTTTTCAACCAATGAAATCGTTCCCTGACTTTGGCTAATGTCTTATTAACACCGAAGTGTCCTCCAGTGGCACTATCATGTACATCTTTCATCACAAGTTCCACTCGGGATCGAGGAAGGATTATCTGCCAACGGATCAGCCGTCCAGTGGGATTCTCCCATCTTCTGTATAATACTCCGTCTTCCATTTTTAAGGAGTCCCACTGTGCCCAGTAACTTTTAGTAGTTGGACTATACCTCGAGATTTGCTCCCAATTAGGTCTTGCATCAGATTTTTCAATCAATTCCATTATTGGTTTTATGTCTTCATCATCTAGTTGAGCCTTCCTGATTTCAATTGGATTCCAGATGTTAGGGGTGTCACTGTTTGTTTGTGTCGATACTATTTGTCTTATGGGCATTATCTCTTTAGTTCCAAATTTCAGTTCTGCATTATAGCAATGTTTACAGTTGTCAATACATGGGCGCCTGGAAAGAGCATCTGCATTCTTATGCATTTTACCACTTCGATGTTCGATGGAGAAATCGTATTCTTGTAACCGTTGTATCCACCTAGCGATTTGTCCTTCAGGGTTTTTGAAGTTTAATAACCATCTAAGTGCAGCATGATCAGTACGTATAAGGAATTTCTGGCCATAGAGATAGTGATGAAAATGTTCTATTGCTTTTACTATTGCTAACAGTTCTTTGCGTGTTACACAGTAATTCCGCTCTGGTTTGGATAAAGTTTTACTAAAGTATGCAATAACTCTCTCCTGTCCGTCTTGTTCTTGTGAAAGCACAGCACCAACTCCTGTGTTACTTGCGTCAGTATCTATTACGAATTGTTTTCCAGTTTGTGGGTACGCTAGCACTGGTGCTGTGGAAAGAGTTTTCTTCAGCTGTTGAAAGGCTATATCGCATTCGGTGGTCCACATAAACCGCTGGCCCTCTTCTGTCAGACGATGTAATGGCCTTGCGATGTTGGAGAAACCTTTGACAAATCTTCTATAGTAGGTGCAAAGTCCAATAAAACTACGAAGTTGATGAACATCTTGTGGTGGAGGCCAGTCTCTTACAGCTTCTATCTTACTAGGATCAGTCTTAATCCCTGCTGTAGTGATCACATGACCAAGGTAATGAACTTCTTGCTGGAACAGTTTACACTTTGTCGGTCCCAATTTTAACTTGGCTGCCTTAAGTTTTTCAAATACTTGACGAAGATTTCTCAAATGTTCTTCAAAAGTTCTTCCAAGAACTATGATGTCGTCCAAGTAAACCAGGCAGACCTCCAAAGACAAACCTTTGAGCACTGACTCCATTAGTCGCTCAAATGTGGCAGGTGCATTACAAAGTCCAAATGGCATCACCTTAAACTGCCAAAGTCCATTCCCTGTACTGAAAGCCGTTTTCTCACGGTCTTCAGGACGTATACCAACTTGCCAATAGCCGCTCTTTAAATCTAATGTTGAGAACCATTCTGACCCAGATAAAGTGTCTAGTGTATCGTCAATCCTGGGTAAAGGAAAGGAATCTTTCTTTGTTACGTCATTTAATCTGCGATAATCTACACAAAATCGTGTAGATCCATCTTTTTTCTTGACAAAAACTACTGGTGATGTCCAGGGACTCTGTGATGGTTCTATAATGCCCTGAGCTTCCATGTCCTTTATGAGTTGTTCCGTCTCCTCTCTTTTTGCCAATGGAAGCCTTCTTGCCGGCAGATGGACTGGAGGAGAATCACCAGTGTTGATTTTATGTTCTGTCAGGTTAGTACGGCCATAATCATTTGATGTGGCAGAAAAAATGTCAGAAAATTCTTTTAATAGGTTCTCGGCCTTAACAGCTTGGTTTTCAGTTAATATTTGTCTTGTTTCTCTCCATAATTCAGTAAGATGAGACGGGATGTCTGTATGATTTTGATATGAATCGGTAACTTCTATTTTATTTATACTTGTTACACAGGTAACAGCTTCACATATTGCTAATTCCTCACCTTTTTTTAACATTCTACTGGATTTGTTACAGTTCATCACTCTGATAGGGATCTGTTCTTTATCTATTCTGACTAAAGTCCTTGCAACCAGGATATTATGAGCCAAAGCTCCTTTACCAGAGGCATCAGTAACTGCCAATCGGAAGGCCCCAGAAGTCTCCGCCCGATGTCCACGGACTATAACTTCACTTTGTGCTGGGATCTCTGTGTCTTCCGTCACTAATATTGGAGTTACGCTTATAAAGAATCAGTCGTCCGGCTAAGCAGAGGAATCTCTTCTGTCTCATAGATGAGTAGGTTATCACTGGGTCTAATGTTGAATCCATGTTTCTTAAGAAAATCAAGGCCTAATATGCATTCGTCGTAGATGTCAGCGATGTAAACAGGATGGCGAACCAGACAGCTACCAACTCGAATATTAAGTTCTATTTTTCCATGAACCTTTGCACGATCTCCAGTGGCCGTTTGTAGGCTTATTCTAGACTGTGTAGTATTCAAGTTTGGGTGAGGTATTATTTTCTTTATTATATCCGTTCTGAGTAAAGTTACATTTGCACCAGTGTCGACTATCATACGGCAAGGTATTCCATTTATGGCTCCATCAGCTACTAATCCATTATTATCGCCATGTAATGTTGAAACGTGGGCGACTTCCCCTGGGGCCAACCAATCAACTGCCAGCCTTTGCCCCGCAAGACTGACTAATTTCTGTTTCCCTGATCTTGTTGTCTAGTTGATGGACTTGGACTCCTCATTCGTTTCCTAGTGCAGTTGGTACGAATGTGTCCGGTCTTGCCACAATTCCAACACTGGAGGTCTGTTGTAGGTTTTGAAGAACCTTTTATATCTTTCAAAACGGATAGTATGGCTTTGGTTAGTTCTTTCATTTCATTATCCTTTTCTACAGTTTCTTCTGCACTCACAAATCTCACTGCACGTTTGTTCGCTCGGGAGGAAAGCCTGGAGCACTCGTATTTCATAGCATGTACCACAGCTGACTTTAAGGATTCACCTTCCAACATCCTCAGAGATTGCTGAGTGTCAGGGTCAGCAATAGCATCAATAAATTGTAATTGAGCTAAATTATCTTGAATTTCTGGTGGACAGTTACTATAAGCCAATCTAGCTAGACGCTCAATATCACTAGCAAGCTCTTGCAAAGTTTCACCATTTTTCTGCATGCGATGTTTAAATTGAGTCACGTAATATTGTTTTAAATAACTATCACCAAACCTTAGTTCTAATGCAGAAACTAGACTTTGATAATCAAGTCGTTTTTCTTCTGGAACAGACTGCAAAACTTCCGCAGCAGAATTTCTTAAGGAAGCTGCAAGAAAACTGGCCTTTTGGAATTCATTCCACTCATTGGCTGTAGCGATAACTTCGAATTGTGTTTTAAATACTGTCCAAGATGATTGACCATCATATGTAGAAGGTTTAGTTGTATTTTTAGCGATATGTGTAATAACATTATTTCCACTAGAATTATTATTATCACAGGCACAAGGTAACATTTCATTTCTCAAAATCTGAAACTGGCGTTCACAATCAGTTTTTACAATTTCAATTTCGTGTTTATAATCTAACTTAACACTATCAAGATCATCTTTTACACTATTTAGTTCGGTCATAATGTCCTTACACTTATCAGAAATCTTATCAATTTGAGAAGCCACTTCAGCTCTCATCTCAGTATTTTGTGCGGCCAGGTCACCTATTTTATTTCTCAACTCATTATTTTGTGCGGCCATTTCGGCTTTCAAATCATCTTTTTGAGAAACTCTCTCAGTTCTCAACTCATTATTTTGTGCGGCCATTTCGCTATTTTGACTTTTAATGTCATTCATCTGTGTAGCGATATCAGCTTTCATATCTTTCATATCAGTCATCTGCGTAGCCATATCGGCTTTCATATCTTTCATATCAGTCATCTGCGTAGCCATATCGACTTTCAAGCTATTTATCAACTTTACTAATTCGTCCATACTTCTAGTTAACGGCATTCAATAAATAATCCCGCTTCTGACACCAAATGTTGCGGATTACAAAAATGGATAGCCACTGAGCGTGAGTATTAAAAGCTATATTTCAAAACCAAATTCAATACAAGGTAAATTGTTACAAAGGAAATATGGATGAAGTATCTTATTAACAAATCAACTATTAACATGCACAAGTCATCAATCTTCCTGCGTAGAGCACACAATATCAGCTCTGTGTATTTTACTAAATACTACCTTTTACTTGATTTACCAGGTCACCCGAAGATCTTCACTCGTAAACCAATTCTCGTCCTGTGCTAATAACTTTTCACACACTAGCCGAACAAAAAGACAGTCCGTGTAGACATTCGAAGTTAGCCATAAAAGTTCCCACTTTTATACTTCCGCGTATACACAACACATCAAGTTACTTCTTGATACTTAACGATAAAAGATCCCACTTTTATCCTTCCGCGTATACACAACACATCAAGTTACTTCTTGATACTTACGCGCACTGTCTCAGAACAGCTCACCGTCCATTTTCGAACTCACCGACCGTTACAATACAACGACCGTTAACGCTCCACTCTCCTTCTCCAAATTCTCCCAAAGTTCTTATTCGTTGGCTGAAACTTTTTGCTTTCGGTTGCCAGATTCCTTCTGTCGTAACAATATATATGCATATCTGTGGGAAGAAATAGATGAATATGTAGTGTTTTGGTAAAAAGTTTTTTAAATATATTTCACACTTCTAGAATCCTTTAAGAGTGAAAATTTAGAACCTGTTTAATACACTGATTGATCGTTTGCGAAATTAATTAAAAGTTTTGGAATTTTCGAACATTAAAAGGTGGTATTAAAGCTATCAGGATAATGGAAAACGATAATTAATGGTTTATCAATACTAATCAAAGCAAAAAAAGGGGGGAGGGGTGGAATTTCTTTGTTTCAAATTACATGAAAACAAATTATTTTAATGATGATGCCGATTTATTAGTGAATATTCAGAAGGTTAAATGGAAAATTCTATTAAAAAGGATAAACTGTTTCTCATTCTATTCTGCCGGCAGTTCCGTCCACTAATGCTGACGTCACAAAGGAGTGTTGCGGCCTTTTCCTCTAGATGGTGTTGGTATGACTCGACTGCATAAGAGTCCGCGGATCGGCAGCTTTTTCCAAGCCTATCAATATCCACTTGTGAAAGTAATCGAGAGCAGGTTTAGTGAAGATAATCTCTGGCACACCTGAGACTCGAACATGGGAACTTCAGATTCTGAGCCTGTCATGATACCGGCTGAGATTCCTCTTCCTGTTGCAGAGGGAGAATTGATTGAGTTATTTTTCCTCTGAGTGGCACTTTTATGCACACAATGAGCAAAATGGCCACGTAATAAAGATCCTAAAGGCTCAGAGACTTTGGGAGAAGGGTGAAAGCCTCCTGTTAACGCCATCCATATACAGAGGGTATGGCTCCCTACACACGGTGCTACTGCTTTAGATCCCATCCGACGGACGACGATCTTTCCGAGACTATCAGTATCCATTTTCTCACTGAAGGCAGAGTTTAGCGGCGAGAAATATCACTCATCCAGAGGTGAGACTCGAGGATGGAAAATGCAGATTACGAGCCTAGCGCGTTACCCAATGAGCCAACCCCTCTCTCCGTTTAAGACATATAGAAGCATTTCATCAAGGCAACCCAACGTGTTTTAACATACACATGGTATGAATCTCTTGTACAGTCATAAACACGCCATCTGACAGATCTTTCTAAGCTCATCGGTGTCCTCTTTCTGACAGAGAGCAGAGTTAGGGTTCGGGAAACACACCTGGGACCACCAGCTACTCATCAGATGAGTCCTATCAACTTGTCCCTATTCGGTAGAAAGATCATGGGAGTCTGAAGGAATGGTTAAAGGGTTGGGGGAGAAGCAAAAATAGCTCAGAAAAGGTTGGGGGAGGGGACTCACTGAAACAGCTGTTGGGGGACAGATGGTAGCCTCCCGTCAAAGCCATCCACGTGTTCTTTAAAGTGCACAGGGTATGGCTTTCCTGCACACGGGGCCACGGCTGAACGTCCCATCCGACGGACGTCAGGCCTTTCCAAGCCCATAAGTATCCCCTACTGACCATGGACAGGGCGGGGAGTTTTGCGGAGATAAATCTCAACGCTGACCCAGCTGGAACTCGAACCTGGGAACTACAGATTACGAGCCTGGCGCGCTACTGAGAAAGATGGAACTCCTGTAATGATGTAAGGGATGCTTCTAAAAATTTTCTATTGCGAAAACTAAAGGGCTTTCTGGCGAGCAAGCATTTCTAATTAACAAAAAGGTTCAAAGTCTGTAATGAAAGAAACATTAACAAAGCAACAATGACATTGTCGAAATCGAGTCGTAAATCAAAACTGCCTTCAGTTTAAAATTACATTACTCTAAACCTTTGTTAATAAATAATATTAATACTAAATACTGAGCATTTAAGCTTTATTTAACCATCATCTGTTACACAAATGTTATTCCTGCTCTTCGCTTATGTGACTGACATTTTCAGAGTTTCGGATATTGATGAAAGAGAGATTAAAATGATCAAAACGTGAAAGCGAATACCACTGGGACTAAGATTAATTACTTTGGGAAAAATATTAATTCCGCGAATGTTAAAATAGCAGTACATTTTAATGGATTTTTCAGCTTTATCTGGAATCCCTTGTAAAGTTTTGAATTTATCTAAAACTTCAATTTGTAGTTATTAGGAGAGAAGGGGGAAGATTGTTTACTTTTTAGGCAATAATGCAGGCATCATGCACACGATAGTTTTTTATCCCATCGCACGAACAACACCTTTCTATCCCTTAGGATGTTGTCTTTCTACATTATTAGGCTCAGGTTAGACTTTAATCCTGTTGAATAAAGTCTTTCTCTAGCTTTGGGATGATGGTGATTCTTCTATCTCATTGGACAAGAATCAGTTAATTTTTTTCCCATCAGTCGGATACCGGATTTTATTACACCATCAGAGAGACGCTGCCCTTTTCTATCCCATTCGAAAAGAGGTGTTTTTTTTTCTATCACATCGATCGGATACCAGTTTTTAGTATCCCATCGGAGAGATACCTCCTTTTTCTATCCCATTGGAAACGATGTGTTTTTTTATCGCATCGGTCAGATACCAGATTATTATCCCATCGGCGAAACGCCTTCTTTACCTATCCCATTGGACAAGAGGTGGGTTTTTCTATCATATTGGTCGGATACTAGTTTTTATTATGTCATCGGTGAGACGCTGTCTTTTTCTATCCCATTGGACAAGAGGGGTTTTAAACACATTAACCGGATACCAATTTTTATTTTTCCATGGGACGAACGCCAGTTTATTGTATCCCGTCAGGCAGAATCGGCTTTTTCTATACCATCGACAAGAGCCTCCTTTTTGTATACTAGCTGCCAGATGCCAGCTTTCACTATCCCATGTTTCAGATGCCAGCTTCTTCTATCCCATCATCAGATGACGGCTTCTTCCATTCCATGGGTCAGTCGACTCTTTCACTATTCCATCAAATGGACTTTTTATCTTATCGGATGGCGACCTTCTTTGACAACGAGAAGATATTGGCTCTCTAGTATCGGACAGGTGAAGGTTTTTACGACATTGTATTTGTGGTGGTTTTCTAACCCGCAGAACGATGGCATCGACGTCACATCAAACTGATTGCTGCTTTGAACAGACATCAAGCTTTCTATCTGATGAACGCTGCTTTTTCATTCGATGGATCGTTCTATCTCACACATCGAACATTTCTTCTGACAGGAAGAAGTTTTGGAAATAGAGAAGACATTGATGCTGACATACGGTATTCATTCTAATCGGCAAAAACTTCCACATCAATCTTCTTTCATAAACAGATTTTTTACATATTGAACTACCTTACCTATTTTAAGACTACCGGATTACAAAGGTATTGAGTATGTGAAGATTATCACGTTAAACAAAATCATAAATTTGGTCTTTAATATCCTTCCCTTAGGGATGAACAGTTCGACTTCTTAAGGTCGAAAAACACTTTCCTTTACCTCACTTTGAACAAATTCGTGGTAATTAAGATTTTAATTCTAAAACCCAAATGATTTTGAGCTTAGAGAGCTCTCGGTGTTCTTTGCTTTGACAGAATGAATTCTAATCTACTATTAGGAATATATCAGTAAATCACAACTCCATTTATAATGTACGAGGATGCTAATTTTTAAACTCATGAATAACCAGTATGATGGAAATAGACACCCAGTTGAACTACGTATTTCTAATTAATTCATTTTTTAATTAATTTATTCATTTTCCTGCAGACAAGCTATTTAGCTTTGCGGGTCAAATTGTAAATGTTTTTGTATTCTTTACTCTTATGAATAAAAATTAAATTCTTTTAAAAAAATATATATATATATTTTCGAAGTATTACAATATCGCAAATTAATTTGTTTAATTGCTTATTTTTTTCTCGTTTAAAAGAAACAACAAAAACGATAAAATGTTTTCACTTTTTCGTCTGACTGTCGGCATGTCCGTCTGTAGATATTCAACTACTTTTTTTTTACAGATAAACATTATTTTTGTGTTGGATAGGTATTGATGAAATACTAGGATTCTCATTTTCTGAATTTTTAAAAAGTTTAATCTGCGCCCTCTAACTGTGAAAAATATAAAAAATTTAAACGAATATTACAAGAGGTGTATTTATACTAGAAATTTTAAATTTTTTGGTGGAATGTGCAGGTCACGAAATTTGTATTGACAACAATAAGTTGTCCCCTGACAACCGGGAAAGGGGAAACGCAACTGTTTTGTTTCAAGAGATAATTGGAAAAATTCTTTTTTTAGTTGGATAGGCACTGATTAAATATTATAATTGCAAATCGTTAGATAGTTTTTATTTATATAATGTTGAAAGGACTAAATATGGAAAAGGAGATCAACGAATATTATTAACGAATGTTTCCAGTGATATGCTTTTTGTAAATAATTGAAATTTCGCTGGCAGAATGTCAAGAGATATTTCTCTAAGACCAACAATCAACTCTTTTAAGGAAAAAAGGGAAATACTTTTTTATGCTGTGTAAGTTCCAATAAAATATTATTTTCGCATTTTTTACAATCATCCATTGGTTCGAATTAAAACTTTTAAAAAGCGCAATAATAGGTAAGTGAAAAACTTTTTTTAGAGATAAATTCTAATTCGTGCTTTGTCGGCTCAAAATAGCACAGACGACTTCGGACTCGGGCAGGTTCTGGCTCAGAATAATTTAAATTCAAATATTTCTTGAAATTGTAAAAAAAATAATAAAATAAAAAAAAATGTATTATACATTTAATCTTTTAATCAATCTTTATCTATTAAAAATAACCAACTCTGGCTTTGGATTATTTTTTCGCATTCTCTACCTTTAATAAATGAATGGCTCTTTGGGTTTATGATGACGTTTCCTACGAAACTTCAGTTTTTACTAGTATTTCTAATACTTTGCTTTCTAAATACCATTAATATTTTAATTTCGTCGTAAAATGATTATAATTATTAATATAATAATAAGTGATTAGTGACATTCCATTCTGTATATATGTATATATGATGCTTCAGAGAAAATTTTTCCCAAATCGGGTTCAATAATTGTTCAATTTGTTCGGGCACGGGCTCGAAAAATTGAGCCCGTACTAATCTCTATTTCTTTTTTGAAAACGAGATTCCCATATTCGCCAGAGGTGATATCTGCTGTTATAGTTTATTTATTGCGTATTGTATACATTTGTTGTGTATATTCCAAACACATTCATGGAGGGATGAAAGCCCAGTTTCCACTATTGCAGTCGACTGTCAAAAAACTGTCAAAAACCACTTCACTGGGCATAAATCATCGAATAAAATGGAATCTATGATAATTTTAAGATGCATCAGAACAATGGACAGAATAAAGAACAGAGGCTTTCGGCAAATTATGGGATTATCACTATGACCGGTAAGAGGCATATGATCGAACTTATTCTCAAGCTGTTGGATTTTATTTTGCCTAGTTGCCCGGAGGCAAACTTAATTAAAGATTTGCTCCTAACTATTTGTAACAATGGGTCATGGACATGAGCCCATTAATTCTTCAATGGAACTGCCGGGGAATCATTAACAAAAAACATATAATCAAACACTTATTCAATGTTAAAAATGTTCAAGTAGCTTGCTTCCAAGAAGCTATATCAGGTAATATACCAGATTTCTCTAACTTTATCACATATTCACAAAAAAATAACCAACATACAAAAGGAATAATAACTTACATAAATAAACATTTACCACAAAGAAGAATAAATATTAAATTAATTAATGAAAAATTAGAATGCCTAGTAGTACAAATTAAAATTATTAATATAACTGTAAATATAGTTAATATTTATAATCCAGGTAAACTTATTACTTTTAATCAATACTTAAATCTATTAAATGATTTAGAAGGTGAAACAATTATTTGTGGAGACTTTAATTCACATAACAAAGCATGGTTCTCTTATAAAAATGACTATAAAAGCATACATCTTTTAAAATATATTGAATATAAAAATTTGATTATCTTAAACACTGATCAAACAACAAGATTAAATAATAATAATAATAATTCAGTCATAGACTTAACATTATGCACTGAAAAATTAGCAAAAGAAATAGAATGGAACATTTTACCTGATAATTTTGGGAGTGACCATGTAACAATATACATTAAATTTTTAAAAAGAAATCATAAAACAAAAACATTTGTGAACTTAACAAATTGGTCTAGCTTCAAAAATGACCTAATTAATATAAAGTGGGAAGAAGATAAAGATATAAATTATATTAACATTATTGATAATGTTAAAAATATAAAAAAAAAAATAACACACAGTTAATATATAAAAAAATTCCAAAAAACAATATTCATACCATTTTCATAAATAAATTAATAGCAATAAGAAGAAAAGCGGAAAGAGACATGCTAAATAAAAGCACCTTTAAGGCATGTGAAATATTCAAAAGATTAGAAAAAGCAATATCAAAAAAATAGTTAACCTACAAAAACAAAACTGGAAATTTTTTACTGAAAACTTATCTCCTCTTACTACCATAACAAATCTATGGAGAATTTATAAAAAATTGTACACAGAGAAAGAACCAACCAACCCATTATTTTCTATTGCACTCAAAAGTAATCAAAATATTCAAGAAACAGCAGAAACAATAGCAAAATATTTCAATAACACTCACTCAAAACCAAACAAAAAAATAGATAAAAAATATAATAATTCTAATATATTACATCAATTTTACATAAATAATGAGACAGAATATTTAAATACACCCTTTTCCTTTTTTGAACTAGATTTTGCCATAAAAGCCCTAAAACAAAAAACTTCAGCAGGACCAGATGGCATCACAAATAAAGAACTTAAAAATTTACCTTATAAATGGAAAAAAATGTTATTACATACTTTTAATAAAATATGGATTTCAAAGAATTATCCAGATAGCTGGTTTGAAAATTATATGTTTTTTATTAAAAAACCTTATAAAATTGCAGACAATATTCAATCACATAGACCAATTTGCCTAAGTTCAAATGTTTTAAAACTTTTTGAAAGAATTATATTAAACAGATTAAATTGGTACCTAGAACATAAAAATTTTTTTAATATTAATTCCTTTGGATTTAGACAAGGCAGATTTTCTAAAGATCTTTTATTGAATTTGATTTCTGATGCTGAATATGCAATTTTTAACAAACAATTCTTGATAATCCTTAGCATTGATATAGAAAAAGCTTTTGATTCAGTCTCCCACAATGGAATATTACATAAAATTAAACAGCTAAATATTTGTGGTAATTTATACAGTTTCTTATTCAAAATTATGAAATATAAAAACTTCAAAGTAAAATTAGTAATAAATTTTCATCTCAATGTAATTTTGATAATGGTTTAATTCAAGGAGATCTGCTTTCACCTACTCTTTTTAATCTATACATAAATGATTTGCAGGAGGTTATACCTGTTGGCTTTAAGCATGGTTCCTTTGCTGATGATATAATTTTCTGGCCTATGAATGAAAACCCTGATAATTTACAAAATAACTTGCAAAAATTAATCAACAATATAACAAAATACTGTGAAAAATGGAATCTGTCAATCTCAATAGACAAAACTGTCTTATCTTATTTTCACAAAAATAAAAAATTAACTAATGAATTTGAATTAAAAATTAAAAATAATGTGATAAAAATTGAGGACAATTTCAAATTTTTAGGTATTCACTTTGATTCTAAATTAGCTTGGAATAAATTTATTGATACTGCAAAAAATAAAGCAAACAAATTATTCAATTTTCTTAGATACCTGGGATCCTCAACTTGGGGTTGTGATTTTAAAAATCTACTATTGTTATATTCTTCTATAATATTTCCAAAAAGTTTTTATGGTTTAGAATTAATTAATAACATTTCCAAAACCAAACTAAAAATACTAGAAAATCTACAATTAAAAATTTTGAAATATTGTAAAGGACTTCACCAACATTCAAATGGTCTCAATATTTATGCGGAAACATCTATACCTCCTTTATTAATAAAGAAAAAATATCTATTATATAATTTAATATATAGAATAACATTGAAAAATCAGTCACATCCTATTATTGATAAAATAATTGGTAACTTTAAAGATATTTCTACATATAACTTATCATGCAAGAATGACATAAAGGAAATAGTAAATAAAAAATCTAGTGCAGCTAATAATATTAATATTCCATTCTGGAATACAACATTTCCAATTTTAAATACAAATATAGAAAACTTACACTCAAAAAAATCACATGACATTAATTTACTGAAATTATTAGCTAATATGCATATAGAAAATAATTATAAATTTTTTTTACATATTTCAACTGATGGCTCTCTTAGTGAAGAAGGAAATAATCTTGCTGGAGCTTTTATATGCCCAGATGAAAATTATGAACAACTATTCAAATTTAATAAAGCAAATCCTATCTTATCAGCTGAATTAACAGCAATTATTCTAGCCATAAATTGGTCTCTGAAATTCAATAATAAAAAGATAGTCATATTTTCTGATAGTAAAGCAGCCATAGAAACTATTTATAATGATCCTCTAAAAAGTAACTCTAAAATTTATTTAAACGATATTCTAATTCTAATAAAGAATCATTTAATTAATAAGAATATAATTAATATTCAATGGATTCCCAGTCATGTAGGGATAAAATATAATGAAATGGTTGATAAAAAAGCAAAATCAGCCACAAAGCTAATTCCTAATATGATCACTCCTGATTTCTTCTTCCTAATTAAAAAAACTTAACAAAAAAACATGCTTAAAGATACACAAGATTGGTATAATATTAATGCAAATCAAACTCATAGATATAAAATTTCTCCTTTCGTTTCTAAATTTAATAATTTTGGTTTAAAGAAAAAAGAGATTAATATAATTACAAAAATTAAAACAAATTCAGTAATTTCCAAGGCAATTTTATACAGAATGAAAAAGGTAGATTCCCCGGCGTGTGAATTGTGCAAAGAATATGAAAACTTGGAACATGTGTTGTTTAAGTGCAAGAAATTCACCCTAGAAAGAGAGAGATATTATAATGCACTGAGAAAGATGAATCCTTTAATTTTAAGAACATTTTAGAACCATCAAATCCTAAGCACAAAGGAAAATGTTATAATCTTCTGATTTCTTTTATCAAACAGATAAAGATGTTTAATATTCTATAAAAAAAAATATATATATATTTTCTGAATGAGTTTGCTACCGAATAAGTTTTTGGTAGCAAGAGTATTCAACCGGTGATCTGAACAAGCAAGCAAGCAGTCGACCTGCAACCTGAGTATCGTGCAACATGACCGCATGATAACATGAGTAAAACAGAGTATCATGCACAATTATGGCCACACATGGGAGTGGAGGCTATTTCCGGCACATATTTCTATTTGGAGTATTTTGTATAGATCTGAATGATAATCTTGGTCTACTAATGAGCGAGATATCCTGTATTACTGGCGATTTTCATAATTTTTTTCTCGTTTTCAATAAAAATAAAAGTGATAATAGTTTCACTTTGTCGTCTGTCCATCTGTAGACATCGAACCTTTTTCGTTTATAGAGAAAAATTAAAATTAGTGTTAGATATTGATGAAATATTACGATATGCACTTTCCGAATCTCCCTAAAGCTGTAATTGAGCCCTCTAACAGTGAAAATAATTCAAAATTCCAAAATTACAAAATAATACTGGAAGAGATGCAATAATGTTAGAAATTTAAAATTTTGATGGTGGAATGTGAAGGTCACAAAGTTTTCACTGGCAACAATGACTTGACCCTTAGACTTGAGGGGAATGCAACGTTTTTGCTTTAAGAGATAATTGTTTTCAGAGAAATATTAAAAATTGTTTTGGGGTTCGATCAGTATTAATGAAATATTATTTGCATTTTCCTAATCTCCTAAACAAATGAATATTCCAAACTATGTAGTTATGCTAGGTAGTTGTAATTTATATTGTTAGATCATTAAATGTGGAAACGGTGAAACTTTTAACGTATTTTGTAAATGAACAGTTTATGACAGAAGTTAGAAATTTCGGTGGTAGAGTGTCAAGAGATATTTCACTGACAGCAACAATAACCTCTTTTCTCAGAGGGGTGCGAAAGTCAGTTGTTTCAAGTTAAAAAGAATTCCATCTTCTTTACTATAATGGGAGAGTTACATTAGTATCCTGCTCTTAGGTTTCTATGGTAATTACTGAGGCAAAAAATAAATACATTTAGGAACATATCAAACCTTTTTATTTATCTGATTTAAACAATCGGTGTTCCTTCATCATCATCATCATCCTCAAGCAATCATGGCCTATAGAGATCCAACCAGCCCGTGCAATTCAGTTATGTAAGCATATCTGTCCTGAGCTACATCTGCTGCATCTGGACACTGCACACCAATTCTAACAAGATCCTGCTTGACATTGTCAGCCCACCGCATCCTTGGTCTCCCCCTCTTTCTGAGGCCTTTAGGCACACCGGCAGTCAATTTTACAACTGTGACTCTGAACATGACATTATTTTTCGTACGAAATGTTTTCTAAACAGCAAAATTGCGTTTGCCAAATCATGTGATACAAAAATAAAATTTTTAATATACTCTTGCTTGTCGCAATTTTTTTGACGAAGCTTTAAGATTGAATATATATTATTCAAGAGTTTCCAGGATGAACAACAAACAGCAATCGGCTAAAATTGGATGCAGACTTCCTTTCATACTTCTGCGGCATCATTTTTTTATCCTGAGGAAATCTTCCGCCAACTTCGTCACTGCGAAAGTTTGATGGAAAAAGTCCAAATGGGAGTTTTAAAAGAAATATACCTTGAGGGATATATTGCATTAAAAAATCTTCATATAGCAGTCGCAATGATGGCATATTTTTTTTACAAGTCGGAGTTTTGTTGATATACCACTTATATTTGCAAAAGCATATATCAGATGAACTAATCCAAGAATATTTTAAGAATAAGGGTAAAAAAAAAACTATGAAAGACACTATTTATTTTTCGGAAACAAAAAATATGGTGATGGGGGGGGGGAAGAGATGATGACACGAGAACCCATAACACAATCTCGTTTGAGAATTCTAATAAAGGAAACTTAGACGGAATAATATTAAACACATACTTATATAATTAGTTGAAAAATAATTGGTTGGAACTGGATTCGAACCCAGATCTCCCAGAGGCATGCCGGCGTCTAAATCAACCAGTTATTTTTTTCAATAATTATTTCAAGTGTTTCTTGTCTACAGGACGTTTTCCTGTGATACTTTATTACTGAATTATATTGTATATTACTTATGTTTTTCAAAACAATAAAAGATCAATGAAACTGAAGGAAAAAATACACTACAGGAAATAAAAAATGCAACACTTGCAAAAGTTATGCAAATGTGTCGAAATTTAGGGAGGCAGTAGTATATGGAAATGCATGGAAATGATTAGGTTTGTAGTACGATCGAAACGACTGGACAAGCACGAGCTAACGTCACAGGTGCGGAGCAGTGAAACACAGAAAAAAGCAACCGAAGCTCCCTGGTTGACAAAATGTTGCGGAAATTGTTCTAAACTGCTAAAGATGCCCTTACGCAGACGTCGACAGCCGTTCCAACAGTTAACAGAGTTTGACGGTGGAAGAATCATCAGCCTTAGAGAAGCCGGTTTGTCGTATAGAGATGTGGTCAACGTTGTTGGCCGCAGTCCCAACACCATCGTACACATATGGCGCCAGTGGGTTCAAGAAGGATCTAGAACACGTCGAAAAGAATCAGGAAGACGATGTATGACCACGGAGTGACAGGACCGCCATTTGCGACACTTGGCATTACGTGACAGATTCGCAACTACAATGCAACTGCAAAGGGACTGGAAACAGGTAACACATCAAATACTTACCAAGCGGATGGTAAACAACAGGATTTTACAGTTTTCATTGCGAGCCTATCGTCCGACACTGCGTTTGCCCCTCACATCTGCTCACATGCAAGCAGGTCGTCAGTGGTGTCGCCTCACACAGAACTGGAACGAACAAGAGTGGAGTACCGTGGTGTTTAGTGAAGAATCTCGTTTTTGTCTTGGTCAGCACGACGGTAGACTACGTGTTCGCCGTCATTCAGGGGAAAGGAACGCCACCCAGTGTGTGCCACATTGTCACACAACTCCAGCACCTGGTTTCTTGGTGTGGGGTGCCATTAGTCGGACATCTCGGCCAGAATTGGTCATCATAAAAGGATCTATAACCGCCCAGCGATATGTTACCAATATTTTGCAGCCAGTGGCTGTCCCATTTGTTCAGCAGCACGGAACGTTTTACCAGCAAGGTAACGCCCGTCCTCACACAGCCCGCATTAGTCTGCAGTATCTGCACAAGAAAACGTTCAAGTACTACAATAGCCAGCACGCTCGCCGGACCTTTCACCTATTGAACACGTCTTGGACATGATGAGCTGACATCTCGAACAACACCCAAAAAGTATGCCAACAACTGTCTCTGAAATGGAATAGCGACTTTGCGCTATTTGGCATTTTAACCCTTAGAAGAACATTATAGATCTGTACGATAGCTTTCCTCACCGTGTTCATGAATGCATTGCTGCGCAGTTCAACATCATACTAATTATACCACTTTACTGGGTAGGTAAAATGGTATAATAAAAATAAATACCCCCTCAAGCAGCTGCTTGCCACAGAGGTCTGACAGGAGCCTGTCAGTTTATATGCCATAGTAGGAGATCTGAGAGGATGGCAGGACCTCAGCAGAAAAACGACACACACAACCATGCCTGATCAGGGGCTAGAACCCAGGTCCCTTAGATCAGCAGCCAAGCGTGCTAACCACTCGGCCACGGGTCCATACACTTTTGATAATGAAATCAATCGCACATCTCAGTGTATGCTAACAGCTGCCTGAGTTTCAATAAAATGGCATTGATCCTTCCAGGTGCTGCAATTGTTTTCCCATAGTGTATATATTTGCAGTTCTTTTCGTCACTTTTTTCTGCATTTCATTTCTTTTCGTCTCTCTCCAGTTATTTGCTATTTTTATAGATCCAGACCTGGTAAGTGTCATTATTTCTTTAACGAGCAGGGGTCAATAAATAATAACAGTGATCTAAATGAAAACATTGATAAATAACAGCATTTGAACCTTTTGGTATCTTACCTTCGAGAATGTACGTTTTTTTTTTGCAGGGCCATCATCAGTGACACATTTTCATTTTAAACAAATGTATTCTCTTCAAAGAACAGTGTGTCAAAAATTTGAAGATTAAGCAGAAACGCTTAGAAGAAAAATGGGAGTAAAAATTGTCGAATTACGCATAACAACACTCGGACACAATCAGAGAAATGTTGGCTATTGTTTTTAGCTAGAAGCGATACTTTTTTTGCACACACTGCGCTAAATTGCTTGGTAGATCTCTAAGCCGTGGACACCAGCGTCTCAGAGTTGTAGGGTAAAAATCGCAAATAAAAAGTTTTGTTGTTTTACCTCTCAACGACGCTTTTGTACGCATAATGGATTAAATGTCCCGATCACAAGGACCTCAAGGTCTCAAAGATGGTTGGGGAAGTGGATCCACTGGGCAACTGTTCGGAGGGGTCTGGTACTATTCGTCTAATGCCGTTTTGTGTAAAGGGGACAAATTCGTCCAATTTGTTAATAGGTCTAAAGAGACGATTCGTCTAATGGGACAATTCGTCCAAAGCCGATTCGTCCAATGGGACAGTGTCCAAAGCGGATTCCATTTTTTATTATTTAACTGGAAAAACTCACTTCTAGCGAATATGCAAATCCCGTTTTTTAAGAAAATGAAGTTTTTCACTTACCGACACTTGCATTCTTTAAATTTTTAATTGGAACTAATGGATGATTGGGAAAATGCAAATAGAAATATTTTATTGGTAGGTATACAATATTAAAAGTATTTTTTTCCTCTTAAAATGTAAAAGTGTTTTTTCACCATATCTGTGCCAAAGGGGGCAGAATTTTGATGATAAACAGATCACTTGTAATAATAATTAAATGTTTGTTATTTTCCATATTTAGTATCCTCTAACGATATAAATTAAAACTACCTGAGAATTTCAGAAAGGGGAATAATATTTTGGGAATAATATTATGTTAATCCTACGCTGAAAGCGAATTTTCTAGTTAACTCTTAAAACAAAACAATGTGCTGGTCCTTCGTATTTATATTATTTATTACTGCGATATTATAAATTTTTCACGACTTATCAGCTGCGATATATGGTAATAAATTGATTAAAAGAAAATGATGAAAAAATTCTTTTCTTAAATTTTAATCTCTCCATCCTGGCTACGTGCCTTCACCCAGCCAGTATTTAATAATAAAACAATTACCTATTGGGCTGGTAACTGTCAATTAATATTCATCTTCGCTTTTATTAATTTGTTTCCCATCGTGATTTCTAGATTTTAAAGTCTTTTCGCTACCCTAATCCTTTCTGGGGCGGGGATGGCTCAGTCGGTAGCACGCCAGGCTCATAATCTGCAGTTCCCAGGTTCGATCCCAGCTGGGTCAGAATTGAGATTTATTTCCACAAAACTCCCCGCCCTGCCCACGGTCAGTAAAGGACAACGATGGGCTTGAAAAGTCCGTCGGATGGGACGTTAAGCCGTGGCCCCTTGTGTGGGAGAGTCATATCCTGTGCACGTTAAAGAACACACTGGATGGCCTTGATTGGAGGCTGCCATTTATCCCCCAACAGCTGTTCCAGTTGGTCCCCTCCCGCAACCTTCTCTGATCCTTCGGGGTCCTTGTGACCTGGCCATTTAGCCCCTGGTGTGCAAAAAAGTGCCGCTCAGAGGTAAACCAACCCTTTCTGCTTTTTCGTTTTATAAAGAAAAAGGGAAATGGAATGGATGTCGTTACATATATCCTTTTTTTATCTTATTTAAATATTCAAATCATCATTATTCCTCTTTCCTTTAGTCCTAGTTGTGCCAGAGCTGCAATTTCTTTTCACTAACCCTCCTCTGCACCCGGTGAGAAAAGGGACCCGTTGAATGGGACGTTAAGCCGTGGTTCCGTGGGCAAGAGAACCATACCATGTGACACAAAGGAAACACACAGGACCGCCTTCACGGGAAATTTCCATCTCTCCTCTAAAAGCAGCCCATTGGATATCCTTCCTCAACCTTCTCTGAGCCCTTGGGTGTTCTTTTTGAACTGGCCATTTAGCCCATAGTGTGCAAAAACATGTCGGATAGGTAAAAAAAAATCCAAATCCTATTTCCTTTAACGAAGATTTCCTTCAGATTTTGTTCGCATTGTGATAACAAGAACTAAATAATCATTCATTTTACTTTTGCACATTTTTCTTGAAAAAAATCCGATATTCTATGTCTTTATTTGACTTTGAAGAAAGAGGATGTAGAGGTCTAAACCTTGATCTACGAGCGCTAGAAATATTTAATTGGTATCTGTGAATGTTTCTGGTGGAGATTTACAGACGTGCTACGGAATTTCGGTTCCTGTTGTTCCTTCGAGGTCAAAGCTGAAATCCTGATATCATCATAATCTTCGGGGCGAGAGTGGCTCAGTCGGTAGCGCGCCAGGCTCGTAATCTGTAGTTCCCAGGTTCGAGTCCCAGCTGGGTCAGCGTTGAGATTTATCTCCGCAAAATCCCCCGCTTTGCCCACGGTCAGTAGGGGACACCGATGGGCTTGGAAAGGCCGCCGTCCGTCGGATGGGACGTTAAGCCGTGGCCCCGTGTGCGGGAGAGCCACACAAGGTACACGTTAAAGAACACGCTGGATGGCCTTGACGGGAGGCTACCATCTGTCTCCCAACAGCTGTTCCAGTGGGTCCCTTCTCTGAGCCTTCGGGGTCCTTGTGACCTGGCCATTTAGCCCATGGTGGGCAAAAAAGTGCTGCTCAGAGGTAAAACAACCCATCATCATCTTCTAGCTGTCATGGGTTACGGAGGTCTAACCAGATTGTGCAATTTATCTCTCCAAATACGTTTGGATTGGATTGTTTAACCTCTGAGCGGCACTTTTTTGCACACCATGGGCTAAATGGCCAGGCCACAAGGACCCCGAAGGCTCAGAGAAGGTTGGGGGAGGGGACCCACTGGAACAGCTGTTGGGAGACAGATGGTAGCCTCCCGTCAAGACCATCCAGCGTGTTCTTTAACGTGCACAGGGTATGGCTCTCCCGCACACGGGGCCACGGCTTAACGTCCCATCCAACGGACGGCGGCCTTTTCAAGCCCATCGGTGTCCCCTACTGACCATGGGCAGGGCGGGGAAATTTTGCGGAGATAAATCTCAACGCTGACCCAGCTGGGACTCGAACCTGGGAACTACAGATTACGAGCCTGGCGCGCTACCGACTGAGCCACCCCGCCCCTCCAAATACGTCTGTTTTGAGATGAATCTGCTGACCTGGCCACTGTAGCCCAATTCTAACAAAGTCCTGTTTGACATTTTCTACTCACCGCATCCTAGGCCTACCCCCCTTTCTGCTGCCTTTAGGCACACTGTTCATAATCCTATTCGGACCCTTTGTAAATAACAGAAAACTTGATGGTTTGATTCTAGATGCTTATCCAGTATCTTGGGCATTAGGTCATTTGACTTTGTAAGTAATAATGAAGTTAGGGAAAGGAGTCGGCAACCTCCTTTGGGCAGAATATTGTGCAGAGAGGGACATCCGTTGGTTTGCGCATGTTGCCCATAACTATAATGGTGCTAGAAAGCTAAAAATTGAGAAGGGGGATTATTTGGATCGTATACCGATTATGGAACTTCTTGTTAAGGACTTATAACCACAGAGTATCACTTTATCATTACGTATTCTTTATATTAATTTAAAAGATTATTTGTGCTGTTCTTAATTATGCATTTTCGTACATGATTTTTTTCAACAGTTCTTCAGAAGTATTTGTTGAGAATTATTTCATATCTTTTGCATTTAAACAACGTAGAACTTTATCTTTTAACATCCGAAGAAACGGGGCGGGGGTGGCTCAGTCGGTATCGCGCCAGGCTCGTAATCTGCAGTTCCCAGGTTCGAGTCCCAGCTGGGTCAGCGTTGAGATTTATCTCCGCAAAATTCCCCGCCCTGCCCACGGTCAGTAGGGGACAACGATGGACTTGGAAAGGCCGCCGTCCGTCGGATGGGACGTTAAGCCGTGGCTCCGTGTGCGGGAGAGCCATACCCTGTGCACGTTAAAGAACACGCTGGATGGCCTTGACGGGAGGCTACCATCTGTCTCCCAACAGCTGTTCCAGTGGGTCCCCTCCCCCACCCTTCTCTGAGCCTTCGGGGTCCCTGTGACCTGGCCATTTAGCACATGGTGTGCAAAAAAGTGCCGCTCAGAGGTAAAACAACACATCCGAAGAAAACGTCGTCATCATGATTTCTCGATACGTCACTAACTACGCAGTTTGGTGCTTTGAGGATGATAAAATGCATTTACGTTCTGATAAGTTCTCTGCATCTCCAAACTTGTCCCTCCCGTGATTAAACTTTCATTCCCTTTGCTGAAAAGTTCAAGCACTCGCAATTAACTCATTGCAATTAAAATCTTCCCAAAATGGATTGTTCGAGAATCTGTTGAAGCACTCAAGGGACAAATTCAGTAACTTACTTATCTCATTACTGCTAATAATATCACTATTATTACGTTGCAATCAATTAAATCCTGTTAATTGTAGAGAGCACTAGGAATTAATTGTACCGCAATAGAAATATTATCTTGAAGCAAAGAAAAAGATTCAATGATGATTTTCATTCCGCTAAAGAGGATTCTTAAAGAGAAACAGAAATTGGCATTTATCCTTTTCAATTCCATTGCTGTTTATGCATTAAAAAGGTAGAAAATATACACAGTCGTATCAGAATAATATGACCACCTACCATAGTATATGTATTTATCGTACATATTATTCTGATACGACTGTTATTGCCTCAGGAGAATTCTGATACGACAGTTATATATTGCCTCAGGAGAATACGTTGTTGTTTGGGTTGTTTTACCTCTGAACGGCACTTTTTTGCATACCATGGGCTAAATGGCCAGGTCACATGGACCCCGAAGGCTCAGAGAAGGTTGGGACCCACTGGAACAGCTGTTGGGAGACAGATGGCAGCCTCCCGTCAAGGCCATCCAGCGTTTTCTTTAACGTGCACAGAGGGTATGACTCTCCCATACACGGGGCCACGGCTTAGCGTCCCATCCGACGGATGGCGGTCTTTCCAAGCCCATCGGTGTCCCCTACTGACCGTGGACAGGGCGGGGAATTTTGCGGAGATAAATCTCAACGCTGACCCAGCTGGGACTCGAACCTGGGAACTACAGATTACGAGCCTGGCGCGCTACCGACTGAGCCACCCCCGCCCCTTAGAAGAATACGAGTGGACTGATTTTTCAAAGAGAATGGAGTGTCTCATTTCTCGAATTCTTCACTCTCTCTAATACTGAAAATTTGAACTAATTGATGATTAAAAAATTGCAAATAGTATCTTTTCGTAAGCACCTATGAACACAGAATTTTTTTAAATCTTTAAATGAAAAAAAAAAAAGTTGTTCCTTTCTATTTCTCTGGGGTGAAACATGTAAATCGTTGCTGTCAGTTTTAAATCTTTGATCCTCATAATTCCACCAACAGAATTTCGAATTTCTATCACAAACAGATCGTTTGTAATATTTGTTTAAAATTTCAACATTTTCAAACCTTTTCACCGCTAGAGGGCGCTATTAAAATTCATAGTATTTTCGTAAAGGGGAATCGTAATATTTCGTCGATACCTATTCGACGCGGAAGGAAATTTTCATCTATCTGTATAAACAAAAAAAAGTTGAATGTCTAGAGACGGACAGACGACAAAACGAAAGCAGCAGCTATTTTTCTTGGGAAACGAACTAAAACAAGAAAGGAATTAATAATATTTTTCTTGGGAAACGAACTAAAACAAGAAAGGAATTAATAATATTTTTCTTGTTTGAAGATTCGAAATTTGTTAGAAAAAGTCTAATATATATATAGTCAACTCTCGTTAATACGAACCTCTGTATCTCGAATTTCTCGTTAACTCAGTGTTTTTAAAATTCCAAACAGAGTCCATATATGTTTATTATATTTTCTTTCACTTTAACATGAACATTCTTTTCGAACTCTCTTTTCATCGTCACCTCGATGCTTCGAAATTTCATGAAGAACATTTGAAAGTAAATCTCATTTTCGATAAGTTTTTTTACCATGCAATTTTTTTTTGTTGCTGGTGATGGTAAGTTGCGGAAATTTTTCCAGGTGGACAAGGCGATTCTCACTGGCTAAATGCATTGTCCCCATTCCTTTCAGATGCATAGAATGATTCTTATTGGCCATAACTGCTTCCCCGCGCGGCAGACAGAAAAGCAGTCCTTCCATCAGTCATAGAAAGTTTTTGGTTTAACTTTAGAGCTAGTTGCTACCGGTAAAGATTTAATTGTATTACAATAGCAGCAAAGTGTAAGTTGAAGGCATTGTCATTAAGTGATGAAAGCAAAAGTGTTCACAGCTGTTGAAAGTAGGGGAAAGAAGAAAAAAGATAATGTCAAATGATTCGGAATTCCTAGCAGTACTCTGTCAAGTATTTCAAAGAATAAAGATATGGAACAGGCAGATTGAGATAAACGAAAAAGAATGATACATGCAGAATTTCCTAATGTTGACCAGTAAATTTGCTAAAATGGTTTGCTGTAACAATGTAAGACCAAAAACATTCTAGTAGTTGGGAATCTGTTGCGAGTTCTGTAAATAATTTTTGAACTGCTTATGTGTACATTTAGCACAAATTCGAAAACTCGCAGTCATTTCGTTTCCCTAGAGCTTTGAGTTAACATGACTGACTGATAGGTCACGCTATTTCTAACTGTGATGTATATTTGGGTTGGTTTGTTTTACCTCTGAGCGGCACTTTTTTGCACACCATGGGCTAAATGGCTAGATCACAAGGACCCCGAAGGCTCAGAGAAGGTTGGGGGAGGGGACCCACTGGAACAGCTGTTGGGAGACAGATGGCAGCCTCCCGTCAAGGCCATCCAGCTTTTCTTTAACGTGCACAGGGGGTATGACTCTCCCATACACGGGCCACGGCTTAACGTCCCATCCGACGGACGGCGGCCTTTCCAAGCCCATCGGTTTCCCCTACCGACCGTGGGCAGAGCGGGGAATTTTGAGGAGATACATATCTCAACGCTGATCCAGCTGGGGACTCGAATCTAGGAACTACAGATTACGAGCCTGGCGCGCTACCGACTGAGCCTCCCCCCCCCGCACCCCTGTGATGTATAAATTGTAGAGCTCTGAAAATTTGCCCCTAAGGATAATCGGTTCATAGATCTAGGGTGGGTTGTTTTACCTCTGAGATGATCTTTTTTTGCGTAAAATGAACTAAATGACCAGGTCACAAGGACCCCGAGGGGCCAGACAAGGTTGGGGAGACCCACAGACAAGGTTGGGAGTTTCCCATTGGACAGCTATTAGGAGACAGAGGGTAACGTCCTGTCAAGGTCATCCAGTTATGGTTATGACATGATGACAGGGTATGATTATCCGGCAGGTGGGACTCGAACCTGAGGACTGCAGATTACGAGGCTGACACCCTGCAGTCTGAGTCATCTCGGTAGATCTAGGAAAAATTGGAAATTTGACTTCTCCCGAAGTAAAATAGAGGTTATGCAGAGGTAAACCTTGAAATTCGAGTGCTAGAAACGTAAAAATTGGTATCTGGCGGTGTTTGCGGCAGTAGACCACAAAAACGTTAGAAATGTCTGAACTTTCTGGTTCTTCGAGGTCAAAGATGAATCCGTATCTACTAGTGCAAAGAGCTAAAAATTGGTACTGAATCTTAGGTCTCAGAAACATTGTGAAATTTTGGATCCAGTGGCTTCATCGAGATCAAAGGTCAAATTTCGATATAGCGGTGCGGAGAGAGTTAGAAATTGGTTCTTTAGGGGGAGGGGGAGTGAATTTCGGGCCGAAAATCAGAAATATTAAGAAATTTCAGATCCGGTGTCGCGTTAAAGTTCAAATAAGAGCCATAGTAACTGTTTAGAATACAAGAGGTGTCGATTGATTTCTGTTATAATTAAACAGCCATAGTCTGCAACTATTTTTTGGTGTAGCGTCTCCTAGAATATCATTTGGTAGCATTATGAACTCCTAGAACATTTTTTTGTTATTATTGCAAGTTGGATTGTTTTTTTTTTACTTCTGACCGATATCTTTTATGCACACAATTTACTAAATGACCACACAATGATTACGTGGCTAAATGACCACAATGATTACGTGGCTAAATGACCACACAATTATTACGTGGCTAAATGACCACAATGATTACGTGTCCAAATGACCACACAATGATTACGTGGCTAAATGACCACAATGATTACATGTCTAAATGACCACACAATGATTACGTGACTAAGTGACCACAATGATTACGTGTCCAAATGACCACACAATGATTACGTGTCCAAATGATCACACATGGATTATGTGTCCAAATGATCACACAATGATTACGTGGCCAAATGACCACACAATGATTACGTGGTTAAATGACCACACAATGATTGCGTGGTTAAATGACCACATAAAAATTCGAAGAACTCAGGAGTGGGTAAGGGAAGAGGATCCACTGAACAGCTGTTAGATTGCAGATGGAAGTATATTTGGGTTGTTTTACCTCTGAGTGGCACTTTTTTGCACACCATGGGCTAAATGGCCAGGTCACATGGACCCCGAAGGCTCAGAGAAGGTTGGGGGAGGGGACTCACTGGAACAGCTGTTGGGAGAGAGATGGTAGCCTCCCATCAAGGCCATCCAGTGTGTTCTTTAACGTGCACAGGGTGTGGCCCACCCGCACACAGAGCCATGGCTTAACGTCCCATCCGACGGACGGCGGTCTTTCCAAGTCCATCGGTGTCCCCTACTGACCGTGGGCAGGGCGAGGAATTTTGAGGAGAAATCTCAACGCTGACCCAGCTGGGACTCGAACCTGGGAACTACAGATTACTAGACTGGTGCGCTACCGACTGGGCCACTCCCGCTCCAGATGGAAGTATAGACCATCCATATTGTTCTTTAAATTTCATATGGTAGGCAGTCCTGCAAAACGAGAACATAGCTTAATGTTCCATGAGATTGCGGTCTCTTTAGAATAATTGTGTCCTCCTTCTCACTGACGACATAGCAGCGGTTAGTGGAAAAAAATCTCAATTGTACTGGGGGCATTGAAAATGTATTGAGATTTAATAAATGGTGGTTAATAAATTGGTTAATTAATAAATTATGTGCATGAAAGATATCATCGTCACAGAACCTTACCGCATACTGCCACATTTTATTCTCTTTGATGGCAAAAACAAAGGCCATTTTAAGTTGCACTGATCAAAATGACGGCTTTTAAAGTACACTTCGAAAATAATAATATCGAAAATAATAATATTCTGTTTTTACACGGATATTTTTTTTACACGATTTTGATTTAACACGGATTAGAAAAAAAAAATTCCAATTCTCTTTTTACATGATTTATTTTGATCTAACACGGTTCAAAAGGCGCCTTTTAAAAATCTCCATCTGAATTTAATTTCGAAAAACTATTTCTATTCAAGAAAAATTCCCAATAAAGATGCAGCTTTTATGGTCACATTTTTCGAAGTAGTTTTAACTTTGAAAATGTATCATAGATATATATTTTGTGCACTAAAATTCCAAAATAAAAACTACACTAACATAATTACAAAATAAGTTTTCTCTATTTTATTTTCTATTTTATGGAAAAAATTGTACAAAACCTATTTCATTCGGAATGATGTGGCAACATTGAGTTCCGGGAATTCCCCTCAATTTTATCTTCAATACATACGTTAGTCTTGGTCTCTCATTTCGTGTTTAAAGTTAGAGTGTTTAAAAGTTTAATAGAAGAATCGAAAAAAAATTGTTTTGTTTTTAGAAGTTTTGTGTGCGTAATATAAATATGTTAAATTTTGCTGTTAGGTAATTTACAATTTTTCGTCATCTGATTTATTAACTGTAATTCAAATATTTTTCGTAAGCCTTACCACGATGCGGATAATTCACCTATACAAAAGCGGAAAAAGAAAGCTATCTCTTTGGATACTAAGATCCAAAATTTAGATCGTCTTGCAACTGGAGAAGGTTCAACATCCATAGGTAAATATTTTGGTTTGAACGAAACTACCATAAGAACCATCAAGAAAAATGAAGATGCTATTAGAAAATCTATGTTTTATGGAACAAAACTGAGCGCTAAGTCGTCATCGTACACGAGAGATATTGTAATAGTGAAGGTGGAAAGGTACTAGTAATGTGGACAGAAGAAAACTCTCAAAAAAAGAATACCTGTAGGCGGAAATACCTTGAAACAGATGGCATTATGAATATATAAGCAGATACAAAAAAATAGAACCAACCACATCAGCTCAGTCAAACAAAAATTATGAATTTTCTGCAAGTACACGTTGGCCTGCAAGATTTCTTCAAAAACACGCGTTTCATAATGTAAAGATAAAAGGTAAAGTTTCACCTGTAGATGAGACGGCTGCTAAAATATTTTGTCCAAAATTGACCCAAATCATTGAAGATGGTGGATACACTCCTGATCAAGTTTGGAATGAAGATGAAACGTGTTTTTTGGAAAAAAATGCCGAGTAGAACCTACGTAGCAAAATCACAAAAAACTGTTGGTGGCTTTAAAGCAGCTAAGGATCGTGTGTCCTTTCTGTTTTGCAGCAACGCTTCAGGAGATCGTATGTTAAAACCGCTGCTCATCAATCGATCCCTAAGACCACGGTCAATGAAAGGTGTAGATCTGAATAAATTGCCAGTGTATTGGATGGCAAACAAAAAAGCCTGGGGTACAAAATAAATTTTTAATGAATGGTTCCATAAATGTTTTGTCCAGAAGTTAAACGCTATTTGAAGGAAAAAAATCCCGAATTTAAAATTCTATTGATTATAATCAATGCCCCTGGCCATCCTGTTTTGGAACACCCAAATGTGCAATTTTGTTTTCTGCCGCCTAATACCACATTTAAAACTTACTACTTAAGTTGAACATTCCAATATATTTTGGATAAACTAGATAAGGATAAAACACTAACAGTTATTGATGTGTGGAAGAAATTTTCTATTTTAGATTGTATCAGACATGTTATCAGAATTAAAACCATCAACTTTAAACGCATGCTGGAAAGCTATTTGACCAGAATGTTTAAAAAGCAAAGATCCTGTACTCCCAAATACGACTGAATATTCTAATATCATCACTTTAGCATACGCAGTTGGTGGAGAAGGATTCGATGATTTATCGTTT
The DNA here is from genome assembly GCA_038380435.1 of Ryuthela nishihirai. NCBI lineage: Eukaryota > Metazoa > Arthropoda > Arachnida > Araneae > Heptathelidae > Ryuthela > Ryuthela nishihirai. Next base: position 16,935,314 of record JAWZYU010000029.1, on the reverse strand, counting down.
GCAGATATTGATGAATTGCTGGTTTCCAAAGCTCTTAGCGAAGATAAAATAATAGAAGTTGTCCTTGAGATTCCTGATGAAAAGAAAAAAAGTGATGGTGATGAAGAGGTTCCACTCACTGAAGATTTAATTAAAGAAGGGCTTCAAATGGCTAATAAATTGGAAAGTCATTTTCTTTTACATGATCCCATTGTCGAACGAGCTGAGTAGTTTAAACGTGACCTAAAGTCATGTATGGCGCGTTATCAAGAATTAAACAAAGATCTAGTCAAGGCAGGATCTCAACGATTGATTACAGAGTTCGTTATCAAAACTAATCAAACTTCAGAATCACTGGAAACAAGTGATAATTTGGTTCCCCATGTGCCACAGAGAATTTCACCATTGGAGCATGAACACGACGGCCAAAATGTTTCAAGCGATGAAAGAGATTTAATTCCAGTCTTACGCAAACGAATGCATATATTGTCAGAAAGTGACAACGAATAAAATCTAGTTAATAAGCATATGCAAGTCATACTTTTTTGCACTTTTGAATTCTGGAACTAGTGACATATTATTTTCCTTATGAAGCATAAGTTACTTTATATATGTACATATAATTATCTTTATAAGTTTATAAAATAAAAAATGTGTTTAAATGAATAAAAATGAAATAAAGATTTAATTAAAGATTTTGAAAGTAACTTATTATTTGTACTGGGTTTTCACGTCTAGAACCAAAGTTCAATTTTCTCGTATGAACTGTAATTTTTTTTACACGTTTTTTCCCCCCACGGTTTTATTCCGGAACCTATCTGCCGTGTAAAAACAGAATTGGGTGTATTTCCTTTAATATGAAAGCTACAATTGTACTATATCTGCCAAACACTCAGTTCCTGACAAAAGCGAATTCATATGGTTAAATCTCTAATTGCTATCTCTAATTGCAATCGAAATTCTTTTCAAAGAAACACCGTTTCAAATTGGAAATTAATCTGTTCATGTACATTGGCGATTAAGGTGGTCGAAAACTCAAGCTAAAAGTCTCCAAAGGAGCAATCTGCAAATCACGTCTGGGACTTTCTATGATTAAAGTCAGTAAAAGTTTCCTTAAAATTTTTCCACGAGCCTTTTCAATGCATATGCGAGCCCCTAGGAACCACCGTTTCCCTCAAATCATTTAATAGTGATGAAACACTTGAGCGATATTGTCAAGTGCTACAAAGCTGTGCTTTTTTTTTTTTCAGTCATGACATTTTATTATTATTTTTGAATTTTTGTTATATTTGTTGTTAGACTCGAGTTTTTTTTCCTTCGAAAGTCATGAATGCTTCTGTGATATCGGATAAAGATTGTGTTGTTTTACCTCTGAGCGACACTTTTTTTGCAAACAATGGGCTAAATGTCCTGGTCACAAAGACCCCCTAGGGTTAAAGAGAAGGTTGTGGGAAGGGACCCACAGGACAGCTGTTTGGAGACAAATAGTAGCCTCCCATCAAGATCATCCAGCATGTTTTTTAACGTGCACAGAGTATATCTTTTCCACACACCTGACCACGGTTTTAAGCCCCATCTGACTGACGGTGACCTTTCCAAGCCCATCGCCGCCCCATACTGAAAGAGGGCAGGTGCGGGGAATTTGTCAGAGATAAATGTCAATACGAGCTAGGTTGGGGCTCGAACATGGGAATTACAGATTGCGGAGCCTGGTACGTTACCGACCGACCCTTGGGACTCCTGCAATCTGTAATAATTTCATAATTTTTTCTTTCCCTGATTACATAGGTTTTGTTTCTTTTTGATATTCGTCCTAGATGAAAAAAGCTATTTCTAATAAACCTGTATTTACAAATTGAAGTAAAAGATGAATAGCAGTTTTGGATATTGAAAGATATTCTTCTTAGCTCAGTAATCGAGATTTTTATTGGAACTCCCGCTGGGAAAGCTGTCCTAGGCGCTAGGGTTGGGTTGTTTTACCTCTGAGCAGCACTTGTTTGCACACCATGGGCTAAATGGCCAGGTCACATGGATCCCGACGGCTCAGAGAAGGTTGGGGGAGGGGACCCACTGGAACAGCTGTTGGGAGACAGATGGTAGCCTCCCATCAAGGCCATCCAGCGTGTTCTTTAACGTGCACAGGGTATGGCTCTCCCGCACACGGGCCACGGCTTGACGTCCCATCCAACGGACGGCGGCCTTTCCAAGCCCATCGGTGTCCCCTACTGACCGTGGGCAGGGCGGGGAATTTTTGCGGGGCGCTAGGGATCACCAATTGCGGGATACTGGTAAAAAAAAAAAGTTTGCGTTAAAGTGCTTTCAGTGGAATAAATCAGTGAACAGAATTCGCAATGGTGAATTTTTCAATAAAATGTTCACAAGATTGCAAAAGTTGAGGCATTTTATCGTAGGCCTTGATACTTTTATAGCTTACTGTAGTACAGATGCGGGGAGACCAAACCATTCGGATAACATCATAGAGAAGAGAGCACATGCGAGAAGAGTGTAAGCACAGTTCAGCGACTGTAAATGAAAACACTTTATAGGGCTTTATGGAGGTTGGATGGCGTTATCGGCTTGTCTGAGGTTGCTATGACCTCTCCATTACCTAGCATCACATAAAAAAAGAGTAGGCAGAAGATAACAGGTGCGATTCAGACTTTTCGATCAACGTTGTTCGACTGATGGCTAAAAAAAAGTTTCTGAATAGGTTAGCTCTATTTTACTTGGGTAAATCTTCAGAAATGGAGCGTTCGTCTCTGAATAGCTAGCCTAAGATTGTGTAGGAGTTCAGTGTTGTTTGGATTTTTCTGAATCCCTCAGTTACGTTGATATTTATACCTGAGAAATTTAAATTACAGGCAGGTCCTAGCAGAGACAAAAATCTGGAGGGGGAGTGAGGCATTCGTGGCAGAAAGCAGTAAAAAGGTGGGGGGTAAAGGACTGGATTTGTTGTTGTTGTCGTTTTACCTCTGAGCGGCACTTTTTTGCATACCATGGGCTAAATGGCCAGGTCAAATGGACCCCAAAGGATCAGAGAAGGTTGGGGGAGGGGACCCACTGAATCTGCTGTTGGGAGACAGATGGTAGCCTCCCGTCAAGGCCATCCAGCGTGTTCTTTAACGTGCACAGTGTATGGCTCTTCCGCACAAGGGCCCAAGGCTTAACGTCCCATCCGACCGACGGCGGCCTTTCCAAGTCCATCGGTGTCCCTTACTGACCGTAGGCAGGGCGAGGAATTTTGAGGAGATAAATCTCAACGCTGACCCAGCTGGGACTCGAACCTGGGAACTACAGATTACGAGCCTGGCGCGCTACCGACTGAGCCACCCCAGCCCCCGACTGGATATTCATTCCAGTTTTTACTTACCATTTTAGAGTCCTTTAAATATGCGTGAATTATGCACAAGCTTAACCATTTTTACCTCCATTACCCTTATTAGCTCTTTGCTTACTAGCATTCTCAAGGGGTAGGATGGTACCCTTGCCCCCCCCCCTCCCTAGATCGGGGCCTAGTTCCAGGTATCCCTCCCAACTTACTCGATTGTTCAGTTTCTCGATATCAATAATGTTATAACTGGAGGTTGCGTTCGCAAACATTGGCTTAAATTCGCTTTTCTGCATGAAATTTTCTTATTTTTTTCTTGTTTGTTATGAAACGAAAAAATAGTTGAAGGAAAATAATACTAATGCATTTCTATTTTTGCTTTGTTACAAAGTATCTCATCATATGAGAAATCATTTACTTCGAAAGAAAACTGAAACAATTATTTATCGACTGATTTTACCGATGAGGTTGACGGCTGGGAATTATCATCCCACGATTAAAGAACTTGTCTAAGAACAGCTAATTCGCTCGTTTTATCTTCTCTTTATGGAGCATATCATAAAACGCACTTCTCTGCCAGTCAAGTCAGTCGGTAGCGCGCCAGGATCGTAATCTGTAGTTCTCAGGTTCCCGCTGAGATTTTCAGATTCCCTTCGTTGAGATTTATCTCAGCAAATCTCTCCACCCCCTTGGACAGTAGGAGACAGTGATGGACTTGGAGAGATCGCCGTCAGTCTGTTCTCCGCCCTGCCCACGGTCAGTAGGAGACACCGATGGTCTTAGAAAGGCCACCGTCCGTCAGATGGGACGTTAAGCCGTGGTCCCGTGTACGGGAGTGCCATATCCTGTGCACGTTAAAGAACACATTGGATGGTCTTGACGGGAGGCTACCATCTGTATCCCATCAGCTGTTCCAGTGGGACCCCTTCCCCAACCTTCTCTGAGCCTTCAGAGTCTATGTGACTTGGCTACTTAGCGCATGGTGTGCAAAAAAGTGCAGCTCAGAGATAAAACAACCCAACCCAAAAGACGTCCGTCTGATGGGACGTAAAGCCGAGGCGAGGTGTGCGGTAGAAAACAGCAAGCAGAATAACATGTACATATAAAAACAATCTGTGAGCTCTTCCATCCACATACCCCGTGACGCTGTAAACAACTTCAGAAGACAGAAATCGTATAATACTAAGAGAAGTGTCATTTTTGGTAGTCTACAAATTCGAGCAGCGTCCAGTAGCGTTTAGCTGTAAGGTAGTCCTAGAGAGCAACCAGTAGCAGAAGTAAGATAATCCCATCCAGGATAAGAACAGAACCTTCCTTTTATATATTTGATCGCCCCTAGTGAAGGGCAACTCCATTAGCAATTAACAAAAGAGTTGGGTTGTTTTACCTCTGAGTAGCACTTTTTTTGCACACCATGGACTAAATGAACAGATCACAAGGTTGGGTTGTTTTACCTCTGAGCGGTACTTTTTTTGCATACCATGGGCTAAATGGCCAGGTCACATGGACTCCGAAGGCTCAGAGAAGGTTGGGGGAGGGGACCCACTGGAACAGCTGTTGGGAGACAAATGGTAGCCTCCCGTCAAGGCCATCCAGCGTGTTCTTTAACGTGCACAGGGTATGGCTCTCCCACACACGGGGCCACGGCTTAACGTCCCATCCGACGGACGGCGACCTTTCCAAACCCATCGGTGTCGCCTACTGACCGTGGACAGGGCGAGGAATTTTGCGGAGATAAACCTCAACGCTGACCCAGCTGGGACTCGAACCTGGTAACTACAGATTACGAGCCTGACGCGCTACCGACTGAGCCACCCCCGCCCCAGATCACAAGGATCCCGAAGAGAAAGTTGGGGGAGGGGACTCACTGAAACAGCTGTTGGGGGAGGGGATTCACTGAAACAGCTGTTGGGGGAGGGGATTCACTGAAACAGCTGTTGGGGGACAGATAGTAGCCTCCCGTCAAAGCCATCCACGTGTTCTTGAAAGTGCACAGGGTATGGCTTTCCCGCACACGGGGCCACGGCTGAACGTCCCATCCGACGGACGGCGGCCTTTCCAAGTCCATAGGTGTCCCCTACTGACCGTGGACAGGGCGGGGACTTTTGCGGAGATAAATCTCAACGCTGGCTCAACTGGGACTCGAACCTGGGAATGGCAAATTACGAGCCTGGCGCTCTCTGAAGCCACCTCCGCCCAACTAACAAACGAGAAGACTTTATATAAACAACGTTTTTGATGTACTTAAAATATTACTGCTAATTGTCACTGGCTAAATGTACTTGCAGCATTACCAGTTGTTGGTTAGTTTCCCTTTACAGACTCTTTTTTCACACTCTGAAACTGATATCGAAGTTAAAGGAAAATGAACTCAAAACTAAAACTAAAAAAAAATGTACTGCAAAATACCAATCCTCTTTGTGGTTTGTAGATGTTAACCTTTTTTGTTAACTTGTAGCTGCCAGAATATGTATCATGTCGTCCATTCTGCTTCGATGTTAGCTGAAGCTCGTAACACAAGATAAAGTTAACTCCACTTCAGAAAAATATTGCATTGATATTTTACTATATATACACGACGATTTACACACACTAAATTCAAAAACATAAAAATTTCTGTTTACGCGTTTCAGGCCTCACAGTGACCATTATGAAAGCATTAAGTTTATTTGGTAGATTCAGTTCTTTCCTTTCCTAGTCGTGACATCGATATTGGATGAAATGCTTCGATCGTTGAACGCCATCTGATATCACTTTTTATTATATATTTGCATGCTCTATCTTCCGATTTTCTTCTTTGTTGGATTGAGCCCAAAAGTAATCTCCAAGGAATGGATCAAGGAAGGTATCACTCTTAGTTTAACGTCGATAACAATTTTAGAGGCAAAATTATCTTGAGCCAGGTGGGATACGAACAGACAAGAGGATTAGATCTTGATCGACGTCCTATAGCTCAATGGTTACAGCACCTGACATGTTATGTCGTGGTTTCGTATCCCACCAGGCTCAAGACAAGTCTCCTCTGAAACTGATATCGAAGTTAAACTAAAAGTGATATTTTCCTTAACAGTTGATCAAAAACGTCGAGAAATCTCTTCAATTTACCCCAGGAAGTGAGATTTCAATAATTACATTGTATTTTGCTTATATATACAGTTAAGGGTTAGATGATGTCGCAACCCTGCGACACGTTATCCGGAATAAGAATGGCGAAGATTTCATTGCCACGTTCAAGCCATATTGAACCAATGCCTCCCAAATACATGCCAAATGTTTAAACCACTAAACTACCACCAGCTCCGCAATTTATCCACTAATGAGTGACTTTTAAATCTTCCCGACTTGTCCCTCATGGTGCCATCTATGATCGAGAAAGGTAAATTTCTAATATTGCTCAGATTGAAGTCACTCACTCTGAAGCGCTATTTAATGCAAAAATCAGTGAATGAAAAATACACAGATTAACTATTGACATAGAATGGTTGACAACAGGTAATCTGAGTATTTAATATTGACTGATTATTCCATTAACAACACTTTAGTGTGAATGACTTCCATACTGAGCAAATTTGGAAAGTAATCTTTCCCGATTGAAGGCGCCATAAAGGACAAGGCCTTCATGGCACCTTCAATCTATTATGGGTAAGATATTCCATATATGAGACTCAGGATATTCTTCTTATTACTATATTATTATGGGTAAGATTATTCCATATATGAGTTCGGAATATTTAAATTTCAAAATTAGTGGATAAATGACGGCGATGGTGATAATTTAATACTTAGTTAATTGGGAGGTGTGGGTTCGAACCCCACTCATCGACGAAACTAATGTTTTCCACATAAGTAAATTTTAGACATTTCGAATAACCTGCTTAAAATTGAACCAAAAATGCCTGATATGCCAAAAACATATCAAAAAATCTTTAACTTTCAATATATCTTTTCATTTAAAAATCAATATCATTGGAGAAAGGGGATACAGATGGACCTGGAAAGGCTGCCGTCCAAAGGATGGGAAGTTAAGCTGTGGCAGCGTTCACATGAGAGCCATACCCTGTGCACGTTAAAGAATCAGCTGGTTGGTCTTGATGAGAGACTTCTATCTGTCTCTTAGCAGCTGTCCACTGGGTCCACTTCTCTCAATCTTCTATGAGTCCTTTACAGAAATAATACTAATAAATAACTTAAGCAGAAATCTTTAATTCTTTAAATTCTCAACTAATAAAACCGCGAAAACTCTCTATGAAGATTTTCTTCCATATATCTCTTACATATATCACCCATGAATCTCATATATGGAAATAATCTGTGACACATGTTTCATATATGGAATATCTGACCTATGAGTCTCATATATGGAATATCTGACCCCTGAGTCTCATATATGGAATATCTTACCCACAATATCTCTTCCATATATGATCCATGAGTCTCATATATGGAATATCTGACCCATAATGTCTCTTCCATATATGACCCATGAGTTTCATATATGGAATATCTGACCCACAATATCTCTTCCATATATGACCCATGAGTTTCATATATGGAATATCTGACCCACAATATCACTTCCATATATGACCCATGAGTTTCATCCAGTTATGAGAGGGAAGAGACCTTATGTGAGTTTCTGCCCTAGCCCCCAAAGGTTTCGTCATCATTTTTTAAAATATTGATGAGTGGAATCGAAGTATAGAATTCAATGGTTTCTTTCCTTTTAGGTAGCATTCATCCCTCCTCCCGATTTTCTTATGGGAGAGGAACAAAAATTCAATTGAACCCGAATCTAGCCCTCACGATACCTAAAGTTACGATGAAAGGAAGAAATGTTATCTTTTAGGTGACATTTTCATGGGGGAGGAATAAAAGTTCAATCGAACCTTGATTCCTCCTCCATGAAAATGTTACACCTAAAAGCAAAATTGGCCATCTTGGCTATTATTTGTTTAGGAGGACTTATTTCACGATGATTTTTGGAGTAATTGTTTTTCAGGAGGGAAGGGATGTTTTACATCCGAGCGGCACTTTTTTGCGCACAATGCAGTAAATGGCCAGGTCGCAAGGACCCCAAAGTTTCAGAGAATGTTGGGGGTGGGGACCCACTAGACTGCTGTTGGGAAACAGACGGTAGTCTTCCGTCAAGGCCATCCAGCATGTTGTTTATCGTGTACAGGGTATGACAACTGCTCACGGAGCCACGGCTTCACATCCTATCCGATCGACGGCGGCCTTTCCATGTCCATCTGTGTCCCTTACTGACCGTGGGCACGGCGGGCAATTTTGTGGAGCTAAATCTCAACACTGGCCCAGCTGAGATTTGTTTCTGGGAACTGCAGATTGCGAGCCCGGCGCATTACCAACTGAGCCACCCTTACCCCTTAGGATGGAAGGAAGAAAAGCTTGGGTAAAAATATTATATTGCTTCAGCTGATAAAAAGAGAAAGCTGCATACCATTGGAGTTGTTTTTGATAGCACGTTTTCTGCACAGAATGAGCTAAGTGGCCACGTCTCAATTGCACCGAGGGCTTAGAGAAGGATGTAAGGAACTTCCTCTAAGTCTCCACTGGACAGCTGTTAAGGGAAAGATGAAAGATTCCTATGAAGGCTATTCAGTATATTCTTTAAGATGCTCAGGATATGACTCTATTGCACAGAGATCACGGCTTAATCCCATCTGATGAACTACATTTTTTCTATGCCTGTCGGTGTCTTATCCCTCACAGGAGGGCAAGGGGGGAGGAGGAGGAGGAAAGAATTCTAGATCATTTGGTACTCGAACCAGGAAACTGAATATTACGAAACGAGAGCGTTACTAATTGAGTCAACGTCCGCCCCTCTTTGTACATGAATTTATTAGTGCTATCTGCCGTCACTTAGGTATTTATTTATTTATTCAACGTTACAGATATTTGAGAGGTCCTTATACAGGCTTTCTCATTATATATTTTTTAAAAATAGTTAACTATAATACTTTTTTAGTTAATTTTCATTTTACTCTTTTTGTTTTTGTTTATTTACTTATCTATTTATTTATTAGATTCTGTTCCATAAATCTGTAGAGATTAGAAATTCAAATAAAATTTTATAAATTTTAATTTTAAAATCAAAATCTTTCTGGTTCAAAATTAAATCAGTTCTAATCTCCTGAAACCCATGTTCCTCTAGTGATTTAAAGAATTTTTTCCTTTGAGTTGTGTTGTTTATACAGTTAAGTAAAATATGATGAATTATTTCGGGTACGTTACAGTTTTTGCAGTTTGGAGAGTTTGAAAGTTTAAGATAAAATTTTGTTTGATTTAGCATTGCTGTATTTGTTCTAAGTCTATAGAGGATATTTAATTGTCTTCTTGTAAACGGTAGATTTTGAATATAATTAATATTTTTTTAAAGAACGCATCTAAAGTTGTTATGATGCTTCAATTTGAAAGAATTGTTCGGTCAATTTAAATTCTATTTTTTTAATATCTTTTTTTATAGTGTTATAAAAATTGAAGCAGTTGCTAATTTTGTTAAATTTATGAGCATTTTTTGCTAATCCATCAAGAAATTCATTTTCAATGATCCCTAAATGACTAAGGATCCATTGAATTGTAATTTGATTATTTTTGAATTGTTTGTTAAATGTATTAAGTGTTAATAGTTTGTAAATGTATATATTATAGTCTGATTGATATAATTCTTGTTGTAATGTTTGTATGGCTCCTTTGGAGTCCACAAAAACTGCAATTTTACAATTATTTAAGTTATTTAAAATCCAATTAAATGTTTCTATTATTGCTATTAATTCTGCATGTAATATTGAAGTATTTTGAGGTATTTTAAAAAATGTAGAAAATTTGTCTTGAGGAACAAAAAATGCAGCTGTAGAGGATCCACTATCTGGTAGTACAGATCCATCTGTAAAAATGTTGAGTTGATTTTTATATTTTTTAATTGAAAATTTTAAAAAAATTTTAATGCTGCTTCAAGTAGAATATTCTTTTTAGATGCTATTAGGGGAATTTCACTAAACATTTCGGGTTTTTCATAACATCAATCAGGTATTAGATCTGGCAAGTCTCCTTTTAATAATTTTCCTAAATTTACATTAAAAATTCATGTATAATTATATCATTTTGAAGATTTCTAATTAAGGGATTATTATTAAAGTTTTTGTAAAAGGGATGGTTAGGAAGCTTGGGATGTAATCTAAGAATATATTTTAGAAGTAGAATTTTTTGTCGAATTTCAAAGGGTGGAATTGCCGTTTCTGCTATAATAGAAATTGTTGGACTAAATTTCGGTACTCCAAGTGCAATTTTAATGCACTGGTTTTGAATTGAGTTTAATTTTTTAAATTTTGTGTTTAATGCACCTTGAATAAATTCAAGTCCATATTCGATTTTAGAACGTATTAAATTTTTATAAAGTGTAATTAGATAGAATTGATTTGTTCCTCCATTTTTAAAGGTAAAGAATTTTAAAAAATGTATTAATTTAAGACCAGAATTATAATTTTTTTCCAAATGATAGTTCCAGTTCAATCTGGAGACAAGGTTGATTACGAAAAATTTTCCCTGATAGAGTAAAGGAAGTTTTTCTTTATTAATTTGTAAAGTAATAAATTTTTGCCTTTTAAAAAAGGGGATACAAAATGATTTTTTAACATTAATTTCCAAGTGCCATTTTTGGCAATATTCTTGTAGTAAATTTGTTTGTGTTTGTAAATTCCTTTGTAAAAGTTTTTCATATTTATTTGTTGACCAAAAAATAAGGTCGTCAGCAAACCCTGTAAATGTAATATCGTTTAAAAATATGTTTTTAATATCATGAATGTAAAGATTAAAAAGAGTTGGTGACAATATGGATCCCTGGGATAAACCTTACATAATAATATATATGTTTTTGATAATAAATCTCCAATTTTGACTTGTAGTGTTCTATGTAGTAGAAAATTAGAGAGGAAAAGTATAAAGTTTGAGCTTAGATTGATATTTAATAATTTTAATAAAAGTCCATGGATCCAAATTGAATCAAAGACTTGTGAAAAGTCTATTGAAACAGCCAATAAAGTTTGTTTAGAATTATTAGCAATATTAATATCATTAAGTAAAAGAGAAATATTTTCTTTTCCTGAACAATTTTTGCGAAATCCAAAGAATGTTGATGGAAAAAATTCTCCGGATTCCAGAAACCAATTAAGACGTTTAAATAGGATTCTCTCAAATAATTTAAAAGGATTTGAAAGCAATGAAATTGATCTGTAAGATTTTAGGTTTACTTAAGTAGATGGCATAATAATATAATATATAGAGCCCATTATATAATATATAAAGCCCCCAGAGCCCATAATATAATATATAAAGCCCCCAGAGCCCATAATATAATATATAAATCCCCCAGAGTCCATAATATAATATATAAAGCCCCCAGAGCCCATAATATAATATATAAAGCCCCCAGAGCCCATAGCCAATATAATTATGTTTATAGGCTCTGGGGAAGAATTAATGTTAACAAGAGCCTGAGCCATTTTAGATATAATAAGAGGAAACTGATACCGAAGTTGGTGCTCCCAGTTCTCACAGTTTCGAAGGAGTTCTTAATCAGACAGACAAAGTCTTTCTGAAACCCATAGTAGATTTAGCTAATGTGAAATCTGATTCATATTTAAGTGACAATTTTAAACGAATGCTAAAGAAAATTTATTCAAAGACTCTTATCTGGTGTAATTGTTTTCTACAATACGTGATCCGCGAGAGAGGGTCTCTAAAGAATTTAGCAAATTGTCGAATTCTAGCCGATTGCAGTTCGGCTAGAATTACTTTTGGAAAACATGAGGACATCAAGAGAATAATCTCTGTGTAATGTCCTCATGTTCCACGTTCCTGAAGAGAGAAAATGATTATAAGAATTTTTAAAGAAAGCAGGTTGATTGAGTTAGGTAGGGTCAACAATATCAAACAGCCCCTGATCGCAGGCATGGGGCAAAGACCTGTTCCTCCTCCGCTAAAGGCTGAAGTTTCCAATGCTGGTAGGAACTTCAGGCACCACCTTTTCAAGTGGATATTTTCAAGAGCCATATGGCCTGCCTGATACACATTACTCCAGTTTATGATTGACGATGCCCAACTAGCTAAGTGAGGTTCAGGTACCTGCGATGGCCTATTATCAGGATTATCCACCAGCTGATATAAGGTATCCCATGCCTCTGTTCACTTAGGGCTGGCAACCCAGAAACAAACAGAAAACCCACTGGCAGATTCTCCCTCAACAGAGGTCCAAGTAGTGTAGTCCCATTATACGGTACACCCACTAGTGCTTTTCCCCTATGATGTCCCCGACCACGGCCCCTATGGCGTCACCGACCACGCCCCTTTATTATTAATAGTCACAACTATGACGTCACTATCCACGCCCCTTATTGATATTCATAATTCATATTTAATAATTCATAACTCATAAAGATTCCTGGTTGACCCACCTGTAATTTTTAACCCCCCTCATGAAAAAAAAAACCCTTATCAGAAATCCTTCCCTTTATTAAAAAACCTTGGCGCCATCTAGTGCCATTTTTGACTCCCACTCATTAACCCCCCCCTTATCAAAAACCCTATCAAAACTGCCACACCCTCGTTAATTAATCCGTTTTCACAAGTTCCACCCCCTTATCAAAAATCCCTCCCCTTTATTAAAAATCCTATCAAAACTGCCACACCCTCGTAAATTAACGCGAGTTTTTTAGGTCTTATAAATCAACTCCCTGTGAGTCATTATCTCCATATATTCATCGCCTCCTATGGACCTATTATATTTACTGAAAAACTGTATCGTTGCTCCTGATTGGTTGTCCCAGAGGGCGATGCTTTCTCACGTTAAATAGGGTGCAACCGCGGAATGCGTCGTTGTCCACAATGCAGGCTAGCAATCCAGATGTGTAGCATCTCGGCGAAGATGTTTACGTCGTGCCTTCGCTGTTCAAAAATAAGTTTTCGGTGCATGTACGTCGTTACAAGAAGTATGAAAATGGTAAATTCATCTACCCTACACCTACGGGGGTTACCCTCTCAATATCTGAATGGGAGGCTTTGTGTGCAACTGTGCCCCACATCGAGGATCAAGTGAAAATCGGTCCCGATCAACAGACATGGCGTGTGCTGCCCGGTTTACGCGTGTACATGTACCGCAACGGAGGTGGAGAACGCTGGGTCGACTTCAAAGAAACAGCTGCTACAAGAACTCTACAGTTTCGAGTGGTTAGTCGCAGTATAACTCTGAATGCGTCGCAGTCTTTTACATTCGCTATCCATGTAGACGAAGTGATGGCTGTTATACGTAACGCGTGTGGAATGTGATGTATAGTTGGAGAGGCATGTTTATCAAGAACAGAGCGCAAAGGCGGATATGATTTGTGAGTCTTTGACTTTAACAAATAAAAATGGGATAGCAGGATACATTGGTATCCGACAATCTTCGGCTATCCCTATGGTTTCTTGATTTCTAACGTCTGCAACAAATCTCACCTTACTCTGGGTTGGGTTGTTGGGTTGTTTTACCTCTGAGCGGCACTTTTTTGCACACCATGGGCTAAATGGCCAGGTCACATGGACCCCGAAGGCTCAGAGAAGGTTGGGGAAGGGGACCCACTGGAAGAGCTGTTGGGAGACAGATGGTAGCCTCCCGTCAAGGCCATCCAGCGTGTTCTTTAACGTGCACAGGGTATGGCTCTCCGCTCTCCCACACACGGGGCCACGGCTTAACGTCCCATCCGACGGACGGCGACCTTTCCAAGCACATCGGTGTCCATTAATGACCGTGGGCAGGGCGGGGAATTTTGCGGAGATAAATCTCAACGCTGAACCCAGCTGGGACTCGAACCTGGGAACTACAGATTGCGAGCCTGGCGCGCTACCGACTGAGCCACCCCCGCCCCACCTTACTCTACGTCAAATCATTTGTTAATGGCGTTACGTTCATTTTACTCGACAGTTTTCCTACTTTTTGCTGAAACATTGCTTCGTCCATAATATCCATGGTAGGTGCTTTATCAGCAGCAAGTATTCTAATGTCTATTATTTTTCAACTCCTTTATATTATTTTTAAATGCTACTCATCGGTAGAAGTAACTTTTTTATTATGACAATTAATGGAACTAAATATGGTGTACTTGGATATATCTCTTTCTTTTTTGGGGAATATTTTATTGCTTCTTTAATACTAGGAAAATTAACTATATTGTTCTATTTTTCCGTAGTTTGACCCTTTACTTGAAAGACCTTTTCTTCTGTTTTCAGTTGATACTTAGTCAAACAAATGCACTGCTCTTAGCCTAAAGTGTGACTTTTCATCATCCTGCTTCTGTCTTTCTTGCAAAAGCGTAAAATTTCTTATTCAACCGTTCTTTATTCTTAATTTGCTCTTTACGCATAACTGCATACCCCCACAGATATTCAAGCAAACTTACGGTATCCCAATGGGTTCATCATTGTCAGGCGACAGTGGTGACATTGTCAGTGTTCACCACCGTCACTGTTGGCGGAGGGGCGGGGGTGGCTCAGTCGGTAGCGTGCCAGGCTCGTAATCTGCAGTTCCCAGGTTCGAGTCCCAGCTGGGTCAGCGTTGAGATTTATCTCCGCAAAATTCCCCGCCCTGCCCACGGTCAGTAGGGGAGACCGATGGGCTTGGAAAGGCCACCGTCCGTCGGATGGGACGTTAAGCCGTGGCCCCGTGTGTTGGAGAGCCATACCCTGCGCACGTTAAAGAACACGCTGGATGGCCTTGATGGGAGGCTACCATCTGTCTCCCAACAGCTGTTCCAGTGGGTCCCCTTCCCCAACCTTCTCTGAGCCTTTGGGGTCCATGTGATCTGGCCATTTAGCCCATGGTGTGCAGAAAAGTGCCGCTCAGAGGTAAAACAACCCAACTGTTGTCGGATATCGCCCTTGGACATATCGAGCTTTTGACGATTAGTAAATACTGACAAGACCTGTTTTATCAGCGTTACGTCGATGACATTTTAAATTTTGTAAAATTCGATTAAATTAACAACAGAGGAATTACAAAACGACATGAATGCCATCTTCCCAATATTAAAAATGACTACTGAACACGAACAGCAACTTAGTATAGATTTTTACATATACAGGGTGAATCTGAAAAAGTGGGCAAAACTTTATGGGGTGGTGGAATGCAGCTATACGAGCAATATTCGTCATAGAATGTATGGTCGGAACGCAAACGGCGAGCCGCTAGGTGGCGTTGGAAATGGTATAAAAGGGTCGATCCTCGCACCCAACGGCATTTCTACCGTGGATTGCCGAGAGGATGGCTGGTTATACTAACCACGAAATGGCGGATATGCACTTTGTGTACGGTGCGGCGGACGGGAATGCAAGTGAGGCACGGCAAAGGATCCCGTTTCACACAGCCGCCGATGCAAACGCTCGAAGGTTTTCCGATCTGGAGTGCATCTCATTGGAAACCGGTCGCGGTAACGTCTCTGTGCCTCACTTGCATTCCTGTCCGTCGCACCGTACACAAAGTGCATATCCGCCATTTCGTGGTTAGTATAACCAGCCATCCTCTCGGCAATCCACGGTAGAAATGCCGTTGGGTGCGAGGACCGACCCTTTTATACCATTTCCAACGCCACCTAGCGGCTCGCCGTTTGCGTTCCGACCATACATTCTATGACGAATATTGCTCGTATAGCTGCGTTCTACCACCCCGTAAAGTTTTGCCCACTTTTTCAGATTCACCTTGTATATCTATAACTGAACAAGAAAATGGCTACTTAGACATCATAAAAATCTTTGGTTCCGATGGTATTTATACTGTTTGAATCAGAGAAGCCGCTTAAACAAAAAAGAGCAGCACTAAAAAATGCTTTTCTATATAGCAGATATGCTTCCAGTAAAGGCTATACATATAACAAAGAAAAACGTTTTTTCAAGCAGATGGTTTTGAAAGCAGGATATCCGAGAGCCATATAAGGAGAGGATATCCGAAGCTTTAACTGGCATAGTGGTTAGGCAGCTAGCGACTGTTCCAGCAAGGCAAACTTTGTGTGTTGTGTTAGCTCTAAGGCAGCGGTCAGCAGTGACTTCGGTCGTAGTAGGGCATGTCCTTGTATGAGAAGGCCTGTAAAAGCTAGGAGTAGCTTCTAGGATTCTTCTCTGTCCTTATATGTCGCAAATAAAAAAAAAATTTTGAAACGATTGAAAAAATCGGCGAGACAAATGCAACACGCTCCACTCAACCACCACCGTCACAGACTAGTTCATCAAATGATAAAAAAAGGTTACAATTGCCATAACCAATATTCTACGGATAAGGAATACCGTAATTAGAGTATTGCGAGCATATAGTCGATAGGTATCGTTAACAACAATACGGGTCACTTTAATTCGAGTAAAACTGGATCGCGATCAACGCTTACCTATCAGAGTCATATATGAATGATGTTCCAATACAGGATAAAGTTACTGGCCATAATTAGCCATATACGCCCTTATGTACGAAAAACAAAACGAACATTAGACGTTAGAAGAACACAAAAGAGATAAAAAGCAAATACAGCATTGGCAAGTGCAAGAAGGTAAATATTATATACCGTTCTTCAATCAAGTTGAAATTACAGTCTCTCCAAGAACAGAATATCAACTAGGGATAGCGAAAAGTTCATCTGTATATATATGAGTAAAATACAATGTGAAATTACTGAAATCTCCCTTCCTTGGAGATTACTTTTGGACGCAGGCCAACAAAAAAGAAATCAGAAGAGAGTGCAAGACAGATACATAGTAAGAAGGGGTACCAGATGGCACTCAACAACGAAAGTTTTTCAGACAACTTAGATCCCACGATCAGAAAATTTGTAAAGAACTGCATCTACCAAATAAACTAAATGCTTTGATAATAGGCACGGTGAGGCCTGAAACGCGTAAGCAAGAAGTTTTATATTTTTTGTGCAGTGTGTGTAAAATATCGTCAAGTGTAAACAGTAAAGTATCAGTTTTTTTTTTCTGAAGTGGAGTAAATTTATGTTCTGTTACGAGTACAGCTAACATCGAAGTAAAAAAGAACTACATGGTGCATATTCCGGCAGCTAAAAGTTAGCAAGAAAGTTAAGTAGAGTTGTCAGAGCATCTCTTTTAAAGAGAATATGCTCTTTTTTTGCTCGAATCTTCCTTTCTCTTTTTTCTTTGTATCGAAATGCCCTATTTTTTTCTCCTTTTTGAATCAAAAATATTTATGAAACATGACGTGTGGTGACTCAATCAACATTCTGGCAACCCCAGCAACAACGCAGAGGAACGATAACATCACATTATAAGAGACAGCTAGACTTCACACATCACTTCACGACAACAGATTAAATAATTAAAAAGGATATAATTTATTTTATTTTTTTCACCCTTCCAAATTAGAACATCGCATATGTTGTTAGTAAAATGTCAATTTTAATTAATATAAAGCAAAGCTTTTTCTTTCTTTACTTCTGTAACATTCAAGATCACCTGGATGAAGCTTTCCTTCCCATGGCCATGGTCGCCGGGAGAGGGCATTAAACATTGCAACAATGATTAGCGTGAGCACATATTCTGTCCGGGATGCTCTAGTAATATAGTAATATAGTAATGCTCTTATGTCTATTTTGTATTCGCTTTGTTTGAATATCATTCAGTGGTCCTATGCTGATTTTATAAAATATGAAAATCATATTTTTACACACCAATCGACAATTATATTTAAATTTTATGTCTGTTCTCTTTTTGTCTCTTTTTTTTAAAGAAATTTTTGATTCTCTTTCGTATTTTCTAATTCTGGCAACCATACCTATAAGCCACAGGCAGAACTGGTATTTTGCAGTATATTTTTATTTTTAATTTCAGTCTTAGTTTCCAGTTCATTTTGGTTTCAGTGCGAAAAATGTCTGTAAAGGAAAATAGGCCAACAACTGGCAACGCTAGAAGTACACTTAACCAGTGCAGTAAAATTAGGGGTAATATTTTAATTTGAGAAGTATTTGACATTCCAGTGATTAAAGAGGTCACAGCAACTTATCTAACTGCAGGTTCTGCCTAGGAATTAGCATCTTGGTTCTCCCAGATGCGTTATTTGCTAACAGCGAAAGATCTCCTCATCGTTAGGGGGCGGGGGTGGCTCAGTCGGTAGCGCGCCAGGCTCGTAATCTGTAGTTCCCAGGTTCTAGTCCCAGCTGGGTCAACGTTGAGATTTTTCCCCGCAAAATTCCCCGCCCTGACCACGGTCAGTAGGGGATACCGATGGGCTTAGAAAGGCCGCCGTCCGTCGGATAAGACGTTAAGCCTGGCCCAGTGTGCGGGAGAGACACACTCTGTGCACGTTAAAGAACACGCTGGATGGTCTTGACGGGAAGCTACCATCTGTCTCCCAACAGCTGTTCCAGTGGGTCCCCTCTCCCAACCTTCTCTGAGCCTTCGGGGTCCATGTGACCTGGCCATTTAGCCCATGGTGTGCAAAAAAGTGCCGCTCAGAGGTAAAACAACGAACCCTCATCGTTAGAAAAACAATAGCTTGCAGCCAATATCAGAGCCAAAGCCTTGGTAAGTCGTCCAATACATCTCCTCTTCCCGTTGTCGCAGCTTATGCCCATCAGCCTTGGAGAATAAGAAACTGTATTGTTCATCTTCCACTCGTTTGCCGGAGGAGGTGAATCAGCACATGTTACCACACTTCCTCTCTACTAGAATAAGTGGAAATGACAAAAGTGTTATTAGTGAGACTAGAATTAGCTGGGAAAGATAAGTGGATCATCGCCTGAGTGACCTGTGGATTATTGGAGGCCTCTTCTGTATATGGCCCATACACTACTGAAGTGGAATAAGTCTGTAGGCTCTCCTTAGAAGTAGTTAAGTTTAGAATATATTTCATATTGTTAGCACCAAAAATAAGCAGCGTGTACAGGTTGACTCACAACTGTCTTGAGGTCACCATCTGTTATTTCGTAGTTAAATTCATGTTTGTTGAAATAAATCATTTATTCAAAGTTTAGTTATTTGTCCAGTGAAAGGAATCTTGTCGAACTAAGTGACCAGCTAACCAAAAATGGGTGGGAGAGGGCATTAGACTGTCGAACCCCCGTCGCTGTCATGTGAGACTCTGAAAGTATGTGTTTATTTCTTCTAGGGGGGGGGGGATCCCCTGAGGTAAAAGTTAGATCAGGAAGGTTCCCTTAACAGTGTGAAAGAGACAGCCAAATAGTTCGCTTTGATAATCCCCATTTTCCACGGGGATCCAATCTAATTTATTGTCGTTTTGGTGAGAATCTTCATTGAACATCTACAGTAACTTTTAAAACTTCTCAGTTATTTTTAGAGATTTATAGTTTAGCATTAAAATTTATAAGTACTGGAGAGAAAAATGGAAATAGTCCCATTTTACTCCAATAGAAAAGCACATTCAGAGCTCAATAATTTCTTTAATACGATATTTAACTAAAATATGCCTAAAGGTAAATTAAAGATCTCAATCAGATCTATCTGAATCTCGATTTTAAACAATATTTATTCAGTAGTGAAAGAATTATAAACGTTGGCATATTTAACAGACTACAAAAAAGGAACACAAAATCGAATCAGAAAATTAAACCAACATTTTTCTGCTGTGAACTATGATCTCTGATCTCTTACACTGTTTCAATGATTTATTAAATTTCGGGGTACAATTTTGTGTAACATGTTAAATATTTCAGTGTTCATAACTCATTGAATACTGAACAAATATTGTTAAAATCAAAATTAAGATAAATTAAAGATCTCAATCAAATTTACCTTTAGACATATTTTTCATCAAAAATCGTGTTGAGAAAGTTATTGAGCTCTGAATGTGATTCTCTGTTTGGATAACATAGGACGTTTTCCATTTTTCTGCACAGTACCTGTACTAAATACTCATCATTGGTTCCCAGGTTAATTGGTGGAATAAAATTGCATGCAGAGAAATGGGAATTTTCTGCAGAATCATTACAGTTACCTCTTCTTCACGCGGGCTCTATACAGCAGCCATAAATTCTTGGTGAGCTGTGGCGCGGGGTGGCTCAGTGGGTTGCGCAACAAGCTCGTAATCTGCAGTCCCAGGTTCGAGTCCCAGCTGGGCCAGTATTGAGATTTATCTTCGCAAAACCCTTCTCTCTGCTCTCAGTCAGTAGGGGACACTGATGGGCTTGGAAAGGTCGCCATCCGTCGGATGGGACGTTAAACCATGGCGCCGAGTGCTAGAGAGCCACACTCCATGTACGTTAAAGAACATGCTGAATGATCTTGACTGGAGTCTACCATCTGCTTCCCAACAGTTTTCCAGTGGATCCCCTCTTCCAGCCTTCTCTGAGCCTTTGGGATCTTTGTGACCTGGCCTTTTAACCCATTGTCAGTCGGATGGGTTGAAAATGGGGTTAAGCCTTGATACCGTGTGCAAGAGCGAGGTATACCACGTTACAGAACGATCTGGATGGCCCTGACGGGAGGCTACCATCTGTCTCCTAACGCTTCCCCTAACCTTGTCCGTGCCTTCGGGTCCTTGTGACGTGGTCGTTTAGCTCATCTTGTGCAAAAAATGTCGCTGAGAGGTAAAAAAAACGAACAACTTGGTGGGAATAGAGCTATACAACACAATCCCTTGTCCGATCAGTCCCCGGCCTAAGTTCACGTGATCCACTCTCAGGGAGTGTGCAACAATAGCAGCAGAAATAAATTTATTACGTCAGTTTTAATCGAAAAAGATAAACATCTACAGGAATCCACTATATATCAGCAATGTAGTAGTATTTCGTTATCTCATGATTTGCAACATACGGGACGGGAAGGACCCTAGAAAATATTCCAGTTTTTTTCAGGCCTTCTCATACAAGGATATGCCCACTAAGACCGTGGTCACTGCTGACCGCTATCTCAGAGATAATGGCACACAAACAAGCAACACCGTGCCATCTCGGAACTCGAACCTGAATCCCGGCAACCCCAGTGTCACTGTGAAGCACCTCGATGGCACTGCGCCATTGAGGCAGCTACTTGACTTGCAGATACACTGAAGAGCCATTTTTGAACAGCGCGTCTTTATGCAAATTAAAGCAGCTGCAGGTAAACGACGGCACGTGTGAAGGTCATAAAACGGAATAAATAACACCTGATACTGACTCTGTTAATCAGTGTTATTCTTGTTCTTCAGTTGGGAAAGACAGCGGACTTAAGTGAGTTTGACAAATTGTAATGCCAGAAGATTGGGTCACAGCATTCCGAGACTGCAAGGTTTGTGGCGTACTTACGATCAGCAATGGTTAGTACATTCAAAAAGTGGTCCGAGGAGGGAAACACCACGAACTGCCGGCAAGGTGTGGGCTTACTATGGCTCATCGATGCTAGAAGTGAGCGAAAGCTATCCCTTATGGTACGAGCCAACAGAAGGGATACTGTAGTTCAACTTGCTCGTAATTTGAATGCTGGTGACGGGAGTAATGTGTCACAACATACAGTACATCGAACCCTGCTGAAAATGGGGCTGTGTGGCTGCAAGGCTGCTCCGAGTGCCCATGCTAACCTCGGTTCTCCATCGTAAGTGCCTACAATGAGCATGTGAGCATCAAAACTGGACTTTGAATAATTGGAAGAAGGTCATCTGGTTCGATGAATCTCGTTTCCTCATGCACCATGGGGACGGCCAGGTACGTGTGCGTTGTTTACCTGGTGAAATGTTTGCACCAGGATGCACCGTGGGACGAAAACAAATTGGTGGAGCAAGTGTAATGCTTTGGGCAATGTTCTGCTGGGAAACCTTGAGTCTAGTCATTCATGTGCAGAAAACTATGACGTCTATCACCTACCTAAACATCTTTGTAGTCCAGGTACATCCTTTCATAGCAATGGTATTTCCCTCTATTAGTGCCTTCTTTCAGCAGGATAACGTGCCATGCTACCCTGCCCGGATTGTTCAAGAATGGTTCGCGGAACATGAAGATTTCCAGGATTACTCTGGCCTCCAAATTCTCCAGATATCAATCCATTCGAGCGTCTGTGGTTTGTGTTGGAACAGCATATCCGATCTGCGGTGGCTCAACCACGTAACTTACAGAGTTAAAAGATCTTCTGGTAACGTGTTGGTACCAGATACCACAAGACACCTTTAGAAATTTTGTAGCGTCCATGCCTCACTGAATAAGAGCTGTTTTGACGGAACGTGGAGGACCATCATCATATTAGGCAGGTGGTCAAAATGTTTTGGCTATTCGATGTATTCTGTTAATGTTTTTATGGGTCTGAACGAAAAAAAAAGTTTTCTTTTTCTGATGTAGCTTTTAGTTTAAAAAATTATGTTCCTATTATATTCTTCTGTTTAGTTTTTTCAGGATTTTGCTTTCTAACCGATAGTCTATGCGTTTTTGAAGATTTTATGGAAGCATTTATCGCTTTGTCCCTTGAATCATAGAGTCCTCTTGATTTCCTTATTGTAATGTAGAAGAATTGCAGTTGTTTCCGATCCTTGCAGATGTCTTGCGCACAGAAGCACAAAAAACTGACAATGGGCTGGAGTTGGCTCAGTCTCGTAGTGCTCCAGGCTCGTAATCTGATGTTACCATGTTCGAATCCCCACTTTGCCTTCTTTGAGATTTTCTCTGCTAGCCTTCACACTGTTATCAGTGAGAGCGGAGACACAGATTGACTTGGAGAGGCTGCCGTTTACCGGATGAAACTTTACCCTCTCTGCAGGGAAACAATATAAATAAAAATTATTTAAAAAAATTGAACATTTAACAAAAAGAGGAAATAAAAACATAGAGTATGAACCTTTTCATCACGTAGTCAAATTTTCACCACCTAGACACATAGTCAACCTTATAGTGAAAATTGATTCCTCTTCTCATCAGTTTAGATTTAAATAATGTTGATATCTTTGCTGTGTAAGTATTGTTATGAGGAGATTTTTGTGTAAGTATTGTTTACGAGAAGCTTCTTGTGCAAGTATCGTTTAAGAGGAGCTTTTTGTGCAAGTATCGTTTACGAGGAGCTTTTTGTGCAAGTATCGTTTACGAAGAGCTTTTTGTGTAAGTATTGTTTCGGAGGAGTTTTTTGTGTAAGTATTGTCTATAGCCGTCCCGTGGCCGAGTGGTTAGCACGCTTGGCTACTGATATAAGGGACCTGGGTTCGAGCCCCGGATTTAGGCATGGATGTGTGTCGTTTTTCTGATGAGGTCCTGCCATCCTCTCAGAACTCCTACTGTGGCATATAAACTGACAGGCTCCTGTCAGACCTCTGTGGCAAGCAGCTGCTTGAGGGGGTATTTTTTTTTTTTTTTTTTTATTGTCTATAGGAGTTTTTTGTGTAATTATTGTCTACAGGAGTTTTTTTAGTGTAAGTATTGTTTACGAGAAGCTTCTTGTGCAAGTATCATTTACGAGAAACTTCTTGTGCAAGTATCGTTTACGAGGAGCTTTTTGTGCAAGTATCGTTTACGAGGAGCTTTTTGTGTAAGTATTGTTTCGGAGGAGTTTTTTGTGTAAGTATTGTTTAAAAGGAGCTTTTGGTGGAAGTATTATACCGGTATTACTTGCAAAATGAATGTGCTCTGTACTCTCGTACATAATGAATTCTAAGTGATTCACACGATTTAAAAGTATTTTGGGAAAAAATAGATTAATTTCTGATGGATTCGATGCTAAATAATTTTTTTGCTTCAGCCTCCTTTTTTTTTTTCGTGTTTTTGCCTATTATGTATGATATTTCCAAACAGCTTCACAGAACCCTAATATGGAGATTACAGAACGGAGTTAGCTTTATAACACCAGAGTTATATTGAGCGAAAGTTAAAAATATTATTATTATCCTGAAAAGTAGCTAGCTGCCATCGCTAAACAAATGAAAAGAAAAAGAAAAATCGATTTTTGTTAAATTTTTGTGCATTAAATTTAATTTTGGCGTTGCATATTTCTAAAGAGTTAACTACGAAAAGGAACTGATAAGCCCAAGTAAAAGTGAAAAGTAATTTCAAAACTCGGAAACACATTAACAAAGTTTTGGGAGTAGGAGCAAAAAGGTAACTTCCGTTTCGCCGTGCAGGCGAGCTCGTGAGAGAATGGACAATGACGCTATTTATGGTAACCTGGGCATGCGCAATACGGATGCAGCAGAAAGCGATGTCGTTCAAAATAAAACATTTTGTTGAGGACTGAGATGCGAAATAGCGAATAATTTTTTTGTGGTTTCACTGTAAAACGTCATTTTAAAATATTTATAATGTAAAATTCAAAATTTCTCATTTGTCACTGAAAAATCTTAGTTTAGTTTCAGATTTGCATATTTTGCAATTTAAAACAGGGGATCATGCATATTTTGGTGGAAATGTTCCGTAGCTTTTGTAAAGAAATGAATGTGTTTAATACAAATTATGCCAGGTGGAAAACATCTAACTTCGTTTAACAAAAGATATTAAAAATATACTAATTTTCATTGTTCGCAATCTATAGATTGAACTTTTTTTAATTATTATTTAATTATAGTATAAGTAAATTATATCATTACAAGTGACCCGCAAAGCTTAAGGTTGGGCTGCGGGATATAGAGTAATTACATTTAAAAATTGGTTACAATAATATGATTAGCCTTTTTTCATTTGATGTGACGGCATTAATATTTTTGGCATTATTATTTGACTTTGACATGTGACAGTTATAAAATACAATGTTGAAATTAGTTGCATTCGTATAGATTGACAGTAAACTAAAATTTCTACATTGGTAATACTAGTGGTTCTCAACCTTTTATGCTTCACATATCCCCTGGAAATGTGTATGCAACTGGCGTACCCCTTATATAAATGGATAAAAACTATAGTTATAGTATAATAATGCCAACTTATAGCGACTTTGTTACTAGATCTAGCGACCTTTAAGCTCTCACGGCGTACCCCAAAAATTTTTACCGCGTACCCGGGTCACCCCTGGGTTATACGGATTGTTGCTTTTTTTTTCCTTCCTAAGTTTTAGGACTTTTTTAAGTTTGGGTTTTAATAATGTAAAAGAGTTTATGGATAATATTTCTCTTGGTAAGAAGTTAAAAGTATGTGGTATTTTGTAGTTGCTTGTATATTATCCATAGTAGTTCGCAAAACTTAGTAGCTGAAAAAAGTTTTTTCTTTTCAGCCTTGGTTTTGATGGAATTTACTTTCCCGGTAACCGAATGTTTAGCGTAAGCTGCAAGACAGGCAGTAGTTGAAAGACAACGCAAATTTTGGATGTCGTGATATTTGGAAAATCTCTGGATCTTTATGTGGATGAGCGAAATAAGGCCTGATTTTAAAGCGGAATTTCCTCTTTTATCTGAAAATGATTAAACTGAGAATATAAAATGTAATTCATTGATCACCGGTAAGTTTTGCGTTCAGTTGTATTACATCTTAGATTAAACAAAATTATTTACATGGAACCGCAAGACAATATGTTGTTTTTACTTTATTTATTTTCTTATTCAATGCGCCAATTACACATCAAAGTCCGGTAATGTGTAGTAGAACTACAAAATAATTAATACACTATAAAAAACTTAGAAATGCGAAAAAAAAGTCAAGCAGTAACTTTAATGGCAAATTCTGGAGTAACACCCCAGCTGGGTCAGCGTTGAGATTTATCTCCGCAAAATTCCCAGCCCTGCCCACGGTCAGTAGAGGACACCGATGGGCTTGGAAAAGCCGCCGTCCGTCGGATGGGACGTTAAGACGTTAAGTCGTAGCCCCGTGTGCGGGAGAGACATACCCTGTGCACGTTAAAGAACACGCTGGATGGCCTTGTCGGGGGGCTACACGCCCGACAAGGCCATCCAGCATGCAAGGCTCTGTCTCCCAACAGCTGTTCCAGTGGGTCCTGGAACCCCTCCCCCAACCTTCTCTGAGCCTTCGGGGTCCATGTCACCTGGCCATTTAGCCCATGGTGTGCAAAAAAAGTGCCGCTCAGAGGTAAAACAACCCAACCCAACCTGGAGTAACACATTTACATTCTAAGGTTATAGAAGGTGACGATTCTGCCACGGTTAGGAGGACTGAGCATTTTGGAGATGTTCTGAACAATGAGGTTAGTTCTGCTCCCATTGTTTGTAATGATGATGGATGCATTATTGTCTTTAATGTTGGTCCTATATCACAGTCAGAAGTTATTTTGGCTATTTCTAAACTTAAACTACTTGAATCCCCAGGGGTAGGTGAAATTACTACTGAAATGCCTAGAGCTGGGAATGTTTCGGTTACCATGGATGACTAAAATTTTGAATTTCTTTTATGATAAGGCATGGTTCCTGAGAATTTTAATCCAGCTATTATTATCCCTATTTTTAAAAAGGTGATCTCAGTTCTTGTGATAACTATAAGGATATCAGCCCACTTTCTGTTCCAGATGAAGTTCTTTGCATGATTGTGATTAATAGAATTAAGAATGGTTGACATGGAATTGCGTGATGAGCAATGTTGATTCAGAAATGGTAGGGGATGTGTAGATCAGATATTTTCACTCAGGCAGATTCTCGAGAAACATTTAGAGTTGCAGAAAGTTTTGGTTACTAGCTTTGTACATTTCAAAAAAGCTTTTGACCCTGTTGACCGTCATAATTTGTGGTTGATTGTGAGATCGTATGGCATACCAGACAAGTTATTTTATATAATGAAAGTTCTCTATAATAACACTGAGTCGTGTGTGAGATTTGATAAGACTAGTAGCAATTGATTTAGCACTGTTTCTAGTGTTCGACAAGGGGGCATTTTATCTCCTTTTCTCTTAGCTTAGTTATTGATTATGTTATGCGATATTCACTGAAAGGAAAGATTTTGGTCTTAAATGATCTAGAGATCTGAAAATGTCTGATAAGATTATATCTTTATTATAATTATTATGATTATGTCTGATTATGATTTGGCCATTTTGGTAAATGAATGTTGATGAGATGAACTCTTTCATTCCAGCTGTTGATGAGACTGGTATTACAGTGGGTAGATTTGGTGATAAACAGAAAGAAAACTAAAATATCGAAAAGTGGTCAGTCAGATAATCCTTCAGTTGCTCTGAATGGCTCCACTCTTCAGGAAATATATCAGTTTAATTATCTTGGGAGCTATGCAACAGATACTGGTGACGTGTGGCATGAGATTAACATAAGTATAGGGATTGCTGCTGGGACTATTAAGAATCTATGAAAAGTGTTAAGAAATAGGCGTATACACTTAAAGACTAAAATTAGACTTTACAATATTTCGTTCTTCTAAGGTTAGTTATGGTAACGAAACATGGACCTTTTGTAAGCCTGGATAACAAGAAACTTGATGCCTTTGATTCTAGATGCTTATGCAATATCTTGGGCATTAGGTGGTTTAACTTTGTAAGTAACGATGAGATTAGAAGAAGGCATCAACCTAAAAAATTAAAAAGTTAAAATTAATTTATAATGCCTGGGTGAAGTTTTATTTACTTTACTGACTAATATCTTGGGGAGGAACTCATGCCACTATTATAAAACCATTAGAATATGCACAAAATCATGGTATTAGATGCATGCTAAATTTAAGAAAATATAATCATATCGTTCAAGAATACGCTAAAATGGAAATTTTACAGCTCCGCAAACTATATGTTTATCAAGTAATAAAACATGTTAGACAAAATTGAAATGATAACTTAAGCAAAGTTCCTGTTAGGAATACAGTTCTTCACATGTATTGCAATTGGCTAATATTAGTTTCATAAAAATATTACTACTAAACCTTATGTTCATTTTACAAGCAAATTATTCAATGCTTTCCCAAATGAAATTAAAAAAATAAACAATGAACAATATTTTATTAAACAAGTAAAATTATGATTATTTACTTTGGCAATATTGAATCTTTGCTATTGGCCCAAAAGCAAAATTAAAATAATTAACTCTTAGATGTAGTGTCTAAAAGCCTTTGTCCTTACAAAAAACATGGCGTTCATAAACCATGTGACTCAATCAACCAATGGCAGTGAATCACCGAGATGACATTGATTGTACTATTTGGAAAAAGTATATATGCATATAGTATTAATGTTACAGATTTTAGTATCATACGAAGTATTTTGTACTAGCTGAACGTACCGGACGCACCAAAGGTAAATTTTGTAATCCCCCCCCGACATTTTAGCACAGATTTTCAACAGGAAGAAATTTGCCCGGTGTTGACTTGGATCGTTGTCGACGTCAGCGAGCTCTCTCGTAGCCAGTGGCTAGTTTCTGCGTAAGCTATCGAGAATTTTATTTCCGTTACCACAGATTTTGCTGCCCTATGGCTCTCGTGATATTCGTCCACGCGGTCGTAATTTCATGCACAGCGTCCCCCAGTGATTCGTTTAAAAATCCGGTTCTCACTTGGCCCGTGGCCTCGTTTCTACACAAATTGTGACAGCTCGTATATCACTTTTAATCTGCATATTTTGTTGTTTCGTCCACTAATGGTTAGTTTTGTGAGTATTCCCCCGACATTTTATGACAATTTGAACACTAAGAATTTCCTGGTGTTGCAAAGGTCATTGCTTACTCGGCGCGTGCTTTCAGAGCCGGTGGCAAATGATCGAGCTATTTATTTATTTCGTCAGATTTTTGCATTCTGTAATTCCCGACGTACTTCACCGTAAGATCCCAAATTTCGCAGGCGGGTTCCCCCTGCCCGACCTCATTTTTGATTAGAAAATCAGGTCACTAGCTGCAATGGAACGCCTAAATAATGCTTTTGGAAATATGGGGAATCTGGCAACGGCATCAGATTTGCAACAGAGGAGTTAAATGCTATTTTAACTCTTTACTTTCACACTTAGGGAACAATAAATGGCAACAATAAATTTGACAGCGACTCTCGTTTCCCGTAGGAATAGCATGGTAAATATATTTGCTTCTAGTAAACCCCCCTTTTGGACTTTTGACCTGAAATTTGGCACTGCAATCCGGACCACAAACAGGGACATTCTCTGAAACTTTGGAGCTTGTGCATTGATTTCCCGATGAGTTATGGCTGCCACAGACAGACTCACAGACAGACACACAAGTAGTATAAACTAGAGGTCCTGTAACAGTTAGAGGTTGGCCATCTCGGTGATTCACTGCCATTGGTTGATTGAGTCACGTGGTTTATGGACGCCATGTTTTGTCGTACCGTGAGACGAAAGCGTATGAGTTAGTGTGTGTACCAAGTTAAAACTTCTCAGTTGTTATAGTTTATATATTTCTACCACTTGTTTTGTCTATAAAAGCTGTCATATTTTATGAATGCATCACTGCACTGCATTTGGGTGTAAAAATTTCACTCAAAGAAATATATTAATGAATATTTTTTCCGAGAAACTCTGTCAGGAGACTGCAATCGACTGCAAAAGTTAAACGAGCTAACTGAAAACCAACAAAACATTTCTTTTAAGGTTCGTTTGAAAAACGAGCTAATGTTTTAACTTTGTCGTCTGCGTAGGCCAGTATTTATTTGTCTTCTGTCCGTCTCTCTGTTAACTGTTGTCTGTCCATCTGTCTTTCCACCTGTCTGTCCGTCTATAGACAATCAATTTTTTTACCTTTAGAGCTAAATGAAAAATTTATTTTGCGTTGGATAGGTGTCGAACAAATATTGTGATTAGCAATTTTGAAAAATTTCAATAGCGCCCTCTAGCGGTGGGAAAAGTTGGAAAATGCTAAAATTTCAAACGAATATTGCAAACAAACTATTTACACTAGAAATCTAAAATTACTGTAGTTGAGTGTTACGGTTAGAAGGTTTACAATGGCAACAAATCTTTACCATTTAGCCAAAACTCGAAAATGAAACTTTTTCTTAACTGATAAACTAAACGGTGTGTTTTTTTTTTTGTTTTACAGACACTAACAAAATATTGATGATTTAAACAGTATTTGATAATTTCAGCATTGCCTGTAGACGTTTAAACGTGTATAAATCAATAAATTTTTTTTTGTGGAAAAAAGCCAGCTTTAGTTCAACAGGTTAGAATGCTGTGGCATGTTTCTGGAGCGTTGCGGGTTCGAATCCCGTATGTCGGCGAATTTTTCTTCTACAAAAATATTAATATTTACGTTTTTCGAATCCCCATCAGCTGCAATTTCCAGTGTTAGAGACTGCTAAAGGCGGTAAATAAAACTCGAAAGGCGATCTCTAGCGGCGGAAGAAGCTGGAAAATATCAAATCTTTAAATAAATATTGCAAACGATCTGTTTTTGCTAGAAACTTACGTTTTTGGTCATAGAGTGTAATGATCAAGTGGTTTACCCTATTAGTAATGATTTGTCACGTTGTTAAAATGCAACTATTCTACTTTAAGAGATAGTGAAAAACATTTTTGCACATTACAGGTACTAATAAGATAATAATAATTTATTTTCTCAATTATAGAGTAGTCCGAATTTCCACTGTCAGAGGGTACTGAAAGTGTGAAACAACTAGAAGAACGCATATCGCCTCTGGCGCATATGGGAATCTCATTTTCAAAGAGAATGAAATTCTTCCTTTTCCTACTTTTTCACTCCTTAAAAGTTTTAATTATGGATGTTCGTGTTGTTTTTTTGCTGAGGTCCTGCGATCCTCATGGACCTTGTACTATGTCGTATAAAACTGACAGGTTACTGTCAGACCTCTGTACAAGCAGCTGCATGTAATTATTTATTTTTCAATATATAATGGGGGAAATTGCACATATTAGTATTTTATTAGTAATTATAAAACATAAAAAGTATTTATCTTGTAGTTCTTAAATTTAAAAAGTTGTTTAGAAAGTTGCTTTTCTCTCGCTCGTCTGAAAATAGTGGGAAATTATTGCTGTCAGTGGAATTTCTACCATAACAGAACTCTACTGCCTAAATTTCTACCATAAAGAGATCACTTGAAACATTTGTTAAAAGTTTTGCACTTTCGATATTTAGTGATCTCTAATGATATAAATTTAAACTGCCTTTGAAAATGCGAATTACATTTCATTAGTAACCAACTAAAAAAGGGATTTCCAATTACCTCTTAAAACAAAATCGTTCCGTTTCTTACCTACCTTGGGCTTAGGGTCAACTCATTGCTGTCAATGGAATTTTGAAGACTGTCACATTCCACGACCAAAATTTCAAATTTATAGCATAACTACATCGTTTGCCATATTCTTAGTGAAGTGGTTAGATTACCCCACCCCTAGCTGGATACCTAGAAAATGGCTTTCTACCTAACACTTCCTTCTACGGACAGATATTCACCCTCATAACACGCAGACTGATTACACTACTCCACAACCTGTGGAGCAAAAGGGAGAGTGGGAAGTCACTCTAGCCGAGATCCACATACCTATGAGCTGGTATAATATCGACGATTTGAATAATACCTTCACCACTCAATTCAGATGGTTCCCACGTATACCTCAACATGCTAATAAGGTTACCCAAAACCACAATACAACGGTCAGAAAACGAAGAGAGACGAGATTGTAAAAGCCATCCTGAGTCAAATACCGACTGATATCCAAGTGACGAAAAATGATGATTTGTGGGTGTTCCATATAGGTGACACCGATTATGGGTTGGTGTTTAAAAAGGAAGCAACGAACTTCAACTCCTTCTTCAACAATGATGACGTGTACATGGAGACTCCTCATTATGGGGGCTTTGCAGTCAGGTGACAGAAGGAGATGAATTTTTCACCCCTGATGCGACAACATTTTATTTTTATTTGATTCCACATCCCATCGTACGAGGTCAAGAACACCACATTCCCACAGGACGTTACGAAATGCAGAAGTGATATTTTCTGTCATGTTTCAACCTATACCTGCCGAAGATAAAATTAATTTTGCCTCCAAGGAGCAGGTTAATAACCACGTGAAAATTACCACCCAAGAGGGTCATTATCTGATGTTTCCACATCATTCCAAAGGTTTGGGAAAATTTCTTGGCTTTGATAAATTCGGACAGCTGTGTAGTAACGATGTAGCCAAATATGCCATTGATATTAATGCAGGCGTATCGGGTATTTATGTATACTCCGACCTGGTTGCACCTCATTTACTAGGTGACACTTATGCAGAGCTGTTAAGTGTGATTAACCTCTCCACGGCGAATAACGAATCCATAGTAAAAAAAATTACGAGTCCCGATTATTACCTTCTGTCAAGGAACGTGTTCGAGAGCGTGAGAATATTCCTACGGATGGACAGTGGGGAACCATTATCTGTTAAGTATGGAAAAGTGTTAGTTAAGTTGCACTTTCGACATGCAAGTCAAGTTTATAAAGCCTAACACAGTCAGCTATCTGAGTTATTACAAAGCTCAGACTGGGGCAGGGATGTTCAGAGGCCCCAGATATCAAAGAGGTGGTGGGTTCGGATCGTTTTTCAGGAGTATCAGACGCTTCATATCACCGATTCTGAAACCTTTAGCGTTCTCACTCGGTAAACAAGCAGCCAGGTCGGGAATGAAATTCGCATCCGAAGTCGCGAGTGGGCGGGAATCTAGAGAAGCCCTTAAATCGAACTTGAAGGATGGAGTCACGAGTCTGTTGGAACAAGCAGGCCAAAATTTATGGGACAGAGGTATAAAAGGCAAGAAGCAAACCTGAATCGCCAGATTGTCAAAGAGACATTGTAGAGTACAGGACGTTTTTGTAAAATGAGTGAAAGGATCAACAGCATGTCCGGAGATTGCGCACTGTCGGAACTCGACCTGTTTGTCGTACCCCCTACTAATTCACAGACCGAAAGAGCTACGTACGTCGCCTGCCAACCTCTCGCATCACTTATCGTCCCGACGAATAATTTACTGCACTCTCTGTTTAGTCAAGTCGACGTGTATTTGAACGAACAGTTAGTGAGTGCAAGCCACAGCCTTTATCCTTACAGAATTTATCTGGAATCATTACTGAATTATGGTAATGACACTGTGAATAGTCATTTAACGTGTGGACTATGGCATCTGGATGCCGCAAGCAAAATGGATGAATGTGGTGATTCTAACCTCAGCTGGAAGACACGAAGAAATTTGGCGGGATCCCACTGTGTCGAATTAATTAGCTGGATTCATTCATCCCCATTTTTTCATCCCTCAAAATCCATGGCCTGCTTGATTTTGATCAGCTGCTGCGGGTCTACACAACCCGTCCAAAAAATAATGACCAACTTTGGCTTCACCCTCTGCAGAGCTCGCGGTCTGGAGGATGAGTTTCTCGGTCTCTGCAATGTAGGCTAACCAGGCAAGCCCTTTCCTGCTATGTCGGTCACTCGAGGAATAATCGTTCCTTTGGGCATTAATTTCTGTCTGTAGACCTGCAGACAAGCCGAAGAAAGAGTAATTTTAGAAAAAGGTTCTACCCCCGTCATCCCTAAAAATTCCGTTTGGAAGCTCTCACAACCTCGCATTAAAATGTGCACGTCAGATTTACAGTACGCAATCATAGATTTGAAATCCCAGTAAGTCCCCTGTTTCGTACCACTGATGGAACGCTGAAGCTTCTCCACGGGTCATGTGCTGTGGTTCAAAAAAATGGGCTTCGGGAATGTGTCCAGAATAATTAAAATTTTGCCTCGTGCAAAAAGCGTGGGGGAAGAAACCTGTTTTTACTTCGGTGATACCGAAAATTTTACGGAATGATCGGAGAGGAACCTGAATGAAAGAAAGAGAATTGATAAACCTGATTTTGAGGCCAGGTAAATTAAGCAGAAGATTTTTGTTACCATTAAAAATCAATTCCGGTCTCAGGCAATTTCGATAGAGGTAATTTAGAATCGGTATGAAATCGAAACCTCTACCGTTATGTGAAAGCAAAGTTACATCTCTAAATTTTGGCTTACCGTTGTCGACAGCCAGCAACCAGTCCAAAAATGTATCTGTGTGGGAGAACTCTTCATATTTCCATACACCGTCAAATTCTTCGTAGGTGACAATGCACAGAATGGGGGTCAGTGAACTATCTTCTTCTTCCACCGTTTCTATGTTGAAATAGAAACGGTGGCAGAAAAGAATCTGTGAAACAGATCGTCTCATTCAAACAGGGGTCAATGGACGCCATGGTAGCGGGTCAACATTGAAGAAAATTCTGTTGCCCAGGTCGTCTAAAATTCCCACATACAGGGAAATGGGGGGTTCAAAATTAACCCCTCCCTAGGACACCGTCAAAGTTTGGGTACCCTGGTCGTTTAGAACTCTCACATACAGGAGTCAACGTACGCCACAGAAGCGGGGTCAACAGTCGAGAAAAATCTCTGAACCCGGACTTCTCACTCATACAGGGAAATGGGGGAGCCAAAAATTAATCCCTCCCTAGGACGCCATCAAACCTAGGGAGTGACCTAGCAGTGAAAAATCTGAAGGGGTGAGAAATGGGGGTCATCAAAGCGTGGGTGTTGGACCCCCAACCTATGCTTAGGAGGTCAATGACCTCCATCAAAGTGGGACAACATTCGAGAAAATTCCCTAAAATTAAGCCCTCCCCATCAAAGCGTGGTGGTGACTTAACACAAGAAAATCTGAAGGGAAAAGAAATGTGGGGTTCAAAAATTAAGCCATCCCTATCACGAAAGTGGGGGTCAGTGACCCCGACCTAAGACGACTTCAAAGCATGGGCGATGACCTAGTTCTGGGCCGCCATTTTTAATTGCTCACTTCCGTCCCCAGACATTGGTTTATACTACTCACACAGACTCACAGACAGACACCTTCTTTTATTGTATAGACATTTCATTTGCACTGTTCTTTATTTGTTGTTGGAAAATAATTAAAGCTTTTGCATTGGAAACATTGAAAACATTGGAGGAAAAGCGTAGTTGAAATTTACAATTACTATTCTTTATTTCCTGTGAACAGTGAAGCAAGAAAATTTAATTGTTTTTTGCAAAAACATAGCGTTTAAAGGCAATAATTTATAATAGTAATTTGAATATTTGCAGTAAACGTTTACTTGATAATCGCTCATGGAATAAATGTAATAGGTTGTAGATACTTAATGGTGTGTGTTACTAATTCATTCATTCATTAATTCTTTTGAACAGCATATTGTGCAGAGAGATACTCCGTTGGTTCCATGTTGCCCTTATGCATAATTAGAGATTAGCGAATAGGGTATGAACAGTGTGCCTTAAAGGCCTCAGAGAGAGGAGGAGACCTAGGATGCGGTGGGCAGACAATGTTAAACAGTACCTTCTGAGGATTGGTGTATGATGGCTCAGTATATATGCAGCAGATGTACCTCAGGAGATATATGAGCATTACTTCTTTCGATCATTTGGCTTGATCATTAACATTTAATCAAATTAAATTAAATAATCTTTTTTATAAATTTGATGTCTCCATTTGGTTTTGTCTATTTTTACAAAAATTATGAAGTTTAACTCCGATAAGCATTTTCTAAGCTTTTTAAAATCAGCTCTCATTTTTATTTCGTACATTCACGTGAAGATCCAGTTTTTCCAAAGATCATTAAATCCAATGATGTTTTAAAAAATGGTTTTGTTTGAAACATCACCTCAAAAATCTCGAGTTTTTCTTTGCAATTCCAAATTTTGCTTCGTATTTGATCTCATCAATTCATTTCAAGGGCGCCTTGAATTTTTTGCCAGCTTTACACATATATGAAGACTTAAAGGAATATATCAATTTCCTTTCGAATGTCAGTTGGAAGTTGAAATATTAAATATTTATCGAGTAGTTTTCCCCCATTTGATTTCTTGTTTTCTCAGAAGTCGCTCGGTAAATCTATTCAAAATTTTATGAAGTTGTAAAGATTCGCAAGAGCCACGCACATTTCGAATTTTATTCGAAAATATATTATTTTTTCAGTTTTTTAAAAACGGAAGATGGTATTTTTCTATACACAGGACGAAGATAACCTAGAAGCTATATTGGGCTTTTTCCTGGTTTCTCATGCATTATTATTAATCGAAAGTTGAAATATTCAATTCCATTTTTTCCTCTTTACAATTCAATTGAATTGTTTTTTGAAATGCGACTCTGTAAACCTTTTCAAACTTCATCTAGGCATAAAAATATGTGGCGGTCATGCATTATTCAAATTTTGCTAAAAAAGCTTACTTGGAAGAAGGAATGTTAAATATTAAATAATTTTTAGAGTGCATTTTAATTATTTCATAAACGAGTGTTTTCATTTATTTCCGAAATTTTATAGAGACATGAAGCCTTGTGAGGACCATGTTCAATTTATATTCCACTCCTTGTTGTCCTTATAACTGTGGCTGCAAAGTTTCACAGCTTGCATCCGTCTTAAGATCGAATTCAAATTTTGAATTTATTTCAGAATGTAACCTGTACAATTATAGTTTGCAAAAAATCTCACCGATTGAAAGCTTATCAGCGAGAGAAAATTAAATCTTACACATGAAAATTACGCACGTACAAATAACAAAACCCAAAGAAAGGGAAAAATTATGTACATAAACCAACCAAACAAATAATTTTTCTTATAGACCAGAAATTTTCTTTAAATTTATTATTTCACTCGGAAGTAAATTAAATATATATATATACAATTTTTGACATTTTTAAAGAATTAATTCCATAATTGTTATAAAAGTTTGGCTGTTTGAAAAACTGTTGACCTAGTAAATTTATTATAGTATATACTCTTATCAAAGAAGTTTTAAATTACTCAAACATATAAGAAAAACACTGGGCAAGTTGCAAACAACTTCCTCGTAAAATCTTTTTTTTAACCTTTGATCTGCACATTCCTCTTAAATCAGGGGTTCCTTAATCCAAAGTCTCGACCCGAACAGCGGTCGTGAAGACTTTATTGGTCGTGTAGGTTTTCTGATGTATTGCAAAGGGATTTTCCTGTGTTACATAAGTCTTTTCACCTGGTACTGGTATGGGGAGCTCAAAAACTGAACTTGGCTCAAGCTCATTCACATATTTTGTGTTAAACACATTTTCTGAAAAGTTTCTGTATTTAAAAAAATCTTTTACACTATCGATTAAAAATCTATATTTAAAATGCTGAATAACATAAAATTTTGAAATTAGTATTTCTTAGGCTAATATAATACACTGCTCACAAAAATTAGGGGATATTTCAAAAAGAATATGAAGCGATAAAAAAAAGCATTTGAATTTTTTTACTAAACAAGAACATCAGAAAGACAAACGATAAGTCAAAGAAAGTTGTTAGATTATGCAAATGAGATGCAAACTCAATTGTCGTGATTGAGTAGCAAGTGACATATTGGTGGGGGTGAACAGAAGCATGTCAAATTGGACGAGAGTGCCACACATTGACTGTTCAGTAGCGTGTATGGTCACCCAAGACTGCCAAAACACACTGACTGACATGACAGCGATGGGGCAGACATGACAGCGATGGGGCAGACAGGATCAGAATGTCCAGCAGTTCTTGTGGTATCCTCTGCCACCCTTGCTCCAGGGCAACTTCCAGCTCAAGAAGTGTTGTGGGAGGCATTGGACGGTTTGTCAGACGTCTTTCCAGTGCATCCCAAGCATGTTCAATGGGATTCAGGTCTGGAAAATGTGAAGGCCAGTCCATGCGTTCGATTCCTGCCTCCTGAGGCATGTTGTTGACGAGATGCGCACGGTGGGGCCTTGCATTATCGTCCATGAAAAGAAAGTTGTTTCCAATTGCTCCAGCATAGGGTATGTACCACTATATAGTGCAGGACCTCATCTTGATATCTGACAGCAGTCAGAGATCCGTTTCTGATGATAATGCTGATGCCAGTCCACACCAGGATTCCACTACCACCGAAGGAGTCCCTTTGTCGCATGAAACATGGATTCTCCCGTGTTCCTCGTTCACGCCAGATCAGGACACGATGATTGTCAGGCTACAGACTGAACCGTGACTCATCGGAGAAGAGGACAGTTGGCCAGTCATCACGGGTCCAATGACTATGCTCATCAGCCCACCTTCTACGGGTTCTACGGTGTTCAGCAGATAACGGAATGCATATCATTGGTCGCCGGGCATGCAGTCCAACACGATGGAGCCGATTTCGTATGGTCTGGGTGCACATCCGTCGTAAAGTGGCAGCAAGAAACTGTCCCCGCAGCTCTGTTACATTGCTGCGCCTGTTCCTTCTTGCCAATATCGTCAAGTAGCGGTCATCTCTTGCTGTTGTGGCAGATGGGCGACCCTGCCCTCGTCTTCTTCGTACTGTGCCAGTCCCTTGAAAGCGATTCCACAGTCTGCTAATCACGCTTTGGGATGTTCCAAATGCTGTTGCCACTGTCGTCTGTGTTTGACCAGCTTCAAGACGTCCTATGGCTCTCCAGGCTTCGCATTCGGGCAAATCGTGTTGCAGGGGCATTGCAAGGGCTGGGAAATTGCATGAGGTTCACTTTCAAGATCTAGGAACGTGTAGATACTCCAGTACTTTCAACCTTTTTTATAGTGCATTTTCACCAATGACATAAATGTTGGTTTGGCATCTCATTTGCATAATCGAACAACTTTCTTTGACTTGTTTGCTTTTCTAATGTTCTTGTTTAATAAAAAAATTCAAATGCTTCTTTTTTTATCGCTTCATATTCATTTTGAAATATTTCCTAATTTTTGCGGGGCAGTGTATATAATATGCCGTGGTCCCATGTGCGGGAGAGCCGTACCCTGAGCACTTTAAACACATGCTGGACAGCCTTGACGGAAGGCTTCCATCTGCCTCCCGACAACTTTTCAGTGCGTTCCCTTGCTCCAACCTTATCTGCAACCTTGGGATCCTTGTGACCTGGACATTTTGGTCAGTGTGCATCAAAAAACTACCGCTCACAGGTAGAACAATAACAAAAACCAAAATTCTCAACTATTAGTTTTCGATCATGCAATTTAGATAGAATAAGATAATAAAATATATTCAAAAGAGATACCATCTCTTATAAGCCTTTCTAAAAAAGCAATGATCATTTCTATAATACAATTTGAAAAAGAACAGAATCTAGATTGTCATTTATTTCTTTAAAAGCTCAAATAAAAGTCAATACTCAAAAATGATTTCAGCATTAATAAAGAGACCATTTAAATAAAAAAAAACAGATAGAAATATTAGCAGAAAATATATAATTATGTAATTAGAATAAAAATATATTGCATCTGAATGTGGAATGCTCATTTTCAAGCAAAGAGAAATTTATAATTTTTTTTAAATACAATAAAATGCAATACAATAAAGAAATATTTTTCAATAATCAGTTGAAAAAGTTAGGTTTACCTCCCCCCACCCCTTTCAGGGGTAAAGTTACTGCTTTTGCTGCCAAGATAAGTACCACTCTACCAAAGTAAACCTCTTGACTATCCTACTCAGTCACCAAAATTTCAAATTACTAGCATAAATAGATCGTTTACAATATTCGTTTTTGCCATTTTACAAATTTTTTCACAGTGACAGTAGTATATATTAAAGCTATTGAAATATTCGAAAAATGCGATAGTAATATTTCATCGACACCTATTGAAGCCAAACCGAATTTTTAGAAGAAAAAAAAAAGTTGAATGTTTACAAATGGACTGATAGCTAGATAGGTAAACGAGCAGTCTCAACTATTAGTTTTCGATCATACAATTTCGGTTTCGACGGACGGAAGACAGACTGACGGACGAACGGACAGCTTGATAGACAGACAGAGAGAGAGAGAGACGGAAAGACAGACAGAGAGAGAGAGAGACGGAAAGACAGACAGATAAGTGAATGGAAGGACGGACGGACAGAAGGATGGACGGACGAGAAAGTGAAAACGTTAACTCGACGAGATAACGAAACAACCCTTCGACTATTATTACTTTAGAACGCTGTAATTAATCAAATTTAAAAAGCATAATAACAATCTTAGATAAACGATGCATGACAAAATAAACAATCAATAATTATCAATGATATCAATGATATCAATAATTATCAATGATATCAATAATTTTGTGTGGTGCCATTCCTGTTTTTTTTGTGATGTCCGCTGACTATGAAATTTATAGGCAATAAAACTGAATTTTAATAGGTTGTCAGCACCTTTGAAAGCAAACCTGGTTTCAAGAGCTCAATTAACTTTCCGCATCTCACAATCTCTGCTCCGGAGCTTCCTTTATTGCCTCGACACAAACTAACGAGAATCCCATAAAGTAGACAAAACGTGCATGCGCTCCCGACAGCTAGTATACGCTTGCGTCAGAAATTGTTCTCTGTCCTGTCTGTGAAGCAGAGAGATTCTGTAAAGATGAGACAGGTGTTGGTGACACGAATCGCATCATGCCAGGAATCTCGCAATGATGTAGAGCTCTCTCTCCGCTTTTCGTTGAATGTTTGCTGTCACATGAATCCGCATCTCTTCCTCTACAGCTGTTCCGTTCTGTCACGTCGTTATCTACTGTGATCGAGTGTTAGGAGGGTGTACCTCGGTGGATGAAGGGATTGGATTTCAGAATGTTTACTCCCTCTAGTTCTTTCTTTTGGTTAACCGCCGAATTTGTTTTAGGTGCATGTGATTACGATTTTATTGA
The DNA here is from genome assembly GCA_038380435.1 of Ryuthela nishihirai. NCBI lineage: Eukaryota > Metazoa > Arthropoda > Arachnida > Araneae > Heptathelidae > Ryuthela > Ryuthela nishihirai. The sequence continues at coordinate 16,894,517 of JAWZYU010000029.1, read as the reverse complement.
TAGTATTGACATTAGCAAGCGAATAAAGAGTTTAATAAGTAATTAATCATGTTTTCTCTCCCACAATAAACAGAGAGCCGTATAAAGGAAATGGTCTCCTGAAGCGAGGTCAAAATATAGTATACCTTCCGAAGCTTTAATTAACAATATGGAATATACAGCTACTCCCATGTGGGTGGAAGCAGAGTTGACTCCCTGCTGTACTTTTGTTGAGATTTTTTCCTCTAAATTCTACTCTAACCCTCGGGTTGGGTTGCTTTATATCTGAGCAGCACTTTTTTGCACTCAATGTGCTAAATGTCTAGGTCACAAGGACACCAAAGGATCTGAGAATGTTGGTGAAAGGGGACACACTGGAAGCTGTTATAAGACAGACGGAAGCCACCAGTTAAGGCCATTCAGCATGTTCTTTAACGTGCACAGGGTTTGTCTCTTCATTTCCTTTCTAAAGTGTTCTCCACACGGATTAACACTGCTTAACATCCCATCCGATGGACGGCTACCGTCGGATGGATTTTTCCACCCGGAGCAGGGTGAGGTTTAGAGGAGAGAAATCTCCACACAGGAAGAGTTGGAATTCAAACATGGCAGCCGCAGTTTACGGGACTTGTCGACTTAGCCAATCCCCGTCCTCCGTATTCAGTGATTTGATTATTTGTTTTATGTGAAGAAAAATCTTTTGTAATGAGCCGCGAATTCGACAGGCCTGATTTAAACTATTTCAAGACCCAATCTCCCCCTTGCAGTGAATTCTGTGGTAGAGGTTAATACCAACTGTTAGTAACGTAAACTTATAGGTCGTTCTAGGTCTGAGGGTCACTTTTTTGCACAATGGCTAAAAGGCCAGGTCACAAAGATATGACAGGATCGGAGATGAATAAGGAAAGATGACGACTGTTAAGTCAGGGATATCCAACGTGTTCTTTCACGAGCATGGTTCTCATGCATCACTGGGGCTATTGCTTTATACCTCTTCTGACAGACGTCGGCCTTTCCAAGTTTATCGGTGTTTTCTTATCACCACGGGTAGAGCGGAGATTGTGAGTCATATGTGCTACCAATTGAAAAAAAAATATTGTCTTTAGATTTCAGGGCCCCATGCAATTTAATCATTTGATACCGTATACAACAAAAAATCATTGATTAGATGTAAAAAATGAAATCTGTTTTTAATTAAGATAACGTTTTAATCGACACTATATCTTGTGTACATAACGTACAATCGCTCAAAAACATATCCGAACATTATGTTTGATTACAGAATTCAGAAAAAATTTCTTACCGATCCACAACGGTTACATGCATATAGAAATAAAACTTCGTAATGATGGTTGTGTGTGTTGCTTTTCTGCTGAGGTCCTGCCATCCTCACAGACCTTCTACTATGGCATATAAACTGGCAGGCTCCTGTCAGACCTCTGTGGCAAGCAGCTGCTTGAGGGGGTATTTATTTATATTTATTATTATTTATAATGATTGTTATGTTATCTCATTCAATAACTTAAATTTTAGACTCTTTTCAAATATATATTTAACATCAATTTAACATCAACAGGTAAGTATTTATATTGCTATTTTATAGGGATTAATATAATACATTCTATAGAGATTTATTTCTAGTTTCCCTAACACAATTTTTTCGAATGCTATATACCCGAAAAGAGGGTATATATCAATCTATCTCGGTTTTTCTACCTCTGAGAGGCGCTTTTTTTGCATACACTGGGCTAAATTCCCACTATACAGCTGTTAGGAGCAGATGGTATCCTCCAGTCAAAGCCATCCAGTGTGTTCTTTAATGTGCATAGAGCATAGTTCTTCTGAACCAGAGCCACGGCTAAACGCTTCTTCCAATGGACGATGACTTTTCCAAACCTATCGGTGTCCGCTACTGACCGAGGACCAGGTGGAAACTTTGCGCAGATAAATCTCAACGCTGGCCCAGTGGCATTCTAACTGGGAACTGCAGATTACGATCCTTTAGCACTGCCTACAACGAAAGGTATTCAACGGAATCTTAGAATTACGAAACCTTTGATATCTGTGAAAGAATAGTTTAAAGACATCTGTTTGTCTATTTAACTGTGGAAAATACCTTCGAGAAACAAAAGTTTTTAAATCCTTAGAAATAAGATTTAAAGATCGTCTTAAAATTAAAGCAAAAAGCCGTTCCCATTTCTCGTTTTCGTACGAAAAAACTTAAAGAGTTAATTATTGATCTACACGGCAAAAATTATGACATTAAGGAATGTCAAAGTTCAGAAGAGTTGCAAGAGAGGTAATCTTTCTCTTGTAATGAAGAAACATAGCCTTACTCTTGTAAGAACGAACTTCAAATCTGCATAAAACATGACGCGCTATGTTAATTTGACGATGAAGGATGTTGCAAGATTAACTCACTCTTACAATCATCTGCAACGACTGGAAAAAGCAATTTACATTAAACCTCAAAGTTTAATCTTTCAGCACAATGAATAATTGAGTTTACATAACACGACATTAAGAAGAAAATGAACATATCATTGTAAAGTTATTATCCGAAAAACGCATAGTAATGATAGAAGAAACTTTAGAATAGTAAACAAAACAATGGTAATTCAGAGATGACAGATATAACAAAGAGTTTACAAAAATATTTAATATCGTGAGATTCTTAATAGCGATAGAAAACTTTCCTACTGTTATTGAATTCATTAGTAAATAAGTGCAACATAATGCTTCAGATGACACAATTTGATCTGGCTGATTTATGTAAAGTTTTAAAATGTGAGATTGGGAGTTTAGAGTAAACTAATTCTTAAATGCAATTTATAGCAAACTATCACAAGTTTGGGTTGGGTTGTTTTACCTCTGAGCGGCACTTTTTTGCCCACCATGAGCTAAATGGCCAGGTCACATGGACCTCGAAGGCTCAGAGAAAGTTGGGACCCACTGGAACAGCTGTTGGAAGACAGATGGTAGCCCCACGTCAAGGCCATCCAGCATGTTCTTTAACGTGCACAGGGTATATCTCTCCCTCACACGGGGCCACGGCTTAACGTCCCATCCGACGGACGGCGGCCTTTCCAATCCCACCGGTGTCCCCTACTGACCGTGGGCAGGGCGGGGAATTTTGCGGAGATATATCTCAACGCTGACCCAGCTGGGACTCGAACCTGGGAACTACAGATTACGAGCCTGGCGCGCTACCGACTGAGCCACCCGCCCACACAAGTTTGGATTTCATTGCATAGTATTGAATTCAGAGCATAATATATAACAGAGATATAGAATATGACAATTTATCTTGATTTCATTATGGCAAAAATGTTTAATTCTCCCTAGGAATAAGAACTATGAAAAAAACGAAATACATAGCTATTTTTTTTCGTTTTAAGAGCATGTGAGTCGGCAGGAAGTTTTCAGGCGGGGGGAGTTGGAATAGAAATATTTCAGTTCATTAACGAGTGCAATTGCGAACACAGGTTGAGTTGGGTTGTTTTATCTCTGAGCGACACTTTTTTGCACACAATGGGATAAATGGCCAGGTCACAGGGACCCCGAAGGCTCAGAGGAGGTTGGGGGAGGGGACCCACTGGAACAGCTGTTGGGAGACAGATGGTAGCCTCCCGTCAAGGCTATCCTATGTGTTCTTTAATGTGCACAGGGTATGGGTCTCCAGTACACGCTTAACATTTCGGTATCTCTTTCCTAACATTTCATCCAACGGACAGCGGCTTTCCAAGCCCATCGGTTTCCCCTACTTACCGTGGGCAGGGCGGAGAGTTTTGGGGAGATAAATCTCAACATTGATCCATCTGGAACTCGAACCTGTCAACTGCAGATTATGAGCTTGGCGCGCTACTGACTGAGCAACCCTCGCTCCCGCGAACACAGATTCATATCATACCATAATACAATTAAGAGTGCCTGTAAACGAAACGAAAAAAAAGGCTGGGTACGTCATGCCCCTCCATTTTATTTATTTGTATTTATTATTGTATTTTTATTGTATTTTTGTTGTTGTAAATATATATATTTGTAATAAGCATATTTTTGGAAATGTTGATGTAGGGGATATGACTCATGAGCTGTCTTTCGGGTCTGAGCTGGTCGAGCGCATCTCCAGCACGCAATTGTATATGAATGCAAATAAACTCTGTCGTCCGTATGCTACTCTCGTGCTTAAATTGTTGGCCACTTTTCTACACATCACTTTGGCGCAGAAACTCTGAGGCATATGTTGGTACGGGAGTAACAATCCGCGAACCTGTGATTTTACCTAAGTAAGGATGAAGATAATTAAGGGACTAATTGATCTTGTCTGCTAAAGAGCGAAATTTATGTCATCTAGTCCATCATGACATTCGGCACAGTTCAGTCCACAGCATACGTAATTACACGTGATGAAGTAAGAATCTGCGTCCCTACCACCACCACATTTGGTACAGGTCGCTACAAGATTACGCTCATATGCCGAAGAAGATGTTCATTATGCTAAAAGTAAAGGTGTAAGAAAATTTTCGTTGTGCTTAAGTGCAAGAAATTTAAAAGATTCAGTGATTCCGTGAAAGTAAGGAAGCTGCAAGCAGTTCAGGGGGCTAAGCCGCATCAAGGTCAGGTTCTGCAGAGTGCAATTTTCCCGAGTACTACGTCATCGAGATTTTCGCTGAGGTTCCGTATGTCAAGGTACGTCACTGTGGAAGGTTCTTCGTTTTGGAAGGAGACTCCAGGTACTGCAAGCAAGTGAGCAGAACCGATATTTGCAGGAAAGAAAGATCTGTGTTTTTTCTTGTAGGAAAGAGATACGGAAGAAAGAAGATTAGAAATGGAATACTAAAGAGTGAAAGAAAAAAAGATAGAGAAGGAAGAAAGTGATAGGGAAGAAAGAATATTAGAAAGAATATTAGATAGAACTTAGACGTGTAGCACTAGAAGAAAAGGATGGGGCTTGGATTGTACAGAAGAGGACGCTGGAAAAGGAAAGGAAAGCTAGGGAATTAGCTTGGCAAGAGGAAGAATATATGAGTATTGTTGAAGTTAAATCTTTCACGACCAAGGGAAACATTTTTCCCATTTTAAAATTGGTGATTGTCGTATTTAATTATAACCTTATCTGCATTCTTTATACAGAATGTCAAAATAGAACGTATGCCGAACGCAATTACGTAAACGGGAACGTTTAGAAAACAAAAACAGAACTGTCAGGACGCATAATATATGTACTATGTGCAATGTCCATCTTTGCCTCACTACCAAAAGAAATTGCTTCGCAGAATATCATAATTAGCACATCATTTTGTGTAGTAATTTTATTTCATAATTTTGTATTATTTTAGTTAACATTTTGTTCTAATAAACCAATAAATAAAAGGCATTGCATAATAAGCCTAACTATAATTTGTGTTACCTTTATAGTCCATTGGGAAAAATATTTCCCATAAAATTCCAAAAAAACTACACATTGTTATGTATTTTTCTTATGATTTTTATTATTTTACGTCTAAACAAACTAAAATAAACAGTTACATACTAATATTTACTCTTAGAAACCTTATGGTCCTGAAAGGGTTAAGGTAAAAGTGAAAATAACGGTGATAGTTCTGTTAAAAATATAAATATCAGTAAAGATAATTTCCAGCAAAAATTAAGATTTAACTGTGTAAATGATTGTCGGTATGATCCGATAAGACTAAATAAGTTTCAAAGGTTTAATGCAGATAATGCAGGAGGTAATAATAACTCTGAGAGTAATAGTAAGTTTAATGAGATAAATAATAAGAGTAATAAAAGTAAAGTGTCTGTTAAAAGTGGTAGATCTGATCGTGATGAAAGTAACTATAGGCCTGAGAAAGAGAAATGGTTTAATAAATGTAAAGGTACTACAAGCAAAGTATTAAATAATACTGCAGATATTATTAAGAATCATGGTGTCAGCAACTTGGAGAGTAATGAATATGGCAACGTACAAACCAGTAGAAAAGTTCATGATGAGGTTATGTCGAATGATGAGGTTATGTTTTTGGCAAATGCCAGAAATTTTTAAGTATGATTATGCTGAAAAGCCAGTAGGTAAGAAGGTTTATGGTGAAATCATGTTTAGGCCTAATGCAGCCGGTAAAGGAACTTATAAACCTAAGTGATTAACTGGAAAGATGTAATTTTCCGTTAAGGGGTCTCCATGTCGACACCAAAGTCCTTGATGATAAGGTAAACGATACGAATGAAATGTGCAGTAATAATGGTAAGTATAAGGTTAAATTTGAGGTACATTACGAGAAAAGGTGTAGCAATGATGCACGTAGTGCGATTAAATTTCAGGTGGAGAAAAATGTGGCTAAATTTAGTGAAGAAAATATTTCTCTAGATGATAAGTGTAAAGTATTATGTAAGGTACCTGATAAGGAGAAAGATAATGATAATTAGAATATTAATATCAGAGAAAGAGGTTTATAGTCTAGTGATTTAATTGAGAGCAAAGTAAATAATAATGTACGTAGTGATAAAATTAAATGAGAGAAAAATTAGGATAACCTAGATTTAGATAGTAAGTTACCTAGTAGAGTTGTTGATTATTTTATCGTAATTAATAAGTATAATAAAATTAATTGTGAAGAGAGTACAATTAATGTTGGAGCAAATGCCCGTGGCCGAGTGGTTAGCGCGTTTGGCTACTGATCTACGGGACCTGGGTTCGAGCCCCGGGTAAGGCATGGCTGTTTGTGTCCTTTTTCTGCTGAGGTCCTGCCATCCTCTCAGACCTTCTACTATGGCATATAAACTGACAGGCTCCTGTCAGACCTCTGTGGCAAGCAGCTGCTTGAGGGGTTATTTATTTTTTATTTATTTATAAGTGTAGTTTAAGGTGATAAAGCTGATATTGGTTGTGAAAGAAATGAACATAGCAAAGCAGAAATGATAACTAAAAGTCAGGAGACTGCGTTTGTAAAGGATAAGAATAGTTTTGACACTGCGGTTGATTATCTAATAAGATATCCAGGTAAATCCGAAGATCGCAATAATTATCAGATAGAAATTTTGAGTCAATCTGAAGATAAAGATAGAATACAATTTAATAAGGTGATCAATTATGTGGTAAAGAAGCATGGTCGAGTAGTTAGAATTAATGATCCTGATGTAAAGTGTGATCTTCCGATAGAAAGAGTTATGAAATTGTGAAATTAGGAGTAAATTTCAGTGGCATAAGTTGGCTGAATGTAATGCTAAAATAAAGATTAATGTCTGTATTGAAAAGGCGAGATAAATAAGTCAAGTAATGCCAGATAACAACCAAATAGGTGATAGATATAATTCTGAGGTAACAGAGTAGAGATTTTAGATAAAGATAAATCAGATGAAGTTAGACAGTTAATGAAAAATGAGAATCTAACTATGATAAGGAGTGATAAGGAGAAAATGTTAAAGGAGATAGGTGAGGGATTTTTAGGCGAAATGATCTTAAGGAAATAGATTCTATAATTAATGATAGAGAGGAAGTGTTACAAGTTCAGTTAAGTGCTGTCGAGAGTATGAAAAGGAAAGAGAGGCGATTTTATCTAAGTGACCGAAGTAATGACACTAAGATTAGAGAAAGATTTAGCCGAGGTACTAATCTAGAAGAAAGAGGTTTTGATATTCGTACAGTGATTGGAGAAAAATTTGCTAAAGGTAGAAATACGAAATAGACCTAAGTGGTCATTAGTTGTTAATGAAGAATATATTAATAGTAGTCGTAATTTCGGTATTAACAGGGACGAGGCAAAAAGATTTATTTCTGAAGTAAAGGGTGGTATCTCGAACAAAAATAATGTTTCATTAAAAAACGGAGGCTGAATAAAAAGTAGTCATAGAAGAAATAGGAGATTTATTAGGAAAATATCTGAAGGGAAAGAAAACAAGTCCGTAGGAAAACAGACGCTAATGAAGTTTGAAAAGAATAGTACTTTTGAATTCATAATAAAGAGAAACAAAAAATAAATAATAAATACCCCCTCAAGCAGCTGTTTGACACAGAGGCCTGACAGGAGCCTGTCAGTTTATATGCCATAGTAGAAGGTCTGAGAGGATGAGAAGGCCCTCAGCAGAAAAACGACACAAACAGCAATGCCTTACCCGGGGCTCGAACCCAGGTCCCTTAGATCAGTAGCCAAGCGTGCTAACCACTCGGCCATGGGACGGCAAAATAAATACTCTCTCAAGCAGCTGCTTGCAACAGAGGTCTGACAGGAGCCTCGAGTGGTTAACACGCTTGGCTACTGATCTAAGGGACCTGTGTTCAAGTCCCGGATAAGGCATGGATGTATGTGTCGTTTTTCTGCTGAGGTCCTGCCATCCTCACAGACCTTCTACTGTGGCATATAAACTGACAGGCTCCTGTCAGACCTCTGTGGCAAGCAGCTGCTTGAGGGGGTATTTATTTACTTTTTTTATTAGAAGATCTGAGAGGATGGCAGGACCTCAGCAGAATAACAACACGAACATCCATGCCTTACCCAGAGCTCGAACCTAGGTCCCTTAGATAAGTAGCCAAGCACACTAACCCTTTATTAAAAACCCCCTTTATTAAAAATCCCCCTTTTATTAAAAACCTGGGGCGCCATCTAGTGTATATTAAGAGCACTATATTTAGAAAAGCCCTCTATTTTAATAGAATTTATTCCCAATTTTGACTCCCCCTCATTAAAAAAAAACCCTTTATTAAAAATTCCTCTCCCCTTTGTTAAAAACCCTATCAAAACCGTCCCCTGGTTTACCCACCTGTATTTTTTAATCTCATCTCATTAAAGACCCCCTGGTTGACCGACCTGTATTTTTTAATCCCCTCTCATTAAAGATCCCCTGGATGACCCACCTGTGTTTTTTTAGCCCCCCCCCCCCCGAAATTTCACCTGAAAAATGTCTTCGATTTTGGTGGCGCCATCTAGTGTATACTTTAGCAAGATTTTAACCACAAGTCCCAATATTTAAGAACCCAATCATTAAAAACCCCCTTTATTAAAAACCCATGGTGCCATCTAGTGTATATTATGAGTACTATACTTTAGAAAAGCCCTCTATTTTAACTGAACTTATTCCCAATTTTTGACTCCCCCCATTAAAAAAAAACCCTTATCAAAAGTTCTGCCCCTTTATTAACCCTATCAAAAGTTTCGCCCCCTCTATTAAACTCCCCCTTCACCAATCACAATCTCCCGAATAAGTCCCTTGATTTCTACCCTCATCTGAAATTTACCAAATCCAAATAAACGTTTGGTGACAACTTTCAGAATGGCTGATGCAATCCTCAAAAATATTTACAAAGTTCCAATTTTTGACTTCCCCTCATTAAAAAACCCCCCTTATCAAAAATGCCTACCCTTTATTAAAAACCCTATCAGAACTGCCACCCTCGTTAATTAATCCATTATCAAAGGTTCCGCCCCCTTCATTAAAAAACTCCTGTCGCTAAATTTTATTTCCTCGTAAATTAAATCCACTCACACTCTTGATCGTAGTTTTTCGACACATCTCGAAATTTTTCTGTCCAGAGATATCACTCATTGACAGCCCTTCTGACTAAACCGCATTGAACCAATAAAACAAACTTGTTAATTCCCATATATCCATTACGCGACATGGTTTAAAACTTTTTAATCCTAATATTTATTGCTGTTGTATCCTCAACAAATGATGCAAAATATTACTCCTTCCTAGGAAGTAACGCTACGCAGTAACAGTCGACACCAATTTCTTCCTTGGAAGAAAAATCAGCTAATTGTTTGAAAGTAAGATATGATTTTTAAAAAAATCTACAATTCTAAACACTCTTACTGCCTTAAAAATCGTCTTTTCCACCGTTTACCAGCGAATCTGTGATCTAATGACACATCACGCTGATGAAATTTTATTTGGCGTTGCGACCTTTCGGTAGTACACATGTGTGCATTATGCTTTACAACGTCAGTTGTTTTCATCGGGTAAAAAATTATTCTGTAAAGAATTTTTTTTATGCGGTCGAATGTTATAGAAAGTTAGCAGTGCTAAAAGTAGAAAACAATTCATATATTGAGGATACCTTTGCGTTTCTGCTTACAGTGTGTAAAATATCTAATTTAGTTCTACATCGAAGTCCAACATGAATGTACATTAATGGTGTAGAGGAATATTAGTTTTAACAACTACTATAAAATACACTAAGCTACTATAAAAATAATACACTTAATACGTCTCACTCGATCGTACCCTCTCAACTTACCTGAACTAATGCGTAGAAATTTTATTTGCAGCTGAACTGATAGTCAAAATTTAGCAAATACTTCAGCGATTATATCAGTATAGCTATGGGACAACCTACATGAGATAGCTTCTTCGATTCGGTAACAAAAAATATCCACCTAACTAAAAATTTTCAGGAACAATTTAAAAAGTACAAACCTCAGCAATAAGTTCTGGATACTTATTACCGTTCAGTGACATTGGTGAAAACGAATTTTTCCCTTGTGCAGAAAAGCGACATTGATATACCTTTCATGCAAATGCTTGGTTAACGATCGCGACTGATGAATTTTTTTCCCGAAGACCCAACCCCGACATCGACCAGTTAATTTTGTGCTTAATTTTCACAGTCACCTCCGCGTACAATGGATATAAGTGACAGACAAAAAAAATAATATCTTTACAAACAAAGAGTCAGTCTGTGTGAAACATCCCAAGTCCAGAAATACCCTTCTTAAAAATAGTAAAATTCCCTCCACACATGCTCCTACTTGTTGGCACTTAATTCGAAGAAATGGCAGGGAGAGCAGTGCACGCACAAACAGCCAGTCCAACTGGTGATAACTAAAAGGTCATGTGGCACTGACCTTTGAGTGGCACTGACCTTTGACCAATGGAACACACGGTCGATGTGAAAAGAGATATGCTACTGTTTATCTAAATCCTTTACTCATGGAAAGAGCCGCCTTCTCGTTTCATGACGAAATGCCGCAATTTATCAGATAGTTCAACGGAAGTGCCCGTCTTATCTTCGGAGAAATCTTTTAGGCTTAAGGACACAGCAGGAAAATAATCGAACGTTGTTAGACGTTCGATGATTTTTGATTTTCGTTTTATTAGCAAATATTGAATGCCATGAACGCTATTAGATAGGAGTTCAGGCCCGAGCCCAAAGAGAAATAAAATTTTTTTGGTTAAGTATACATACTTCATTCATTATCCCGTCCCTCGATTTCAGTTTTCTATGCCGCCCTTCAGCTAAAAATTTCGCCGAGGTCTCTGTTAGGGCTTAAAATAATTGAAACAGCTTTGTTCGGGCGGCTTCAGTTTACTTGAATTTAAATTTCAAACTTTTCGTTTTAACTTTTTATAGGGCTGGATCTAGAGGGGGAAGGGGACTAGTATGTGTAAAATACTTTTCAGAAGGCTAGTATTCTGAGGCTAGCCTTCTGAAGAAGAAGAAGAAGAAGAAGGCTAGTAGAAGTACCCTTTCAGAAGGCTAGTATGTGTAAAAAATTATCAAACTTTTTTATATTTTATGAAGTTTACAATGTTTTAAGACTGGTAAAATGGAGCAGGAAATGTTATACTGCATTTAAATATAATCTTTTTGCTCCCTCCCCACCCCTCAACCCCAAAGATTTTTTTTTTTGCTAGATCCGGCCCTGAGTGTGAACAAAATGAAATGAATTTTGTAAATAAAAAAAAAATTAATATGACTACAATTTCACCTTTTTGCCGTTCAGTGACAGAGTGTTAAGAGTACTTGACTATGATCAGAGGGACAAGGGTTCGAGCCCAGGGTAAGTCATGACTATGTGTTGTCTTTCTGCTGAGGTCCCACCATCCTCACATACCCTTCTACTATGCCGTATAAACTGAGAGACTCCTGTCAGACCTCTGTGGCAAGCAACTGCTTGAGGGGAAGTTTTATTTATTTTATTTTTCAGCCGTTTAATCAGCATTTCGTATTTTAAATTAATGACTGTATTCAGGTTTTTTTTGTACATTCTCTTTTTCATTAATGAAATTATCTTTAGAATTTACAATAAAGCTATTTAAGAATTTTAAGGTTTTGCGAATTATTTTAGTGTTTCTACTTCTAAAATAACATTGTGATTTTAATTTCCCCGTTAAATAATTATAATTCTTTTGCAAAGTTGTAATAGCATATAATTTAAGGAATTTAAAACATTGTCCCTTAGCATTGATTTCTGCTACATATAATTTCGGGTTTCCGCGATCTCGGGTTCAGAAAAATATAAATTTCTAACATTTCCTGTAATTTGGAGGGGGGGGGGGCGAATATAAAATAATACTGATTATAATTTCAACTTTTTTTATCAGTCTTTAGCAATTTCGAAAATGCATATCATGCTACTTTTGATTATTTTTGATAAGTTCTCTATCTTAATAAATGAATGGCTCTTTACGTTTATAAAGATGTTACTCGTGAACGTTAAGTTTCTACCAGTATTTCCAGTATATTTTATTCCTAATAACATTAACTTTTCAATTTTGTTACAAAATGATTATAATTAATTATATAAAATTACAATAAATGATTAGCCACGTATATTTCTGTATATATATGTTTTATGATGCGTCACAGAATATTTTCCTCTAAATCAAGCCGCTAGGGCTCAGTAATTCTCGAAATGGTTCGGACTCGGGCTGACACGGGCTCAATAACTTAGGGCGCAGGCTAGAAAAAATTTAGCGTGAATTCCTCTGCAATCTATGCATGCATCATATGTTTTGAAATTGTATCAATTTTGTTTTTTTTTTTCGAAGTGAACTCGGTTCGATAAATGACGAAGTAGTTCTGGCTAGGTTCGGTAAATTCCGATGTAATTCGGGCTTGGTTCGGTAAATGCTGAAGTAGTTCATACTCTGACTCCAAAATTTGACCCAGAATTTATCGTTAACCATTACCGAACAATCTTTCTAATGACGTTGTTGAACTTCGTATCCTTCATTATTTAGTTACGTCTAGAACCAAGAATCCCAAGATATATTTAACTTTAAAAAAATAAAAATATTTCTTATGGAAAAATGCATTTATTATCAGATTTCTGATTTTACTTTTTCGTTGCTTTCAATCTAATGTGTTTTTTTACATGCACGGCTCTTTACTAAACTTTAAAGTTATTTCTAGAGCACAAATTAAAGCTGATATCTTCTTCGTTTACCTTGGCAGTCAGTCATCATGTGTCTCCCCATTCTTTCATTTCGTTTCCTTTTTCTCAGTGTCTCATCAATCTTTGTTTTATTTTCTTTTTTTGGTTATGTTGTTTCAACTTGTAATGAAAGTGAAATCGATAGAATCTCTCACAGACGAACTATGAGTTATTCTCTTTATCTTTTGATATGACTCAGTTCAATCCAAAGACGAATGTATTTTTCCCCTTTAATCCTGAAACGACTTACAAAATCAAATGGAAAATAAAGAAGAATGAAACGCGAGTGAATATTTTATTCTACTTCTCACGATCATTCATATGCATTACACGTGACTTTTCAGAGAAATTTAATTTGAAAGGAAATATATGAACGTAAATAAGAGTCAGTGAAGAATAGAAATACGTCTTATAAATTTGCAATTTTTCCATGTGTTGATGTATTTCTTTTCCTTTTTTTTCCTACAGGAAATGCTGAACATCTGGAAAAAGGACAAAAAAAAATTAAGAATTAAACCAGAAAATGAGAGTTGTGGTTTGTTAAGTATGGGCGTCATCAGTGGGAGGGGACAATTGGTAACCTACTGAAAATTTTCACCCAAACTTTGTGTTGAATAATAAAGAGGTGTACCAAAAATTGATTTTTTTGACGAAATACACTGGTTCCATAAATTAAAAAAAACTCAGAAAAAATTTAATTAAAAAAAGCTATATCAATGATTTTAATGAAATTTGATGTAAACATGAATTACGATGCTAGTTTCAGAATGCCATAATATACATTTTACACTAAAAATATTTTTCGTCAAAAGATACACTTACAGGCCCAAAAATGAGGTTTCAGAATGCAATGGGCAAAGTTCTTTAATAAGGAGTGTGGTCACCCTTACAGCAATGCAGGTACGACAGCGATGTCCCATGCTGTTTATGATGTTGTGAATTTGTTCAGTAGGGAGTAACGACCATTATTCCTTTAAAGCAGCAATTTCGGATATACCAGGTGCCGAAATTCAATTGCTCTCTCCCATGACATGACATGAGGAGTATACAAACTACTGGCCTTCTAGCGTACATACCTCCCTCATGAAGCCGTCTATGCACAGTAGCAATTGATAATCTTCCCAGTGGCAAGAGAGGATCGTAACTAAGAGGAAGTAGACGTCCTACTCCTTCGTGCTGTTAATCGCAGATATCGGTGTTGTACAGCGGTCGTAACTCTAGCCCTACTTTGGCTACACCTCTGAGACGTTCAATCCGCGCTAAGAAATTGATTCCACAGTCTATGGACCACAGAAGGACTCATATTCAGCCATCATGCGAAGGCCAAATACTGGCCTTCTAGCATACAGACCTCCCTCATGAAGCCTTCTATGCACAGTAGCAACTGATAACACTCCTAGTGGCAAGAGAGGAAGTAGACGTTCTCGTCTTCTAAGCAAGAGAGGATGTAGACGTTCTCGTCTTCTAAGCAAGAGAGGAAGTAGACGTTCTCGTCTTCTAAGCAAGAGAGGAAGTAGACGTTCTCTTAGCTAAGAGGAAGTAGACGTCCTACTCCTTCGTGCTCTTAATCGCAGATATCGGTGATACACAGCGGTCGTAACTCTAGTCCTTCGTCATCTAAACCTCTCAGACGTGCAATCCATGCTAAGAAATTGATTCCACAATCTATGGACCACAGAAGGACTCATATTCAGCCATCGTGTCACGTCTGACTGACTTTGGCCTGCTTCGAGCCAGCTAATAGCTCTCCACCAGGAGTTCCATTGCAGGAGTTCCTTTGGCAAATGATGTCTCGAAGTTATTCCTACAAAATGGCTATTTCGAATTTCTTTACTCACTTTTACAACACAAAATAGCAAACCACTCCAAAACACCCATTTTTATGCCGCTATCCGATTACGCAAATTGACATAACCTAGACTAATTTGCATACGATGTGCTGACTCGGCATTACTTTATGGGTTACAAGAACAAGTTTGGTGAGGATCACACAAATCGTTTTGGCGAATTATTGCGATTTTTCTCATTTTCCCTTAATTTATGGAAATTAGTGCAAAAATCATGTTTTTTAAGTTTCATTTTCTTTTCGGAAGTATATCATTTATTTTATTTATTACTATGAGAATTGAACCGATAATGACTGGGGTGACGTCACCGGTGGCAGAAGTTTTCGGCTCCTGGTATATCCGAAAATATTTGTGCGATAATTTGGTGTGGTGGTTTCCAGCTGTGGTAGGTCGGGTTTGACCCGCCGAAAATGTCCGAAATCTATGGAGCGCTACTGTCCTTACCTTATGAAAAGAGTCGAAAGCTATGAATGGAGTAATATGTTATTGGTCCATCAAGTTATCAATGGACAAACGGTTTGCAACCAAATTTTCGGGGTGGTTCTAATTTAGTGAGGTAGGAAACATGACGACACACTAAGTTACAATGAGATGAATTTTTAGACAAAGTTTGGTGGTCTTCTACATGCAGAAGTTTGGTGATCCGCTACATGTAGACGAAATTTGATGATCCTCTACATTAGGGGTTCTCAACGTGGAGTACGCGGTAGTAGTATTGTCACAGTTTTGGAATCCCCCATAGTGCTTTTCCCCCTATGGTGTCACCAGCCATGCCCCTTCCGGCCACGTCCCCTTATTAATATTCATAATTAATAATTAATTAATAATTAATAAAGACCTCCTGGTTGACCCATTAAAAAACCAGTTTATTAAAAAAAATCTTTATTAAAAATTCATCCCAAGGTTCAATGTTCAAGGAGTTGTAAATATGGTGAAATTAGCCTCCAGAGAAGGGGCTCCCTACACCAGTCACAATGTAATAGTGAGACAGCGGATGCATAAGATTCTGCCTCTCAGCTATCACTCAGAAAAAAAGGCCCTTTTCAGGACAATGTAAAAGTACTGAACATTACATCTTGCAGAGGAGGCCAATGTTCTGAAAGAAGTCAGTGACCATACGGAAGCATGCACGTTGCAGCTTTGCACTATTGTTGTTGCCGAGAAGGGAGGTGATGGAGTAGTCAGTGGTTCCTAAAGCATTAAGCTCCCAGAACAAAGCATCTCTTTCGGCATTGTAGCGGGAGCAGTTGAGCAGAACGTGGGATACAGTCTCAAGTGTGCCGAAAGTGGCACAGTCTGGACCGTAAACTCTGTAGAGAGTGTGCAGCATAGAGTTGCTGTAGATGACACCAACTCGGAGAAAATGAAAGAGGGTCTCCTCAAATCTGAGGAGATTACCAAGGTTAGGAGCAGTGAGAGAAGGTTCAACCAGGTACCTGAAAGATGAACACCTGCTGTCCTGCTACTGAGCAGGACGGAACTGGTTCACCAGTTGTGAGACAGAGCTCTTGCAGTCGCTTAGAGAAAGAGGGTAATTAGTTACACACCACTGACTCTCCAGTGCCTCCTTTGCGGTGTGATCAGCGAGCTCATTTCCAGGTATTCCTACATGGGAAAGAATTCACTGGAAATGGACTGTGATTCCAGCAGAAGTGATCTTCGAGCAAGTCTCCGTGATCTTCTGGATGAGGAAGGGATTGCAGCTCTTGCTCTCTCGTTTCTAGAGAGCTTCCAAGGCTGACTTGCTGCCACTGAGGATGACAAAGTTGCCACTCTCGAGGCTGAGGATGAGAAGTACAGCCTCAAGAATAGCATGAAGCTCTGCACAGGTGGAGGAGGTTAGATGTGGGAGATGGAAACCTCTGGCGATGCCAGTATCGGGGATGATAAGGGCAGAGGCAGCACGTTGCCTCTCCCAGTCCACAGATCCATCAGTGTAGACCTCAGTACATCTCTCATATTGTGCAGAGACATAGGAGGTGGAGAGAAGTCTGATGGCCAATGGATCATAGTCGCTCTTCCGACCAAGAGAAGGGATAGTGACATTGATCATTAGATCACTGTTCCTCCAGGGTGGAAGGTTGGGAAAGAGAGTATTGCCAGCATCCAGCATTTGTCCCTGCTAGCTCGTGCATCTGGAGCTGGCAGGAACAATGCAGTCATTGAAGTCCTTGGCGGACTGGACAATGGCAGAGTGAGGCCTGTCATGCAAATTCCTGAGAAGCTCATGGTTAGAGTGCAGGGAATGGAGCCTTGAGAGATGACACAGTATATCTCTCTTCCAGTGCAGGTGGAAAGGCATGTCATCAGTCTCTGCAATGGCAGATGCATTAGGTGTGTTAGGGCAGAGTCTGAGGCAGAGGTGCAGAGATATAGTGTAACCACTGTAATTGACACGGGAGAGGATCAAGTGCCGGTACAAGACCAGGAGAGTCTTGCAGGAACTTTCCCAGTGGTTACCAGCAAGAAAAGACAGTATATTTCTCTGCGCAGTCTTTAGATGCTGGATGTGATGCCCCCAGCTCAGCCTGCTGTCCAGGACCACACCAAGGAACTTATGCTGATGGACGGCCTTGATGTAATCTGGCCCAAGCAAGAGGTCAGGGAAGGTGGGTGGAAGGCGTCTCCTTGTGAAAACCATGGCCACAGTCTTATCAGTGGAAAGAGTGAGGCTTAGATTATCAAAGAACTTGACGACCGTGTCCACAGCTCATTTCATAACGAGCTGAGCATGGTAGGGGTCCTGGCAAGGGAACCAGATGCAGATATCGTCTGCGTAATTGGAAATACCCACTCTCTCCTCGAGTTGAGAGGGTAGGCCTGACAGCAAGATGTTCAGTAACATCGTGCTGAGGACACCCTCTTGAGGTACTCCATGATTGATGGTGTTGGAGATGCTGAGCATGTTGCCCAGCTTCATGCGAACAGTCCTGTTGGAGAGGTATGCTGCGATCCACTGGTTGATATTGCCTCTGAGGCCGAGATCATGGAGCCTACAGAGAATATCCGAGTGGGACAGGGAATCGAATGCCTTCTGGATGTCGAAGAAGACAGCAACAGTAGTCTCTCCCACGGACCGTGCATGATCAGCAGCAGAGATGAAGTCGATGAGATTGTCCGACATACAGCTCCCTTTGCGGAAACCTGAGAGGTTGTCAGGGAGGAGGCCTTTGGTCTCTAGGTACCATTCCAGGCGTCCAAGGACCAGTCTCTCTAGGATCTTGCAAGATGATAGAGCAATGGGCCTGTAAGAGGACAGCTCCGTAGCGGGTTTCCCCTGCTTCAAGATAGGCATGATGTGTGTTGCTTTCCATGACTCAGGTACTGTGTAGGTGGTTCAGGAGTGATTGAAGGCTTTGAGAAGCACAAGCAGAGCCTCAGGTGACAGGTTAGCTAACTGAGTATAGCTAATGCTGTCAGGGCCTGGGGCCGACGAGTGCTTCGAAGCTGCAATAGCAGAGATGAGTTCTTGCAAGGTGAAAGGATCTTTATAGCAAGGCTCAGAACCAGAGCAGGGCTGTTGAGCTGTATCCTGAACAATCATCGGTGGATCAGGAAGGGAAGAGTTGAGGTGCCGCAAAAAGGCATTAGCAGTGGTGGCTAAGTCCTCCCCATGGGCCAGGGCAATGTTATGGAAGGGGAGGGCAGGCTGTGGCTTCCCCATCAGGTTCCTGATAAACTTCCAGACTTTCCCAGAAGGGGTTAAGACATTAATGATAGAGCAGAAGGATCGCCACTTGAAACTTTCATGCCCTTTAAGGTACCTTCTGATCGTAGCATGTAGCCTTCGAGCATGAAGAATGTCTGGAAATCTACCAGAGCAGAGGGCGCGCCTTTCGGCTCAGTGGCAAATGGTGCGAGTGGATATCCGGAGGGGGAAGATGCCCGGGCATCGAGATCGTAACAGTGCAGGCATCAGAGGCAGCAGTGAGGGCCTCTGACGCTGCGCTGAGATCTGTAGCTTCGATGGCAGCGAGTCATTCAGATGAGATCTGCTGAAAGAGCTACTAGTCAGTAAGCTTCAACGTTCTTCTGGGGTCTGCACGTCCCTTGAGAAGCAAGGAGATATGCAGCAGGAAGTGGTCACTGCCCCAGGTGTCTGGGTCAACTGACCAGCTGAGGCTTTGACCAATGCTGGAAGAACAGAGGGTGAGATCAATGGAGCTGTAGGTACTCAGAGGTCTGTAGAATGTGGGCAAGCCATCATTGGCGATAAAGAGATTGTGCTGCAAGATGACATTCTCGATATCCACCCCACACTGATCACTGATGTCTCCACTCCAGGTAGGGCTGTAGGCATTAAGGTCCCCACAGAGAATCCAGGGCTGAGGGCACTGCGAAAGAATATCTTTTAAGGTGGATACAGGAAAGGCACTGCAAGGCCAAATGTAACAGGATATCAGGGTGATATCATGGCTGTTCAGCTGGATGCGGCATGCTACGAAATCACTGTTTTTGCGTTGTTGAAAGTGAGATCAATAGCATGATGTGTGACATTCTTGTGCACAAGAATCGTCACATTGCGTGAGAGCAGTTGACTCTTGCTGGTGTGCACAGTATAGGGATTGAACACATAGTGATCAGGGAGGGTGGCCTCACAGAGAGCAAGAATGGGAACTGGCATGAAGTTGATGTAATTTCAGACGTCAGCTGCCTTGCTCCTGAAGCCTCTGCAGTTCCACTGAAGGATGGAAGAGATGTTAATCACTCTGTTGGCCGTGCCCATTGAATGGTGGGAAAAAACGAACCTTGGAGAAAAGCTAGTCAACACAGAGTGTCTAGCAGTCTACAAAGTGCGATATGAGTGAGGCCAACTGGTTTAGGATAGTCATTGTTTGAGGTCGAGACTCCTCAGGAAGTGCGGAAGTTACGACCTTGATGACATCCACGAGTAGAGGAAGAATGGTGGGCAAGAGGACTGTGTCCCTGTGGTCCTTCCTGAAATCCTGATGCATCAGGGAAGAGCAGGGCTTCTTCTGATCAGGCCGACGAGCAGCCCTCTTGTTCCTTGTCCTCTTTACCTGCTTGGCCAACTGCTTGGCCTGAATGGGACAGGAGTCTGCTTCTGAGGTTGCAGCAGAATCCCGTACCATGGAGGTATCTGCAGCACAAGGGGCCTCAGGGGCAGAGGGAATCACCACAGGAAGGGTAACGACAGGGGCCAGGAGAGCAGCAGGAGCAGAGGTGCCTGTGCTTCAAGCACAGGAATCTCTGCTGACACTACCTCTGTGGCAGCATCAGGGGTCATTTGACCCCTCGTGGCAGCAGCAAAGTTCACTGAGGGGTTAAAGAGATGCCTGCTGCACGTGGACTTCTTAGGTGGTGGTGGAGGGGGGTGTCACCACGGAGCTTGGAAGAGGGACCATCCCGACTCTGGTGATGTGCAAAGAGTGCACAGGACCAAGGGCTTCCATCATCTTCTCACAGGCAAGCTTCCTGGCACAGCACCCAGAGAAGGTGGCGGCATGAGGTCCACCACAGTTAGCACAGATAGGAGGGCCAGTGTGCTTGCACTGCTTGTGGAAGTGAGGCTCACTGCAGCGCTTACACCGCACCATACCTCTGCAATTCTTTGCAATGTGCCTGAAGCATTGGCACTTCAGACACTGAGGTGGGGCCTTGGTGCAAGGCTTCACCGGGATTCGGTGAAGGAAAATGTTCCGGTGAAGGAAAATGTTCCGGTAAAGGATCCGGTGGAGGAAAATGTTCCCAGATAAGGGGAATTCATTGTAGATAAGGACTACCTTCCAAAGGGGAATCTTGTTGACCCCAGAATCCGAGGGAAGATAGCGGTACATACGACGGACCGCTGTCACTCTCTGATCCGATAGGGCATCAAGGATTGCCTCGTCAGAAAGGGAGGTGTCAATACCTTCTATGAGGCCCTGTGGCAGGCAGTAAGAGACTGGGTAATCCACAGATATGGGGATACCCAGAATGGAGGTGGTGCACAGAAGCTTCTCGGCAAGGTCGGGAGAGCTGACCTTGATGAGAAGGCTTCCCATCTCCAATTAATACGCATCCACAATACGAGCCCTGAGAATCTTCACTATCTCTGTAGAGATGGGGTTCGGGTTGTAGGAGCTTGGGAGACGAGTGGAGGCCGAGGTCACAATAAGAGGAATAGGATTGGTGCTCTTCCTCTTATGGTTGACAACAACGAAACCATTATCGGAGTCCTCAGGTAGCTTCTGATCGACATCCATCAAATTGGAGAAGTCGATGAGCAGCTGCTCAACATCAGGAGTATCAGTTGGGGGAGGGCTGGCAGAGGAAGGGTCAGCAAAAACACTGTCACACACATCTGACAGTGCGATTGCATCACCAGCCACAGGGTTCCCATCAGATAAAACCGAGGCCATGGATGCTGAGGTGACGGAAGAAAAGGTAGCTGGGGCACAGCCAATGGTGGAAGAGGTCTCTCCACTGACAGTAGCAGAGAAGCCTGGCCCTTCAGAAGAAACACTTGAGAGGCCTGAAGGAGGGCAGCCTGAGGAAGGGTCATCTGTAACACTGTAATTTATAGTTGACAGTGCAATAGCTGCACCAGCAGCAGGCAAAAGACAATGCTGAGGTCGTGAACGCCGCCATGTTGGTGGGAGAGGATGTAGCCAGGGAAAAGCCGGTGGTAGAGGAGGTCTCTCCACTTACAGAAGCAGAAGTGGAGAAGCCCAGCCCTTCAGAGGAAATGCCTGAGGGGCCAGCAACAGGAGCACAGGGAGACCACAAGTCACTGACAGGGAGCGGAAGTGGCAAGACACCTTACCAGCAGAACCGACGGAGGTTCTCCTCTCCCTGGAGTATGTCTGCAGGGTCCTCTGAGGCAAAGCGAAAAAAAATCTTCACCACAGTGGACCGCGACACTCTTGGGACATTCCACTTGACAGGAGGTTCTGAGGGCACAGAGTCAGGAGAGCTCCCCCTTTATTAAAATCCCGTGGTGCCATCTAGTGTATATTATGAGTACTATATTTAGAAAAGCCCTCTATTTTAACTGAAATTATTCCCAATTTTTGACTCCCCCATTAAAAAAACCTTATCAAAAGTCCGCCCCTTTATTAAAAACCCTATCAAAAATTTCACCCACTCTATTAAACTCCCCCCACCGATTACAAACTCCAGAATAAGTCCCTTGATTTCTACCCTCATCTGAAATTTACCAAGTCCAACTAAACTTTTGGTTGCAGCGTTCAGAATGGCTGATGCAATCCTCAAAAATAATTACAAAATCCCAATTTTTAAATTCCCCCTCATTAAAAACCCCCCTTATCAAAAATACCTCCCCTTTATTAAAAACCCTATCAAAATTGCCACACCCTCGTTTATTAATCCATTATCAAATTTTCTGTCCCCTTCATTAAAAAACTCCTGTCGCGAACTTTTATTTCCTCATAAATTATATCCACTCACACTCTTGATCGTAGTTTTTGGACATATCTCGAAATTTTTCTAAGTTCAGAGATGTCACTCATTGACAGCCCTTCTGACTAAACCGCTTTGAACCAATAAAACAAACTTGTTAATTCCCGTATACATGACATGGTTTAAAACTTTTTAATCCTAATACTTATTGCTGCCATATACTCAACATATGATGCAAAATATTACCCGTTCCTAGGAAGTAACGCTACACAGTAACAGTCAATACCAATTTCTTCCTTGGAAGAAAAATCAGCTAATTGTTTGAGGTAAGATATGGTTTTAAAAAAAATCTACAATTCTAAACACTCTTACTGCTTTAAAAATCGTCTTTTCCACCGTTTACCGGCGAATCTGTGATCCAATGACTCATCACGCTGATGAAATTTTATTTCGCACTGCGACCATTCATTAGTACACATCTGTGCATTACGCTTTACAATGCCAGTTGTTTTCATCGGGTAAAAATAATTCTGTAAAGAGTTTTTTGTACGCAGTTGAATGTTATAGAAAGTAAGCAGTGCTAAAAGTAGAAAACAATTAATATATTGAGGGTTCCTTTGCGTTTCTGCTTACAGAGCGTAAAACATCTAACTTTAGTTCTACATCGAAGTCCAACATGAATGTATGTTAATGGTGTAGGGGGATATTAGTTTTAACAAATACTATAAAATACACTAAGCTACTATAAAAATAATACACTTAATAAGTCTCACTAAATCGTACCCTCTCAACTTACCTGAACTAATCCATAGAAATTTTGTTTGCAGCTGGACTGATAGTCAAAATTTAGCAAATACTTCAGCGATTATATCAGTATAGCTATGGAACAACGTACATGAGAAAGCTTCTTCAATTTGGTAACAAAAAAAATCCACCTAACTAAAAATTTTCAGGAATAATTTAAAAAGTACAAACCTCAGCAATAAGTTTTGGACTGTTTAGTGACACCGGTGAAAACGAATTTTTCCCTTGTGCAGAAAAGCGACACTGATATACCTTTCATACAAATGCTGGTTAACGATCGCGACTGATGAGTTTTTTCCTGCAGACCCAACCACGACACAGGCTGATGAATTGTGCGCTGAATTTTCATAGTCACCCCACGTACAATGGATATAAGTGACAGACAAAAAATAATGTCTCTACAAACTAAGAGACACATTGTGTGAAACTTCCCAAGTCCAGAAATACCCTTCTTAAAAAGAGGAAAATTTCCCTCCACACATGCTCCAACTTCTTGGTGCTTAATTCAAAGAGATGGCAGGGAGACTAGTGCATGCAAAAACAGCCAGTCCAACATGTGATAACTCAAAGGTCATGTGGCACTCATCTATGGAACAGCCCTTCGATGTGAAAACAGATATGCTACTGTTTATCTAAATCCTTTACTCATGGGAAGAGCTGCCTGCTTGTTTCATGATGAAATGCCACACTTTTTCGGATCGGTCAACGGAAGCTTCCATCTTATCTTCGGGGGAATCTTTTAGGCTTAAGGACACATCAGTTTACTGCGTGCAAAAACTCCAAGTGATCAGGTGATTTTAAAATGCCCTATTATACTGTTCATCACAATTAGAAAAGTAAGTAGCAGTTACCGGGAGAATATGGTTTGACCACAATAAAGTACATTAGAAAAATCACTATTGGAAGGAACCCAGACAGAAATTTGTTAATATCATAAGAAATGTGTGGTCTATTTTACAAAACGGTACCAATGTCGAAAAAAATTCCGTGTAAAAATGGAAAAACAAAATGTATCATTTAATACGAGTTTCGCAGAATAGTAGAATGTGTGAAATTTTCAATCCCAGTGTGATACGATGCAGAAGTAATGCGAAATCTTTAGCATTATTCCCCACGTCATTTGTTAGGTGGCGATAGTGTTAACATGCACTAACATCCACGAATTTTCAAATGATATTCAGGGGTGTATCATTTCCATCACTTTAGTTTCAACTTGAACATATCCTGCTTTTTTTTTTTGAAAACGAAATAAATGCATTAGGGAGAACCCAATTTTTTTATAAATAACTAAAATAAAATAAGCAATATAGAGTTTTTTACAACCACGATTCCTATGAAACATTTACATAATAAAGCACACATCAAATACTACACAAAAAAACCAATCCCCTTAAAAATCCCGCCAACCAAAACAACGGCTCCATTACAACAAGGAAAGCCTAGACACCAGACCCCTTCACCCTGGTATATATCCGCCGTTCAGCCGTGCCAGTGGCGGGGGTGGCGCCACCTGGCTACACCGATAGGCTTGGGGGGGGGGGGGGGGTTGGCTCAGTCGGTAGCGTGCCAGGCTCGTAATCTGTAGTTCCCAGGTTCGAGTCCCAGCTGGGTCAGCATTGAGATTTATCTCTGCAAAATTCCCCACCCTGCCCACGGTCAGTAGGGGACACCGAAGGGCTTGGAAAGGCCGCCGTCTGTCGGATGGGACGTTAAGCCGTGGCGCCCGTGTACGGGAGAGCCATACCCTGTGCACGTTAAAGAACACACTGGATGGCCTTGACGGGAGGCTACCATCCGTCTTCCAACAGCTGTTCCAGTGGGTCCCCTCCACCAACCTTCTCTGAGCCTTCGGGGTCCATGTGACCTGGCCATTTAGCCCATGGTGTGCAAAAAAGTGCCGCTCAGAGGTAAAACAACCCAACTCACCCGTGCCGAGAGTAGTGTCTTGAAAATAAAGCTACGGCTTTGAAACGCGTCGATACCGTGGTTTGTGAAATTAGTCTGCAGAGTGAAAAGTGGCTGCCTTTTGCAATCAATTGAAATTTACTATAATGTGTGAAAATATAATTTTTCTTTCATTTTCAAAGATCTGACAAAAAAACGGATAACACAAAGCATTTACACACTAAACCTTGGATCTCAACACTGCCCCCTTGAAGTCATTTCGTGCAGTTCACAAACAATATCATAATTGTAGTAGAAAAGTGTGGCTTTACTAGGAGTAGTTGGCGTGATTCCGATGCTCTCACTAAGATAAGGAATATATGGTCGCGTTCAGCCGAATATGAAGTTATTACAAATGAAATTTAGGTTTATGTTTTGCTCTTAAAGTATGTAACGTTTAAATAATTCAAACAACAATATATCTGTAAGTAATTATGTTTTCCTTATTGCTACTTAAAATACTGCCCCGTTATACGTATATTGAGAGGTAATTGATTTGACCCCTATATGATTGCTTAGAATATATGACTCCAGCCAACATATCATATAACAGAAAGCCAATGGATCAAATTTATGACGTCACTTAATTAGGCCGACCATGTAGCCAATTCTTATATTTTGAATTCTAATATTATTACTGGTGACCTCTTGTGCTAAACTTTATACTAATGTTTATCTATAAATGTACTTTGTTTAGAAAAAATATTCATATTTATTATCAAATATAATAATGCTAATTAATACAAATAATTTTTCTCCTAAATAAAATACATTTATAGATAAACATTAATAAAAATATTAGCACTGAATCCACCAGTAATAATATTATAATCAAAAATATAAGATTTGTGTGTATGTGGTAGGACTACTTAAGCTGACATCATAAATTTGGTTCTCTGGATTTCTGTTATAGGAAGTGTTGCGCCAGCCATATATTGAGGAGTACCTGATTTACCATGTAGTTGTGAAGTAACTGATTTACCATATAGTTGTGAAGTAACTGATTTACCATATAGTTGTGAAGTAACTGATTTACCATATAGTTGTGAAAGTAACTGATTTGCCATATAGTTGTGAAGTAACTGATTTACCATATAGTTGTGAAGTAACTGATTTACTATATAGTTGTGAAGTAACTGATTTACCATGTAGTTTTGAAAGTAACTGATTTACCATATAGTGGTGAAGTAACTGATTTACCATATAGTTGTGAAGTAACTGATTTACCATATAGTTGTGAAGTAAGTGATTTACCATATAGTTGTGAAAGTAACTGATTTACCATATAGTTGTGAAAGTAACTGATTTGCCATATAGTTGTGAAGTAACTGATTTACCATATAGTTGTGAAAGTAACTGATTTACCATATAGTTGTGAAAGTAACTGATTTACCATATAGTTGTGAAAGTAACTGATTAACTATATAGTTGTGAAGTAACTGATTTACCATATAGTTGTGAAAGTAACTGATTTACCATATAGTTGTGAAGTAACTGATTTACCATATAGTTGTGAAGTAACTGATTTACCATATAGTTGTGAAGTAAGTGATTTACCATATAGTTGTGAAAGTAACTGATTTACCATATAGTTGTGAAGTAACTGATTTACCATATAGTTGTGAAAGCAACTGATTTACCATATAGTTGTGAAAGTAACTGATTTGCCATATAGTTGTGAAGTAACTGATTTACCACATAGTTGTGAAAGTAACTGATTTACCATATAGTTGTGAAAGTAACTGATTTACCATATAGTTGTGAAAGTAACTGATTTACCATATAGTTGTAAAAGTAACTGATTTACCATATAGTTGTGAAAGCAACTGATTTGCCATATAGTTGTGAAGTAACTGATTTACCATATAGTTGTGAAAGTAACTGATTTACCATATAGTTGTGAAGTAACTGATTTACCATATAGTTGTGAAAGTAACTGATTTACCATATAGTTGTGAAAGTAACTGATTTGCCATATAGTTGTGAAGTAACTGATTTACCATAGAGTTGTGAAGTAACTGATTTACCATATAGTTGTGAAAGTAACTGATTTACCATATAGTTGTGAAAGCAACTGATTTACCATATAGTTATGAAAGTAACTGATTTACCATATAGTTGTGAAAGTAACTGATTTACCATATAGTTGTGAAAGTAACTGATTTACCATATAGTTGTGAAGTAACTGATTTACCATATAGTTGTGAAGTAACTGATTTACCATATAGTTGTGAAGTAACTGATTTATCATATAGTTGTGAAAGTAACTGATTTACCATATAGTTGTGAAAGTAACTGATTTACCATATAGTTGTGAAAGTAACTGATTTGCCATATAGTTGTGAAGTAACTGATTTACCATATAGTTGTGAAGTAACTGATTTACCATATAGTTCTGAAAGTAACTGATTTATCCTATAGTTATGAAAGTAACTGATTTACCATATAGTTGTGAAAGTAACTGATTTACCATATAGTTGTGAAGTAACTGATTTACCATATAGTTGTGAAGTAAGTGATTTACCATATAGTTGTGAAAGTAACTGATTTACCATATAGTTGTGAAGTAACTGATTTACCATATAGTTGTGAAAGCAACTGATTTACCATATAGTTGTGAAAGTAACTGATTTACCATATAGTTGTGAAAGTAACTGATTTACCATATAGTTGTGAAAGTAACTGATTTGCCATATAGTTGGAAGTAACTGATTTACCATATAGTTGTGAAGTAACTGATTTACCATATAGTTGTGAAGTAACTGATTTACCATATAGTTGTGAAGTAAGTGATTTACCATATAGTTGTGAAAGTAACTGATTTACCATATAGTTGTGAAAGTAACTGATTTGCCATATAGTTGTGAAGTAACTGATTTACCATATAGTTGTGAAAGTAACTGATTTACCATATAGTTGTGAAAGTAACTGATTTACCATATAGTTGTGAAAGTAACTGATTTACCATATAGTTGTGAAAGTAACTGATTTACCATATAGTTGTGAAAGTAACTGATTTACCATATAGTTGTGAAAGTAACTGATTTACCATATAGTTGTGAAAGTAACTGATTTACCATATAGTTGTGAAAGTAACTGATTTACCATATAGTTGTGAAAGTAACTGATTTACCATATAGTTGTGAAAGTAACTGATTTACCATATAGTTGTGAAGTAACTGATTTACTATATAGTTGTGAAGTAACTGATTTACCATATAGTTGTGAAAGTAACTGATTTACCATATAGTTGTGAAAGTAACTCATTTGCCATATAGTTGGAAGTAACTGATTTGCCATATAGTTGTGAAGTAAGTGATTTACCATATAGTTGTGAAAGTAAGTGATTTACCATATACTTGTGAAAGTAACTGATTTACCATATAGTTGTGAAAGTAACTGATTTACCATATAGTTGTGAAGTAACTGATTTACTATATAGTTGTGAAGTAACTGATTTACCATGTAGTTTTGAAAGTAACTGATTTACCATATAGTTGTGAAGTAACTGATTTACCATATAGTTGTGAAGTAACTGATTTACCATATAGTTGTGAAGTAAGTGATTTACCATATAGCTGTGAAAGTAACTGATTTACCATATAGTTGTGAAAGTAACTGATTTACCATATAGTTGTGAAAGTAACTGATTTACCATATAGTTGTGAAGTAACTGATTTACCATATAGTTGTGAAGTAACTGATTTACCATATAGTTTTGAAAGTAACTGATTTACCATATAGTTGTGAAGTAACTGATTTACCATATAGTTGTGAAGTAACTGATTTACCATATGGTTTTGAAGTAACTGATTTGCCATATAGTTGTTAAGTAACTGATTTACCATATACTTGAGAAGTAACTAATTGACCCTAGACGGAGAGTAGCGAATTGCTGGCTCTTGAATCGTAGTGTCCACACTTTGGAACTGATTTCAGAGACAGAAGATGTTGGGAAACACTCGGTCTTACCACATGAATAGAAATTAAGGGATATATTTCAGTTTTAATGAGTGTGGGGTGGGTAAAAATTCGTAACTGGACTTGTTCCATTTTTCGCAATTTCTAAACTGATAATACTGTATGTAAGAAGTTAATAGGATGGCGGTGGGAAGATTTCAAAGATTAGAGAAAAGGTTAGTTGCTATGTCATTGCGTTTGTAGATTTAAAAGTAGGATGGGAGATATATGTCATAAATATCATCATTCATGACAAGATTGAGAAAGCAGCTCCACTGAAGAGCTGGGTGGCTCAGTCGGTAGCGTGGTAGGCTCATAATTTGCACTTCCCAGGTTCGAGTTCCACCTCGGCCAGCGTTGAGAGTTATCTACTCAAAACTCCCCGACCTCGGTCATTAGGGGACAGCAATGGACTTGGAAAGGCAGACGTCCATCGGACGTCTGCCTTTCATTGCAATCCCATTATGACATCCATCGGACATTATTTTGACGTCCATCGTTGCAAATCCATTGCAGACGTCCATCGGACATCTGCCTTTCCACTTAATCCATTACAATCCCATTACTTTCCAATCCCATTGCATTCCATCCTTGTTTCTGGGTGCGGGAGAGCCGTACCCTGCGCACGTTAAAGAACACGCTGGATAGACTTGACAGGAGGCTACTATCTGTTTCATAACAGCTGACCAGTGGGCCCCTAACTTTCTATAAGCACTAGTGATTGTTGTGACCTCGCCATTTAGTCTATTGTGTGCAAAAAAGCGCCTCTCAGAGTTAAAACAACCCAATTGAACAGTTGTTTCTCGTATAAGTTATAGCTCCCTGCACAAATTTGAACCTTTGTGTTTTGTATAAATGAGGTATATTTTTATTCAGAATAGAATATATTTCATTCAGATCTCTCAGGCTCTTTTCAAATAGGGGTTGTAATTAGATCCTTATGCTACTTTACCTCTGAGCTGCACTTTTATTGCACATAATTGGCGGAATAACTAATAAGCAACTGGAACAAGTTTGCTGCGATAAAGTGCTCAGTTTTCAAGAGCATCAATGCTGAGAGAATACTTAGAGAAGATGCTGATGACCAAGAACACCAATGATCTGAATAAGGAAACAAAGTTAAAATTTCCCATCCCACAGTCTATAGCCTCTCAATACCAAATATGTTCCTTAGTATACTAAAGGTAGCTTTTTAAAGGTAAACATCAGTTGCATTCTAATTTGCGAATTACAATTAGAACTGAGTTTTAAAATCTAAAGTTTGGGTTGGGTTGGGCTGTTTTACCTCTGAGCGGCACTTTTTTGCACACCATGGGCTAAATGGCCAGGTCACAAGGACCCCAAAAGCTCAGAGAAGGTTGGGGAAGGGAACCCACTGGAACAGCTGTTGGGAGACAGAGGGTAGCCTCCCGTCAAGGCCATCCAGCGTATTCTTTAACGTGCACAAAGTATGGCTCTCCCGCACACGGGGCCACGGCTTAATGTCCCATCCAAGCCCGTCGGTGTCCCCTACTGACCGTGGGCAGGGTGGGGAATTTTGCGGAGATATCTAAGGCTATTCACTTATTGGTGTCAAGAGTAAAATGCGTCTTGGATTCCAGACTTTCGGATGAATAGTATTTCAAATAACTAACGTTCTGATAATCGATACTTTATTGCATTTAAACACCTGTTTATTAACACAAAAGAAAGCTAAATAATTTGCTTTTGTAAACCATTATCTGAACATTGCAATGTTTCGTGTCACATTGCACAGTAGTAGTTTTCCTTAGATAATTTTCTCCTAAACATTTCCTTCAATTTCTTCAATCATTTTCTAAACGAAATAGAATTTAGATGAGAACATTTGACATCGTAAAATTATTACCTTAACAGAGTCAACAGTCTGTTCGAGGACGCAAATGAGTAAGGTTAAGTACACTACGCACGGTTATTACGATATTGTTCTGAAACTCATTAAGTCTTATGCAATTTAATATTTAATATACAGAAGCTCTTTAACTGTTCTTCATCAATAATAATCCTAAGGCATTAGCATTATCTTTACAGGCGGTTAACATCTGCGCAAAGCCATTGATAGTATTCTGTGGCAATGTACACTGCTGTAACAATTATTGACAGGATTTTGCGATAGTTCATTTTGCAGAGCTCTAAACGCATAATAATTAAAGGCAGTGAATGGAAATGTGTTTGATTTAGCATCACTGAAAGCAGTTAATAATAATTAGTTTGCTGCTTGAACCTCTCTTGTCTATTACATTTAAACAAAGAAATTATTTTATATTTAATATTTAATTTGTATGCTTAATTTCAGATAACATGCAAAAATTGTGTGACATATTACGATATAATAAGTGACCATTTTTGAGAGACATAATATTTTGTTTTAAAATAGAAAAAGTGTTCAGATCACAAGAGCACCAAAATCTAGGTCTATATTTTAATTCAGTATATAATTAACGTTAAAATAGTGCACGCGCTTGGCTACTACTCAAAAGAACCTGGGTTCGAACTCCGGATAAGATATGGATGTTTATGTCGTTTTTATGCTGAGGTCTCTCCATCATCACATACCTTCTACTATGGCGTATACACTGACAAGCTCCTGTCACACCTCAGTGGCGATTTATCTCCGCAAAAATTCCCCGCCCTGCCCACGGTCAGTAGGGGACACCGATGGGCTTGGAAATGCCACCGTCCGTCGGATGGGACGTTAAGCCGTGATCCCGTGTGCGGGAGAGCCATACCCTGTGCAGGTTAAAGAACACGTTGGATGGCCTTGACGGGAGGCTACCATCTGTCTCCCAACAGCTGTTCCAGTGGGTCCCCTCCCCCAACCTTCTCTGAGCCTTCGGGGTCCAAGTGACCTGGCCATTTAGCCCATGGGTGCAAAAAAGTGCCGCTCAGAGGTAAAACAACCCAACCCAACCGACCTCAGTGGCAAGCAGCTGCTTGAGGAGGTATTTTTTTAATAGATTCACTGGGTACTATGAGGAATGAACAGTTTCCTTTTAGGCCTTCTGTCATTCTCTTTAGAAATAGAGTTGTGACTGGATTGATGGGTTGCTTTGACTCTGAGCTGCACTTTTTTTGCGTACAATGGACGAAATGAATAGGTAAGGAGGACACCAAGGACTTAAAGCTGGATATGGGATTCACGGATAGTATTAAAAAAGATATGAAAGCATTTCGTCAACTCTACAAGCCTGTTCTTTAACGTATAGGTGTGGGGCTCATGCACACTGAAACACGACTTAAGGTCCCATCCAATGAATGGGCAGAAAGTGGTTAGAGAAGATAAATCTTGGCACTAGCACAATTGGGAATAGAACTCCGAAAATTAGATTAGGATTCTGGCGCCATTCTGA
Organism: Ryuthela nishihirai; assembly: GCA_038380435.1. Taxonomy (NCBI): domain Eukaryota; kingdom Metazoa; phylum Arthropoda; class Arachnida; order Araneae; family Heptathelidae; genus Ryuthela; species Ryuthela nishihirai. Next base: position 16,862,099 of record JAWZYU010000029.1, on the reverse strand, counting down.
CTGAACCAACTCCTACCCCGGTGGAAATGGAAAATGCGGGAGCTATACTGGGAGCATAATGGATTAAAATTTGGCATAGCCTAAGCAAATTTTTTCGATCGAAAGCTCCATTTTTCTCCTTTGAAAAGCATTCTTCTGTGTGTGTGTGGGGGGGGGGGGGGGTGAAATATATGTTTTTTTCCTCTCAAAATTTTTTACCGTACATCTGCGTTATTTAATCTCTTATGTTAACCGTGATTATTCGTTTTTTATACAAATAATGTCATCAGTGTAGTTTAGCAAAATAAGGCTGATCCTTTCTTATACTATAAACAAAATTATTTAATAATTGAAAATGATTACAAGCCTAGGAGAGGGCATCGAAACAACGGAAAAACTCTCCTCTCCTGAGTTAGAGTTCATGCTGACTCTTGCAATTTAACTAACTCTTTTACAAACTTGATCAATGTATTTAAGGGCTTCTCTCTTGCACACTCACGGAGCTGATTTAAACTCTCATTAGAACTTTTTTTGCGTACGAAAAATAAGATCTGTTCCTACCTTTTATGGTGATCGTGTCCTTGGCGGTTGTTGGTCCTCACGTAATCAGGAAACGAAAGTCAGGAAAACCTTAGTCCATAATTGCATCTGCCAGCATTGGCGAAGCCTTCAAAGTTCTGCGCGACGACACTTGAAGATGGAGTGAGGGCACACATCAGCAGGAACAGATGACCACTATAGTGTTACGGCAGGAACAGATGACCACTATAGCGTTACGGCAGGACGGCCGTTCAGTCTGTCGGCATCTCTGATCATCAGATCATCAGCGCGAGTATCAGGTCCAAGTTTAGATTTTCCGACGTTCTCGCATTATAGGGTGCACAACCGCCATCTCAGAGCGACATATCCTATAGCAGAGCAACACGAACGTTTTTGGAGGAAGTCAGGCGCGTTCTTTCCGTAGCGGAACAACACACGCACACTTCTTTATCATTCACTTTTTTCTTTTCATCTCACCTCTCCATCGGGCGAGGGTGGTTCAGTCGGTAGTGCGCCAGGCTCGTAATCTGTAGTTCCCAGGTTCGAGTCCCAGCTGTGTCAGCGTTGAGATTTATCTCCGCAAAATTCCCCGCCCTGCCCACGGTCAGTAGGGGACACCGATGGGCTTGGAAAGGCCGCCGTCCGTCGGATGGGACGTTAAGCCGTGGCTCCGTGTGCGGGAGAGTCATACCCTGTGCACGTTAAAGAACACGCTGTATAGCCTTGACGGGAGGCTACCATCTGTCTCCCAACAGCTGTTCCAGTGGGTCCCCTCTCCCAACCTTCTCTGAGCCTTCGGGGTCCATGTGACCTGGCCATTTAGCCCATGGTGTGCAAAAAAGTGCCGCTCAGAGGTAAAACAACCCAACCCAAACAACTCACCTGTCCAAAAAATTTCGGTGCAAAATTCTTTGTTAGTTCCTTTGTTTTTTACAATTTCCTCATTGGTCTCCTCTTTCGCCCTATTGTCTGTAGTCCCGTGCATTGAGACCAATGGAGGGCTCCCACAAATTTACATAGGCCCACGTGGTCTTGGATTTTTGGGATGATCGCATCTGTAGCTCCTAGCTATAAATGTTTATGATTTTATGCGCCTGCAATTCGCCGAAATTGTGTAGGAGGCCATAAACGTTCCAATCAAACCAGACGGGCGGTTGTATTTCGCCTCTCTTGTCCACTAATTGGGGTTGATGCTGCAGGTGCCGTTTTATGGGGGAGGGGGGGAGGGCTTGTGTGTCGTGACTTATCTCTCGATGTGGCGGCGGCTCCGTTAACCCCTTCACGACTAAGGGAAACATTTTTCCCATTTTAAAATTGGTGATTGTCGTATTTAATTATAACCTTATCTGCATTTTTTATACAGAATGTCAAAATAGAACGTATGCCGAACGCAATTACGTAAACGGGAACGTTTAGAAAACAAAAACAGAACTGTCAGGACGCATAATATATGTACTATGTGCAATGTCCATCTTTGCCTCACTACCAAAAGAAATTGCTTCGCAGAATATCATAATTAGCGCATCATTTTGTATAGTAATTTTATTTCATAATTTTGTATTATTTTAGTTAACATTTTGTTCTAATAAACCAATAAATAAAAGACATTGCATAATAAGCCTAACTATAATTTGTTTTATAGTCCATTGGGAAAAATATTTTCCATAAAATTCCAAAAAAACTACACATTGTTATGTATTTTTCTTATGATTTTTATTTATTTTACGTCTAAACAAACTAAAATAAACAATTACATACTAATATTTACTCTTAGAAACCTTATGGTCCTGAAAGAGTTAAAGCAGGGTCCTGCCGAGAGTTTTGCAGTTCTTTTTTTATTGGTTCCCCGGAAACGGGCGATGCGCTCAACGATGTGAGGGGATGGACGGTGACCTTTGTGCAGTCATCTCCAGCTTCCTCTCGGGGAAGGAAACGTCCTTATCCTTCCTCCGGGGATTCCTACGGCCTCTCCTCCTTCGGAACGGAAGGCAGACCCACCAAGGACATACAAAGAGCTGATCAGACTTATTTTTTAGAATATTTCGTTGACGTTATGAATGGATTGGAATCAGTTCATCACATTTCTTACCATAATCGATAACCAAAAAAATTAAAATATAGCTCTATCTGATATCGATTGTAATGCCAGACCAATCACTAAGTCTTTACTAATTCTGAGACACTACTAAAAGTTATTTGTAAAGAACCATCATTATATTAACCGACTTTTCGAATGCACCACAAAAACTCACGATCAATCACAAATTCTGTCGATCAACAGAGCCAAATAGCTCCTGAAAAACACAAGCTAGTAACTAAAGGAATTTGAAATTATAAACATTTTTGAAGTATCTGCATTAGTGAAAAACATTGGTATATACAACTTCTATCACTTCTGAACCCACAATTTTCATGTCGACTATGGTCATATACTTATCATTATTTAATTTTTGCGAAACATAATTATGCAAAGAACAAGAAGCAGAAAGTTATTGCCGCCTCTGCAATTATCAAATGAGTTTCGATTACTTTCATTGAAAATAGAAATAATTATACTAGTAGTAAATTGCTTAGGAACAATTCTTTTATCACAAAAAATATTCAAACTTCTTCCAGTCATGTGAAAATTAGTCATTCCTTGCTTTCAGCAGTTATCACTGGTGTCTTAACTTTGAGACTACTGTCTTCAAACTTTGACATTAGGTACAAAAGAAAATTTTTATTTTATACAAAATAAAATTTTTCATTTTAAATAATGGAAGCAAAACTAACCACATTATTCAGAATATCTTTGAAAAGTTCTGCCCACTTTTCCGAGACAAAATCGTTTCCTACTTCCTTTCCATGTTTATCCTTCAGTCACATGCCTTCCCTTCCCTCTTATCGAACACAAAATATTTAACATGCAGTACGTAACCATTTTAATTTTCAAGTTGAATGATTCGAACTATCGAGAGTTCTCACAAAGTAAAAATGGATCATATTTAGAAAATTCATTAAAAAAGACTTGTAAGTATTCTTTGAAATGCAGCATTTTCTAAGTGTTCTTTGAAATGCTGCAGTTTTCTACGTAATTTTTAAAATGCTAAAGATTTCTAAGTATTCTTTGAAATGCTAAAGTTTTCTACGTGTTCTTTGGAATGCTACAGTTTTCTAAGTATTCTTTAGAATACTAGGGTTTTATAAGTATTGTTTAAAATGCTAGAGGTTTCTATTATTCTCTGAAATGCTAGAGCTTTCTAAGTATTCGTCAAAATACTAAAGTTTTCTCATCATTCTTTAAAATGCTGGAGTTTTGTAAGTGTTTTTTGAATATTAATTTCTAAGTATTGTTTGAAATGCTCGATTTTCTAATTATTTCTCAAAATGCTCCAGTTTCTAAGCATTCTTTAAAATGTTACTTTCAGTTGCGTACAGTCGCACAATAAAGTATCCGAACACTATAGTTGATTGCAAAATTCAGAAAAAAATATCTGGCATTGATTTTTTTAGAAATTAGTCATCTGGCAACCTTCGTGTCACGTGACACGAAGGTTGCCAGATGACTAATTTCTTCACGAAGGTTGCCAGATGACTAATTTCTAAAAAAAATAATGCCAGATATTTTTTCTGAATTTTGCAATCAACCATAGTGTTCGGATACTCTTTTGAGCGACTGTACCTAAGAAAAACCTCAATCCCGTGAAAAAAAATCCCTCACACTTGCATCAACTGATATGAATAATTTTTAAACAATTGGAAAAGAAAATGCACGTAGTATCTTTTTCATTGAAGAATTGAAAAAGATTTATGTACATTTGAAGTTTAAAAAGGAATTATGCATTTTCTTATGACAGAGTATAAGGAAAGCATTTCATTATATCGAACAGGGAGGATATTGAATTACGTTAAGATGAAAAAAAAATTTAGAAGACGCTAATCGAATTTAAAAAAAAAAACGAATTATCCAACCGGAACGTTTGCATATGACAAACAAGTTTTAGAAATTAATCGAAAACTTTCTTTCTTTATAAAATAAAAACATCATATCTATCTTTACAGATCCATTTCTACTCTGACGTATATATGTAAAAAATGATTTAAGATACCATTTCGCTCCCCGTTTATAAAGAAAAGGCATTTTCTTGAATTAAAAACTGTCAGAAGTTGAGCAAAAGTCTTCTGCTTATCGTGGTCTGTTCTTTAATTAAATCTTACGAAACTGTCGTTCCTTTACTTGTTGTTGTTTGTGTTTTTCTGCGTTTGAATAAAATTGAAATGAAAACCAAGTCACTCGAAAATGAAAAAACTCTCATTTGAATGCCGTCTTACAAAAAGAGAACTTTAAGAAAGGAAACGTGTGTGCGAACTCTGATTGTTTTGCTTCTCTCTGCAGCCAAGTCTTTAACTGCATTCCTCCTGAGCTGCATTTGACCCCACGGCATTTGAGGCCAGTCGTACGTCCCTCGTCAGTTGCCCTTGCGCAGCGTTTGTTATGTTCTACACAAGCTTATTGCTTTTAGTGAGTGGATTGCCTCGAGCACGAGCTTCATTCTCACGAGCCGTTTAAGCGCAGTTTATTCGGGAGTCAAGCGCAGAATTAAATATCAAATCTAACGTTTCTTTTCATCTTCTATATCCTTTCCTCGCTGAAATTCTTTAAAGCATTTCACGAGGAAAAATGATTTTTTTACCACTACGCGGAAGTAATTTTCAAGAAAGTTATTACTTTTTTTTACAAAAGTGTGATGAAAGCAGTTCAGAGGCTAATTTGTATGGATCATAACGCAAGTATAGTACATTACAGTCACAAATGTGCTATCGCTAAGATTTTTGTCAGCTCCTTTGCGAGTAGTTAGAAAGATCTTCAACTATTGGTTGGGACTTCTTGCTGTGGAGATCGCTGTGACTTTCGAGGAATGTACTATAAGTTCTTATCAGTGATTTTTCCGTCGTTCCCTAAAGATTTTACTATAGAGCTCGTTCCAGTGGATAGGGGTTTGAGTCATCTGGTTACGTGACCTGTTCTCAAGATCGAAATCCTATCTGTATCTGCAATTAAATTTCTTTTCTAATTTTACTTTGCCAAAGCTACGGTAATACTTAAGGTTATGACAGCGATTCAGTGAAATCATGGACGGTGAGATTTTTTTAAGCATAGATTTTAGTTACTTAGTCATTATGATAGTCATGGTTTGCTTGCTACTGAAGTTGAGGAAGAATGGGAACATTTTAAACGACTTTTTGGAAACTAACAGTACTCTTTATTTGAGGGATAAGGCACATGAGCCTATTTCAGAAAGAAAGAACTGCAGGAATGTCCTTAATCAACACACTACTAGTCCTAATAGAAAGCATTACAGAGAACTTAATAAACGTGTAAAAGATCAGTTAGCTGCTGATAAGAATCTTTGGCTTGATGCCTTGGCTGACAAAGCCGAGGAAGCAGTTAGACAGCACAACAACAGAGAGCTGTACCAGATAGTTAATGTTTTGTGTGGTAGAAAACGGACAGGTATACAGGGATTGAAGGATAAACAAGGTAAGGTTATAGAGGGTGAGGATTCTGTTATGGCTAAGTGGGCTGAGCATTTCAGCTATGTTCTAAACAATGTGGTTAGTTCTACTTCCATTGTTTCTAATGATGACAGAAGCATTACTGACTTTAATGGTGGCCATATAGCACAATCTGAAGTTATTTCGGCTGTTTCTAAACTTAAACTCCATAAATCACCAGGGGTAGATGAAATTACTACAGAAATGCTCAGAGCTGGGAATGTTTCGGTTACCACTTGGATGACTGAAATTTTGAATTTCTTTTATGATAAAGGCATGGTTCTTAAGGATTTTACCAGAGCTAATATTATCCCTATTTTCAAAAAAAGGTGATCTACTAAAAATGTGCTAACTATAGGGGTATCAGCCTACTCTCTGTTGCAGGTAAAGTTCTTTCCATGATTGTGCTTAATAGAATTAAAAATCTGGTTGACAGTCAATTGCGTGATGAGCAATGTGGATTCAGAAGTGGTAGGGGATGTGTGGATAAGATATTTTCACTTAGGCAGATTCTTGAGAAATGTTTAGAGTTTCAGAAACCTTTGGTTGCTAGCTTTGTTGATTTCAAAAAGGCTTTCGACTCTGTTGATCGTCATAATTTGTGATTGATTGTGAAATCATATGGTATACCAGACAAGTTAGTTAACATAATGAACGCTCTCTATAATAACACTGAGTCGTGTGTGAGAGTTGGTAAGGCTTGTAGCAATTGGTTTAGCATTACTTCTGTTCTGGACAAGGGTACATTTTGTCTCCTTTTCTCTTTAGCTTGGTTATTGATTATGTTACGCAAAATTCACTTCAAGGGAAAGATTTTGGCCTTAAATGGACTGGAGATACGAAAATGTCTGATTTAGATTATGCTGATGATTTAGCCCTTTTGGCAACTCTTTCATTCGAGCTGTTTATGAAACTGGTAGTAGATTAGGTTTGGTTATAAACAGACAGAAAACTAAAGTGATGAAAATTGGTCAAGCAGGCTCTTATTCAGTTAATCTGAATATTTGCAATCTTGAGCAGTTGACACAGTTTAATTATCTTGGGAGCTATGTAACAGATAATGGTGATGTGCGGCATGAGATTAACAGATGGATAGGGATTGCTGCTGGGGCATTTAAGAATCTATGGAGAGTGTGGAGAAATAGGCGTATACACCTAAAGACTAAAATTAGATTGTATAATAGTTTGGTTCTTTCTAGGGTTAGTTATGGTAGTGAAACCTGGACACTTTGTAAACGATTTTGTAAAAAATATAACAGGAAACTAGATGCTTTTGATTCCAGATGCTTGCGCAGTATCTTGGGCATTAGGTGGTTCAACTTTGTAACTAATGATGAGGTTAGGCAAAGGAGTTTGCAACCTCCTGTAAGCAGCATATTGTGCAGAGAGAGACTCCGTTGGTTTGGCCATGTTGCCTGTATGGATAATTATAGATTGGCGAATAGGGTTATGAACAGTGTGCGTAAAGGCCTCAGAAAGAAGGGGAGACCTAGGATGCGGTGGGCAGACAATGTCAAACAGGACCTTGTTAGAATTGGTGTGCAGTGGCCAGATGCAGCAGATGTAGCTCAGGACAGACTTGCTTGGAAAACCAAATTGCACGATCTGGTTGGACCTCCGTAGCCCATGGCTGCTTGATGATGATGATGATGATGATGATGAAATTTTTGTTTAATATTATTCCAAGTTGCTTCAAGATGCATCGAAAAATCTGGATTGGTTAGTTTTACCTCTGAGTGACACTTTTTGAAACACAATATGGGCTAAATGACCAGGTAACATGGTTTTCAGGGACTCAGAGAAGTTTGGGGGAAGTGGAACCACTGGACATCTATTAGGAGACGGATGGAAGCTTACGTCAAAGCCATCGAGAATGTTCTTTAATGTTCACAGGGTATGGCTCTCCTGCAAACGTGACCATGGCTTTACATCCCATCCGACGGACGACAGTCTTTCCAAGGCGATCGGTGTCCCCTTTCTGACCGAGGGCAGGGTGTGGGTCAAAAAATAAATAAAATACCCCTCAAACAGCTGCTTGCAACAGAGATCTGGCAGAAAGCTGGCAGTATAATACGCCATGGAGAAGAACTGTGATGAATGATAGACCTCAATCGAAAGACAACACGAACATCCATGCCTTGAATGGGCTCGAACCAAGGTCCCTTTGATCAGTAGACAAGTGCGCTAACCAGAAGTGTACTGATAGTCCTCGCAATCCCCAAGATGAGGGGATTGCGGTTAGGATAGGCCCCTACAAAAAAAAAAGAAGGTTTTTACAGTGAAACGGTGAAACTGATGTATGGCACAGAGGAACAGTCGCGTTTTTTTTCTCGGAACTTTGAGCAAATAGTAACAGACGGTGAACAATCAGCCTCGTTTTACCCCGTTAGAAATTCCTCTCCTTTCTTCTTGTGGGCAGAAATCATTGTCTCAAAACCTGAGCATTGCCGGAACTTTGTTAACATAAGACCGTGACAGGCGAGTGTGACGCCATTTTTTCCGTCAGACCAGCGATTTCTCGCGATAAATCCAACTTCAGATTAGAAATGTTTCCAATATTATCATTATTTTTAAATAATTTTCCCTATTCCTTTGATGCACTTATATTATTTTAGCTCTTTTTCAGAAAAGCGAGCTAATGTTTCGCTTTGTCGTCTGTCTGTCTATCCGTCAGTATGTAAATATCGTACTTTTTGTTGTTAGAGATAAATTAAAAAATCAATTTTGGGTTCGACAGGTACTAATGAAATAATACGATTCACATTTCGGGATTTTCCAAAAACCTAAAATTGCACCCTCTAACGGTGGAAATTTTGAAAATTGTGAAATTTCAAACTAATATTGCAAGCGATGTAATTACTTTAGAAATTAGAAATTTTGTTCTGAAATGTGAATATCATGAAGGTTTGCATTGGCAGCAATCATTTTCACCTTTACCCCGAGAGGGAATTGGAAAATGTAATTTTTTTTGTTTTGTGCGATAATTGTCTGTGTTTAGAAATAAATTAAAAATTATTTTTAGTTGGAATTGATAAACTATTATAATTCATAATTTTAGAATTTCCCAAAAGCTTTAATTCGTTCTCTGACGGTGGGAAAATTTGAAAATTGGAAGCGATCTATTTTGGCTAGAAATCTGATATATTTGTCGCGGCGTGTGATGATAACCAATGTGATCAGAAACGCAACTTTTCATTTTGAGAGATTAATATAAAAAAACATTTTTCAGTTGAATAGGTACTAACGAAATATGATGATTCATAGTTTTCAAATCCTCCAAACGGCTTTAATTTATCATCGTTAGAGGGCGGTGAAAGTAGAAAATGTGAAACTTGAAGTTACGAGATAAAATCCAAGTGGAAGCGCTTCATATGTAGAAAAAACGACCCGAGTTCTACTTTATCGTATATTGCTACAGAGCTGCGTTTAGCTGAGAGCAGTGAAGTTCCTGCACAGACGAGTAGAGCCTTTTTCTAGGTAAGCGATGTGCACATCATGCATTAGTGACTTGAAAGCGAGATTACTAGATTTAAAAAACGATATGAAAGATCTGAAAATGTTTGCTGATTTTACCACAAGTAAGATTGATGAATTTGTTACAAAACTATGTAATCTAAAAAAGGAACTGAATGAGGATAAAGCAAAAAACATTACACTTGAAAAAGCTAATGCAGATATCAGAAATGAACTGAAAGGTGTCAGACAGAAACTCTCGGACATGCAGCAGTATTCTAGAAATACTAATTTAGAGTTAATTGGAATACCGGAGGATCCAGGGGAAAATGTGGGTAACATCCTTAATAAAATAGTTGATACGATTAGAGTTAAAATAACAGTAGATGATATAGTTGTAGTGCATAGAGTTCCGGCTACCAACAAAAAAAAAATAACAATATAATTGTAAAATTTACAAGTAAAGTAATTAGGGACTATTGGTTGAACGGTAACAAAAACAGAACAAAATATTGTCTAAATTGTAAATATATTAACTAAAATTCAGAGAACGTAAAATTTTCCTGAATGAGCATCTAACACCTAGAAATAAAGAACATCTTTATAATACTAAGCAATGCAAACAAAAATTGAAGTACAAGTATGCATGGGTAAGGATAAGAAAATCTTCTTGAGGGAATTCGATGCATCTAAAATTTTACGTATTAATAATGAGTCTCAACACATAATTTGGTCTCAAACACATAATTGTCTCAAACACATAATTATTTTTAATTAAATTAGTCTCAAACACATAATTTGACTTATATTGAAGTAGACTTTAATAAATTTTCTGACAACTAATGGCAGAAAATGATAATGTTATTAATAGATTGGTAATCACGGAAGAATCTGATTTAACTGTATTTTTGGGAACAATTAATTACAATAGTCTAAAAGTTTTAAATATAAATATTAGAAGTTTAAGGTCCAATTTTCAACTTTTCGAATTGTTTATATGCTCTGTAGATTATAAATTTGATTGTATGGTATTGACAGAGATCTGGATTAAAGAACATGAGGTTAATCTTTATCAGATTAAAAGTTATAGAACATATTGTAACTGTAGACAGTATAATAAATCTGGTGGTATAATGATATATGTTGAATCTCATATTAACGTTAAAACAATAGACCATAGCCAAATACAAACAGCAGAGTTATTCCATATACAGCTTTCATTATGTGAAATGTCAGTAATTGCAATCTACCGTTCCCACATTTATTCACCATCTGATTTTATGAATGAACTAGAGCATATTATGCAGGGGTTAAACACAAGAAATATTATTATAATTGGTGATATAAATATAGATTTCTAACCTTCTAAATGAATATCTAAATCTAACTGCTTGTACGGATATGAATCAATGATAAATGTTGCTACGAGGGAGGTCCATAATATCATAATACCCAGTCTTGTTTGGATCATGTACTGGTTAAAATTAATATTGGAGTTATTGTACAAGCTGCAGTATACAAAGTGCCTATTACGGATCATTATCCCATAATAATTAAAATTAGACATAAGGAAAATAAAACTTTTGACAAAAGAAATGATAATATTAAAGATTACGTGCTCAGAATTAATTATGAACTAATAAATGATAAATTAAAAGATTTTAAATGGGAGGGGATAACACAGGAAACTAACGTTAATAATGCGTACAAAATGTTTTTATAGATTTTGTGTAACGTAATTAAGGATTCATCTTCCTATGGAAAAAGAAATATTCAGAAATTGAAAAAGCCTTGTATCACAAATGGAATATGTGATATGATTAAGCATAGAGATAAGCTACATAAAAATTTTAAAAAATACCCATATAACGAGAACCATGAGAAGCAATTATTAGAACTAGGAATAACTTAAGGTCTAAACTAAGGAGACTAAAAATAAATATTACATGGAAGAATTTTTTAAACATAATGGTGATACCAGATAAAATGAATAATATCGAGGACTGTAACACCGACGAAATTAAAGAGGCAGCAAATGAATTTAACACTTATTTTGTCGATTTACCTAGCAAAATACTTAATGATAAACCTACTGAATACGAATGTTATAAAAATTATTATAAAACAGATAAGCCGAGCATGGCCGAGTGGTTAGTGCGCTTGGCTACTGATCTAAGGGACCTGTTGTGTCGTTTTTCTGCTGAGGGTCTGTCATCCTCTCGGACCTTCTACTATGGCATATAAACTGACAGGCTCCTGTCAGACCTCTGTGGCAAGCAGCTGCTTGACGGGGTATTTATTTTCTTATTAAAACAGATAGCTATTTCTTTTTTACTCCTATAACCATATAAGAATTAGATAAGACCGTTATAAGTGTAATAAAAGACAAATGCCCAGGAATCGATGAAATTTCAGTAACTACAGTAAAAAAGTGCAAAAATTTCATTATTCATCCCTTAGTTCATAACTTTAACCTTTCTTTTCAAACAGGGATTTTTCCAAACGATTTCAAAACCTCTCTTGTACTTCCGATTTACAAGAATCGAAATAAAAACTGTCTTTCAAACTAAAAACAGATCTCTCTTTTGTCTGTTTTTCCCAAAATATTTGAAAAACTAGTAAAATTCAGAGAATTGAGTTATTTAAATAAAATAAATTTTTTTTCGACGAATCAGTTTGGATTCATTGAGGGTAAGGGATCATGAGTTATTGTCATTTACTAATTTTATTTATAAGTTAATTTACCAAGGGAATTTAACTCTATCAGTTTTTTTAGATCTTGAAAAAGCTTTCGACACCGTAACTCATTCATTGCTTTCGGAAAAACTGGAGCATTTGGGTATGAGGGGGATTGCTCTAGAATTGTTTATCAGTTACTTAACAAATAGAACTCAATTAGTCAAATTATAAAACTGTCTCAGCAATCCGAAACAAACTAAATATGGCATTCCGCAGGACTCTGTTCTGAGTCCCTTATTGTTTAATATTTATATTAATGATCTCTGTGAAATGAACATTAATTGTTATATTACTACTTTTGCTGATGACACTGCATTAACTTTTAGTGACCAAACTATTACAGATTTAATGTCCAATGTTAATAATGTTCTTGAGAAAGTTAATATGTGATTTGAAAATAAGAAACTCTCAATTAATAAGAGTAAAGCTAAAAAAATTTTCTACAAGTTAAAAAATAACCAAAATGCTGTAAATACTTTTGCTATTAATCTGCATTCACCTAGGTCCAGCCAATCAACAGCCAACCTTTGCTGGGCAAGACTGACTAATTTCTATTTTCCTGATCCTGCTGTCTGGTAGATGGACTTGGACTCCTCATTTATTTCTTATTACAGTTGGCACGAATGTGTGTCCAGTCTTGCCACAATTACAACATTAAAAGTCTGTGGAAGGTTTTGAAGTGGAACCTTTTATAGCTTTCAAAACAGATAGTATGTCTTTGGCTAGTTCTTGCATTTCACTATTCTTTTCCACAGTTTCTTCTGCATTCACAAATCTCATTGTCCGTTTGTTTGCTCGGGAGGAAAGCCTGGAGCACTCCTACTTCATAGCATGTACCACAGCTGACTTTAAGGATTCACCTTCCAACATTCTCAGGGTCGTCAATAGCATCAATAAATTGTAGTTGAGCTAAGTTATCTTGAATATCTGGTAGACAGTTACTATAAGGTAATCTAGCTGGATGCTCAGTATCAATGGCAAGTTTTTGCAAGGTTTCACCACTCTTCTGCGTACGATGTTTAAATTGAATCATATAGTATTATTCTAAATAACTATCACCAAACCTGAGTTCTAATGCAGACACCAAACTTTGATAATCAATTCGTTTTTCTCCTGGAACAGACTGTAAAACTTCCGCACCAGAATTTCTCAAGGAAGCTGCAAGAAAACTGGCCTTCTGAAATTCATTCCACTTTACCTCTGGCAATGACTTCAAATTGTGTTTTAAATACTGTCCAAGATGTTTGACCATTATATGCAGAAGATTTAGTTATATTTCTAGCGATATGTGAAAAAACATTATTGTCACTATAATTATCACGAGAAGAAAGTAATATTTCCTTTCTTAAAATCTGAAACTGGCGTTCACAATCAGTTTTTACAGTGTCGTATTTGACGTTAAAATCACAAGTAATTTGATTTACATTACACTTTACACTATCAATATAACCTTTAGACCAATCGCATTGTCTGTTGTCTTTGCACTGGTTGGTAATATTACTATTTTCAGAAGTCACTTCAACTCTCAACTCAGTTCTCAATTAATTTCTTTGTGTAGTCAATTTTGGGTTGGGTTGTTTTACCTCTGAGCGGCACTTTTTTGCACACCATGGGCTAAATGGCCAGGCCACAAGGACCCCGAAGACTCAGAGAAGTTTGGGGGAGGGGACTCACTGGAACAGCTGTTGAGAGACAGATGGTAGCCTTCCGTCAAGGCCATCCAGCGTGTTCTTTAACGTGCACAGGGTATGGCTCTACCGCACACGGGCCCACGGCTTAACGTCCCATCCGACGGACGGCGGCCTTTCCAACCCCATCGGTGTCCCCTACTGAACGTGGGCAGAGCGGAGAATTTTGCGGAAATAAATCTCAACGCTGACCCAGCTGGGACTCGATCCTGGGAACTACAGATTACGAGCCTGGCGCGCTACCGACTGAGCCACCCCCGCCCCTGTGTAGTCAGTACGGCTTTCAAGTCATCATTTTGAGAGGCTATTTCAGATTTCAAGTCATCTTTTAGAGAGACTATCTCAGCTCTCATGTCACCAATTTTACTGTTTATGTCAGTATCAGTTTTACTAACACATCCATACTTCTAGTGAAAGGCAGTCAATAAATAAATAATCACGATACTGACACCAAATGTTATGAATTAATCGGATGAAACCTGAGCATGAATTCAAAAGTAGTATTTAACAATTTTTATTCTGAAATAATGTAATTTATTACAAATGTACGAATAAAAACATTTATATAAACTAAAGTCAACCAACATAAATCTTCGTCAGTATAAAAATAAACCATCAGATGAACAAAGCATCTTTTTGCTATTCCTGCAAAGAGAAAATAAGGCTTTTACAACAGTCGATAAGTGTAACAATCATATCTGTCAACAAACCTGCAATAATTACCAATCTCTAAACCAGTGTCTCGCAAACGTTTTTACTCTGCGGCACACTGAATCTAATTTTTTTTTCCGCGGCACACCTAAAAAAGAATTTTTGATGATTATACGTAAAAAGAGGAAAATTGAAGTTTCGTTAAATGCATTTTATTTAAAATAAATATAATAATAAATATAATTAATCATAACTCGGTGTTTGTTTTAAATATTTGTCCATTCTATGGCTTGAAATAATCAAAAATTAATACCAAAATTTGGAAAAAGCTTGATAAATACTTACAAGATCCCAGTTGATAAAATCTGAAAGATTTTTATTAAAGCACGTCGATATTAAAGCACGTCGATAACACAAGTCAAGTCAAAATGAAATCTTTGGAATATCTAGTGTCAATTTGAAAATCTCTCGCGGCACACTTGGAATCTCTAGCGGCACACTACTGTGCCGCGACACACAGTTTGCGAGACACTGCCCTAAACAAACGAAATCTAACTATGAAGCAATTGATGAACTCTTCTTACAGAAAAGTTGAGATCAGTTCTGCTTGTTCGACTAATATATAACCTCCTCAGCCACATCATTAATTGTCCCACGCATCCTTCTTTTTCCTACTAGTCAATTAACGGATCAACACTAATAAACTTATTTAACCTCCCGCGAACTCACCAAATAAAGCATTTCTTCTTCATACTATACTGCACAGACTAAAACAAACTACGGTTTCCTTCACACAAACTCTTCCATATTACAGCTCTCGTATAACTTTTTGTTAAGTTCGTTAGAAGTAGTTAGTAACGTAATTCTCACGCTGTAGTCACGCGAACATCAAGACGATAAATCACATCACAAGTTCATTGTAGCACGTTCATTTGTCGTAACAATATGAAAGATTTGCTTCAATACATAAATTATGATAACTACAAATTGGAACATTTGTGCAGATTTAAAAGTCATTGCTATTTTTCTTGGACTACAGCTACGATTTTTCAAGAATCTGCCTAAGTGAAAATATTTTATCAAGTGAAGATATCCCTATCACTTCTGAATCCCCATTGTTCATCATGCAGTTGTCCATCAACCAAATTCTTAATTCTATTAAGTATAATCATGCAAAGAACTTTACCTGGAATAGAAAGTAAATCATTTCCGTATAATTAACACAAGAACTGCGATCAATTTTTTTTAAAAATCGGGACAATAATAGCTCTAGTAAAATCCTTAGGAACAACACTTTTATCATAAAAATATTCAAAATTTCAGTCAGCCATGTGTCAAAAACAAATGTTCCCAGCTCTAAGCATTTTAGTGGTGATTTCATCCATCCCTGAGAATTTATTCAGTTATAATTTAGAGATAGCCAATGTGACTTCGGAATGGGATACAGGGGCATCATTAAAGCCAGAAATGCATCTATCCTCATTTACAAACAATGGGAGTCAAAATAATCACATTATTTAGAACGTCTCTGAAATGCTCAGCCCACCTAGCCGTCACAGAATCCTCACCTTCAACCACCTTGCCATGTTTATCTCTCAATCCCTGTGTACCTGTCTGTTTCTTCCCACATAAAACATTAACAATCTGGTAGAAACCCCTGCTGTTGTACTGTCTTACTGCTGCCTCTGCTTTGTCAGCCAAGATATCAGCTGTTAACTGATCCTTTACACGATTAAAAAACATTAAGCTCGTTGTAATGCCTTCTGTTAGGAGTAGTAGGGTGTTGATTCATATTAATTTGGCATTTTCTTCTTTCAGAAAAATAGTTCCATAGTCTTATTGCTCAAATAATTTTGTTTCCTCTGTTCCCTTTTACCCAAAAGAATACTGTTGGTTTCAAGAAAAGTCTGTTTAAATTGAGCCCATTCTTTCTCAACTTCAACAGTAAGCAAACCACGAATTGGCATAATGACTAAGTAGCTTATCATGGTATGCTTTGGCAATATCTGGATGTTTCAGACCTTTAGTGTTAAATGTAATTTTCCTAACCTTAGCACAACATTTCTTAAGCTTCAGCTGCAAGACACTTTTGAGCAGGTAATGGTCAGACCCAATTTCGGCTCTCCTGTATGATCTGGTATTCCTAACTGAAGTGGCAAATTTGCTGTCAATTAAAATATAATCTATTATATTGCTGTGAAACCCATCAGGTGAAACTCATGTATATTATAAATGTCCCTATGTTTGTAGTGTGTGTAAGTTATTCGAAAACCATTAAGTTTACTTACCTGTAGAACATGTTCTCCATTGCCATTAGTACTACCAATGCCAAATGGTCTAGAGCAGTGGTTCTCAACCTTTTATGCTTCACGTACCCCCCTAGAAATGTGTATGTAACTGGCGTACCCCTTGTATAGAGAGATAAAACTATAGTAATAGTATAACAATGGTTATTTTTACTTTGTTACTAGATCTAACGACTGTTGAGTTCTCACGGCTATCCTAAACATTTTATCGCGTAGTACCCCACGTTGAGAACACCTAGTCCAGAGATTTCAAAATCTCTGATTTAGATTATGCAGATGATTTGGCCCTGTTGGCTAATAATGTTGATGAGATGAATTCTTTCATTAGGGTTGTTCGTGAGAATGACAATAGAGTAGATTTGGTGATAAATAGAGAAAAAAACTAAAGTGATGAAAATTGTTCAGGCAGATGGTGTTTCAGTTGCTTCGAATGATTGCACTCTTGAGAAAGTGTCTCAGTTTAATTGTCTTGGGAGCTATGTAACAGATACTGGTGATGTTGGGTTGTTTTACCTCTGAGCGGCACTTTTTTGCACACCATGGGCTAAATGGCCAGGTCACATGGACCCCGAAAGCTCAGAGAAGGTTGGGGGAGGGGACCCACTGGAACAGCTGTTGGGAGACAGATGGTAGCTTCCCGTCAAGGCCATCCAGCGTGTTCTTTAACGTGCACAGGGTATGGCTCTCCCGCACAGGGGGCCACGGCTTAACATCCCATCCGCGGACGGCGGCCTTTTCAAGCCCATCGGTGTCCCTTATTGACCGTGGGCAGGGCGGGGAGTTTTGCGGAGATAAATCTCAACGCTGACCCAGCTGGGACTCGAACCTGGGAACTACAGATTACGAGCCTGGCGCGCTACCGACTGAGCCACCCCCGCCCCACTGGTGATGTGCGACTCGAGATAAATAGAAGAATGGGGATTCCCTCTGGGACTTAAGACTCTACGGAGAGTATGGAAAAATCGGCGTGTATACCTAAAGACTAAAATTCAGCTGTAGAATAGTTGGCTCTTTCTAAGGTTAGGTATGGTAGCGAAACATGGACCCTTTGCAAGCAGGATAACAAGAAACTTGATGCCTTTGATTCTAGATTCTTACGAAGTATTTTGGGCATTAGGTGGTTCGACTTTGTAACTAATGATGAGGTTTGAAGAAGGAGACATAAACCTCTTTGAACAGCACATTGTGCAGAAGCAGACGTCCTTGGTTTGACCATGTTACCCGTATGCATAGCTGCAGATTGTCAAATAGGATTATGAATAGTGTGTCTAAGGGTTTCAGAAACAGGGGGAGACCTAGGATACGATGGGCAGACAATGTCAAACAGGACATTGTTAGAATTGGCCTAGAGTGGCCAAATGCAGTAGCTGTAGTTCAGAACAGACACGTCTAGAGAGGAAAAGTGCACAGTCTGGTTGGATCTCCATAGCCCATGGCTGCATGAAGATTTTGTATGTATGAATGTATGTATGTATGTATGTATGTATGTATGTACAGTTCGGATATATAAAGTTTTGTTGCTTTGTTTGAAAATGGAATAGCAGAGATCATTTCATTACATGAGGATTTGGACTTCTCAGCAATCACTGGAGCCAGGGAAGGAGTATATACAGCACCATCTGCTGGTACAATCCACGAAGATTTTGGTGCCATCTTTACACATAAAATAAAGCCTAATGAAAAATTTTGTCAAGGCGATGCATCAGACTCAAACTGTCTTTTTGTATCTCAGAAAAGAGATTCTGTCCTCTTGGACAGAAATTTCCAAGACCTAGTGATGCAAAGATAAAAGTGTTGTGTTGGGCGATGATGACATATACGAATACACGCTAGTAGAGGACGATCGATTAATTAACCCTTAATTAACACTCACCATTACCTAGGTGAAACCCAAGGGTCGATGGCCGTTACGTCTGTACCAAGATATGCCTCAGACTTGCTGCGCTAAATGATGAGTAGATAAATGACCAACAATTATATATGGGTAGAAATATGACTAACAATTAAATAATGGGTAGAAATATGACCAACAATTAAATATGGGTAGAAATATGACTAACAATTAAATAATGGGTAGAAATATGACCAACAATTAAATATGGGTAGAAATATGACCAACAATTAAATATGGGTAGAAATATGACCAACAATTAAATATGGGTAGAAATATGACCAACAATTAAATATTGGATAGATATATGACCAACAATTAAAGCACAAAGTAGGGGGATGGACAACACAGCTATTTACATATGGGAATTTGCTCGATTCCGTGGGCCTTCGCTATGCTGAAGATCCGAATGATTTCGCTTCCTAGATGTTCTTTTGGACTTCCTCCAATAAGCCCAAATTTAATCTGAATGCTGCTTTGCTACTGCAAGCATTCATACGATGGAGGTGGGAGGTGGGGTGGAAATCTACGCTTTACAGAAATTTCTTTACTGACCTCCAAACTCGGTGAGAGGATATTTAATCCTTTGCTACTTGGTTCACAAAGAACCGTATCTTGGTTCACACAGAAATGAATCCCGTTTCATAGAGAACCGAACCCTGGTTCACACAGAACCGTATCTTGGCTCACACAGAACCGTATCTTGGCTCACACAGAACAGAATCACGTTTCATAGAGAACCGAACCCTGGTTCACACAGAACCGAATCCTGGTTTACATAGAACCGAATCCTGGTTCACACAAAATCGAACCCTCTCCTTAAGGATTATGTTTTTGAGAAAGAGCTGCATCCCTTGACATGCAGACACGAATCAACTTTCAACTTTTAGTTTGTCGGTCTCACTCAGTCTGCTCTTCACTGTTTACGCGCTACTCTCTGTCGCGCCACTAGAGCCTCAGGCTAGTGACGGCATGGGTAACGAAAAACGCTTTTGCCGCTGTGAGCACATGGAACCAGCCAGCTCAGACCCGAATAACAACTCATGAGTCACATTTCCATCTCGGCACTTCTGAAAATACACTTAACACAGATATAAATATATACAATAGCAACAAAAATATAATAATAATAAATAAGTTACAGGAACATGAAAAGGATGTTTTTACATGTCCAGATATTCGCTCACTGCTACATGAGAAGGCATTTTATCGTATCATCACTGATGATGGACGGAGAGCGTGACATCCCTTCCGACAGGTGGCGATGGGCTTCTCAGGTAATAAAAAAACAGAAAATTTCCAAGACCTCGTGGAAGAACTTCTATCCTCATATCACAAACTGGAATGTAGTATGTTTTTGAAAGTATATTTCTTCACTTCTCATTTGGATATCTTTCTGGAAAACTGTGGCGCTGAAAGTGATGAGTACGGAGAACGTTTTCATCGGGAAATTTCTAGAACGGAAAATAGATATAGATGAAGATAGAGCCCATCAATTTAATCAGATTACTGCTGGAAATGTGATGCGAGATTCTGAAGTTTGGTGTATAGGCGGTAGGCGAAGAGGCGGCGGTTGCTGTAGACCGATATACAACCTTCAACGAATGACGCAATAGAGATAAGTGACTGTATCTCAAAAACTGTAGCCAATTAAATATTTTTGTTTTTACATAGCTTGTTTTACATGGCTGATTGCACTTCCGAAACATACCAAAGGTCAAAATTTGATGTTCCGTATTATTAGTAATCTAACACTGGAACGTAGTATATTAATAAATATCAGTAGAACATTCTAGCGGTAGCTGTTCTACTCTAGATTACTCGTTCCAATTCACCTTCAAACGCTCAAATGAAAATGATACCATCAATATAAAAAAAACGGTACGAAAACAATTTGTTATCAGTGAAATATAGCCAATGAACAAGTTACTTCTCATAAGAGTTGTTTCATAGTTGTGTCTCATAAGAATGGATTACGCTTTTTTTATTACACAAGATTAGTTTAGATTTATTTACACAAGTATAAATGAGGCACTGCAATGTGTTAGTGTCATGCTTGTAGGAGCCGAGCGCTTTCGACTGCACTCAGCCAGTATCTTCAGAGCATCATACAGTTCCTTTGGGAAGCAGATCGTTGGTGAAAGGTTAAGATAAGCAAAAGTAACACCTTTTTCTTGAAGATATTTTATATTCGATGTCTTGTCAGTAGAGAGAGGCTCAGAGCAGTGAGCCATTTTCCCCCTGCAGGTCACTAACTTCAGAGGAGCAATGACGGGCAGTGGAAGTGTCGGATTAGTCTTGTTCAGTAGAGAGGAGGGTTGCGGCCAGTTGGCTAATGTTGGTGGAAGATGGGGGTGGGAAGTCAATAGCAAGATGCGCCAAACTGCAGGAGGAAGTGGTGTGTCAAAGTTGCAACATCTGCCTCTGAAGGCAAAAATTCTGAGGGTTTAACAGAAAGTAACTTGAATTTTGGAGTTGGGGGAGGAGACGATGAATGCGGAATCGAACTAAACAGGGGGTTGCCATCAAGGCCATCAGCCTTGCCACCAAGGATGATTTTAGCTAAGGCGGTTAGTGGAATTTTATTTTTAATGTCTCGTTTAAGCTCGTGTATCCTTTGTTTCAGGGTGGGTGTAGTGCAGAGAAGGTATCTGCGGGTGAAACGGGGGATAGGGGAATGAAGTAGGCTCTGTCTTTATCAGCTTGGTTAATGGGCTCTCTGTCATGATTAAGAATTTTAAATAGATTCGGTGGTGTTTAGAAAGGAACTTTTAGTTTAAATGGTTTTAGGAGGTTGCTAACAAGGGGTGCAATATTGGAGAAGATAATGGATGGGGTGAAGTTATGCTGTGGTTAAAGCGGTGTTAATTCCACGAACCACCTTATCTAAAAATCGTCCTTGATGGCAAGGTAGTCATCCAGTTCGACTCCGCATTGATCGTCTCCTCTCCCCCCACTCAAGTTACTTTTCACGAAACCTTCGGAATTTTCATCTTCAGAGACAGATGTTGCAATTCTAACACATCACTTCCCCCTGCAGCTTGGCGCAACTTGCTGCGTGATTTTCCACCCCAAGCACCCACAACCATTGGCCAACTGGCCACACCCCTCCTCCTCCCCGCTGCACAAGACTAATCCCACACTTTAACTGCCCAGCATTGCTCCTATGAAGTTAGTGACCAGTACTTGGGAAAATGTCTCGCTACTGATAAAAGACAGCCAAGTGCTTTTGGCAAAGCACAGAACTTCTGCTATTTAGTGACTTCTGCGCCACAACAAGCATGCTGAAATTTCATTCCGCTGTATGACTCTCGTCAGTGAAAATATTTTCAAGAAAAAGGTATTACTTTTGCTTGTCTCAACCTTTCACCAATGATCCGCTTTCCCAAGGAACTGTACGACGCCCTGAGACGACTGCTGAGAGCAGTCGAAAGCACACGGCTCCTACAAGGATGTAACTTGCATATTGCAGTGCCTCGTTTATACTTGTGTAAATAAATCTAAACGGCAAAAAAAGGGCGTTATCCATTCTTATGAGTTAATAATGATGTCCTGAAATCGTTTATCGATTTGCCAATACTCTCTACAGTTATGTCCCAAGTCCATCAAAATTCATTTCTTCACGTTAGTCTTCATTTCTTCCAACTCCAATATTCTCTGAGTCACATGTCCTAAAACTGCCCAGGAACATTCATCTTACAAATTATATCAACTGATATTAATACTAAGCCTTCTTAATTGCATTGATATTAATATTAGCACACTCAAATATGATGTTTAAGACTGAGCTTACATACCTCTGGTAATTAATTATCCTTCTTGTTAAAATAACCTGTTGTAGCTTATTTCAAGTACCTCTGAGCGGCATTTTTTTGCACAAATGAACTGAATTGGCGAGTCATAACGATCCCAAAGGTTGCTAAATTAGGTTGATCTAACTTGCATGGAGTATGGCTGTCTTGCACACTGCGCAATGCCTTAACGTCCCATCCTACGGGCAGTGGTCTTTCCAAGTTCGTTGGTGTCCCGTTTTTCCCAAAGGACAGTGGGAGGTAAACGTCTACGCTGACACAATTGGGACTCGGATGTTTATTATGGAAATGGCAAGTAATAAGATCAGGGGGCTGAACGAATTGTTTACGATTTAGCTTTTAGGAAATGAAATGGATATTGTCAAATATTTTATGGCTTAATAACATTCCACAACTGTAAATAAGTAAAATAATAAATTACAAGAGTTCGCTTAATCTTCTTATTTACAATTGTGGAATGTTGCTACCACTCAAAATGTACAATTAATTATAAGGAAGATACTTTTAATTATGTGTAAGTATACGAGATACATATAATTCTGTTCATATCAGCTAGGAAGCTCTTCGCATATTAAGACTATATAGCAGTTGAGATGTTTTAATTATCAGCAAGCTAAGTCTGATGATTGCTTTAATAACTGTTTCGCTGCAAATATCGCTATGCTTAAGCAGAACAGGATCTAGAGGAAGGGCATAGGGGGCATCCCAACCCTCCTATTTTCAGAATGAAATAGAAGCAAAAATTATTAAACTTATTCACAATTGATGCATTTTTTTAAACATTTTTCAAAGACCTGTAAAATGGAGGAGAAAATGTTATACTGCATTGGAAATCAAGTCTACTGCTTCCCACTCTTTTATATTTAACCGGTCCGATTGTGTTTCTTGCCCCCCTTCCCCTTTGTTTTGTAAATCCGGGTTGCTGTTAAGTATATTTGGAGGTCAATGTACACATATATCTTTCATACTATTCTTTCAGCGCCATATCCGGACAAAAAATTAGTCATCTCCCTCCGTAAGAGGGTTACGTACATTCGACAGCAACAGAGGGCGCACCAGTAATAAACGCTTCCTACAAATAGCTGTGCCGTGCACTACGGGGTTCATGCAGTGACAAGAAGTGGTTGTGTGCCACGTGTGTGTTAGTCGCTCCGTGAAACATGGGTCTCACCAAAGATGTGGCAAAAAGTTTTATTGCGTTTGGCCGAGCCAAAGGGCATAGTGTACAAGAAGTTACTGCCTCTGCAGGTGTGTGTGTCGAAACTTACTGTCCAAAGGGTTTTCCAGCAGTGGCGTACATCGCAGTCCACCTCTAATCGTCGCCAGACTGAGGCAGAAAGACTGTGCTCACCAATAGGGACCGCCGCGGTGTATCACACACTATTAGGGCAAACTGCTTTGCAACGTAAATTGAAATACGTATTAAATATGGAAACCTGTGTAATATTTTATAAAGCAATATGCGAATCTATTTTAAATTATGGAATAATTGTGCATGGAACAACTAACTTAACTAACATAAATAAAATAGAAAACTGCAGCCTATAATAGCTAAAAATATTATTCCGTTTCATTTGCAAAAAATTTATAAAACTTCCAACGATAGATTAAAATTTTTAAATCTTTTATCCTACAGCAATTTATATAAATATAATGTAATAATTAAAAATTTTTTGACGAAACTTACAAACTAAACATTCAACATAACAAAAATACAAGACTTCAAAACCAAGGTTATTACAAATTGCCAAATTTTCGAAATAATTACGGGAAACATACCTCCGAATATCAAGTACCACTTATATTTAATGCTATTCCAAAAGAATTACTAAATATAGATTCTTTTAGAAGACTTAAAATGGAATTAAAAAATTATTTGGTATTTTCTAGTTAGCTGATTTTTATGTGTTATGTTTTGTGGATTTATTTGATATACACCATTGTTGTGGCTGAATGACCTACGTTTAATATAATTTATTCATTTTCCTGCAGATAAGCTATTTAGCTTTGCGGGTCAATTGTAAATGTATTGGTATTCTTTACTCTTCTGAATAAAAATTATATTCTTTAAAAAAGAAAAACGAGGCAGGCAATGCTCCAGTCAGTCAATGCAAGCCTAGAACAAGCTGTTTCCGAACGAAAACTCCTAAGGAAACTGCATGCCATGAATATCTGGAGCAGAGTACTATGGAAGAGACCCATGTTAACAGCTCTGCACTAGGTTGCATGGCTAGAGTGGGTGCGGCGCCACAAAGACTGGACTGTCGACTCTTGGTAGCGTGTGATCTGGTCGGATGAGTCATGCTTTTGCTTGTACTCGAATGATGGGAGGCGACAGATACATCGCATGAAACCTTCCGTGTGGACTGTGTGCAAGGTTCTGTTCAAGCTGCAGGAGGCTCTGTGATGTTCTGGGGGTGTTTCACGTACGAGGAAATGGGTCCTTTGGTCACACTTGAACCAGAAAGGATATATGGAGCTAATGGATGACCACATGTTGCCTTTTGTGCAGCATCTCCACAGTGAACACCACAAGGATACCCGTCTTCCAAGATGACAATTGTCACATGAACAGGGCTCAAAGTGAGTCGGAATAGAACGACGAGCATTCTGAATCTTTGAACATCTTGACTGGCCCGACAAATCCCCGGATTTGAATCCCATAGAAAACTTGTGGGACTACTTGGGGTAACGAGTGAAGTGCCGTCCCGTCATCCGGCAAATCTGGCCGAACTGAGGCATTTGCTTCTGGAAGAGTGGATGAATATTGATGTGCACTATATCCACACACTGGTGGCATTCATGCTAGACAGGATTTCGTCTTCAGTCGCACGGAGTCGTTACGCGCTGTTAGGTGATATTGAGCCAGGGGTGACTAATTTTTTGTCCAGTGAGCTTATCATGTTTAGGAATAATGAAAGGTTTTTCAAAACGTTCAATTGTAAAACTCAGCTGAAACACCTGTGAAACATTGAGAGGATATATGGTGAGCATTGAGCATCAGACTCCACCCTCTCCTTTTAACATTTTACTGCTCGACTGCGTTTCTTGCGCCCCCCCCCCCACTAATCGAATTTTTCAAGATTCGGGCCTCTGTGAGGTATTCCATATGATATAACGATTAACAAGAAATTATGTCGATCAACACTCAAACGCCTTTTTCAAATCTACAAAGCTAGTAACCACAGGTTTCTGAAACTCTAAACATTTCTAAAATATCTGCCTAAGTGAAAATATTTGATCTATACATCCACTACCACTCCTGAATCTGTACTGGTCATTGCGCAGTTGTCCATCAACCAAATTCTTAATTTCATTGAGCAAAATCATGCAAAGAACTTTACCTGGAACAGAAAGTAGGTTGATACCATATTCTTATCATAAGAACTGTGATCACCTTTTTATTATCATTACTTATCTTCCTATTGCTTTTGGCTTTGACATTTGTCGGTTGGTCGGTTTGTGGATTGGACAAAACTTTGTTCCACCATATCTTTCGAAAGCGATGGAAGAACTTAATGATTTATGTGCTAAATGAATGTTTGTGACGCGGGAAATGTCGTAGGCTATGAAACATTGACTCCCTATGCTTTCTTCTCCCCTAAAAAGGGGGTAGTAGTTCAACTTTGTAAGTAAGGATGAGGTTAGTCAAAGGAGTCGGCAACTTCCTTTGAACAACTTATTGTGCAGAGAGAGACTCTGTTGGTTTGATCATGTGCCTGTTTGGATAATTATAGATTTGCGAATAGGGTTGTGAACAATGTGCTCAAAGACATCAGAAATAGAGGGAGACCTAGGATGCGGTGGGCAGACAATGTCAAACAGCACTTTTTTAGAATTGATATGCAGTGGCCAGATGTAACAGATGTAGCTCAGGAACAGATATTCTTGGAGAATTAAATTACATGGTGTGATTGAACCTCCGTTGGCCATGGCTGCTTGAGGATGATGATGAATATGAAAATGATTGTTCCCCTCTATCTCTTGAACGAGAGTGCGGAAAGTAACGAGATATGTGTAAAATGAAAGCTTGTAACGAGGGGAGTGTCATAGGCATGAAAAATTGACCCCATTTGCTTTCGTCCCACCTAAAAAACTAAAAATGTGAAAATCGTTCTGCTATGTCTTCCGAACGCTAGCATTAATATGACTGTTAATTCAGAGATTATTTTTAAAACTTTTCGAACATCGCAAAAACTAATTTTTTTTTATTTGCGACATATAGGACAGAGAAGAATCCTAGAAGCTACTCCTAGCTTTTACAGGCCTTCTCATACAAGGACATGCCCTACTAAGACCGAAGTCACTGCTGATCACTGCCTTAGTTAGAGCTAACACAACACACAAAGTTTGCCTTGCTGGAACAGTCGCTAGCTGCCTAACCACTATGCCAGTTAAGGCTAATTTCTGATATAATTCGATTGTTTCAAACTTTTATGCAGTACGCTTGGCTACTGATCTAAGGGACCTGGGTTCGAGCCCCGGAATTAGGCATGGATGTGTGTGTCGTTTTTCTGCTGAGGTCCTGCCATCCTCTCAGATCTCCTACTGTGGCATATAAACTGACAGGCTCCTGTCAGACCTCTGTGGCAAGCAGCTGCTTGAGGGGGTATTTATTTTTTTATTTTTTTTATATGCAGTAAAACTTTACTCTGGCCATAGAATCTCATTCTATATCATGAGTCGATGGAAATAAAGCATCAGATTGTGAATCTGACTGTTAATTCAATAGTTATTCCTTAGACCACAGCTTTAAGCTCTGTTTTAGACGAGGAGAACAGCGCTCAAACAGATACAGTATTTCTGGGTATAATTCGTTTTTTGAAAATTCTATGCAATAAAATTTTATTATAGCCATACTTACATACAGTTAGGAGTTAAGTGTAAAATGAAAGCTTGTATAATGATTGTCGTAAACAATTTCGAATTTTTCCCCCCTGATGATAGGGGCCGGAGATTTTCACGGGTTTGGCTTTAACGAGTCGGATCTCAAATTAAAGCTTGTGACGTCACCCATGTCATAGTCTACCTCAAACATGACTCCAAAAGGGCGGTAAATGTACTGGATGTTTATGACTCATATATCAAAACTTTTGAATACAGGTTTATTTGAAGGTAGGTGTTTTTAGTAACAAACAAAATAAAAATTAAAAATTTACGAAATATCTATCTTCCTTTAGGGTCCTAAAGAGTGGAAAATAAATCTAAAACATATCAATGGTGCAATCAGTCACTGAGTTACTATTCGCTTCAAAGGAAGAGAGGGCGTTGATTTACCTACTCGACAGATTTTTGGCGCCATCTCTTCTTTCGAAGCGAATAAATTCAGTGACTGATTGTACCATCGATATGCTTTAGGTTCATTTTCTAGTTTTTAAGGCCCTATAGGTAGATAGATATTTTTGAACTTTTTATTAGTATTTTTTTTAAGAATAGGGTTAATAATAGGGGTGGGGGTGGCTCAGTTGGTAGCGCGCCAGGCTCGTAATCTGTAGTACCCAGGTTCGAGTCCCAGCTGCGTCAGCGTTGAGATTTATCTCCGCAAAATTCCCCGCCCTGCCCACGGTCAGTAGGGGACACCGATGGGCTTGGAAAGGCCGCCGTCCGTCGAATGGGACGTTAAGCCGTGGCCCCGTGTGCGGGAGAGCCATACCCTGTGCACGTTAAAGAACACACCGGATGGCCTTGACGGGAGGCTACCATCTGTCTCCCAACAGCTGTTCCAGTGGGTCCCCTTCCCCAACCTTCTCTGAGCCTTCGGGATCCATGTGACCTGGCCATTTAGCCCATGGTGTGCAAAAAAGTGCCGCTCAGAGGTAAAACAACCCAACCCAACCCTAGGGTTAATAATAGCTCTGGTAAAATCCTTAGGAACAATGCTTTTATCGTAAAAGATATTCAAAATATCCGTCAGCCATGTGATAACAGAAGCATTCTTAGCTCCAAGCATTTCGCAGTAATTTCATCTACTCCTCGGGATTTATGCAGTTTTAATTTAGAGATAGCTAAAGTAACTTCCAATTGTAATATAGGGCTAACATTGAAGCCAGTAACTTACTTATCTATCACCATTATAAACAATGGGAGTAGAATAACCTTTTTTTGGAACATCACAGAAATGCTGAGCCCATCTAGCCATGACAGAATCCTCACCTTCAATACTCTTACCATGTTTATCCTCCAATCCCTGAGCACCTGTCAGTTTCTTCTCACTCGAAATATTAACTGGAGCAATTGGCTGCTGTTGTGGTGTTTTATCTGCTGTCTCTGCTTTGCAAGCCAAGCTATGAAGCCAAAGTTTCTTATCAGCTGTTAACTGACCCTTTATGCGTATATTAAGCTTTTTGCAATGCCGTCTGTTAAAACACGCAGGGTTTTGATTCAAATTATTCCTGCAATTCCTTCTTTCAGAAATAACATCTATAGCCGTATCATCAGATAACTTTGTCTCCTCTCTTCCTTTTTACTCAGGGGCGGGGGTGGCTCAGTCGGTAGCGCGCCAGGCTCGTAATCTGTAGTTCCCAGGTTCGAGTCCCAGTTGGGTCAGCGTTGAGATTTATCTCCGCAAAATTCCCCGCCCTGCTCACGTAGTGTAGTAGACACCGATGGGCTTGGAAAGGCCGCCGTTCATCCAATGGGACGTTAAGCCGTGGCGCCGTGTGCGGGAGAGCCATACCCTGTGCACGTTAAAGAACACGCTGGATGGTCTTGACGGGAGGCTACCATCTGTCTCCCAACAGCTGTTCCAGTGGGTCCCCTCCCCCAACCTTCTCTGAGCCTTCGGGGTCCATGTGACTTGGCCATTTAGCCCATGGTGTGCAAAAAAGTGCCGCTCAGAGATAAAACAACCCAACCCTTTTTACTAAAGACAATACTATTACTTTCAAGGAAAGCCTATTTAAACTGAACCCATTCTTTCTTAACTTCAGTAGTAAGCAAACCAGGATTGTCATAATGACTAAGTAGCTGATCATGGTATGCTTTAGATATATTTGGATCTTTGATAGCTTCAGTGCTACAGGTGATTCTCTGAACCTTAGCATAACATTCCATAAACTTCCCTTGTAAGACACTTTTCACCATATAGTGGTCGGACTCAATATCGTCTCCCCTATATGCTCTAGTATTCCTTACTGAATTATCCCATTTGCTGTAATTAATATATATATATAGGCCTACCTGGTCTAATATACAGAATTATTCACCATTCACGCAACTCATATTGGAAAATTTTATTTCTTCTCAATTTACGTTCACAAATTAGGAAAAAACAAATGGTTACAATAGATGTTGAAAGTGAATCCGGAAACTGTTCACTGAAGTCAGCTCGAACAATTTTTAAATGATAAGGTTGTTAAATAACGTTCGATTATACTTATGTGCAGTCGTATCAGAATAATATGACCACCTACCATACATATAATATGGTAGGTGGTCATATTTTTCTAATACGACTGTGTATTTGGCCTGGAAAAATTTCATTATGGGCAACTAGTACAATATACGTTACCAAGAAAGAACTGACAGCGTGAGAACTAAACTAAACAGTGTTGCATATGTCAGTGACTGCAGGTTTCCAACTTTAGAATCGGTATTTAAATCTGTTCAGTTGGCGCGAAATAATAAGCTTTAACATTTCGGGTTGCGCGGTTTTTGAATCATTCTGTATAAGGCCTACCTGGTCTAGAGATAGGGCAGGGTTCTAAGAGTTCCTCTAAGAGTTTTTCGTGGCCCGCCGAGACAGTCAGAAAAATCCGCCTTGAACCGAGATTTCCTTCCCGTGCGCGACCGAAAATTCGTCTCGTATTTTCCACTAGGACGACCACGTCAATGCGCATTCGCAATGTAGATACGAAAACAATTGCCCACCCCTGACATAGGGCATAACAACAGATAACACTGAAGTATTTAATCTTAGTTGAAATTTAGCTGTAAGAAATCTTTCATTAATGCAGTTCTATCTTACAAGAGCATAACTGGCGTGTCTGCTGAGAAGCAAGCCTACACCTTGCAGATGTTTTCCATCCTCCTTCCCTGAGAAGAGAAATTAAAAATGTTTTAAGCATCTGATCATTATCTGTCCATCTGATCTCTTACAAGCCTAGGATAACTAGGTCATATAGCTGGAATTCCTGTGTGAAGATGCCAAGTGAATAATCTCTATGCAACATCCTCACGTTTCACGTACCTACAGACAGAAAATGATTACTAGGATTTTTATAGAAACTAGGTTTATTGAGAGAGGTAGAGAGGTATATCAAACACCCCAAATCGCAGGCATGGGGCAAAGACCCATTTCCCTGTCGCTAAAGGCTGAAGCTATTGATGCTGGAAGGAACTTCTTTTCAAGGCACCATCTTTTCAAGCAGACCTTTTCAAGAACCAGAATATAGATAGAAACTGACATGTCTGACATACATTATTTATGTGTAGGATTGGCGATGCCCATCTGGCTAAAGTAAGCGTTCAGGTACCTAAGATGGCTTCTAATCAGGATTATCCACCAGCTGATGTAAAGAATACTGTGCCTCTGCTCCCGTAGAGCTGGCAACCATAGCAAACAGAAAACACAGTGGCAAATTTTTCCTCAACAGCGGCTCACCCGTGCAGCAAGTACAGGATCAGTAATCAGGCTCAAAGCCATAAACCAGTCCAATGTGTGTAAGTGGTCAGCACTAGGACCCTGTGAAGTAGATCACTCCTCAGCAGGGCAGAAAAAAAGATGGCTATAGATGACCAGATCAGTAGTCCAAACTGATCTCGCAGCTCTCCCCTTCCCTTCCAAAAGAGAATATCTCTTTTGAACGGTACTAACGGCCTGCACCACGAGACGGGGGCGAACGTTTCGTACCTTCGACTTGTCTTTTAAAGTCAGAGGTCAACTCTTGATCTACGACTGTTAGAAACATGAAAATTAGTGTCTGGGAGTATTTCAGGTTGTGAATCTTGGAAACGTTACGAATTTCGGATGAGATGGGTTACTCCAGCTCATTGGTTTAATATAGTTCTACCAGTACTAGAGAACTAAAATTTGGTGCCTGGGTTTATTATGGGCAGTAGACCATAGAAATGTTTCGAAATTTTGGGTGCAAAGAGTCCTTCGAGGTCAAAGGTCAAATTTTATATACCCTTGCTAGAGAGCTAAAAATTGGTGTCTGGCAGTATTTCCGATCACTAACTCAGAAACCTTGTGAAATTTTGGATGCAATAGGTCCCTCGAGGTCAAAGGTATTTACATAATGTTGTACATTATTTACATAATGTTGCCAGCGAGCTAAAAGTCGGTGAATATGGTTATTTCGAGCAGTAGAACTAGTGGTGGGATTCAGCCGGTGTAAATCTGTTCCTAAAATTTCTCAAGTTCACCGAACAAACCCTCAATTCTTTCGGATAAGTTGCTTTTCATTTTCCGGGGTATCAATTATTGCTCATGCTATTACACGGATGATTATTACCCAAATCTCAATTTCAATAAAATATGTTTGGTTTTTATTTTTCACTATGGAAGGGCGGTAAGGTGAAAGAGAGCCGGTTGGAAAATTTTCTGAATGCCACCACTGAGCAGAACTCAGACATATTAAGATTTTTAAGATCCGATGTTGCGTTCAGGGTCAAATACGTGTTGAAATGACAGTGTAGAAATCAAGAGGGGCCTAAGTCACCGATGGAATTCCAGAATATAAATTTATGCAGCAAAACCACGATTCTTCGGAGAATATAAGGAAAGGGCTGTCGGGAATAGGCAATGGTCCATAATTTTTCTCTATCAAAAGAGTTGTATTGATTAATTTTGTTGCTTTTACAATGGATTGAGTTGTTTTACCTTTGAACTGCACTTTTTTGCACACAATGGGATAAATAGCCAGGTCACAATGGACCCCAAGGGTTCAGATAAGATTAGTGGGAGGAGACTCATTGGACAGCTGTTAGGAGACAGATGGTAACTCTCGTCAAAGCCATCCAACATATTCCCTTAACGTACACAGGATATGGCTCTCCCGCACATGGCGCCATGGCCTATTGTCCCATCTGGGAGACAGGGGCGGGGTGGCTCAGTCGGTAGCGCGCCAGGCTCGTA
This sequence comes from Ryuthela nishihirai, assembly GCA_038380435.1. Taxonomy (NCBI): domain Eukaryota; kingdom Metazoa; phylum Arthropoda; class Arachnida; order Araneae; family Heptathelidae; genus Ryuthela; species Ryuthela nishihirai. The sequence goes on along the minus strand of JAWZYU010000029.1, from coordinate 16,829,427 downwards.
ATCTGTAGTTCCCAGGTTCGAGTCCCAGCTGGGTCAGCGTTGAGATTTATCTCCGCAAAATTCCCCGCCTGCCCACGGTCAGTAGGGGACACCGATGGGCTTGGAAAGGCCGCCGTCCGTCGGATGGGACGTTAAGCCGTGGCCCCGTGTGCGGGATAGCCATACCTTGTGCACGTTAAAGAACACGCTGGATGGCCTTGACGGGAGGCTACCATCTGTCTCCCAATAGCTGTTCCAGTGGGTCCCCTCCCACAACCTTCTCTGAGCCTTCGGGGTCCATGTGACCTGGCCATTTAGCCCATGGTGTGCAAAAAAGTGCCGCTCAGAGGTAAAACAATCCAACCCATCTGGGAGACAATAGCCTTTCCAAGCCCACAGGTGTCCTCTGTTGTCCAAGGGCAGGGCGAGTAGTTTTGCGGAGATAAATTTCAATGCTGACTTAGGTGGGACTGGAATTTTGGGACTGCAGATTACGAGCCTGGCTTCCTACTGACTGAATCACCTCCTCCCTCACTCTTAAAATAAAGTTATGTAATGATAATAATACTGTGGTAACATAAGCTACATGATAATATAATGAGAATATTTAAACCCACATTTGTGGCATTGCTATAATGCCTGTTATTGTGGTGACGGATGTGCAAATACCAGTCATTCTGAATCATTCTCAAATATCTACTGTGATGGTTCATTTCGAGAACTGATACTTCCAAGAGATGTTGATCCTGAAGGATATGAAGGCTAAAGGAACATATCACTTTCATCTAAGTGAATTTCTACTATTGCTTGTGAATTACAATCTCTTAATAGTAGTCCACAAATGCTGGAAGTAATGCTGCATTTCCGCCTTTGCTTTCACACTCACGAAATTCAAATCCTTATACAAGGAGTCTCTCGCTTCAAAAAGTTCAGGTTTGCCTATTGTTTCCCTTTTTGTTATTTATCAATGTCTTGTTTTTTCAAGGCAGTAGCCGAAACATTTTGTACATCTCTTCCTCATTCAGAATCTGGTGCCAAGGATTCCATTCATCTTTATCCAGATATTGCACAACATCTTCTGTAGTACCGGATTCTCCTGCGATTAACATGGTTTTGTGACAATCCATTGGTTCCAACCTTTTAAAGTTACATATCTCGTCAAAGGATAATTTCTTTCGTCCACTAGCAAATATTGTGTTCTTTGTATTCTATCAAGCACTCTTCCAGTTAAAAAAGACTGATTTTTTTTGGTGTAGCTCCTGATGTTGATCCAAGTCCTCTTCCCTCCAATTCACTTTGAAACTCCTCAAAACTCACCATCACTTCATCCAGGAACTTCTTTTTTAACAACTTTTTGCATGCCACTATGATGCCTTGATACATGGGATGATTCAGTGCAGTTGTGTTAAATTGGGAGCAAAGTCGAGCATTTAAACATTTCATGTGAAATACTTTTCCCACTTGTATAAATACCAACATAAAATTTAAGAGCAAACTGCTTTACCTTAATTCAAGAAATAGATTTGCGAAAAAAAATTATTTCTCCGATGAGTGCGACTCGAACTCGCGCCTCTTAGTTACATGAAAGCTATTCTAACAACTAAATTCTCATCATCTCTGCCATTTTAAAAATTGGTGTAGTTTAGGAGGGAAAGTGATGGGACCAGTGGCGGATCCAGGGGGCGGGAGATCAGGTGATCGGCCGCCCCTCCTATAGCCCGAAGAAGAACGAGGAAACATTGATCCACATTTACGAATGTACTGAATGTTTGCTTTATGTATACGCTCGTGGGTACACAAAACTTCGATCAGACAGGTAAAATTACCTCAGGATTACCAAAAAAACGAAGAAGCGACATGATGCATTAGTCATTTGATTTCCCAAAATGGGATTACCAAAACAATTATTTTTTAAGCGAGAGAGTTTCGATATTCTCATAAACAAACATTTTCCATATTTCATTAATATTATCGATAGGGTTCCAATTTAGATTCCTATTTATTTTGTTTTCTTTAAATCGGAACCGCCCAATATAAACTTATTGAAGAGCCACTAAAAAGAAACTATGTTCTGAAAGAGCAGCATTGGAAAATTCTCAACTTAAAAACGAAAACATACATTTCAATTGAATTATAAGAAAAACTACTTTTAAGGAATCAACGAAATATCTTGATTATATACAAAAATATACATTTTAATTAGTATTAGGAATTGGTAAAATCATTTAGTATGTCATATTGTAGTCATATATACTATTGTCATTTAGTATGTCATTTAGTAAATCATATGTTTGGACTAATAATTGGAAGAAATGAGACAGTTTCAGTAAATTTTAATGTGCGTTTCATAAGCTACAGATTGACTGGACCTGCTTTAGATGTGAAATACTTTTCCCACTTGTATTGTTAGATTGATGGTTAACAAACCGGTTCGTATTCTTCATTATCAAATCACTCATATTGTCATTCAGCGGTAACTTTAATATTCCAAGGTGATCCGATCCTATCGCAATATTATGAACTATTCCAAATCACTGATTCGTAGTGAGCTCCTGATTCATGGTTGATCCTGATTCATGGCTTCCATTTCATGGTTGCACCATGAAATATCATTAAAATCATGTCCTCTATCATCCCTTTTGAAGGTTGAAAAATTCTTCCTGCTCGCCATTCAATGCATCTGATTATTCTTTGTTGATTGCGATAGGATCATTGTTCTCTTCTTCAGATATCTGAATTCGTTGACTTCGATCTTTAAACTACCAATGAAAAAAATATTCACAATTTCTTCCTTCTTCAACTTTCCGTTTACGGAAAGCCATCTAAAACAAGAAAATAAAATATAATAAATAGAAAAACTTCGCTCAACTCAAAAATTATATCAGGGAATTTTAACAGCTGCAGAAGTTTCAATTCCCGAAAAACTCTAAAAAATAAATGTGTGTTCTGTTTTTGTCTTAAACCTGGTTGACCTGTTCCTTCCAGTATGATAGAAAATATCTGTCATACTGGAAGAAGTTACAACTGGAAGTTCCAGGACCAGTGCTACCGCAACTTATGGCAAATTTGCCAATAAGCTATCGCAGCTGCTGTAAAGATGATGGAGGTAATGGCAGATCTGAAGGAAGGGACGACAAATATCCAAGTTCGCTCACCGTGGCAAAATAGCTATTGCAAATCCTGGGTGGGACAACAATATGGACCACTAGCACTACCCATGGAGGTAGGAAGATAAGAGGAGGAGCCCTAAGCACTTGAAAATGATGCTACGGCAGCCATGTTGTTCTATTCAAAACATTGATCAGTAGTTACTCACCTATACTAATTTTTGTCGACATTTGTATTTTGGCAGCCTGTTCAGCTTACGGCTGCACTAATCGCACAGTAAAACTGAATGTAAGTAGGCTTGATTGCAGCGGCAGACGGTTTGCTTTGAATGCAACAACATGGCTACCGCAATGCTGCGTAAGCATCATTTTCCTTCCACAGGGAAAGCGCGTTAGGGCGTCTCCTTATCTTCCTACCTCCATGGCACTACCGAACATCCAATTATAGGGCTGCATGAAACTCTAAACTTGTTCACCCGCAAAATTGTCAAATGACTAAACCCGTCACAGCCGAAAAAGGTGACTTAGGATGGGTTGTTCTCTGGAAATCACGTGAGTCATGCGCACCCAGTTGCAATGGTATGTTTCACTGGTCAGCAACTGCTTCCAGAAATATGACCCATAGTTTGAAAATGGAGATACCCAGACAGCATTTCTCTTCTTACTAATGATGCCAATCCAAATCCCTTCAATGTCAGAGCCTGCATCACCCTTCCTTTGTTTAAGAGAGTAGTGATTGCCCTTCTACCACCGAATTTGATGCTAGACCACTATGGAAATTGAAGAATATAACGGTTAATCCTTATATGTGTATGGTACAATAGAAGGAACGGCAATTTGCAAAATTGCAGATGATGCATTAGCTGCGGTGAAATATCACAGTGAACTAAAACAGGAAGTACGTGAAGAATGTTCGGCTTCAGCTGCCGGTGAATCAATTACGATGGCTATTTCCATTTCCTGCATCTTTAATGACGTATCTGATAGGAACAATATAGGTAAATATAATGAAACAATTTCTTCTATTGATAAAGATATCTGATGTAAGAATGATAATCAGAGAAAGATTTGAGATAAAGATGCATCAATAAGACTTTCAGTGCATGTTTTTATTCATAAAAAGGATTTTTATTTTCGGAATCAGTCCCATTTATTTTCCATTTTTTGGTCTCAATTGCTGCAATATGTTTTAAAATCAACCGAAACCAATATTGATGTAAAACTCTTCTTTATTGATGTAAAACTTTTCTTTATTGAGGTAAAACCTTTATTCAAAGCAGCTAAATTGGAAGTTTGTTGCATCTTTAAGTGATTTTTTTTAACCCTGAAATTCTGTTTGGATCTATCTGACCTGAAAAAAATTAAATTCGTTAATATTGGTTTCATCTTTTCAGTTTTTGGTGTGATCTCATATGACTTTGTTTATTCGTCTTTTCTGTTACCACACATTAATTAATTTCATCGTATTATCATACATTTTATTAATTTCTAAATTGTGTCAAATAAACGTAAGGTATTCAAATATAAATGAGAATTCAGTAGCGCTCGGGCTCAAATCAACTTGTGTGAACAGGTATCTATTGGCAAGTCAAGACATGTTCAAACTTGCGAACAGCACTAGTCGTCGTCCATCCCCCCAGGGGGCGGGGGTGGCTCAGTTGGTAGCGCACCAGGCTCGTAATCTGCAGTTCCCAGGTTCGAGTCCCAGCTAGGTCAACGTTGAGATTTATCTCCGCAAAATTCCCCGCCCTGCCCTAGGTCAGTATGGGACAACGATGGGCTTCGAAAGACCGCCGTCCGTCGGATGGACATTAAGCCGTGACCCGTGTGCGGGAGAGCCATACCTGTGGACGTTAACGAACATGCTGGATGGCCTTGACGAGAGGCTACCATCTGTCTCCCAACAGCTGTTCCAGTGGGTCTCCTCCCCCAACCTTCTCTGAGCCTTCGGGGTCTATGTGACCTGGCCATTTAGCCCATGGTGTGCAAAATGTGCCGCTCAGAGGTAAAACAACCCAACTCAACCCACCCCCTTCCATATTAGCAATCAATTGTAATTAAGATGTCATATCAAGAAGTACCCACAGTATTGCGCAGCGCATTGTTATAAAATTTCTCACGAAGGAAGGTGTCATTCCTTCAGGCTCTTCATTTACCAGGTTTCGAGCCAGTTTGGGGAAGACTGTTTTTCGCAGGCAAAGGCAGTTGGGCGAAATCATTTGGAGAAGGACGAGACAGTATGGAAAATGAACCTCTGGGAGAATTCAGGAACCTATCCTATAATATCGTTGGGAACAATTGTGAACTATCAAAAGAGACTGGAATTAGTGTAGGGAGTGCTGAATGAATTGTGTACAATTAGCTGAAATTCAATAAAATGAGTTCAAGCTGGGTCCTACGATTTATGCCAATTGAGTACAAGGACAACTCTCGTCCTCACACCGCCGCTTTAATGATGGAGACTTTACGGAAATTGAAGTGGGATATATTGTTTCATCCACCGTATAGTCCAGACTTGACTGTATCCCATTTACAATTGTTCGGACCGCTGAATGAGTTTTTAGGTAAAGAGATTCGAGACAATGATGAGGACATTACAGCTGTGCAAAGTTCGATTGACAAGCAATCAAGCATATTCTTTGAAACTGGAATTAAAAACTTTCAGAACGCTGGAACAAATGCATTGCAGTTAACGGGGACTGCGTTGAAAAGTAGTATGTATGATTTTTCTATTGTGCTGTGAATAAAGGTTTTAGAATAAAATCCTCGTTTATATTTGAACGTTCCTCGTTCAAAATAATTAGAAAATTGTAAAACCAATTCCATATTCTGAAGTATTATTTTCACCATGCATATAAGATATAACCTACAACATTTTGTGATTTCAATGAGCATTGACAGTTAAATGCAATCTCTTCTAATGCCTATTCAGGTTTCGATATTGCGTAGATGCAAACTTGGCAGAGTTCAGCTTGTTCAAATTTTTTCACTTCATCAGTTATGCGTTTCTGTAATTTGTCTTAATTTATACCTCTTATTAAGTTTAAGTAGGACTTATCGTATTCAGTTAATATTGTTTGGAATTAGGTTTCTAAGAAATTAAAATAAATGTAGTTTCATTGATTCTGTTTCATTCCAAGTGTTTGAGTTGGGTTGTTTTACCTCTGAGCGTCATTTTTTGCACGCAATAGGCTAAATGTCCAGATCACAAGGACCCCCCCCCCCATGACTCAGAGGTGTTTGAGATAAGGGGACTCACTGGACAGCCGTTAGTAGACAGATGGTAGCCTCCCGTCAAGGACATCTATGTTCTTTAACAAGGGGCTATGGCTTTACGTCCCATCCGACAGAAGGCTGCCTTATCTAAGTCCATCGGAGTCTTCCCTTTCTCACTGAGAGTAGAAAGAGATTTAGTGGAAATAAATCTCAATGCTGGCATAGTGAAACTCGAACCTGGAACAAACAGTTACAACTGAGACACACACCCTCCCCATCCCCAAACATTTATCAGCTTACTGTAATCATATAACTTGCATTTGGTTTGAATATTAGCTGGATTCATCCCTGGCCAGAGAACAATCCTTCCTCAGGCCAGGGATGTGTAAAGGTATCTGGGGGTCCGAAGCAAAGCTCCATTTGGACTCCCATTCTATTTTTCAGAATTGTTTTGTTAAAAACTGTTATGAAACTAAACTAAAATTGCATGTACTTCTAAATTCTTATTTTCATTTATTACTACAAGAAAGCACAAATTTAACAATAAAAGTAAGAGTAGAATTTTTAGTAAACTTTAGACCTAAAAAATAATTTTAATACTGTAGGTAAGCTTTAGCAATAATATTTCAGTTTTTTATTTGCTGTGTGACCGATGCACATTCCTATTGCACGGTCCTGTATCAGAAGATATTACTAAGCTGATTTAATCGTGACTAAGATATGGCATTATTGCACAAATATTTTAATAAAGAAAATATAGACCATATATTACAGGCATGTACGACCTGTAAAACTGGTTTTCCTGGCTCAACGAAAGAAATATATTTCAAATGCTACGAACTAGGTTCACTTTAAAACAGTTCTTATAAAGAAACTGCAAGAACGATAAAGTCAATGAGTGCATATATTAGAGAATTTGCTCATTGTTTGAAGATTATTGTGTATGAAACTTCTTTAATTAACGTCCAGAGTACTGTTAATTCCAATATTGATAAGTTCTCCAATGAAAAAAAGCTAACAACCCTGGAATATTTTATTTTCTTGGTTGTTCTACCTATGAACGCACTTTTTTTTCACAAATTGGGTAGGTCACAAGGACCCCGTGGGCTCAGAGAAGATTGGAGGAGGGGAACCCAATGGACAGCTGTTAGGAGACAGAATACGCTGGATGGGCCTCCTGTCAAGACCATCCAGCGCATTCTTTAATGTTAATAGGGTATGGCTCTCCCGCACACGTGACCACGGTTCAACGTCCCATCCGACGGACGGCGGCCTTTCCAAACCCATCAGTACCCCCTACGCGGAGTTCTGCGGAGATAAATCTCAACTCTGGCTCAGCTGGAACTTGAACCTGGAAACAACAGATTACGAGACTGGCGCGCTACCGACTGAACCACTCCCGTCCCGGATTATTTTATCCTTCATTGTAATGGTTTTAGTGTGTAAGACTTTTAATTTTTTTATACCAAAAAATATTTAGAGAACTTATGCAAAAAAAAAAATGAAAAAACTTTAAATCAAAATAAAAATATTATTTTGATTTAAAGCAATGCAAAAAAAATTGCTTTGAAAAATAAAACTGCTCTTAGACTTGATTGGAAATAGATACCCTTGGAGAAATATAATCTGCTATGCTCCCAACAAAGCGAAAGAAAGTTTAAATAAGTTCAAGAAAGAAACAACAAAAGAAAATGGGAACCCCAAAAAAAATAATTCAAGAGACATTTGACATGTGCCACACGACGAAGTATCGATCTTTCTCAATAAGTAATTCACCGAGTTGAGCCAGCCGATTCAGCGTCAGCTCTAGGATTCAACGTCTTCCTTGCAGGGTGAGCTTCTCCCAAACTCCTTCCGTCAGTCCCTGACTTTCGAACAGTCATCTTGCATTATAGAAATGGTGGATGGATGAGAGCAGGCAAGCGGGGGTGAAACTGCGATGGAGAGTTGCTGACGTTTTGCTGCGGCCGGCACACCCAATGTATCCTGTCTAGCGATTTGGTGTCGAAAGAGAGGAAGAAGACCGTAACCGCCGATCGCGGAGGGAGAAACAAGAAGGAATAAAATGCATAGTAAAACATTTTCTATTTTCTTTACCACTTGCTGTCGGCAGCAATGGCAGATTTTGTCCACCGAAAACGGCGTGTATCGAATTGAAATTCGTACCATGTATAAGAGAGATCGAGGAACAGATTGTGTCCAGGGATTTTTGTTTCCTTATTCTTCTGGGGCGGATATGCGGGAATGGAAATGCGACTGCTCCCCTAGGTTATTGCTGAAGGTTAGATTTTTATACGAAGACGGGAGGATCAGGGGAATTAGGGATTTCGGGATTTCGTTTCCATTCAAGGCAACGAGGAATATGCAGACGGGAAAGGATAATGCAGAAACCAATTTGAGGAAATTGTTTTGGGGTTTATGTTTAACTTTCGTGGAATGTTGTGGTAGTTTGGCAAAGATATATATTAATTTGTTTTCCCTGGTAACGATATGAATCTTTCTTGATATTTCTGCGTAAACATACAATAGAACGTTAAGAGAAAGAAAATAATATTTTATTGAAAGAGTCGCTAAAAATTTATATAGAAGTGGAGCATTGTTTCCTGATGTTATATCTACAGTAACAACTTGAATACAATACGTTTAAAATTGCGTAGAGTTTTCTAAATAATGAAAAAGTGAAAAATAAAATGCTGGGTTGTTTATTTTTGAAAAGCCATTTTTCTGTGCAATTTATCGCTGAATGGGCAGACTACAGTGAATTCAAGTTAGACAAGTTAGGGAAGAAATTCACTGGTATGTTTAAGGTGATAAAAAAAAATTAATATACATCCCCTAAGGCAGCTGCTTGTCGCAGAGGTGATCTGACAGAAGCTGGTTGGGTTGTTTTACCTCTGAGCGGCACTTTTTTGCACACCATGGGCTAAATGGCCAGGTCACATGGACTCCGAAGGCTCAGAGAAAGTTGGGGAAGGGGACCCACTGGAACAGCTGTTGGGAGATAGATTGTAGCCTCCCGTCAAGGCCATCCAGCGTGTTCTTTAACGTGCACAGGGTATGACTCTCCCGCACACGGGACCACGGCTTAACATCCCATCCGACGGACGAGGGACTTTCCAAGCCCATCGGTGTCCCCTACTGACCGTGGACAGGGCGGGGTATTTTGCGGAGATAAATCTCAACGCTGACCCAGCAGGGAATCGAACATGGGAATTACAGATTACGAGCCTGGCGCGCTACCGACTGAGCCACCCCCGCCTTTGACAGAAGCCTGTCAGTTTATACGCCATAGTGAAGGTCTTCTGAGAGAGGCGAGACCTCACAAGAAAGACAATACAAAGGACGAGAGACGGCCCATGCCTTACCCGAAGCTCGAACCCAGGTCATTTGGATCAGTAACCAAGAACGCTTGCCACGGGATCGCTCCATTTAACAATACAATTATCATTTAATAACTACTGTTAAAGAAACACATGGTTTGTAATATGGTGTTTAGCGCTCAAAACTATTTTTTTCATTCCTTTTTTTTTCATTAGTAAACTTAAAAAAAGTTTAATAAACGTAAAAAAAAAAGCATATGCATTTATACGAAATTTCAAATTACCAACATTTATTTTTGGTTGTAAACCATAAAACTGAAGAGCGGAGTGCATACTATTTTTTATACCTTTAAACAGGACCTCACTAAAATTGAATTTATTCTAACAGAAAAATTCTTTCAAGCTCAAGCAATATGTAAAAACAATTATAGATATCACTTATCAAATAGAATTAATTATATTGAAAAACTTGCTTTCCACAGGAAAGAAAATAAAATAATCTGTAGATTGAAAACGAACACAATCAATTTAAATAAACATAAATTCTACATGAGGCTTATAAATTCTCCAAACTGCTTAAATTGTAATCTTCCAGAAAACCCTAATCATATCTTACTAAACTGCACCTTATACACCAAACAAAGGGATCTTTTATTTACAGAATTAGAAAATTTGGGAATACATGAAATTAATATTCAAAATTTATTAAACTATCCTATCTATGATACAAAAATTAAAATTTTTAAGTTAATATTGAACTTCCTCTTTTCAACTCCTCTTTGGAATAAACTATAGAATATATATAATAAAAAAAATAAATACCCCCTCAAGCAGCTGCTTGCCACAGAGGTCTGACAGGAGCCTGCCAGTTTATATACCATAGTAGAAGGTCTGAGCGGATGGCAGGACCTCAGCAGAAAAACAACACATACATCCATGCCTTACCCGGGGCTCGATCCCAGGACCCGTAGATCAGTAGCCAAGCGTGCTAACCATATATAAAAGAAAATATCCAAAAAGATGGTTTTATATTTTTGTTGTATGGAAATACTCCATTTTATGTTTTAAAATTGTATTGGGAAAGACTGAGAAGGAAATTCCCATTGAACTTTTAACGTAATGTTGTTGTTGTTTAGAAGAGTAGATGCAAAATAATTTGTGATTTTCGCCCTCTGTATTATATTTTCCAAAGCATTGAGACACCTCATATCCTGTAAAGGTAAAGCCACTTTCAAGACTCTGTAATAAGCTTTTTGCAGAAAAGGTCACTGGGATTGAATTATTAGTTTTCAGTAAAGTTTACTCAACATCTCAGTTTTGAACAATATTCGTCTAAATCTCTATTCGTTAAGGAATTATTCAAAACGAAACATTGAACAGCCTTGAATT